>JARVZY010012399.1:0-725000 GCA_030686995.1 Artemisia argyi | reverse complement strand
ATCTAAAATCCTTTGATCATATAACTCATAAGTCTTTGTTTCCAAGTGATCCAAAGCTTCATCCATTCAAGTGCAAGAAGAAGAACACTCCTCTACATCCATCTAATTGTAGTAGTGTTGTGAATAGCTAGTTTCATATTGTAGTTATGGTAGATATTTGTAAAAGTGTTGTGTAAGTTTGTTGATTGTAGAAACTAGGTGTGTTGTAAAGTAGTTTAGTAGTTGTGAATTCGTTGTGCATAGAAGAAGGTGTGAAGTTGTGAAGGTGTGAAGCCTTGAAGAAGTTGTGAAGTTGTGAAGAAGGTGTGAAGCCTTGAAGAAGTCGTGAGATTGGTTCTAGCTACGATTAGAACTCGACATTTAGCTTAGTGTCGTTAACTCGTGTAAGCCAAGGTGTGTAAGGTTTCTCCACCATAAGGAGTTTGTTGACATAGTGAAGAAAACTCTCGAGTGTGGTACTCGGGGAGTGGAGTAGGGCAAGGAAGGTGTCCTTGTAGCCGAACCACTATAAATTCGAGTGTTGTGGTTTGATCTTTCTAACTCTATATTTTCTTCATTACATTTCAATACTTTCATTACTTGATTAGAATTGCTTATATTGGTTGTCATTTGAATTAACTTGAGATCGAATCGAAAGTTTTTAATAACCTACAAAAAAATTTGGTAATATAATTTTAAAAGGACGTAAAACTATTCAACCCCCCTTCTAGTTTTCCACAACCCTGGTATTATTTTACCAGGGTGGGCTTTGTTTGTTTTGGGCCAAAGGAAAAGGGAGATGGGCTTGGGTGTGGTTTGGATTGGACTTGGATTTGGTTTGTGATAATATTAAGGGTCCGGTTTGGTTTGTAAATTCACAAGGACCAATTATGTAATTTCCTGAATTTTGAGGGGTGTAATTTCGCATTCATCCAAAGTATTTCAGGGGGTATTTTTTGCCATATGATGAATAGTACATGGACCTTTGATGATTTTTCCACTTTTAAATTTCCAGGGACTATTTCTGCCAATATTTTGAACTTCAGGGACCAAATGTGTAATTTTACCAAACTTGCCAATCAAGGACCAATCTTGCCATATATGAGAAGTACAAGGACAAAATTTATTTGTCTCAAAGTTTTAATATCTCATGGACCATTTTTGACAATTTTCCAAACTTCAGGGACTAAACTTGACATTTTGTGAAACTTTGCACCAAAGGACTAATTATGTAACTTTTTGATTTAAAAGGGCCTTTGGTGACTTTTTCAAGTTTTTAGAATGACCAGGGACTAGATTTGACAACTTTTGAAAGTTGGGGGACTGAAACTGCCAATTTTGCAAACTTTGTACGTTTTTCATCTGTTTTTGATTTTTTTGCATCTAAAACATATAAAACACATTCCTGGGATATTTTCACTATTTTGATGCAATATTGAGTGTTTTTTAGATGTTTTGGCAGCTCAGAAAAGGTAAAAATGATGAGTATTTACACACTCATCAATCCCCCACACTAAAACATTGTTAGTCCCTAGCAATCTTTTGAGAAAAACTTGATGGATTTGAAAAACTCTTTACCAAAAGCCATCACTTCTGGAGTAGCCAGATGTATCGATTCAAGCGTGGCGACCGTGATGGTTCAGATGTGGGTTCACGAATAATACTTCCTTCATCTTTTACGGGGGGGTCCACGCTACATGTATAGCCACTATTTAGACGCTTTAGCTATATGTCGTGTTCACGGTAACCCATCGTTCTTTATCACATTTACGTGCAACGTCAATTGGCCAGAAATACAGGAATATATGCAGGACTTTCGAGATGTGATAGTTGCTGATAGACCTGATGTCGTAGACAGAGTTTTCGAAAGAAAGATCCATGAATTGGTCAAGTTTTTAAGAGACTCAAAGCCTTTCGGATATGTAGAAGAAGGTATACTTTCTGAATATACATGCACATGTTTTTTACGCATACTGAACGTTCCACTCATATCTATTGCATTTCTGTTTGGTCCCAGTGTTATATACAGTAGAGTTTCAAAAACGAAGATTGCCGCACTGCCATCTCTTATTATGGGTGAAAGAGAACTCGCGTATAAGAGCAAATGAAGATATAGACATGTATGTTTCTGCAGAACTCCCAAATCCGTTGACTGATCCTGAAGGTCACAGAGTAATTTCAGAGTTCATGATGCACGGTCCATGTGGTTTAGTGAACAAATCAGCACCATGCATGAAGGGTGGTGACGAATGCACCAAGAACTTCCCGAAACCTTTTTGTCCTGCCACATTCATCGATGAGAAAGGATACGTGCATTACCGAAGAAGGGACACAAGTATAACTACAACAAAGCAGAACGTTCAACTTGACAACGGTTACGTTGTTCCTCATAGCCGAACTTTATGCATGCGTTTCTATGCCCACATCAATGTCGAGTACTGTGAATGGAAAATGCTTATTAAATATCTCTTCAAGTACATTTCTAAAGGCACTGATCGGATAATTGCGCAAGTTGCAAGAGGAATAGGTGATTCGGGTACAAGCACAAACCATCATTCACTTAAGCAAGATGAAATCGCAAATTTCCAGGATGCACGATACATTGGGCCACATGAGGCATTGATGCGTGGGAATCGCACCTTGCTTTACCTCTCGAGGGATCTCGAGAAGCTTACAACCCCCACCAGGCAGTGTACCTGATCGTTGTAGTATAGTATAGTGACAAGTACCGGGGGATTGATCGTTCAGCTTAGGAATAGTGTCGCTAGGATTAGAAAACCTAATTAATAGTTCTAGAGGTGAGAGATGATTATTTTTGTATTTTTATATTTTTATGAAAGCAAGTAAAATCTCGGGTTTTAGAAGAGTGGGCGGAATTAGTTGCTATTCAACTAACCCAAAGCTATTAAAATAATTAAAATGAAATTAAACTAAATTAAACTAAGGTTGTGAGCAGTAATTGGAGAAATTGTGTTTACTTAGACTTCACTACTCCCTAGATATCTTTTACATGTTAATTACTTGTTACACTTGTATGAATGACGGATTGTATTCCTTAATACCATTCGTGGGGTGGCATACATAACTCCCCAACTCTATGAGCTCTTATCTCCTCCTACACCATGACCCAACACAACTATAGGGATTGTAAACAGTGGCTCATGCATTAAATACAACCAATAAAGACCTAGTACGCCTCGGTTCATGTTTCTTAAGACGTTCAAGCATGTTACCATTTGGAGATCTGCCAGTTTTCTTAAGCCTAACATATAAATCATTCATTCAAAACAAGAATAGACAAGTAATCAACACATAATCAACATCTAGGTTTCATTAGATCTAAGCAAACACAAGAGAGATCTAGCCTAGCATAGTAGAATTGAGACAAGAACAAGAGATAAACAACCAACACATAGACATATTGATTGAATTGAAAGTACACTTATCTCAATTACAATGCAAGGTCTCAAGGGTTTGGAACCCTTGAAAAACCTGTAAAAGAGGCACCAAAATCGTCTTTAGGGTTTCACCAAAACTTCTCTCTTTTTTTAATGAAAAAACTAGAAAACTATATATAGGAAAAACAGTCTGACGGCGTCAAGAGTTAATTCTGACGCCGTCACCTCGCCGCCATATACTTCCTCGGACGGCCTAGATCCACTTATGACGGCCTATGTGACGCCGTCACCACCCACGGTATAATATTTTTGCCACTTTGACGCCGTCACCAGTCCATCTGACGCCGTCACCAGCTACGATGTTTAATTCTCCATGTCTGACGCCGTCAAGAAGGTAGTCTTGACGCCGTCACCTTGTATCTTCAGCATGGATTTTTGGTACTTTGCCGTTTTCTTCACTTTTATGCTCCAAAAACGTCCAAAATAGCTTCTTTTCCAGAATTCACTCTCCAAACACTTAAAATCACAAAAGGAACGATTTAGGGCAATATTTGATCAAATAAAGTCGGATTCGGGCTTAAATGACCCCCTAAAAACGGATCCTTTTTCGCCTTATCATATACCCTTACACTTGAGATTTGCTTGTCCTCAAGCAAATGAGCTTTTATTCTACTCAAAAGACAAGTTAGGGGTCATTTAACACTAATATAAAAGTAATTACAACAAATAATCGTTCCACTAAAGACCAATAGACAAGCACGGAGGTCATACACAAGCACCTCACAAATAGTGTTTAGATACTCACATCTCTCGGGTGTAATAAAATAATATAACATTATGGAAATGGAAGATATCTCTCACTACCTGTCATAGCAAAATAGATTACCATACGCTTGGGAAAGGATCAAACCTCCACCACATGGCGTAAGCACCTAGGATAAACTATCAAAGAGGTCTTTTAAAGGGTTATAACGTTAGGTGTAGGGATATGAATTACACGGTTTTGTTGGATAAAGGGAGTTTTACTGGTGGCGAGTTAACAATCTTAGTTAATTACATGTACAAGTTGGCGTTGCTAAGCCAAGACTAGACTCGACTTAAGCTAATGAATGAAAAATAACAAAAACATAAAATGAACATAGAATAAAAACGGGATGGTAGTCCGTATGTTTTTTTTTTTCTTTTTCTTTTCTATTTTTTTTTTCTTTTTTTCTTTTCTATTTTTTTTTTCTTTTTTTCTTAATTTTTCGATTTTTTTTTTTTTTTTTTTTGCATACACTCTTACCCTACCATCCGAAATAATACATCATAGGGGTATAAACGTTCCCCTTACACTTGAATCTTTACATACTTTACATTTAACTAATCTAATGACTCGAATTAAGAAAATCAAAACACTTGGAGCACTTTTAAGATTAACGCACATATGGGGGTAATAAGTGATGTTCTTCCCCATTACTCCATAAAATAAGTACTTACCCATGAGTCCCAATCGTCCCAAAACAATATGTACAAGGATATGACTCGACTTAGCAACCATGTAATCAATTAGAAAGTTAACTTAGGGTTAAACAAATAACAATAATGCACTAAAAATGAGCGCATACACGGAAGGCTAAGGCGATTTGGGTGTACATTTAAGTGGGGTGTAACAAATTCTTCCTTTAAGTAAAATGCTTAAAGTTAGAAACGAAAAGATAGGCTCGGAGGGGTGTACTAGGGGTATCGTGTACTAAAAATGAGTACAACGCTAAGGGTGTGGGAAAAATTAGTTGACTTAACTAGCCAAGTAATATGACTTAAATGGTCAAGTAATTATAATACGGGTTTAACACAAGGGTGATCCTAATGCCTCTTATCATGTAGTAAATCCTACCACACGAATGTAGTCTCACTAGCGGTCTCGGGATGCATCACTAACGCAAGTTCTAGAATCTAAATGCTACCGGTACACTCATAAGCACTAATAATGAATGCTTTTCCTATCAAATCTAAAGGCGAACCTCTCATTTTTGGGTGGAAAATTTTTCTGAATATACGGTTATGTGCTAGTCATACAACCTCCTATCCATGAGACGCTTGCTATGGCTAAAGTTTCACTCCTAAATATTGTAAAAAATTTTAAATTTGGCGCTAAAATTACACTAACAAGTATTTCTCGTAGTTTTATTACTCATCTACTATCAAACAAAACAAACTCAAGCGAAAGTGCAAATGTAAGGTATCATCTTTTTACCCTCCCCTTACACTTAAGATGAACATTGTCCCCAATGTTCAAGTAAAGAATGTAAAAGTTAAAAAGTAAAGAGAATGAAATCAAATACTCCCCTGATTCGCTCGGTATGGATTTTAGGTTGGCCAGGTTAAATCTTCTTCCAAGAAAACGAACAATCAAAGCTTCCCTTCCAGAATATAAATCATCTTCTTATCACAAATAACCTGTAAATCCTGACAAAAGTAGACAAGGCAACCTCGCGTAAAATCGGCGGCATCCTATATAAGTTACTAACTCCTAGAAAACAAAGTAAGATATAATGCTTGTGGAATGAAGTTTGCAGATTTCCTGGAGATTATAAAACTTAATAATTCACAAAAACCATAAGACTCCGTTAGAAAAACAAAACCGGTAAAATTTCCAGATTTTAACTCCTGACGCCGTCAAGAGCAAACCCTGACGCCGTCAGAATGAACCTGCAGAAATTCTTATGTTAAGTTTCCGGAAATTTTCTGGAAAAACTTTGTCCTACTTCCTGGAAAATCCTGCAAAACTTCATTATGACTCAATACAAGCATTTGACTCTAACAAATACGAATATACATGTTCATTTAAATATTGTGGAGAATCATGATCGGTTTGTTTCTTAAAAACATATTTGGGGTTTCCCCTTACACTTATCTTTTGCAAAAATACCTTTAGGTTGAAGTTAAGACTAGGCTAAACAACATAATAAAGTATTTCACATTTTAATTGAGAAACATGATCAACCAACAATAAAAACAAAGCATGCATACGGAAGCAAATAACAATCAAACAAATAAAAATCACACAAAACATGGGTTGCCTCCCAAGAAGCGCTTTTCTTTATTTACGAGTCTTGTAGCTAGACTCAAAGTCGTGGGTTACTACATGATCTCATCATTTGAAATGATGTACCCCATATAATTGCGATCATTACTGTTATGGTGGTAGTGCCTTAATCTATCAATACTTGCAATCACCTTCCCACCTAACTTGCTTCTCAAGTCAGGTACCCCATCTTGGCTCAATCCTTCGATTGTGAATGGCCCATACCACCAAGGACTTGGTTTATCGGGTGGTATTGTTGTTTCTAAGTGTCTCAAGAGTACTAAGTTCCCTTCCTCAAACGGTGTATGAGTGCTTTCGTGTTGAGTGTGTTTGAGTTCAATCGGAACCTTATTGCTTTTTCTTCTTTCATCCTTAGCTTTCTTATAGCTTTTGATTCTTGCCTCCCATGCAAGAATTTTATTCTGAACACGAATGGGCGTCGTGCCAATGTTGTTTTTAATCATTCTCCAACTCAAATTCTCATGCCCACTTCGCGGAGTCATGTGGAAGCTAATCTTTCTCTTCCCAGATTTAAGCTCAATCTTCCTATCTTCATACTTAATGACAGCCCTAGCGGTGGTGAGGAATGGTGCCCCAAGGATTATTGGCATGCATCCATCCCCTTTATCATCAATGATCATAAAATCGACGGGGTACATGAATCCTGCAACATTGACTAATACATCTTCTGCTATTCCTAGGGGGTATATGTACGAGTGCCCAACAAGAGACAACCTAACACGAGTGGGTATTGGCATCTTTGACGTCAGTTGGATGTAGATAGTCAGGGGCATAAGATTTACTTCCGATCCTTGGTCGGCGAAAGCACTAAGATGTTTCAAGTCCCCGATGCTCGTTGGTAATTCAAAATTCCCACATGCTACCTGCTTGGTGGCCACTTTCTGTACCAGTAACCTCTCGACCACTGATCCTCCAATAAGCGTATCATACTCATCTTCCTCTTCTTTCTCTTTCTCGGGAACCTGTTCGGAGGATTGGTTACGCCTATCATCCTTAATCCAATTTGTTATGGTGTTTTTGTTTATGTCGTGTTTCAGGTAGTAGCTCAAAGGTTGGGACTCAGGCGGTTTTTCAAAGGTCTGTTTATCAGGAGTTTTTACCTTCTCGTTATCTTTATGGACAATGGTGATGGAGTTAACAAATTGGGTGGTGGGAGTGGCGCTTTCTTTCCTTAGCAGTATTCGTTCGGGGGTTTTCTGATTGGCATACTCCTCCAATAGACTCAATATCTCATTCATTTTCTCCTGCATCTCCTCTTTTTGCTTATAAACTGCTTCTTCGAATCTAGCAAGCCGATCAGAATGAGTCGCCATATATTCTCTCATCCTAGCCTCAAATTCCGAGCTAAGTTCCATGGGAGGAGAGCAAGGTGGGGTGTATCTCTGAAAAGTTTCGACATGTTCTCTAGAAGGTGATTCAGATAATGGTGCCGAAGTTGATCTTGAGACAGAATTGACAGTGGCTTGTCTAGGACTTAAGGGTCTCCTTTGCCTTTCCTCAAAATAGTCAACTTTTGCCTCAAGTTTGCATAAGAGTTCATCAGGGATTTCGGTGGTTCCTCCAGATGCCGAAACTGCATTGATGGCCGCTTCTACCATATGTTTAAATTCCCAAATCTCATTATTATCGACAGCGAGCTCTTCTATAATTGCCCATGACTCCTCGGCATTCTTATCACGCAATTAGCCTCCCGCGGCTCTGTCGATGGTACGCTTAGTGTGATAGTCAACATGGTCGTAGAAAATTTGAACTAATAACCAAAGGTTTATGCCATGATGAGGGATCTTGTGGAGGAGATCCTTAAAACGGGCCCAAGCCTCGTAGAAAGGTTCACCCCGCTGTTGCTCAAACATCAAAATGTCCCTTCTAAGCATTGCAGTTTTTTCCGGCGGAAAGAATTGGGTGAGGAAGCGGTTGGAGAGATTGTCCCATGTGGTGATGGATCCCGCGGGTAAACGTTCAAGCCATTGACTAGCTTGATCTCGTAGAGAGAATGGGAATAGGCGTAATCGGGTTGTCTCTCTAGTCTCAACACCTAGGTCTATGGAATCTACGATTTTGAGGAAGTCCTTAAGGTGTTGGTTTGGATCTTCGGAACGAAGTCCATGGAATGCACATCCGCTTTGCACCAACCGGATGGTGTCGGATCGCAAGGGGGTCACATTGGCTCCGGTGAGCTCAATGGTGTTTCGGTAGCCTTGGTGGCTGGGTCGGGAATACTCTCCTAAGGTTCGGGGCCTAAGGGGTTCTAATGGTGGGTTTTGTTGTGGTGGGATGATGGGTTCAAAGATGTTACCACCTTCCATGATGTCGGATGGTAAAGAGTTACGAACAAAGGCACGAAGAAATAAGATAGACTAAAGAAGACCTAAAAATAAAAATAAAAATCTTACTAGAAAGGAATCTAGCAAGTAGACCTAATAAAAAGAAATCCTAACCTAGACAATAACTATTCCCCGGGCTGCGGCGCCAAAAACTTGATGCGTGGGAATCGCACCTTGCTTTACCTCTCGAGGGATCTCGAGAAGCTTACAACCCCCACCAGGCAGTGTACCTGATCGTTGTAGTATAGTATAGTGACAAGTACCGGGGGATTGATCGTTCAGCTTAGGAATAGTGTTGCTAGGATTAGAAAACCTAATTAATAGTTCTAGAGGTGAGAGATGATTATTTTTGTATTTTTATATTTTTATGAAAGCAAGTAAAATCTCGGGTTTTAGAAGAGTGGGCGGAATTAGTTGCTATTCAACTAACCCAAAGCTATTAAAATAATTAAAATGAAATTAAACTAAATTAAACTAAGGTTGTGAGCAGTAATTGGAGAAATTGTGTTTACTTAGACTTCACTACTCCCTAGATATCTTTTACATGTTAATTACTTGTTACACTTGTATGAATGACGGATTGTATTCCTTAATACCATTCGTGGGGTGGCATACATAACTCCCCAACTCTATGAGCTCTTATCTCCTCCTACACCATGACCCAGCACAACTATAGGGATTGTAAACAGTGGCTCATGCATTAAATACAACCAATAAAGACCTAATACGCCTCGGTTCATGTTTCTTAAGACGTTCAAGCATGTTACCATTTGGAGATCTTCCAGTTTTCTTAAGCCTAACATATAAATCATTCATTCAAAACAAGAATAGACAAGTAATCAACACATAATCAACATCTAGGTTTCATTAGATCTAAGCAAACACAAGAGAGATCTAGCCTAGCATAGTAGAATTGAGACAAGAACAAGAGATAAACAACCAACACATAGACATATTGATTGAATTGAAAGTACACTTATCTCAATTACAATGCAAGGTCTCAAGGGTTTGGAACCCTTGAAAAACCTGTAAAAGAGGCACCAAAATCGTCTTTAGGGTTTCACCAAAACTTCTCTCTTTTTTTAATGAAAAAACTAGAAAACTATATATAGGAAAAACAGTCTGACGGCGTCAAGAGTTAATTCTGACGCCGTCACCTCGCCGCCATATACTTCCTCGGACGGCCTAGATCCACTTATGACGGCCTATGTGACGCCGTCACCACCCACGGTATAATATTTTTGCCACTTTGACGCCGTCACCAGTCCATCTGACGCCGTCACCAGCTACGATGTTTAATTCTCCATGTCTGACGCCGTCAAGAAGGTAGTCTTGACGCCGTCACCTTGTATCTTCAGCATGGATTTTTGGTACTTTGCCGTTTTCTTCACTTTTATGCTCCAAAAACGTCCAAAATAGCTTCTTTTCCAGAATTCACTCTCCAAACACCTAAAATCACAAAAGGAACGATTTAGGGCAATATTTGATCAAATAAAGTCGGATTCGGGCTTAAATGACCCCCTAAAAACGGATCATTTTTCGCCTTATCAGGCATGTTGGAGAATTCTTGGATTTGCAATACATAGCAGGGATCCACCCGTTCAGATACTCGCAGTCCACCTTGAAAACATGCAAAGAATTACTTTTAGAAGAGATCAGCAAGTGCAATCAATAGTTGACGATGACTATAACAAGAGGACGACACTAACTGAATGGCTGTGATATAATTATTACAACACAGATGGGCGCCATCTCACATATCTTAACTTTCCAATGGAATTTGTCTGGTATGCAGACGGGAAATACTAGTCGCGTAGGCGTACTAAGAGCTCAGCCATTAGCCGCCTCACATACATACACCCAAGTGCTGGAAACGCGTTCTACTTAAGATTATTACTTTGTCATAAAAAAGGTAGGACTTCGTTCCAGCATATCTGCACAGTGGATGACGAAATCTACCCGACAAACAGAGCCGCATGCGAAGCATTGGGGTTGCTTGGAGGTGATCAGGAATGGCAAATAGCACTGCAAGAAGCCTCCCTATCAGCAACTGAAGCCGAGATGAGGTCTCTTTTTTGCCAAATCCTCATCTTTTGCGAGGTTTCCAGCCCAGCTACATTGCTCCAGTCACACGCAAGTTCAATGTCAGAAGATATTCCGTTAATATTATCCGAAATATTACACATGCCAGAACTTCATGTAAATTCTGATGACTTAGAACATGGGTTACTGTATGAACTTCAAGCAATTTTTGCTTTCTATGGCAAATCACTAGAAGATTTTGGACTAGAATTACCTCCGACATATCTACTAGACATATTAAAGAACATAGCAATAATGGAAGAAAGATGCTACAATCGTCCGTTGCTGCGAAGTGAAAGCAAAAGATTAATTCCTCAGCTAAATGCAGAGCAACGGAGAGTCTTCAACAGCGTTATGCATGCTGTAAGCAACCGCCAACAAAACTTCTGTTTGGTTACAGCCACAGAGGAACAGGAAAAACTTTTATTTGGAAAACTATTATCTCTACACTGAGAGCAGATGGAAAAATTGTTTTAGCGGTTGCTTCATCTGGTATCGCTTCATTACTCCTGTCCGCAGGCCGCACAGCTCATTCTAGATTCAAATTGCCGATCGATTTAACCGACGAATCAGTATGCACAATTAAAAAAAAAATACGCAAATTGCAGAGTTACTTAAACAAACCGATCTATAATATTGGACGAAGCTCCTATGAATGTTAGGAGGTGTTTTGAAGCACTCGATCGTACATTGAAAGATATACTTGATGATCCAACCAGTTTGTTTGGAAAGAAAACAGTTATTTTAGGTGGAGACTTCGGGCAAACGTTACCCGTGAAGAAAAATGCTGTGAAACAGGAAATCATTGGTTCATCGATAGTCTTATCATACCTATGGCCTCACTTCACAATCATCCGACTTAAAGAGAACATGCGACTACGTCGGCCACGGTGTTCACACCAAGAATACGATGCAATTGCAACCTTTTCTAAGTGGTTACTAGACGTGGGGAATGGGGCAATTGGCGAACCAAATGAAAATGATCCAGATACCTCATCTTGGATTCGCATACCAGAGAGATATTGCATTGCCGAAAGCCATACAACTATGCAAGAGCTTATCAGTTTCATATATGACGAAGAGACACTGCAGAGACCAGCTGCAGCATCGTTGCAAGAAAAAGCCATAGTTTGCCTGAAGAACGAAACCGCTGATACAATAAACTCAAAGATCCTCAAAATGCTACACGGAGATGCATATAGTTTTACAAGTATCGACGAGGCTGTACCAAAAACAAATGACAGGGGAGCTACAGAGTTGTTGTATCCTCATGAATACTTGAATACACTCTCTTTTCAAAGCTTGCCTCCACATAAACTTAGAATTAAAATAGGTGCACCAATAATATTAATAAGGAATCTTAACCTAGCCGGTGGCCTCTGTAACGGTACAAGGATGATCGTTACTCAAGTATTCACAAAGCTTATTCAAGCTCAGATAATCACCGGTACCAGAATGTCACAAAAAGTTTACTTACCCCGGATTTTGTTAATTAACAAGGATGAGAAGTTGCCGTTTATCTTTAAAAGGACACAATTCCCAGTCAAGCTATGCTATGCCATGACAATTAACAAAAGCCAAGACCAGTCACTAAACAAGATAGGCGTCTACCTACTAGAACCCGTTTTTGGTCATGGTCAATTATATGTTGCATTGTCTATAGCGACATCTCCTGGCGGGTTGAAAATGCTAATAAAACAACAACCGAACAAGGATAAGAACACGACTAAGAATGTCGTTTATAAAGATTTTTGCATATGATTACCCTCACACAGGTTTCTTACACTTGCATTTATCTCCTCAGTACATATTCCCATAGCTTAAGTAATGGCCCATTGCAGCTTAACTACTAACCCATTCAGAACCTCAAATTAAATTGACTGATTGAGTGCAAATTCCATATGATACTAGCTATTAAAGTTTTACCGTTGTTACAAACGCTAAGCTTATTTGCACATACCTGTATCATTTTCACTGCAAGCATTTGCTCTTGCAAATTTCCTAATTTCTGCTTGAATTCTCTCATTTGCCTATCTTTTAAATATTTATTCATGTACATATGCATTTAACATAGAAATCTAACATGCAGGAAAATGGAACAGAGTAATGCCATTGTTGACGCGACAGACCCTCGAGGAAAACAGATTGTAACGCAAGCAGAGGACATTCACCTTGCGAATCTAAAAGTCACAGACACAGGAAAAACTATCTACATAAAAGTCTACCGAAAATGGACACCTACAAACAGACAAGGAAAACCAATTCTATTATGTTGCATGCTAATTGACCGGCATGGAGGAGCTATACAGGCAAATGTCAGCTTGCGAGATAAACCAAAATTTGATGCCATGCTTGAAATCAACAGGACTTGCAAAATAACAGGGTTTGGTTTTCAACAAGCAAAAACATGGATGCAAGTAGTTCCACACTTTCTTTCATTAGCTTTTGGAACATATACCGATATCAAAGACATACCAGATACAGGGTTTCCAAGCCACTACTTCAACTTCAGGCAGTATAGAGATCGACATTCAAAGATTGATGCCAAAGAAGGTCTTCTGACAGGTGCCTAGAATACTTATGAACAAAATTGCTATTCTTTATATACGTATAAATTAAGATTATTATTTTCAGATTATATCGGATGCGTTCAGTATGTAACTGGAATACAGCGATCACTTAAACAAACACAAGACTCGGCAATTTGGAGAGACATTGGTATACAGAATTTAGAGTAAGTATGCAAAATTTCTCTTTAAATTTTTATATTTCAAATGAGCGTCAGCAGTACCTGTTCCTGTTACAGTGGCCATACAGTCTGCTTTACTTTGGGGAATGAAGATGCAGACGGTTTTAGAGCAAATGAATATAAAAAAGCTGAAAAACCAACAGTCATAGCGGTTAGCTCTTGCGTGGTGAAACATTACGGAGGTATAATAATTATTTGCAACTTTAAACCAGCACCTTAATAGCTACTAACTAATGTCTAAATCAATTACCATAGGCTTGCAGCTTTCCAGCACAGCTGCAACATCGTACTATTTCAATCCAGACATACCAGAATCTCATGAAATCCGTGCCGTGTAAGTGAACAATCAGTTTTGCCAGTATCATAGCTAATAGCATTAAAAAAAACTAAATTACACCCACCAATAATGCAGCTATGAACAATTCATTGAACCTCCGACAATACTTAATGTGCAGTACCAGATATGCGCAGATCCGCAAGAGAAGTGCAGAAACCGTGTGACTCTGGCAGATTTGATGGAAGAAAACCCACAGAACCATCAGGTAATCATTGGTTAAAATAAAACAATCATCAGATAAAAATCTAATACGTATCAATTGTTTAAACAATGTAGGGTGTCCGCTTTACTGTCGTTGCAACTGTTCAAGCAATTGATACAAAAAGGGCATGGTTTTTTCGAGAAATGCGCAGATTGCAAGCTAAAAGTTTCTGACAGATTCCCCCATGCACATTGCGAGCCACCAAAGTCTGAAAACGACCGCATTTACAGGTAGTTGCGATATTAGATGTTTGTCATGGCAATATACACATCCAGCTATTATATCCAAAAAAATATCTTCGCTAAACACAATTTCATATATTTTACGCGCAGCTATTCCTTCAGAGTAGAATTGGTTGATGACACTGGCAGTGGAATGATGACATGTTTTAGCAACGAAGCAAATTCAATGGTAAAAGACTGCAAAGAATTACTACAAAACACACGCACCAAAGATCCATATGACTACCCGCCAGAGATCCTTGCCTTACAAGGAAAGAAAAAGACATTCCAGCTTCATTTGATCCAGATTCCACAAAAGAAAAACGGGTTTTTATCCTAGACACCTGTTGGGATGACATACTCTTAATAACAGCACAATCTACTTGCAATGCCGAAAATAGCATGGAACCTTCAAAGAAACCAAGTACAGGACAACCACCAAGTACCCCAACAAAGAACCCCATTCTACCACCTAACACATATACAGAAAACCTGCACCCTGCATTACCTACAGTTGAAAACAAACCTGCCATCACACTAGCCACAGGACAAACCAGCTTGCTCCAAACATCAAAGGCCAAAAATGAATCATAGAATGAAGGTACTGTTACACCACCACCAGAAGAAACCAGTTTGGTCAAAACGTCAAAACCTACAAATGAACCAGCCAAAAAAAATGTTCGCAAGGTCCTTTTCTCAGAAGACAGCGTTCCACCAACAGGGAAAAGTACAAAGAGATCAAAAAAGCAGAGTAACCATGCTGAATTTGCCGTTTATAAACGCAAAAGATATATGGCTACTATATATGTACGATAATCTATGTGACTGCACACTACTATAGTGCAGCTTTAAAACAATGTCTATGTAAATACCTACGCCTAGCAGCTGCCACTTACATGTAGGCACAATTATCCATCTAACGGATACGTAGCTCTCTCTTTTGTACAGCGCCTATATTGGCAGACCTTTAACATTAAAAAAATGCTAGGTTTAATTTTTTGCTGAAGCAAACATTCCTGTCATAAAATCTTTATATATGTTCCTATACATAAACCAGCTTTCCACAGCAGAATCCGCCAAATAAATACAAACAAACTGGCAAATTTTATTCATAGCTAACAAGAGTTACATACATAAGTTACACCCATTGCCGCCGACACTAACACTTAAAACCAATATAAGGTTCTACTCAGAAAGACAACAACATGAACATAGCCAGAAACCTAAATAGACTTCTACTCAACCACACAACAACATCAAAAACAACAAAAAACATCAGCCATATTGCTCCATAGTCGACACATGCCTGCGCTTATCCTCCCTTGCTTCACACGCTAAATCCAGCACAGCCACCAAACCAGCCAAAATCAAGCCATCCTTACGCAGTGCCTCTTTCATACAGTCCAACCCATCACTGCTGCCAGGATCAAAAGGGCTAAAACTTCTACCCTCTTGAAGCAGTGCCCGCTGTCTTACCATCCTGCGCCGCACATCTTCACATTCTTCCTCCAATAGCGTAATGAATCCCTCATTCTGAGCCGCCTGCTGCATGAAGAGAAGTCGAAAGCAATGTTCTATCCTATTCAAATTACACTCTACCTTCAACTCATCAAAGTGAGGAGTGAAGGCCATTCTCTTTGACAGATTCTTTAAAGAAAAGTAAATAGATACAACTGGCCATAATAAACAAATGGCCCATACTTATATGCCAGAGAAATGTAACTAAGAACAGTGCACATGACCTAACTAAAATAACCTTACTTTGCTTTATCCTTCACATGCAACACAATGCTCAAAAGATGTGTACAAAAGCAAAAAAAACAGAGAATCTATGCAGGCAATCTTTAAACCCTGGCGAGGTATTCTACCAAAAAAGACAGCTATAATCTACTTCCACAAACTATATACACTATCCAATACAATAACACTAAAAAAAACACTGCATGTTAAAACATGACATTAGCAATGCAAAATTGTAATAACAATTAAGAGAACCAACAACTTCGCATTTTATTAATATTAACACAGCCATACACTTGACACCTACATTTGCACCTACATCAGCCTACACAACACAGCTACACAACTAACATAAACCTTACATAGCTAAAAAGTCCTCACCATGTCATACACTTCAAAAGATTCAAACACACTAAAACCCTGGACACCAACAAGTTTACTTCAATTTTCTGAGTTTCTTCATAAGCAGAGATTTCTGAGTAACACGTAACGACGCCGCATAACACATCTGAACTAAACGCCCAATTTCTGCCAAGTCCTCTTTCTCTTCATTTATCAAGTATGCTAACCCATGATCAACAACGACATCCCTTTCAAATTTTTGCAACTCCAAAATAATACCATGGCGATACTCAACCCTAGCCTTGATATCCTCAATCCTTTCAATATAGCTTCCTTCATCACCTTCGTACGCCTTCTTTTCTCTAGCAAAAATATTGTAAAGAACCTCATGGATCCTGCGATCCCCAACTTCACGAGCGGTCTTCAGCAATTTAGGAAATTTAGGAGCCGTCGGGTTTTTGCCTGCACTGAATGACCCACTATTGTCTTAAACCCTAGAACTAGAATTCCTAATATCCCTCTTCCAAAAAATCGGGTAATGATACCTTATTATTAAAAACGGCTAATAAAAAATAATGCTAAAAACAAGCCCAAGTAGAACCATGTATTTAGCCCATACTAATTACCAATCTTTAACCCAAATATAAGTACCGAAATAGCTATAAAAATCACAAACAAAGAAAACAATAGAGATGCTATTCTAAATTAAAAAAACGCTACTTATTTCAAAACCATCATTCAAATACCTTACATCAACGATTAAAATCAACAATTTTTTATTAAAAAAACACTTAATCATTCAACTACATTAAATAAACAAAGATACCAACTACATGTAGCTATTTATTTATACGGCGTAAACTCATTCAAAATACAGGCTCGCCCGCAACGCGGCGAACCGTAGCCACTCTCGTTATTAAAAAGAAAACAAGCTATTATACAAATTTTGATGACATCATATAAATAACAAAATTATTGACACCCTCAAATATAATAGATACTCTCACAAACTTAAATCCATGTAGACTTTTGTCAATTTTATCTCAAGGGACCATCATAAACTTGATCCAGCAGGTGCACCCTACAAACTGTACAAGTATCGTCGCAAGTACCCTTTTGTCCTCATTTTTGTATTAAGAAGAGCTGAGAGGCAGGGGTATAACAATAATTTACTATGATCCTTCTTTCGTTCATCTATTTTACTGATCTTACACCAATATTCTTTACACGGAAACGATACTGAGGTTTAGAATCTTCATCATCGTCTTCGTCATCTTCACTACTATCATCTTCGACTTTGTCCCATCTTGAATAATCAAGACGTGAATGCCCTTTTGGCTTCGGTATTTCCTCCTTAACGCTTATAGTTTGTGGGGCATTTTCAGGTTTGCTGACCTCAATTTTGGGCACAGGTTCCGTCGACTTCTGGCTTTCATGTTCTGCTAGCTGTAATGAAGTAGATTGTTCATCTTTGTCGTCTTCCCCTTTATCTTCCTCTTCTAGCTCCAATACCTCATCTTCCTCTTCATCTTCGTCTTCAACTTCCTCTTCTAGCTCTGGTATGGGAGCGAGAGCCTTTCCTTGACCAAAAATATATAAGCAAATTTAGAAAAAAAACACAAAATAAATAGAAATGTGAGGAGTATATAGGAGGGTGTTTGGGATTGCATATTTAAGTGCTTTTCTATATCAGCTTGGAGTGTTTGCATAAAACTGCTTATCTACTTCTTTAATTAAAATTAGCACTTACATATAAGCAAGTTGGCACCTGCTTATAGTTTAAGCAGATAAGCAGTTTGAAATAAGTAATCACAAACACCTCCTAAATTGTGTCTGAGAATGGTATAGGGGTGTACCACTTGTGTCTTTAGACGAGCTTCGAGATTTTGGTACATTTCTGATTCAGGATTTAACTCAATCAGCCGGTTTACATCAAATAGAGCCGAGTGGTACTCTTTGAGGGTGACTAGAGTCTGAGCCCGTAACATTAAGGCTCCTGTATGTTCATAATCAAGCTCGAGCACTGAAGTACATTCCTCTGCCGCCTAAGATGATAACAAAATAATCAGTCAAATATGGCTAATTCTCAAAGTGCCGATTATGCTATAATCTGCAACCATTATATAGACTAGGTGTTTGATTGATAGCATTGTTGTAACTGCAATTGGTGTTTTCTCTGAAACTGCATTATCCACACAATAAATAGCTTTTAAAAGAAGGGGAAGAAATGATCACACTTGTGTCATGTGATCTATTTACCGTCTCTGATGCCTCATTACACTATTGCATCTAAATTATGCCAATCACCCAAAGATTCAGCCATGTAAAGAACTAACAAATTTAAATTCCTCTTATTTAAGAGGCTAAATGTTGCAACTCGCAGTTTCACAGGCAACTTAAGGATTTTAATGTGGTTTAATGAAAGAACATATATATATGACATTGACACTCCTATATTCATCAATTATTGATGAACAAAATATATTATTACTCAATATTTATTTAAGGCTAAGATAGACAATATCACATGCATGATTGGCAATTATTTGACAATAATTCAATAATAAAAATGTATGATCAACTCATCGATATATGACAATCTCCCCTAAACCCAATCGCTCCTTTGCTTTTGTTCCATAAGAACCTTTTATGAAAATGAATTGTGTTATATTTACTAAATATAAAAATAACAAGCATGCTTAAACTTCTATTGGTCACAGTTAAAAATCCAGCTTCCTTTTCAGTTGGCACATACCAAAACTTGAATATCCTACTAGGGATATGCTTTCATCCATGTTTTAAATCTAACTGCCATAAAAAAAGGGTATCTGGTGACCTATAATAGGTAGAGCAATTATTTGCCGTTCAAAAAAAAAAAAAAAAAAAAAAAAACAAAAAAAAGGTAGAGCAATTAAGAAGAATTGATTAAATATATTTTCTGGCTTCCCCAACTGTATTCGTGAAATATCAAACATATTTAATTCAGATTGGTCACCAAACAAGATTATGAAAACGGTGGACCAATTAAGGCCATGTGCATCTTGGAGATACTAAAAAAGAGGAGCCTCTAGCCTTGATTGACTCATAAACCACCTATCTGGAACTTGGGAATCATTAAAACAGCCTTGATTGACTCATACACCACCTGATTTATCACGGTAGGTAATCAAATAGCCTTGATAAACTCATGAACCAACTAAATATTCGAGTTAACGATCAGATATGAACATATGGGCATATGGCTCCAATATAAGTAACCTATGCATGTTGGACCTACACAATGAGTGTTTGCATATATTATTCATAAAAGATTGTTGCGTAAAGTAAAACAGCAATCACATTCACATAAACCTAGTGTACTTCCTAAACTTATTTTCATCTTTAGATCCAGTAAAGTACGCACTCATCTCAGTTTCAAGGTATCTTTTTAAGTCTTGCAAATTGACACAATACGCGATTAAAATCAATGCGGGCATTTATTCCCACATTCGGAATAAAAAAATAATGATTCTTTTGAACGTGAACCTACTTGTGTGAAATTAATTGATCCAATTCATCCCCTATTGGCGTATGAGCTATTTGTTAAATTAGATTACTATACAGATTTCAATATACTCTGATTACTTAACACTGTAACACTCTGAGCCCATATAATTGAACGGTTTTTAATAAGTTTCGGATACTTATGGGATATCTAAGATAGCATAGGATGACGGGGACACCAGCAATTTAAAAAAAAAAAAAAAAAAAAAAAAAAAAAAAAAAAAAAAAAAAAATCTTAAAGGGAAGAAACTTTTGCACGTTTAGCAGGATATTCAGCAAAACAAAATTCACAAAGAATCCGATAAATTTACCTATATCCCACATACGATTCAAAAGTGCAGGAATATTCAAATAAACAACATACAAAAAACTAGCTTCTAGTAATAAAAATTTGAAATTAATATAATGAATAATTAAACATAAGATAAGATAAAAAAAGAAATGATACCTTTTTAAAAAGATGAAGTTTAAGAAAACAAGCAGCACGGTTGCTATGAAGAGCAATCTTTTGAGGATTAGTTTTGGCAATCGAAAGAGCTTCGGTATAAAACTCCAAAGCTTCTTCATATTTCCCATCTCTATACATCTCATGTGCTCTTTCTATCTTATTCATCTCTTTATTAATTAATTAAAACCCTAAAACTTAGGGGGTTTAATCTGTACTGATATTCAATTGGATTGAGCTGAATTGATGACGTGGAAATAAGGATTGATTAGATGATGAAGTTAAGTCTGTGGGATTAAGCAGCTTTGGAGATGGCGTTAATGGCGGATTGTGTCTTGGTTTGGTATACTCCAGCTTTCTTCTTACCATTTCAAAATGCCTTAAACATTTTTTAAGTTTTAAAATAATATTGCATTTTTTATTTAATATATTAAAAAATAATTGTTTTTAAATTATTTCAAAATAATTGAACCAACAAAGAAAAAAATAATAATACAATTTAAGAAAAATATAATCATTATAACTTCATTTTTACTTTTGCAAAATAACAGTTTACCATTAAATAATTAATTTATAACTTCTTTAATACATGTAATAATAATATCAAATGAGGATAATACTGTAATATCGTAAACTTGATCTACATTCTCTATCAGTGAAAAAATAATGTGTGACAAAACGAAAGAAACATTCGGACAATAAATTTGGAACCGAAGGAATTCATTAATACATGTTTTAACGTTTTTATTAAAGTTAAGAACATCATTAATTCTTGCTAACAATAACATCTTTTTAAAGCATTCTTTGATTTGTTTGTATAAACATGGTATGAACTTGTAGATCAACCAAGTAACTCAATAAAGTACTAGGGTTATTTACACATATAGGTAACAAACTTAGGAAAATTTTCCGTGTTATGTAACGAACTTTCAAAAATATTAAGTTAAGTAACAAAAGTTTCAAAAACCGTTAAAGTTAGGTAATTTTACCCCATCTTGCAACTGGTAACCTGTTGACTCGGTAATTTTGTTTGACTAGTATATTTGACCACCCTTTTCATACTTTTTCCCCAAATACGTTTTCCCCCAAAATTGTCAAGAACCCTAATCCCCAAATACGCTAACCCTAATTCCCAAAATTCAGAAACACTAATTATCAAATCCATGTAAGATTCAACATGGGTAAAGGTAAACCCGACAAGAATCGACCTTTCACAGTGAACCTAAAACATGAGGGTCTATTTACAATAAAACCGTTTGATTATATGAACTATGATGAGAAGCAAATTACGGATCTTAACTTTGAAGGTATGTCATGTGTTCAACTCTTTGATGTAGTTAATCATTTAGTGCATGCTCCACTTAAGAGACTTTATTATTGCAAAATAGGAACCCCATTAAGGATAGGTATTAAGGAGATTGGGAATGATGATGATGTTCAGGCATTTGTAGCATGTGGTTATGAATCAAAATGGGTTGTTGACTTGTATGTTGAACATCTTGATGAAGATGCTTTAGAATGTAGGAACAGAACAGAAGCCATAGAAACAGAAGAGGGATATGAGTCTAGTGATTGTTATTGTTCTAGTGATGAGGAGGAAGACTTAGGTGATGTTGAATTCTTTCATGAAACTGATGAAAATGTTGAAATTAAGATTGTGTCTAAAAAAGACCCATTTCTTAATAAATTGTGCTCTAATAGTGGTGAATTTAAGGGTTTCATTGATGAACCAATCAATGTTAATGAAATAGAAGTCTTAGAAGACCCAGAGCCTATAGATGCTAAGTATGTAGCTAAGCCACACATTATTTATCCTAGGCATGATCCTACACAGGATTGGGATAAAATGGAACCTGTGCTAGGAATGAGATTTGAGTCAAATGAACAACTAAAACTTGCTTTAGCCAATTATGGTATCCACAATGGGTATCAATTGTGGTTTGAAAGGAATGACTGGAAGCAGTTGTTAGTGTATTGTGGTAGGGATATAAAAGCAGGTATATGTGCTGGGGCTGCAACTTTAAAAAAAAGTCACAACAGAAAAAGTTAAAAGATGGTGAGGGTTGTTCAAAAGATGGTCAAGGTTGTTCTAAAGATGGGGAGGGTAGTTCTAAGTCAATTGCAAAGGTTACTAAAAAGGGTAGAATTAAAAGAAAACCTGTTAAGTCAACTGATGAAGAAAAAGATGTTTGTGGTTTTAGATTGTTTACTTATGCACCTATTTACATCATTTTGTTTATTAACTAACCAATTCTTCATACAAACAGGTATTGGCATGTTGTTCCTAGTGGTTTTCAAGAACTTGAAGTGAGGAGTGGTAATCAAGCATATGGGGTTAACTTGACAAGGAAAAAATGCATGTGTGGGATGCGGGAGTTGTCTGGAATACCTTGTATTCATGCTGTGGCAGCTTATGAACACATGAATAGGGATCCTATTCAAGGAGTACATGATTGGTATAGCCAACAGAAATGGTTTGAAGCATACCAATTTTCTATAAGGCCTTTGTATGGGAGTAGTATGTGGAAAAGAACAAGGGATCCACCACTTCTACCACCCTTGATGAGAACAATGCCAGGCAGGCCAAAGAAAAAGAGGATCATAGCACCAGATGAGAACACCTCACAAGTTACAAGAAGGGGAAGAGTGATGACATGTAGTAATTGTCAAGAAAGAGGGCACAACAAATCTAGTTGTAAGAAAGATCCTGTGCCAAAGCCACCTAAGCCAACAAGAGCTTCTAACAACACAACCACACCTGATTTCACAACCTATGCATCTGCTAGAGGTGGTGGAAGAGGATCCAGGGGAAGAGGTGGAAGAGGTGGTGGCAGAGGTACAAGGGGTGATGGCAGAGGTGCAAGAGGTGGTGGCAGAGGTGCAAGGGGTGGTGGCAGAGGTCAACAAAGGAACAACATGGTATGTTTTATAAAATTTTCTAAATATAAGATTATTTTACACTTTCAGTAATTAACTCCATACTTGTAAACTGTTTTTAGTATATGGATGAGGATGAAATTAGAAAGAACATGCATCATGAATACATGGAAGAATTGCTACTTTAAGAGGGAACAAGAACCGGAAAGAGAAAAAGAAGAATGGGATAAGAAGAAGGGTTTACACCCATCATGCTGCATATCAGATGAAGAATTGAAGAAAAGAGATGTCCCACATTCAAACAACAACTCTGATGAAGAATCTTTTGACCAAGAACCTTACAACAGAGGATTGGTGTCTGTTAATGACACTATTGAGACTCAAGAATCCATATTTGTAGGCATAAGGGATGCACCACCTGCAGATGATGATACTTTGCAAATTCCAGAAGTTGTTGATCCTGCAGCAAATAAGGGCAAAGCAATAGCTGATCCTCATCCTAAGAAGCAGGGTAAAAAAAGGCAGGCTCATGATGATCCTTTAAGGATTTACCACAAGAATAGGGGAAGATCAGAGAGGATCTTTGGTGAAAAAATGAAAAAGACAGGCTTTGGTCCAAATGGTGAAGGGTCTACACCAGATTCTGCATTCTTAGTTGATTAACTTTGTTTGAATGTACTAACTTAATATTTGCATTATCAAGATTGTAATCTTTTGTTTAATGGTGGATGTAGTAAACTATGAACCAGGGCACAACATTTCATATGTTAATACAAATATCGCCTAAAAACGTTATTTATATTTTACGATCTTCGTTAAGTTTTGTTAATGACAAATGTAAACTTTAGTTTTTAAGTAAAACATAATCTTAGTTTTAAAGACTTGCATAAACTAGACTTTTGCTACATTTTACATTTCATAAAACACAACACTTTTTATTTTCTAAAAATAGAATTGTCACATCACATTTATGGCAAGTTTTGTCATCATACATTTATGGAAAGAAATGTGTTTGACTTACTTAGATGTTGCTTGCAAGTTTAGTGTTTGACTTGATTTTATGTGATGTGACATTGTTTGGTTTGCAAGAGTAATGAGATGTGACTTTGTTTGGTTTGCAAGATTTATTGCAAAACCAACTGCAAGCCCGGCGGTACCCTGGCGGTACACGGGCGGAACCCTTCTCAGGAGTCCGCCTGATCCGCCAGACCTGCAGAAGGTTTGGCTATAAATATTGAGCCACAAGTTGAATTTTGGCTCATCACTTGACATTATATTTTACACACACATTCATTCTCTCATCTAACCTCTTAACATTTCATATGTGAAGTTTCTTTTTGTAGCAAAGAGATTCACGAGCTTACTAAAAGTGACAAGTATTCAACACAACGTTGCAAGACTTGTTAGCTTAGCATTGTGTAGACTTGTGTAGTTTACACTTCATTTGATTGTGTATTTTCAATAGTGATCGGTTAGTATTTTAGTCCTCAAAATACAAAGTGTATAGGGAGTAGTTGTACCCTTGTAAAGAACTAACGGGAGTGGTTGTACCCTTGGTAAAGAACTCGACATCTAGCTTTGTGTCGGTAAAAGTATAAGCGACGTGTAAGGTTTTCTCCGCCGGTGAAAGGAGCTTGTTGGATACTCGGGGCGTGGACGTAGGGCAAGGAAAAAGAGTCCTTGTAGCCGAACCACGATAAATACTCGTGTTGTGGTTTGATCGTTTCTTTAATTTACTTGCATGTTATATATTGTGTTTGTGTACATATCTTTGATCAAACGGAAAGTTTCAAAGCTAACTTAACAAGTTAAAAAGATTTTAATCGGTAAACCATTCAACCCCCCTTCTAGTTTTCCACAATTGGCATCAAGAGCTACGTTACTCAAGCTTTTAAAATATATTGTGTTTTAAAACTTGAAACGATCCATGGATTTTGAAAATTACAAAGAAGGGCAATCTATGCAAAGACCACCACTCTTTGAAGCAAATGGTTTTATATATTGGAAAAACCGTTTTGAAACTTACGTGAAATCTAAAGATATGGATTTGTGGTATATAATCATTGATGGTGATAACGTAGTTACTAACATTAAAGATGATGATCAAAAGAAATTAATAGGTAAAAATAATGAAGCTAAAATGATGTTTTACAATGCTTTGCCTAAGAAAGAATATGAAAGAGTCTTTTTGTGTAAAACCGCCAAAGATATTTGGCAATCTTTAATTGTCACTCATCAAGGAAACTCACAAGTTAAAGATAACAAAATTGATCTTCTTGTTCAACAATATGAACAATTTGTTATTTCCGAATATGAGATTATTGATAATGCTTTTGCTAGATTTAATACTATTATTACTTCACTTAAAGCACTTGACGAATCTTTTTATAGTAAGAACTTTGTCAGGAAATTTCTTAGAGCACTCCATCCGAAGTGGAGAGCAAAAGTAACGGCAATTGAAGAATCCAAAGATCTTACTCCTCTATTGATGATGACACTTTACAAAAAGAATATAACAAACTTTGTGAATTGAGCTTAAAAATCATAAACAAAAATAAATTTTTGAAAACTAAAAAGGAGTTTTTGGAAAATGAAGTTTATGAGTTAAAAGAAAAAGCTAAGAGATTAGAAAAGAGTAAAGGTATTGACACACCTTGCAAATCATGTGAAGAGCTTAAACTAGAAGTTGAGAAACTCAAAATTACTCAAAATGATCTAATAAAACAAACCACAAAGTTTAAGAAGTTCGATAAGAGCATTTCTTGTACGGATGAAATCATGAAACTTCAAAAGTCACCCTTTGATAAAACAGGACTAGGATTTACGAAAATAGAAACTTCAAAGGGTCAAATGAAACAAGAAAAGATTGCACAAGAAACAAATAAAATTGCTACAGCAGCCTGCGGATCAGGCGGAACCCAATTTAGGGTTCCGCCCGTTGGTCCCGAAGGTTCCGCCAGGTCTGCTGCAGCAGTAACTCCATCCACTTCGGATCGTTCAAAATTTGTTAAAGTTACATACAAAAGTGGAACAAAACCTGTGTTTAAAACTGGAGTAGGATTTAGTAAAAATAAATTTAGAGCTAAAACTACTCAACCAAGACCTAAGACTCCAATTCCCAAACGCCCCTTTCCAAAGAGCAACTTCAACGCTCGACCAAACTACCAACATGTTTGGAACCAAAACACTCCTAGACATTACCAAACTCCAAACCACATGCCATGGAACCCTTATGCTCTATTTTCATACTTAGAACAAATTAATGGCATGCTTAACCAAAATGGACCCATGAGAAATTGGGGACCAAATGTTTGAGTGTTTTTCATAAAATAGGTGTGCCTCAAAGTGTGTTTGGAACCGGATGAATGGATTAAAGATAGCGGTTGTTCAAGGCACATGACGGGTAACAAAAGCCTCTTCACTTCTTATCACAAATGTGACAGAGGTAATGTTACGTTTGGTAGTAATGCTAAGAGCAAAATCATCGGAAAAGGTACAATCTCTTATGACTCCCTTTTTATAGATGATGTAGCTCATGTTGATAACTTAGGTTTTAATCTCCTTAGTATTAGTCAACTTTGTCGTAATAAGTATAATGTTCTTTTTAGTGAAAACGGAAGTAAAATATTTAAAGATGGTATAACCATAGCCAAAGGTGTCCTTAAGAACAACGTATATGTCATGAAGATGGATCCAACATCTAGAGACAAACTTTGTCTTACCTCATTAGATGAATCTTCAACTTTATGGCATAGACGTTTAGGACACGCTAACATGAGACTAATCCAAAACCTCTCCTCCAAAGACTTAGTTCGAAACCTACCTAAGTTGAAATATGACCAACACTTTTGTGATGCTTGCAAAGTCGGTAAACAAGTCCATAATAGCCATAAGGCTAAAAACTTGGTTTCTACATCTAGGTGTCTAGAACTTTTGCATATGGATTTATTTGGTCCATCCGCTATACAAAGTTGTGGAGGTAACTTCTACACTTTGGTCATAGTTGATGATTACTCAAGATATACTTGGACAAAATTTTTGAAAAGTAAAAATGAAGCTTTTGATAAATTTGAGATTCTAAGTAAGAAAATTCAAAATCAAGTAGGGTCTAATATTGTGTATATTAGAACGGATCACGGTCGTGAATTTGATAATGAATTTCAATTTGGAAACTTTTGTGATAATAATGGAATAACTCATAACTTTTCGGCTCCACGTACTCCTCAATCTAATGGTGTAGTAGAACGTAAAAACCGGACATTGCAAGAGATGAGTAGAACAATGCTTAATGAACAAAACATTCAACAAAAGTTTTGGTGTAATGCCGTCGACACTTCAACGTACATTTTAAATCGAGTCCTAATTAGACCATTTTTGAATAAAACTCCTTATGAACTATATAAAGGTAAAAAGCCTACATTAGGATACTTTAGAGTGTTTGGGAGTAAATGTTTCATTCTTAACACCAAGGATTATCTCACCAAATTTGACCCAAAGTCTTATGAAGGTGTATTTCTTGGATATTCACAAAATAGTAAAGCTTACATTGTTTTGAACAAAGAAACCTTAAGAGTCGAGGAATCGTTGAACGTAACATTTGTCGAGAGTCCACCTCCCTCTAAGACATCACCTTTGGTAGATGATGACTTAGTTGAAAGCCAAGCAATAGAAAATCAAGAAATTTTAAGTGATGACAAGAAAGATGAACTATTAAACAAAGAAATTGTCAATGTCAAAGAATCTAAAAGTCATCCATTAGATGATGTCATTGGCAATATTAACGAAAGAACACTAAGGTCAAAAGTTCAAAATGAAAGCAACTACTTTTGTTTTGTGTCAACCATTGAACCTAAAAATATTAATGAAGCTATTAAAGATGAGTCTTGGGTAATTGCAATGCAAGAAGAGTTAAACCAATTTGTTAGGAATGATGTATGGACATTAGTTCCTCAACCAACGAGTCAAACTATAATTGGAACAAAATGGGTATTTCGAAATAAAATGGATGAAAATGGAATTGTGTCTAGAAACAAAGCTAGGCTAGTTGCACAAGGATATAACCAACAAGAAGGCATTGACTACGATGAAACTTTTGCTCCGGTTGCTAGGCTCGAGTCAATTAGAATCTTACTTGCATATGCATGTGCACATAATTTCAAACTCTTTCAAATGGACGTCAAAAGTGCATTTCTAAACGGAGTCATTAATGAAGAAGTGTATGTTGCTCAACCACCGGGCTTCATCGATTTTGAAAAACCAAATCATGTTTACAAACTTAAAAAGGCTCTTTACGGACTTAAGCAAGCTCCAAAAGCATGGTATGATCGACTTAAAACATTCCTAGTTGACCATAAGTATACCATGGGCTTAGTTGATAATACTCTCTTCACTAAGAAGAAAGATTCACATATTATCATAGTCCAAATCTATGTTGATGACATTATATTCGGATCAACTTGTCAAGAATTATGTGTGGATTTCTCAAAAATCATGCATGACGAGTTTGAAATGAGTATGATGGGAGAACTCAACTTTTTCCTAGGACTCCAAATCAAACAACTAGAAGATGGTATCTTCTTTAACCAATCTAAATATATTAAGGACATGCTTAAGAAATTTGGACTAGAAGATTCGAAACCTATCAAAACTCCCATGTCCATGGAAACTAAACTCACCAAGGATGAGGAAAGTGAATCCGTAGATAGCACTAAATATAGAGGTATGATTGGTAGTCTACTTTACCTAACGGCTAGTAGACCCGACATTATGTTCAGTGTTTGTCTATGTGCTCGTTTTCAAGAAGATCCTAAAACTATCCATCTCGAAGCCGTTAAAAGGATTTTTAGGTATATTAAGGGCGCTACACATTTAGGTTTATGGTATCCCAAAGGAACGGGAATAGACACCATAGTGTATGCTGACTCGGATCATGCCGGTGACTATGTTGATAGAAAAAGTACAAGTGGTATTTGTACTTTTGTTGGACATTGTCTCACCTCATGGTTCTCTAAGAAGCAAACGGCTCTTGCTATCTCAACAACGGAGGCCGAGTACGTTTCGGCCGGAAAGGCATGTCAACAAGCTCTTTGGATGAAGCAAGCTCTTGTCGACTACGGAATTCAACTCAACGACATCACAATTCTTTGTGACAACAAAGGTGCCGTTGATCTTAGCAAAATCCCGGTTCAACATGCTCGTACCAAACATATTGAAATCCGTCATCATTTCCTTCGTGACAACGTTCAAAAAGGAAATATCTCAATTGAGAAAGTTTCTTCCGAAGACAACATAGCCGACATTCTCACAAAACCCCTTAAACGTAAACCTTTTAACCTTCTTAGGCTAGGCTTAGGACTCATGGAACCTACATTATAGTTCTGGACATTAGACAAAAATCACAAAAATCAAAACAAATCCATAACTATTTTTCTCAGCAGGGTCGGCGGAACCCTCACACATAACGGGCGGAACCCATTTCAGGGGTCCGCCGTATCCGCCGACCTGCAGAATCAAAATCTTTGTTTATATTAAACCAAACACCCATTATCTCATACCACCACTTCCAAACTGCTACTATTCACTTTACCATCCATCCATACCTACGAATTCTTGGTCTTCCATCCATTTACATTGCAATTCAACATCATTGTAAGTATTCTAAACATGATTACAATCCTGATCTGAGTCTAGGAATTCTATTTCTTGCACAAAAACAAAAACTTGGGGTTATTTATTAACTTGAAAAACTCATGCATAAGATTAGGTGTTTAACAAAACTAATCATGTCTCCCATAGTTAGGAATTGCATCCTTAATTAGTATAAACATGTTTACTAAAACACCCCATGTCAAATCCTTCCAAAAATTTCTCACAAGTAGGACAAATATTTTTTCGTCTCACATTGAGAATACAAAATCAAAACGTTATGTTTAAAACATCACTTGCATAATGTCTCTTGAATGCTAAAGGGAATACATAACCAATATGTATTTTCGGGTACATTCAAACAAAGCTACATTGAACTAGGAGCGTTTGGGTTATCTTTTGTTTTATAAAAAAACTTGCATAAAACGATTTTGAAGCATCAAAATGAGTTAAGATAACCGCACCTCCACATAGTTTTCATATAGGCACACACTAGAACATCCACATTATAATAAGTAGTTTACTTAAACTAAAATGTGAAATTTTGTTGTTCTAGGAATCATCATGCCTCCTCTAACCCACTACGACCACAAGGACACCATTAAGTACCTACCAAAACACCACAAAACCAAAGGCCTTACCCCAAACCAAGTCAACGTTTTCAAAGCCCTAGAAAAACACTATGTCCATGAGGGTAGAACCATTGACCCGTCTTTCTTAGAAGGCACAAACCTTTATGCCGAATTTGCCACAATCAACTTTGAGTGTCTTTTGAATATTGACGAGCCTATTTGTCCTAGGTTCATTCTAGAGTTCTATGCATCCTCCGTCCTCTCCACGGATGATTATGGTCATATATCTATCAACTTTAGGGTTAGCGGTCATCAATACTCCTTCACTCTTGAGGAGTTTGCTCAAATTCTAGGTGTCCCAAACCGTGGTACTTGCCTCTGTTCCGACTTGCACTCCCTCTCAACTCTTGACAACCTCCAAGACCGTATCCACCCTTATGACACACCCCTTGTCTCAAAAGATGTACTCCGTGACCACCTCTTTGTTAGGACCACCAACACTAGGAGAACCCGTTCGGGAAATGAGGTCGATAAGGACCCATATGGAATGGAAATGAATGAACTTAAGCCCCAATTCAAGAAATTGGAGGAAGTCCTTAGAGCCAATGTCATTAGCACAATAGGGAACCGTGACCATATCAACCTTTGCCTTTGCTACATGCTCTACTCCTTGTCCGTTAGGCAACCCTTCAACCTTGCCTACTACATGGCCAAGAGAATGGCCGACATTCCCGTGCATGGCACAACGGCTATGCCGTATGGAATGCTCTTGACCCGTCTCTTTAGGTTCATCTCACCCATTCCACCAACTCCAAATGGTCTTCTCCTTGACTACACTCTCATTCCACACACATTTGTTCCACTTAGTGATAAGAGAGTGTACAAAGCCCAAGGAAAACGTCCTCATCCTCCTACCTCATCATTATCTTCCTCAATGAGTGAAGATGACAATTTGCCAAACTCTAGGCTCCCACCTCTCGAATACCTATCCCAACTTCCGGATATTCCAAATGAGTCGGCGGAGTTCAAGCAAACAAAGGGGATGTTCAAGAATCTTGGAAGATTCCTTGGAAAGCTCAAGAACAAGATTGACCGTCAATGAGTGCGGGTGTGTAGGAGTGTTTGGCATTAGGTGGTATTTGAACAAATTTGGTCGTTTAAACAATATTTGTGATGTATTTGTGTGTTAGTACAATGTTTGATATAATTTGGAACATATAGTATCTAACTTTGATGCAGGTAGACAACTCTTGGCAAGTTGTCAAATTTTCAAGTTTATGATATTTTCACTAAGTATAGTGAAATTCTCGACCTCAAGGTCAAAGTCCTATGAAATGTGTGTTTACGTGTCTATTTTTTGCATTGCCCAACCAGAAATGCCTTATCTTTTTGATTTTAGGAGTTCAAAAATTTTGAAAAACGTCTCGCGGGTCAAAAACGCGGACTGCCATTTTCTGAAGCTCTGGCGGATCTGGCGGTACCCAAAATTGGGTTCCGCCAGTGCAATTTCTGGGAATTCCAGAATTGGCCCAACGGACCAGGCGGCACCCTCAAATGGGTTCCGCCTGTGTATTCTGAGGGTGCCGCCAGCAACCTGCAGAATTTTTGTTTTCAATTTCACAATTCAACATCCAAACACCAAAATCCAATCCTTTTAGATAGAAACCCATTTCCTGCAATATGTTTAGCATAATAGGGTACTCCTTCTTCCATAAACTTAACCAAAACCAATTCCCGCCAAAATTCAAAATTTGCCATAACAACCTCAAGGACCCCTCACACATAAAGGAAGGAACCCTTTTAAGGGATCCTTGAAATCCCTGAGATTTATACTACCACAAATCCACCAAAACCACTAAGCATTTAGTGCAAAACTTGTCTTCTCACTTCACCATTTTCATTGGATTGACTTCCATGATATGACAACCCACAATTAGTTTTCCAAATCATTAGAAACCTCCATTTTTGTATGGACTAACATCAAATCCAAACACTCCTTTCCATAATCCTTCAACACTATAAATTAAGCCATCCTAAACACCATCAAATCACACCTTCTTCACCACAATTTCTGAAACTTCTAAACCATTTTTCACCATGACTAAGTCAACAATCACCTCTAAACCATCACGACCCATCCGGAAAACCGCCCGGATTAGTGTTAAACCACTATCGTCTAATCAACCCATCAACCTAAGCTCCTCATTCTCGGATGAATTCACATCACCTATAAAAAATGAACACTTTTTGAACCTTGCATCTCCATCACCATCACCCAATGAACCAAATGAGCTCACTCCACCACCAACTAAATCACCTATTGACCCAACTGTTGGAATTATAATATCATGACAATCATATAAAATAAACCAAACACATCAAGTGAGCATAGCGGAAGCAATTATAACAAGATCAAATAACATGTAATTAATTAATCAAAATTTAAATAGTAAACATACCTTTGTGATTCTAGCCCGAACAAGAATCAAATGCAATCTTCCGGAACAAGAACCCTAATTAGGGTTTATGTGGATTATAAGAATTACCCCTTACCTCTTTTGTAATTCAATCCAAGAAACAAACAATAGTGTGTTTGAATCACGTTCTTGTACACACGTACTAATTCAAGAAAAAGTTTATGCAAGTAAATTAAACACAAAACTTGTTGATCTTATGAAAATTGAAATCCCTAAGTGGGATTAAGTTTGGATCGACTTTGAGACAAGAAGAGGAGAGAAAACACCAAGATGTGTGTGTACAAGTTATGAGAAACAATGAATCTTGGGTTTGTATTTATACTAATGTTTACTTGGAGCTCAAGGCACAAAGGAGGTGGAAACCTCCTTTGGCCGATCGGTTGAGAACCCCCCCCCCCCAAGGGGATTCCGGAACCTTCCCTTGTTTCCAAATATTCATTAGTATTACTTTCCTAATCTTCGTTAATAGGTCATTAGTCATTTATCATTAAATACTAATTACTATTACTAGTTTTGTGTTTATTAATAATTACTTATAACATTTTATAAATAATTATTTCTTTTTCTCTTCATACGTATTGTGTGCAATCCCGTGATCTCGAGTTCGATCCTAACATACGACTACTAAAATAATGTCCATAATCTAACAGCTCCCACTTGGACATATTTTAATAGTGTAATCACATCGGTTAGCGTCTTGCAACACGCCGATGCCTCTAGTACGATCTCGAGTAAGGCTCCTGGAAAAACCTTTTAATGATTTCTCATTATTATTATCCTTTTGTTTCTAATACCATGTTAATAAGGATATGGATTAAAGTCATTCCTTAATTAACCATTCTGTTTCTCGTTGTTTGTGATTGATCAAGATTACCAAATCTTCTGAACATATTCAGGGGAGATCTTGGGTGTGGCTACACATACATCTTACCAACCCTACGAGGGGCCCAGCAGTATTAAACTCCAAAAATAAATTTGAAGGAACAAATTCTATCTTGACTACAAGCAAAACCCACAAACTTTGTAACACTTTCGAAAACAACCTTTATGACTACCAGTTACGTATAGCGTTAAGTTGTTCCACAAAAATGTACTACATTCATGACACTTATCTTGCATCTCAAGTCTGAGGATAACTTCTCATGATTTACTTAACGACAAAATCCATAAAGTAACATCATGTAGTTGGGATAAGTCCTATATTCGGTATCATTGAATATCATCTGAAATGGCATGACTACGCATCAATATACTTTAAGTATATTATACCAACCTTCAGATTTGTCTTGATTTAATAATATTCCCATATTATTAACTGACAATGGACAATTTAGAATAACATTTATTCATGGATTAAACATACAAATATAGGATACAATATATTATAAATTAAACATACCATGTATTTTATTATAATAATTTTTTAACATCCCTTATCCAAATACTAAATAGATCAATGCATGATAACTCTTGTTGATGAATTATGTCTCAAGTAATAACATTCCTACTTGTTGACAAAACATAAATCATCCAACTTTGATCTATCGGAATTTTAAGAATACTTATTTCAAGAATTCAACTAGTGAAGTTCTTGTATATGCATACTCAACTATTTTGATAATGCCTTATAATCTTTCATAAATGTGTAACATCCTTAACCACCAATTTATGATAATCAAACTTCCAAACATTTTAAAGTTTAAGTATTCTTATTCTCTTAATGTATAATGCAACTATGCTTTTAGTAAGCATAACTAGTAATAGCCAAGGATGAAATCCTTACCATAACTAGTATTGAGTGTCATCTCAATTTCATTAGCATCATTGTATGCAACAACAATATGCTCTTAAAAACTTCCCGTAAACATTAATATCTATTGTGTAATGTTTGATGCCTTTCAAACTTTCAATTTTGTTGGCTATGACAATTTTCACAACAATTGAAAAATTGTTCATCTATAGAATTTGGAAGCTTTTCCAGATTTAGGATGTAATTCTATAATCAAACATATTCTTTTAAGAATATTACACAAGTTATCTAATAACTTTTAATTAGATATTAATATTGCCAAATCATCTTGTAATCAAGTATGATACAACAAAACATGATATACATGAAAAATCTATAAGTCATACTTAGATTTTATTCATGTCATACATATCTATTTAGACTTTCTAAATAATATATCATGTTATATTAGATTTATTTACCGCACATGTTTTAACAATAAACATTGATTCCAAGGTTGTATGTTTTAGTTTCTAAATCTTTCAACTAAAGTTTCATTCCAAACTAAGACTTAACTTTTAACTTATATGGAATGTTACCTTTTATATGTTCTACAACATATATGATTTAAGAAATTAAACATAATACTCCTACTAGCTTTTAGGAATACTTATAAATTATCTTATTTCAATTATAAATCAAAACATGAATTTAATAATTAAACATAATAATAATCTTCTAGATGCATGCATTTATCCATCCATGGATCATTGCACCTTGTACACTTTCAAAGATTTATTTGAATTCATAAACTCCTTTTGATTACTTATCGTCCTCGCTCAAGTAATCACTCAAGAAAGAGTTTTGATATTCCATTGTCAATTTCATAAACATGACAATCATAATCTTTATATATTTAATGTGTTTAGAAAAGAATATTCAATCACAGTTAATTGCTTAAGTGTGATTAATAATCTTGTCATAAGACATGCATTAAATACGTGCACAATATTGTCCATATGATTTCTATACAAAGATTTAAACCACAAGGTTGCTTTATCTTTGAAGAAACTCATCTTCATTTTCTAGTCTAACTATTAAGATAAACCAAGTTTCTAAAATTGATTATCTTTATGGACAGCATCTTAATCATTCATATCATGTATACTTTACCCAATTTCATATTTGGTAATGTATCATAATGATTATCAGGTTTACAATAATCCTGTAAATCATAGCCCTCAGCATATTAATCAAATATCTGAGATATCTTTTCTATTTATGAATGATAATTCCATCATCTTGAGATTTAACATTTAAATGTCAAACTTCATCATGCTATTTACTAGTGTATTTTAGAAGATTATGTATCTTGCAATTTTATCTTTTAAATATCAAAACTCCCACTTGCTTTTAGCAATTTAAAGACTATCTTTAAATTCTTAGCAAATAAAGCAACAATACAATATTCTCTTTTGGGATATTACAAATACATATTGACAGTTCCTGACTTTACTTTGTTAATAACCTCTTCATAAGCAGTTAAACAAATTTAGAACTTCAATTTATGACTTAATGTAATTCATCACATTCATCACATTCCATCATATGATAATGTCTTTTAATCTTCTATGTTGGAGTTTTATTAAATATGTCCAAGTCATACTCAACATTCTAACCTTGATAACTTTTGGAAGAAAAGAAGTCATAGTTATCTTTAATCAAACAATATAACAAGAGTTTGATTTTCCTAACTGAACATACCATAAATATTTGGTATTTCATTAGTATTAATATTGTAAGACAATCTAACAATATTTAAGATAACCATATTCCTCTTGACTTCTCTATTTACCAACTAATTCATTTTAATGGTATAATAGTATCTTCAAGCCAATTACATGCTTTATAATACAAGTACTTTTTACAAAGTTGCTTCATGTTCATGTCTTTACAAGAAAACATAAACTGTTATAATCCCACTATACGTTATAAATCATTTAACAATTTAATAACTTCATGTATATGTCTTAATTAAAAAACATAACAAGATAACGTCTTACTTTACTATAAGTCTTGTAACAATTAAAAGACTTTATGTTTATATCTTTACAATGAAACATAAACATGTTTAACTAAAGTAATTATGAACATCATCTTTTGGTTTCAATAGTAATTTCAAGTTAATTTATTACTTCATAATAATGTAAATAACATTATTTCTTCATTTATTTATGTTATTCCAAGAACACATAAATATTCAGATTGAAGTAGCATTAGATTACTTAATTAATTTATGTCATTCCATGAATTCATAAATCTATAAATTAAAGTAGTCTTGATATCATATTGACACATGTTCTAATAGGTATCTAATTTAGAAACTGCAAATTCTCATAGTTCAATTACATCAGTTGATCTGCTAGTAATGAAAATATGAAATTCACCTTGTTGTTGCAATCTAGTTAAGCTCTCACATAACATAAATTGTAACACCAAGTGTTTCTTGAATTAGCCTAGTATAATTCATACAAGAACATTATTCTAATTTAGAAACTGCAAATTCTCATAGTTCAATTACATCAGTTGATCTGCTAGTAATGAAATATGAAATTCACCTTGTTGTTGCAATCTAGCTAAGCTCTCACATAACATAAATTGTAACACCAAGTGTTTCTAGAATTAATTTTAGAACATTATTCTCTTACCTTGTAGTCAAGAGAATCCATTAAATCATATCTTTATGAGTTGTTTCTTGCACACATTAAAGATAACATTTCTCCCACTTGTGCATGGAACAACCTCATATAGTTGATAAACAACATGCCATGCATTTGTTTATGTATTCAATATGATTGTGTCATAGATTTTAGCATAACAAGTATATGTAAAACAACAATGTCTAGTAAGGAAGCGTACAAGACTATCCTTAAAAGTATGAGTGTCTACACTTGGAAAGTAATTATCTTTAGCTACCAAGATGTCAAAGCTTTTAACTCCCACTGAATTAAAGATCATTACAATAATTTCTTATTCAGTAATAAGTACACAATACTCCCACTGAATTTGACAACATTGTAAATGTTTCATATCCAGTGAAAACAAATATTGTGTCTTTAACTTTCCTACACCTTTAAATGTCCATGCGTAACAATTACTTATGTACTAAAAGTGTATTCTACTACGTAAATGATGGACTATCCACCAAATGCTATTAACTTGAAAATTGGGCATGCAGTTTCTTCCTTAATAGGTCTACCATCCTACAATGTATGTAGCACCTTTAAAATAGTTAAAACAACTAGTTTGTCTTAAAACATTTTGCAGTAATTAGTCTAGCTTCTAATTATAATAACTCATAAAATGTCATACATAATTTTCTGTTAACCAAATATCATATTTGTTACTAAGAATTTGATCACCAAATGAGGATGATAAAATCCTTATGAAAATTATTCGCAATTTTCTTAACTATTAAAAAATTTGCTATGAGTTATATTAGAATTTAGACATATCTAATATTCCTATTATCCTTTCTCATTCATGAAAAGAAATAGGATTGTGTCTCACTCTTCTTTCATAGAAAGGAGACTTCATTTGTCTTTTAAGTAAATTATTCTTAATCAAACATTTGTTTGAAAACAGAACGAGATCAATTTACCAAAGCCCAAAGTGCGTTTACGGTTTGAACGTTGCATTAATACATTAAAATGAATTACAAAATTCAATTTCAGTATTTTCGATAATTAGATCTTTAAGAAAATAAAATACCCATTGGTAAATATTCATATAAACCATATTATTTTCTTAAAACTAGGATCCTAATTGACATAGTACCATTACATCAGTTGATCTGCTAGTAATGATAGTATTCAATAAGGTAATTGTCGAACAATAATTGCCAATATCATATTGCAATTCCTAGATTTATGGGATTTACAATCACAAAACTTTTTTAATGTAAGCATGTTTGATCCCCATCTTAATGCCTTGAGTCCAAGATCTCACTTCCTACTCAATTTAAGTCGTCTAACTTAAAAACTGCAAACTCACAAATCCATCACATCAGTTGATCTGCTAGCAATGAATTTATGAAATTTACCTTTCCATTGCAATATCGCCAAGTTCTCACATGACGTAAATTACAACTTCAAGTGTTCTTAATTAGATGGCATTCGACTTAATTTTATAAGGGTATTAAATTTTGACGTGTAATCAAAATAATGTATGAAGAAGCATGCATACAATTTCATAACATTGGTTTTACAAAACATTTTTATTACCAATTTGCTAAGAGTAAAATAACAAAGTTTTGATTGAGGTATCGGGTTCACCAATTAAAGAATTACCAACAATTATCGTCCACTATATTGTACTTTTGCATAAGCCCGAAAGCTTAGTGTTTCGGATAATCATTGTGGAATTGTGGTTAATTCACCCTTAAGATGACAGTGTACATGTAATGGTTGTTCGGTAAGTCTAATTTACACACAAACGAGCGTTAAGACAGAATGTTGTCTCTCTAAGGCCACAATTTAATGCGAAGCCATCCTTATACCCATCTTATAGTGTGTAAACTTCGGTCGGGCCTAGTTAACCATTACGTAAAAAAACATCAATCAACCAATTCTTTGAAATTTACTCTTAAAACTAAAACAATTTCGCCATTTATTTAGTCCGTATTATTTTTCTATTCAAAAATTACCTTTTTCGTTTATAAATATGTCTAACACAATTAATAAACAAAAACAAGTAATGTACAATAAAAAATAAAACAACTAAATAAACAAATATACATAATCATAACAATTAAATATGTATAAAACATGTAGCCACATGCAAATCTTATTCAATAGTCCTATTAATAATCAAATCTAGGTGTATAACGTATTTATTCAATTAAGGCTTTCTTCTTCTAGGAAAAAGAGCCACATACATCGATAAATCGATTGCGTAAGCCAAAATTAAATAAATACCACATAGCACATAATTGATTACTTAATATTGGAGTCTTCCCCAATTCGACATCTATTAATAAATTTACATGTTCCGATATAACTTAACCATTAATTAATATAAACAATTTAAACCATTTAAATTATCACACAATATAAAAATCCATGCAAATATGCACTTTTTCATGGATTTAGCTTAACAATTAACATATTGCACCAAGATCGTTTACTAAAACGCATAACAATTACATGACATCCTAGGGTTTCTAATCATATTAAAAAATCAAAAACCAAAACCTTAAAAACCCTTAAGGTCAATCGACCCATAAAATTTTTAGGGTTAGAAATCTAACAAATAAACCCTGAAAACATGTAACTAAACGAATCAAGATCCAATTTTTATGCATTTCGATAATTAATTACACATTATAACGGCTCTAGATGCCACTGTTGGAATTATAATATCATGACAATCATATAAAATAAACCAAACACATCAAGTGAGCATAGCGGAAGCAATTATAACAAGATCAAATAACATGTAATTAATTAATCGAAATTTAAATAGTAAACATACCTTTGTCATTCTAGCCCGAACAAGAATCAAATGCAATCTTCCGGAACAAGAACCCTAATTAGGGTTTATATGGATTATAAGAATTACCCCTTACCTCTTTTGTAATTCAATCCAAGAATCAAACAATAGTGTGTTTGAATCACGTTCTTGTACACACGTACTAATTCAAGAAAAAGTTTATGCAAGTAAATTAAATACAAAACTTGTTGATCTTATGAAAATCGAAATCCCTAAGTGGGATTAAGTTTGGATCGACTTTGAGACAAGAAGAGGAGAGAAAACACCAAGATGTGTGTGTACAAGTTATGAGAAACAATGAATCTTGGGTTTGTATTTATACTAATGTTTACTTGGAGCTCAAGGCACAAAGGAGGTGGAAACCTCCTTTGGCCGATCGGTTGAGAACCCCCCCAAGGGGATTCCGGAACCTTCCCTTGTTTCCAAATATTCATTAGTATTACTTTCCTAATCTTCGTTAATAGGTCATTAGTCATTTATCATTAAATACTAATTACTATTACTAGTTTTGTGTTTATTAATAATTACTTATAACATTTTATAAATAATTATTTCTTTTTCTCTTCATACGTATTGTGTGCAATCCCGTGATCTCGAGTTCGATCCTAACATACGACTACTAAAATAATGTCCATAATCTAACACCAACTCCACCAAGTGCTCCAACTCAACCATCCAAAACTTCATCACCATCACCATTACCCAAAATTGAACCAATGGAGCTATTTGGGTCTTCTCCCACATCACCAAACCCTTTTGTCCAAGATCCAAATGATCTTCCACCAAGACCTACACAACCACCACCATTTGGAAATGAATCACCAAGGTCAATTCTTGACCAAAATGAGTTTTTTAACCACACTCAACCACCACAACAAGTGTACCATCAACCAAAACCACTGTTGTTTCACCCCATCTACCATGACATCCATGGTCCTCTATATGGAGAACCAAACTTTGAAAACCATAATCACCCAACTCCACCACACTCTCAAGCTCAAACCTTTGAGTCTTTCTTTCCCTCTTATGAGGATATACAAAACATGGTTGAAAACCACCTCCATCAAGCAATGGAATTTCAAACCACCTTGCTTGACTCAATACCAAACCCATCATCCACCCAAGAACCAAAAGCCAACCAACCCTCAAACCAAGAAACCAAAACCAACCCATTTCCACCTAATCATCCCCATGTTTGCTCAAATTGTGAGCAAATGGGTGCAAGCATCAAAACGTTGCTTCACCAATTTCAAGATGAAACCCGGTTTGCATTCCAACACGTCATAGAACGTTTGGATGCTCTTTCTCACCCAAACAAATCCTAGACAACCATTTAGGAAACTAGGCTTTTATTTTTCTTTCTTGGTTATTTTTAAGTTTTTAGAAGTAGAAAAATATTTACCATTTCTTGTCCTTTGACTTTTTATAAGTCAAAATTTTACTTGGAATGCTATTTCTTTCTACTTACTTTCATGCATTGTTGGTTGATCATTTTTATGTTGTCATTGTGGTTGCAATGTGTGTGGTAACTACAAGCTTGATTATATATATCACCAACTAACCATTTTTTTTGTAGAATCCAAAATCCATGTTTCCCATCTTGGCACTCCTTTTAGGGGGAGTAACAAGCAAGGGGGAGCAAGTGCATTTTTCCGCTTCGCTACTCTACTTTTTGTTTCGACAAAAAGGGGGAGAAATATATTAAACCTTCAAAGCTTAATATGATTTTCATCACTTAAGTAAAACAAGTTTAATATAAAAATTTTTTTTAGTCTTAAAAACCAAGATTTTGTGAGTTACTTAAAAACAAAGTTTATGTTTTGTCATCAACAAAAAGGGGGAGATTGTTAATACAAATATCGCCTAAAAACGTTATTTATATTTTACGATCTTCGCTAAGTTTTGTTAATGACAAATGTAAACTTTAGTTTATAAGTAAAACATAATCTTAGTTTTAAAGACTTGCATAAACTAGACTTTTGCTACATTTTACATTTCATAAAACACAACACTTTTTATTTTCTAAAAATAGAATTGTCACATCACATTTATGGCAAGTTTTGTCATTATACATTTATGGAAAGAAATGTGTTTGACTTACTTAGATGTTGCTTGCAAGTTTAGTGTTTGACTTGATTTTATGTGATGTGACATTGTTTGGTTTGCAAGAGTAATGAGATGTGACTTTGTTTGGTTTGCAAGATTTATTGCAAAACCAACTGCAAGCCCGGCGGTACCCTGGAGGTACATGGGCGGAACCCTTCTCAGGGGTCCACCTGATCCGCCAGACCTGCAGAAGGTTTGGCTATAAATATTGAGCCACAAGTTGAATTTTGGCTCATCACTTGACATTATATTTTACACACACATTCATTCTCTCATCTAACCTCTTAACATTTCATATGTGAAGTTTCTTTTTGTAGCAAAGAGATTCACGAGCTTACTAAAAGTGACAAGTATTCAACACAACGTTGCAAGACTTGTTAGCTTAGCATTGTGTAGACTTGTGTAGTTTACACTTCATTTGATTGTGTATTTTCAATAGTGATCGGTTAGTATTTTAGTCCTCAAAATACAAAGTGTATAGGGAGTAGTTGTACCCTTGTAAAGAACTAACGGGAGTGGTTGTACCCTTGGTAAAGAACTCGACATCTAGCTTTGTGTCGGTAAAAGTATAAGCGACGTGTAAGGTTTTCTCCGCCGGTGAAAGGAGCTTGTTGGATACTCGGGGCGTGGACGTAGGGCAAGGAAAAAGAGTCCTTGCAGCCGAACCACGATAAATACTCGTGTTGTGGTTTGATCGTTTCTTTCATTTACTTGCATGTTATATATTGTGTTTGTGTACATATCTTTGATCAAACGGAAAGTTTCAAAGCTAACTTAACAAGTTAAAAAGATTTTAATCGATAAAATATTCAACCCCCCTTCTAGTTTTCCACAAAACCCAAAACACTATGTATGTGTCCCCCATTACTTACAAATATTGATGAATGCAAATTAGTTTATGTTTAAAATTGTTATTAAGAATGTCTTTTATGCCAATTTCATATATTTTATTGCAAGTTGTGTTATGCAGTTAACTACCCACTTTGGAACATATGCAGTCAATATTCTATGGTCAATTAAGGATCTTACTATTAGGCTTGTGAGTTTTGGGAAATCCTCTTGACCACATAGTAACTGCAAAAGCTTACATTGCTTTTACCATCACATTGATGACCATTAATTTACTGCACAATGGTTATGAACTTTGACTGCATTACAGTATTTATAGCAATAGTCACAAAGGCTATTACATCCAAGAATCATAGGGAACCCAACAAATTCACTGCACAAAATGGCATCAAGCAAGAAGAAAGGTATTATTTTTTACTGCAATAGTTACAATGGTTATCACTACAATATGTATTCAGATATCATTTTATAATTTTCTTAAATCATGTGCAGAAATCATTGCAATTTCAAGTGATAGCTCTGAATCAGATTTTGATGCAAGGCCATGGGGATGGGAGGATTATTTTCCAAAAGATTTTAAGGCAACTGATTATTTTGTGCCTGCAAAGAGGGTGGAAACAAGCTCAAGTTTGACAACCATTGAGGAACAAAAAATGGCCTTTAAAGCAAGAGTTCAGGTACTAGGCATACCTAGCAACAAAAAATTGGCAGACTAAAAAAAAAAAAAAAAAAAAAAAAAAAAAAAAATTGGCAGACTTTGGTGTGATACCATTTGAGAAAAAAGAACCCAGAGATCAAAAGGGCAAGGGAAAAAAAGAAGATGCTTTGAAAGCATCTTGTGTTCCTAATGCTTTTGGTTACAACAATGTGATTATGTAACTGGTTTAGGTGTACAACCTAGACCAGTGTAGAATAAAACACTTGTAACCATCAATTATCAATGCAATGTTAGTTAATTCACAACAAGGATACAAAAACATGATTTAAATTGCATTCAACAAGATTAAGTTCATACATTAGATTGTGTACAAGGCAGGAAAACATACACTGCCTAAGCTAAACCTAAGCCTTACACTACACCAAAAACCACACAATCTATGCCTAACAAACTAATCTACTTAAGTGCAAGTAGCAAGGAAACAAGAACATAAAAAACACATAGAATTGACTTCCAAAGAGTGACTTTCTTTAAAGCTTTTTTCAAGTCTGCCTCCAACTGTTCAATCTTTCTTTGACAATTAGCTTCAGCTTGAACTTCACGCCTTTGATTAGGATTGAGTCTGCTATACATCTCAAACAAGTGCATTTTGTACCATTCACAATCCTCCTCCGGATCATACCAATCCCATTTATCACATTTCTTCCTACCCGCTTTCTAAAATCAAGAAAATGTAGTCTATTAAACATTAAAATTTATAAATCTTGAAACAAAACGTATCCTATACTTACCCATCGATTTTGGCAGCATATGAATCGTCTAGCATGGTTGGTGGGTGTCCATGATGTTACCACCATTGATGGCCTATCACAATCATAGTCATCATCATACAAATAAAAAGACATGATTTAATTAGATTATGATTGGGGATTGTTATGAATTTTTAAGATTGTGATTGTTAGGGTTTATGTAAAAAAGGGGGTGAATAAAAGGGGAAAATTGGGGATAGGGTATATATCTGTTATATATGACGTGGCATGTGGGCCCAAAATGGTTCCCGGTTAATTACTTAACTTAAACGGTTTTGCCAAGTTTTGTTACTTAACTTAATATTTTTGAAAGTTCATTACATAACACGGAAAATTTTTCTAAGTTCGTTACCTATATGTGTAAATAACCCAAAGTACTATAAAGTTTGCCAGAAGCTAACATGGTCAATACTAAAATAACAAAAGTTACAATAACAAGAAATTTTGATAAATACAGCCTTAAAGCTATACTCTTATACCCACGAATAATTTTGTAAACAAAAACCATAGGGTGTACAAAAAAGATTATGATTCTTATTTATTATATAATGACAATTTTACTTGTTACAAACTACTTTTAGCGTTGTCTAAATTTTTTATATTAATTATTTAATTTAATTAAAGGTAATATGTAGTAAACTACAGTAGAAACTCGATAAATTAATACTCGATTATTTAATAAACTCTCTAAGATAATATTTTTTGCCGATCCCGACTCAGGGATAGGGTGCTAAATTAATAATTCGCTAAAATTATAAGATAATACATTTTTGATAATTTCTTTAGACCCCATATAAAATATAAATTAATAATTCCTTATATATAGCATATTACATGAATGATTTATGAATGTTTCTTGAAAAATGACTCAATTGTCTTTTGTTTTTTGTTGAAATCGATTTCCCCTTGAATCTCGTCTCTAATTTTCCTTAGCATGGTAAGAACTTCTGGTGTTGTTTTCTCATAGCTCAACAAGAAATTGTTCAATGTGATTGCCGCTTTAATAGCTTCGTTTCGCGAAGGGGGCTCCATTATATTATATAGAAAATATTTTTAATATCCATAAAGTGATACATTGAACACAAGAAGCATAATAAGGTGGGAGATTGAAAGTTTATTTCAAATTGGGCCGTTCATTTGATATACATGCATTGTATACAATAATTAAGTGGAAGCTTGAAAGGTGTTTGTAAACTAAGTATTCTACTATAAATTAATAAAATATTAATTAATATATAAATTAATAATTATTAATTTATCGATTAATTATTAACTCTTTTAATTAATAAATTTTGGTGGTCCCAAGTGTATTATATTATAGAGTTTCTACTGTACACTAAAATTTTCATCTTTGTAAAGTTACGAATAATGGTTCATTAAAACTTATTAGATTAAAAAAAAAAAGAAAAAGAAAATACTAATGAAAGTCTAGGGACTTGTTTCTTTTTTTTTGTGTTGAATAAGTGGATTGCGGGTCTCTTTCTTTTATTGCATCTGAATGGGGAGTACATAGTTTTCTTTGACTTAGTGTTATAGACTATTTAACAAGAAAAAAATATTAAAATATTAATTGACCTCACTTACTTTAGTACTAAAAGAATTTAACTTGAAAAAGAAACGTGATCAACTCATTAACCTAACCACAACCATGACCAAAAAGGCTTTGTACGTATATCAAGTAGAACCGTAAAAGCAAATTTTTAACAAAAAATCAATTCTATCACAAGAAAATGACATTAAGGCCTTGTTTGATAGCCTTTGAATTGGATCATTAAGAGGGAAAACATATTAGTCGGTCAGAGACATGTTGTTTGTTAAAAATATAAAGTGTGCTGAACGAATTTCCATGCCTCTGGATCTTGCAGAGACAAAAGCATGCAAAATCATTAAGTGCCCCACCTTTTCCTGTTTTGTCCTTTTTTTCAATTTTTTTACTAACAGCTGTATTACCTTTCTACTAGTTACTACTATAATTTTTTTAATAGTTACTGTTTTGTCCTTTGTACTGCATGTTCGCATGATGCCCATTGCCCAACATATTTTGTCCTTTTTATTATTTTTTAATAGTTACTCCTTCCGTCTCAAATTTATTGTCCAGTTTAAATTTTCAAAGTCAAACTAGTTCAACTTTGATCATAAATATATATTTTTTGTTATATAATACTTGATGAAAAATTATACCATTGAAAAGTACACATAAAACCCAACCCATTTATATATTTTGCGTCAAATATTATATAACACCACAAAAATATTTAAGGTCAAAGTTGAAAAAGAAAGACTAAAAAAGTCAATAGTGAACAATAAATTTGAGACGGAGGGAGTATTACTTTTCTTTTATATTTACCTTTTTTCTTTTTTCTTTTTTTAATTTCATGAAACAAATTTTCTTTTACATAACAATTGGTTGTCAATGAGTTACATTATTTTTTTTATTCCAAGATTACTTTCGTTGTATTTTTATTCGAGTTAATAATTTTTTAATAAAATGGTATATTTTGTTAAGTACAAAATCAGACAGACGGTTAAATTGGTGATTTCAGACAACTCAGATTGCTCATTCAAAACAAATATCAAACAATCATTTTCACTTAAAATCAGATTCACTCAGCATCTTCAAATCATTCAGCAGCTTTGATTCACACATGTTAAGATTTGATACACCAAATTACTATATATATAATAGATCATCACAAACGACGTCGTACTCGCTATCTGATCTACAGTATACCTACAGTGCTGGTCTTTGTGGGCTCCCGGTTGTTGCCCCATTCCAATTGTTGGCCTGATCCAACTTGCAATATTATACTCTTAATGGTAGGAGGCACTGCATATTATACTTTTAACAAGTACTAATGCAAATGTTATTTTTGAATCATGATAATATTGTCTTAACATTGTGGTATTGATATAAAATTATAAAAACGAGTTCCTTTTTTCCCTTTGTCGTATTGATATAAACTTTATAAAAACGCTAAGTACAATGCCCCGCCGCAACGTGGCGGACCGGGGGCCCTACTAGTTTTATAAGAAAAAGTAAAGTCAAAGGGACTATATTGTCCTTTCAATATTCACAAAGAAATTTTAAACAAAAGTAACAATCTCAAAGGACCAAAAACAAAAAATATCAGATCCGACCGTTGTACAAGAAATATTCAAATACCCAAACCCACGCTCCTATTCATAACTCAACCGTTAAAAAAACCACTCATCTTAAAAAACCTTAACCAAAAACAATGGCAGATGAATCCAACACCAACACAAACACAGCCATAATAATGGAACCATCATCCTCGAAGCCGCTCCATCCGCTTCACGAAATCGCAATGACACCAACTCACAAACTCCTCCTAAAGCAATGGCTCAAAGAAGAAGAGCTCATCCTCAATCGCGTCGCTTTAAAAGAATCCCAAATCGACTCCGTTCAAAAAGAATTAACCCATCTCTATGTTTTCTTCTTCCTTTTCCACTCTTTGTCCCTCATTTTGCTATTCAGCAGCGGGTCGTCTTCCTTAACTTGTAACCGCTCATGGGTCCCGTCTTTGTGTTCTTTGTTGTGCTCTCTTGGGTTGATTTGGGCAGTGAGGTATAAGACGGAAGTGGAGCTACATTTGGAGAAGATGTTGAAGAGGGAAAAAGAAGATAGGAATTTGTTGGGGAAATGCGTCGAGGAGTTGAAGAAAAAAGGGTTGGATTTTGATTTGCTGAAAGAAGTTGATGCGTTACGTCGTGCTAAGAGTTTGAAAGGCGAGAATAAGAGTGTGAAGAAATGGTCTGGGAAGGATTTTGTTACCATGTTTTTCGTTGCTGTTTCTTGTTTTGTTCTGGCTTTGACTCGGATTATTTTGTGCAACTGATTGGAAAAAAAAGGCGATACGGGTCGGGTTGGTTTGATCTTATATTTGTTAGTTTGTTTATTTTTTGATGGTGGTGTTAACAGAAACTTTTGGTTTCTGGTTTAATATTGCTTATATCTATGTTTACTTTTAAAAGATATGTATACTAAGGATCATATTCAGGAAAAGTAATAATGAAGTATTTCGATTTTAAAATGTTGGTTATTGCATAGTGATTTTGCTTTTGATCATAGTGAAATTGGGGGTGTTTGGGTGGTTTATAGTGATTATTGTGTTCTTTGGTTAATTTCCTTTCGTATGTTTTGATATGAACCGCGGATTATTTCTCGACAAAGGGTCAAAACTAAGGAGATTAGTCATTTAAAACACGCAATGTGTTTCCTACTTTCTCATTGTTTAATGTATAATTTACACTTAATCGGAAGTAGATCTCAGATATCTGGTTGAGCTACTTGGTCCTCAACAGAAGTAGAGATCTAAAAAAATCCGGAAGGCGTTTCAGTGATTGTAGAACCATTAAAATAAAAGAGAAGGTGTTTCAGTAGACTAAACGGATGAAACCTCCTTCCTGTAATAACATATCACAATAAAAGGTCTAATCTTTAAGATACATACTCATACGACTGTACCAACTGCATATCTTTTCAACCTTCTTACAAACAAACATAATACAGTATAAAAATCGAAGGACTTTACAAACTGGTCTACATTACAAAAATACGTTTCTCAATCAGTATGACTAAATCATCCACAAAGAATTCAATAAAAGAACAATAGTGTGTTGTCTCCAGTCACCTACCTTCTCCAATGATATCATGAAGAATGGGTCTCGAAGCAGTATTTGGTGAAACAATGGACTGATTTGTACTTGGGCCAGAATTGCTACTTGAAGCTGGAGGAGCACTATTAAAGGTTGTAGCATCGTTAAACTTAAAACCAGTGAGGTACTCAGGGCGAGTAATAGCTCCACTTGCTTCTATATCTCCTGAAAGCATTGCTACTACTCGTGACATTGATGGTCGTTGCATTGGTGAGGTTTGCGTGCATAAAAGAGCGACTCTCATCACTCTCCGTACTTCATTCTCGTCATATTCGGCTAACGCTTCATCTACTAATTCGAGTTCATTATCGGCTTCATGTAGGTTCCATGCCTAAAATCATGAGAAATGTAAAGTATTATGAAAAATGGAGACTAGACGCGAGGTAAATTGCTATTAAAATAAATTGTGATATGTATAGTCTATTTTCACCGTTTAAATTTTATCAGGGTGTTTGGATTTGCATTTTGAAACTCAATAATTGACTATTTCGATTTGATCTATAATTATCCTTGTTGAATGTTTGGGATATGGATTAGTGAAGAAGATAAAACATACCCATTCAAGAAGATATATTTTATCATCATCCAAACTCGAATCAGAATTAGGCCTTCCACTGATAATCTCTAAAGCCACAACTCCAAATCCAAACACATCAGCCTTTTCCGTAAGGTGTCCACGCATAGCATACTCCGGTGCAAGATAACCACTACATATCAAACCAATAGAATCATGTCAACTTATCATTACTCAAATAGCTAAAATATGTTTTTTACACTAGAAAAACAATATATATTAATCTTACATTGTGCCAGCAACACGAGTACTCATGTGTGTTTGCTTGTCATCATAAAGTTTGGCTAACCCAAAATCTGAGATCTTGGGGTTCAATTCAGAATCAAGTAGAACATTACTAGCTTTAACATCTCGATGTACAACCCGTATGCGCGATTCTTCATGCAAATAAGCAAGACCACGTGCTACCCCCAAACATATGTCAAACCGAGTGGACCAGCTAAGAGACAGCTTCTTTTTTCCTGCATCATAGACTCCAGATGTTCCATAACTACACTAAATGTATCTTTGAAGTTTACTTTACATAATTTATGTCTAACGTGTACTTACCGAATAATGCTTGATCAAGACTTTTGTTCTCAAGATGCTCATAAACAAGAAGTCGTTTTTCTCCATCAATACAACATCCATACAATTTCACAAGGTTGCGGTGCTGGACAGCAGATATTGTTGCAATTTCAGCCATAAACTGGCTCTTGCCTTGGTGTGAGGCTATCGAGAGTTGTTTGACAGCTATTACTCTCCCATCATCAAGTGTTCCCTTTACCATAAAAAAGGATAATTAAGGACTAACTATAGTTCCATACAACTTCAAGAAGAAAAAATGGATTATTGCGTAAAAGTATAAATTACCTTGTAAACAGGTCCAAAACCTCCTTCACCAAGCTTATTTGCAGCACTAAAATCATCTGTTGCAGTTCTTAATTCTGCATAACTGAATGTATTTGGTCTGGCGTCGGTTCCAAAGAACTCTGCAAGAGAAAAAGCATGTGAGTATGTTACAAGATCGATGCACAGTTTTAATGCATGCTGCCTAAATGGGTCATTTAGGCTGTTTTATAACTCAAATGGGTCAGATAATGCTAAAAGGGGGAAAGGGTCAGCTGGGTTAAAAGTAGACCAAAAAATGTTCAGTTACTAACGCATACAACATTATAAATCATTTTTATTCAATAATTCAGATTATTTTTGTCATAATATTGCTTTTTCATTATAATTGACGCATTGATTAATGCAAGACTTATGGCTTAATAACATCTATCGAGGTTTTTGAGTATGTCTGTATGTGTCTTCAGATTGTCTTCAATATATTACACGTGCAGCACTAATTATGTAGATATACTTAAAAATAAACGTCATTCAGGAAAAAGGATGCATATGGCTCAATGGAAAACAATTTTCATGATTAAGAAAGATCTAAAAGTATTACCTTCATAATTGTCAAAAGTATCCTGCTTTTTCCTCCGCTGACGAATAATATATAGGGCTAATAATGCCAGAAAGCTAACAACTGCAATTGGAACTATAATCCCGGCAATTAAACCAGCGTTATTCTTCTTTTTTGTGGAAGGTGGATTGTTGCTCACAGTTGGGGTAAAGTCTGTACAATTAGTAAGCAACGAGTATTAGCTGTCGAGTATCAAGAAGCCCAAATTTAACCAGCAAATCTCAAGATTATATTTCTTACTTGGAGTGGCACTGATTGCTGAGATAAGCGGTCCAAATGTTCCTTGATTGGGTACGCAGCAAGTCCCTTTTCCAGACCAGAATAGATGTATCTCAAGGTAGTTATTTGAAACTTGAACAGTTGCTTGCCTCGAAACAGGACTAAATGAGGCCCCACCTGCTGCCCGTTTTATATCGAAATCCGGAAACACCAAGTTTCCCTGGAAGAAACAAAATTTGTGAAAATATTGTAAGAAAATCTGGCAAACAATGGCTAACTTCATATTCAGTTCAGGCTGTAATATAAAAGGTAACATAGTTTGCTCGGATTTTTGTATTAGGTTAACTATCTTTATACTAGTGGCTACTGTTTGACTTTTGGGTCAAAGTACAAACTTTCAAATAAAGAATTGCTAAGAATTCTAGTTACACCTACCTGTAAATAGATATCGAAGACACGCCTGCCAGTACTTCTCCAAGTGGGACCATCTTCTATTAGTAGCTCGGCAAACTGGAGGTTAACGGTATAGTTACCGTTCTCAAGTCCTAAACCATAGTATCTTAATGATCCAGCAGAGAGACGGGCTGTTTGGAAAAGTTCAGAATCCAAAGTGTTTGTAAATTGGCGTTGACTGGAGGCTGTATATGCTGGATTATCCCTTTGTCCTACATTGCTGACACCCCACCTTCTCTCAGGATTCAAATAGTATGTTGCTGGTCCAAGGGCTTCATTATCTTGCTCGTGAACTAGTCCACTAGAAGATGTTATTTGAGGACCGCCACAATTGATTCCAAAGCTACTATCTGTAAATTTTATTCAAAAGGATACTTTTCAATCAAGTCTTCTAATGATATAATAAGGAGGAGCTAATGTTTGTAGAATAGCGAAACTAGCTAGTCCTAAAAGGGAAACTTTCATGTTTTTGCTTACATCTTGGCGATCCACGGTCACAAGGGAAGTTCCTTTGGAGACAGTTCAATCCTGAAGGAATACCACTAGAAACAAAAGACATTGCAATTTAATTACAATAAGCATAAGTTAGTTACCAATGATTTATAGAAATACCAGGCATAAGCAAAATAATAACCATATAATAAATACCTGTTTTCTGAACCTTCTAAAGTGAAGTTGTTCACAACTAAGTTACTGCACATTCACACACATCAGAAATACGATATTAGCTGTAAACACTTTACAAAAAAACTATTGAACGTTTGTCACATTTTAATATAGAATCTTCAAAGCCTTTCACATACAGTTGTAAGTTTGAAGCGTTAACCCAAGAAGGAAGTGTCCCCGATAGTTCATTGTATGACAAATCACTGCATGAAGAGAATTGTACAAAAGTTAGAAAAACAAATCTATTCTCTTATCTTCGTGTGGCAACTTAAAATTTACTTACATACTGCTGAGAGATGTGCTCTTTACATCGGGAAGAGTACCATTTAAACTATTGTTTCCAAGAAACCTGAGAATGATGGAGACATGTCAAAATAGAATACCAAATATTTCATTTCAATATCGATACTAATAGTCCTAATTGCATGCAAAATACGATTATATATATATCATAAAAACAGAATACGTGTATTACAAGAATGAGAGTTGACTCAAGTTGAACAATGCCGGTGGAATCGGCCCTGACAAATTGTTGAAACTCAAATCCCTGAAAATTGCAATGTATAATAACATCAGATTTTTTCTCTACGTCAACAATTAACCGATTTTACATAGCTATTGTAGTTCCAATGCAGATTACTCACAGTCGTGTCAAATTTTGATATTCTCCAATATCGGATGGAATAGAGCCAGTAATTCTGTTATTCCTTAAAAGTCTGCAAGAGATACATCTCCTTATAAGTAACATTACGAAAAGGAAACATGGTAGAATTACAAAAGGTAATAATATTTGCTCACAGAACAGTCAAGGACTTCAAATTCGTGATAAAGTCAAGGGTTCCATTACGTAAACCAGTTATCCTCCTGTTACGTCATAAAACAAAAGCAGTAGATTTTAGTGGCTTAGATTAGTAAAACAACAATTTCTCAAATAAAAAAAAATAATAGTAAAATAAAAATGAAAGACTTACAACTCCTGCAAAGAGGTCAGTCGAGAAAATGAAGGTGGTATTGAACCCTCAAAAGAGTTCCCCTCAAACCTCCTATCCAAATATCAATTATTTTACAATTATAAGGTTCATCTCATACACCTTGATTATGATATGAACATCAACTTACAATGATTGTAACTGTGTCCAATTCCCTATAAAGTCGGGTATTCTCCCTGTGAAGTTATTGTCGGAAGCCCATCTGAGAGGCCAATAGTTTAGTTTCATAACAAATAATGCAACTTATAAAATGCTAGTGGTCAATAAAAGTAAATGTTCTTACACTGTGACCAGACTACTTAAATTCGCGAATGTAGGAGGTATTTCACCACCAACTCCAGCACTATCAATGTAACTGACAAAATAAACATACACGAAGATGGCAACTTATTTATCTAAGAACTATGCAAATTATATAGAAAAATAATATCAAAAAGATAATCTTCTTACAGTTGTTGTAATCTTCGCAAATTTCCGAGTTCAGATGGCAAGGAACCATTAAAATTATTTGTGCCAAATGCCCTGCATCGGAATTTTTTTTAAAAGATAAATCCAATCAACAAGGTATCAAATAGAAGAAGTTTGTTCTTGATGACAAGAAGATGAACAAAGCAAAATAAAGTATACAGTGATCTAAGGTCAGTAAGACGTCCTAGCTCTGGTGGAATCTCTCCTGATAATGCATTGATGCCGATAGTCCTATCAAACGTTCAAATTATTCTTAGTATGTGGAGTTTTAGAACAATGACTGAGTTTAAAGTATCAAAAAGGATGGCTTACATCCACTGCATCCGAGTTAAGTTGCCAACAGATGGCGACAAAGGACCTGTCAAGTAGTTTTGGGCCACATTACTGTAGCAAATAAATGATTATTAAGCGGAATACAAGCATAGAAATACACAAATAAATCATACGAAGTACGATATGTGTGTGTGCATGCTCAAACACAAACACATACACATGTGCATAACTGTACATATAGAGATTGGTAAGCATACATACAGATTGGTAAGGTAAGTCAACGTCCAGAATCCTTCTGGGATCGGGCCCACAGCGTTCATCGCGTAAACTTTTCTGATGATTTATACCAAGCAATATTCGTAAAAAGATAAATAAAGTGCACATAAGTAACAATTGAAGTGACCAAAATATCCCGTTCCTGAAGTTCATTCAGACATGACAAGTTGTATGGGCGGAGCTAGAAATTTTTGGTCGACGGGGCACACTTTGATAAATTTTAGAAACTACACTTTAAATTGGTACTTAGGGGGGGGGGGGGGGGGGGGGGGGCAAATTAGGAAAAAAGCCAAATTTTTCGAAAATTTACACTACAATTTTTTTCGCTTGGGGAGCACCTGCCCCTTGTGCCCCCCTCCGCCGACACTTGTATATGAAATAAAGCTGTATAACTATTTAATAACATCTAACTAAGTGAAATAGAAATGTGGTTTTTCACTTTTATCAGTCGATAAAATGTGCTTAAAAAGTTACTGGAACTTGCAGTCGATTTCCAATTTTTACCGGTCATCAGCGACGAAATAGCTATGGTATTTTGTGTAACTTTTTAATGGCTAATGTCATCGAATTTCAAAATAATGAGGTTGGTGGTCAGTTTTGGTACTTAAACTAAAGTATGTACAGAACATCTATCACTAATTATACTTTCTTAAATGTGTTCTTCTAATGACTTATATAAACTACCAAACTAGTCCATCAGTTAAAAGTAGATATATAATTACCAAAACGGATCACCTGACTCAAAGAAGTACTTTAGTTATTTCATGACTTCAATGGGATGGTAAAAGTTGGTTTTTAATTTGTTGGCAAAAAAAAGTAAAGAGAACCAAGAGAAGGACTCACAGTCGAGTAATGTGACAAGTAGAGTTGGGGAAATTGCAGTCACATTTAATGGCAGGATTATATGCCCCAGAATCAAAATCAGTAGAGTCCACAGCAGCGCCGCTACAGAGCTCTCCACTTATGTTCCAACCCATATCTGTTGCTGCACTTTCTTGTATCCCCCATGCACTGAACATTTCATTTATAACACGCGCTGCAAGTGCAACCACCAGTTTCAAACATATTCATTATAGTTGGAACGGGTCAAAAGTGATCATACCCAGACACATACAAAAATTACTTATTTTAATTTCTAACTAAATTTTACATGCCATTCAATTTTGTCATTCCGCAACAAGTGTCTGCATTGAAGATTCAGATTACATTTTGTAGTTAAAGTATCAATACATGATTGATTATTTACCAATTGCTTAACACAATTAAGTCAACGTATCACCGAAGGCCTTTGGTCTAGTGGGTATGTGAGTTGGCCACCAACCTAGAGGTTGTGGGTTCAAGCCTCGTTGGAGGCATTTGTGTGATATATTGTGAGATAGGTGGGTATAGGGTGTGAAAACAATTGCCGTTAAAAAAAATAATAATAATAAAGTCAACGTATCCTAATGGTGCAAACCAGCTAACATAAACTTTGAATAATCTTCAACAACCTTAAGCTAAACTTGACCTTAATTCGTTAGACAAAAACCAAACAGTTCATAAATCATAATACAACCTCGAGCTCAGCTTGAAATTAATGACTCGATAATAACTAATGAAAACATTGGTTGGCTGTAAAGTTCAGTTCAAACTAGCTCAAGTTTGAGCTAGAGTAACTCAGAATTGCAAGTAGCAACCATGGATAATGAAAGAAAATAAATAAACAAGATATAGAGAAATGATGAAGCTAGACCTTCAGCTGGATCAGTGGTGTTTTGAGCTAGAACTTCATTAGCCATGATCGTTAGAAGCAACAAAAACCGCAGTTTTGCTGCACAAATCCTCTTGCCTCTTTCGCCACCTTCATCAGTTGTTGTTTCCATTACGTGAGAGTATAAATTACAAAGTTGCTTATTTTGAAACTACAAGCTAGATTGATTCAAATATATACAGTATGGCATATGAAAGTAGACTTTTCTTCTTATTATTATATGATCTTCCTATTAAGGCGAGTTGACACAACTCCAACTCTCAGGCTTCCAAAGTTTAATATTATTATCTCATGTATTTGATTGGTGACTATAGTGGATTCTTTTGTTTTAAGTAATATAAAGTATTTAGGCTGATCTATTGATAAAAAATAAAAATCTTAAAAAAACAAGTTTGCACATTTTTTATTCGTATACTTTAACTTTGAAATTTTGTAATATATAATAATTTAAAGCAATTAATCGAACTTCCTCATCTTTTATATAATAAAAGAATTACATCATTTAAGAGTGTTTTTAAAAACTCTTCTCATCGAAAAAAAACTAGACCAATAGGAGAGCTTGATTTTGCCACGTAGGTGAAATCGAGCAAGATGATTGGCCAATAAAAGTTAAAATTGAATTGATTTTGGTCAAATTTTAATAAATTTGGTGGAGAAATTTAGTTAGGAAAAAAACACATAAAAATATTTGTGTCAAATTTGTTAAAACAAAAACTTAAAAAAAAAAAAAAAAAAAAAAAAAAAAAAAAAAAAGGAATTAATAAAACTTTAGTGGAAGAATTTTACAAAAATTATATAGAGTTAAGTGTAAAATTACAAGTTTTCATATTTTTTAATAACTTTATAAAAATAACAAATAACCCCTTACAGTTTATACCCCTATACTTTATAAAATGAACTTTGTTTAAAATTACATAAGCATTAGTATTATTTTTAAACTTTCGTCTATTAAAATTACAAAATTTTGTAAATATACGAATTAGTTTTAATATACGTTAAATATTTTTTTAAACTAATATTAGTTTTAAACTTTCAGTCAATTAAAAATTTTTTTTTTACTATATACTATAAATAAGGACTCAAGTTATTTTATTTGAAAAGTTTAATTTATGCATACACAGGCTTGAATATTAAATACGCATAAACTATTATTGACGGAAATATGAATATCAAATGTAATAACAGATTACTGTGATATGAAAATAAATATACGCTATCTTACTTATAACAACGACTCATGAAATTCTTATTTAAAGTTTATATATGGATATCTAGAAAAACATTTCTGGAAAACTTTACGAAGCATATTTTAACTTCATCAAAAGGACTTCCCTCACTACGAAAGGTGTCCCATTGATGACATACTGATATATCTCCTATTAGTGCTGATTATATACATAATTAAAGTTAAACAACAACATCAATCTAAACGTCAATATCTATGTCAGTTAAACAAACTTAAATCTTCAACCAACAAATTTTTTTACAAAATATTATTATAGTAGATATTATTATATAATAAAAAATCCTGAACAATGTATTAGTTATACTTATATCACAATTTTTACGGGTAAATTCTTATATGTCTATATACTAAACTAAAATTTCAAAATAAATTTGATTCATTTGTAAACCTCGTGCGTGCACAGGACTTATAGCTAGTTTTAATTAAAATCATATTGCTTTTAAATAAAACTTACAGTCGTGTAATTAATTTTTAGCTAATAGTATGACTTCTAAAACTCAAAAAAGTTTTTATTTAGAAAAATAATATCCATAATCAACCACTACAACCCTTCAAATTTCCACCAAATTTATTCTTAAAAAAAAAAAAAAAAAAAAAAAAAAAAAAAAAAAAAAAAAACTGTTTTTTGTGACTGTGACAAACGGAAATTTTCTAACAATAATTTAATAATAAACCACGATTTATTATTAACTAACTGTTTAATTAAGAATTCATGAGCTTACATAACTGTTTTCGGGAAAACAAACCCGTACACTGTAGCTTACAGTAACTCATATCAAGGTTTATCGTATCAGAAAACGTGAACATTTAGTTTTCTGACTATTACTGATCATTTATGAGAAATATCTCGCACACAACACCACACGCGTACCGACACAACCCTAGTAACGGCATGAATCTTGTATTGGTTATCCTGAATCATTAATTGTGTTTTAATATTACTTTTACAAAAACATTCTCATAAATTATATGTCTTCGTGCTCACGTCAACCTGAAAAACTCAATTACGCCAAAACTCAACGGGACACGAAATACACCTAAACCCACATATTGAATACTCACTTTTATTTAAATTAACCTTGCTTTTATTTACACCAACCATTTTATTATCTACCCTCACTATTAATTTAAAAGTAAATAAAACAAAATAAAAATCAAATAAATGATAATAATAATAATAATCGATATTATCTCTTTCTCGTTTATCCTCTCACACACACCCCACGTTTCTTTTTACTGCTACTACGCTCCATCCACCTGCCATAGCCATCCCCACACCATCCTGCCTCTTATCAAATCTGTAGAATGATGACAACAAAACAACAAGAGCTACCCTAGCACTAGCAGACCTGATCTCCTTTGTCTCAATTTTGAAGTCAACTAATCCCAACAATGATATGATGAGAGCCAAGGACGATGGCTTCCCTCTATAGCAATGGCGGGTCTGAAACCCAAGAAAGGAGCATCAACTCTACTCATTTTAATTCTTTTATATCGGTTATAGATCCACAAGCTAAGCCACACTCCCAAACACTTCACTCAAAAATTTGTCTCAAATTAAAGGGGTCTCCTGTGGTGGTTAGCTTGCTTGGATTGGAGTCGGAATTATTGTTGTTCGAAAAGCTTGTTAGCTCTTGTCCATCGATTCATTCACTTCCTATTGTAAGGCTCTAAATTCTTGTTGGTGTTTCATTCGAATATGTATATGTGATTGGCCTCAAACAGTCAGATAATATTAACCAAGTAATGGTCAATAAGTCAAACTAAACCAATACTCCGTGGAGTGTAGTGTTTTCCCGGATCGTTAAATCCCAACGAGGCGTGAAATCTGAAATAAAATGACTTCGAGATCAGGTGATTTGAACAGGAAAAGAGTTTAAGTGATTGTACTACTGAAATATAAGTTAGAATAGCTTTGATAAGCTATATCAACTAATACGTGAAATCAGATAAGTACAAGTGAAAAGGAACTGGAAAACGTAAACGTTTAATATTTAAACGTAAACAACAAAAACAATTTTAACTATAGTAGGAATTTGTATGCCTTAGGGGCTTAAATGCAAATTAAATAAACTTAGAATATTTATTTTATAATTACTAATTATTTAATTAATTATTTTTATTTAATAACTATTATTAATTATTTAATAATTCACTAATAAATAAGAAAATGTAAAATAAGTCTAGAAATATAAAATTAAAATTTCTAAAAGTCTAAAATATTATAAAAATTTTTTTTAAAACTAAAAATATATTTTTCACACTATTTATCTAATTATTATTAATTAATTATTATTTAACTAATTATGTTGATTTAAATTATTAAAAATACTAAAAAGACTTAGATAATTAAGAAGATTTTTATAAATCTAATTAACCATCACAGGAATCCTAAAAAATTATAAAAAGTTTATTTTATGTATTTTTAAACTAATTTACTAATTATTATTCTATTTATTAATTAATTACCAAATAAACTAGTTATATTATAAAAAATAGAAAATAAACAGTATAAATTCTAGAAAAATTCCTAAAAATGTTTTACCTTATATAAAATCTAGAAAAATTATAAAAACTAGGTGGTACTTTATAAAATATAATTATGCTATTTAATTCTTATTTATTAATTAATAATTAATTAAACTAATATTAATTCTAAAAACCACTAAATGACAAAAGAAAAATCTGGAAAAATTTATAAAAGTACTTTAATATAAAATATATTTAATAAAAATATAAAAATGCAGAAGTGCTTATAAATAAGCTAAAAAGAAAATTAAATAGATAATTTCTATTAAATAGAAGCTATCACTATAATTAAGTTTGGCTTTTTCTATTTTTTCTTTTATAGAACTAATAAAATACTTAAAATAAGAAACTTTTATAAAGAAAACTAATTTGGAAACCAAGAATAAGCACTGTGAGTGCTTATTACCCTTGACAGTTGACTAAGTTTGACTAAACCAAGAAATGAGCTCAAATGGACTTATGTGGGGTCCACTAGGGTGAAATCTGGTTCACCTAAGTTAGTTGGACTTGAATAAGCTATACTTGATGAGATAAGCTCATGGGATAAGCTAAAAAGCTACAATAAGCAACTGCTTATTGGGGTTCTGGGTCAGAAATGGGACAGGAATTAAGGGCAATTCCAAGTGGGGTCCACTGATGCACAGGTCAAACAAAGGGTCAAATATTGAACCCTGGTAGGAGGGGGTTGGTAGAACCAAAATTTAAGCTTGTGGGACCACTGTGGTGGTCACAATCAACCACTAAAGTGGTGGTGGTGAGATGGTGGTCTGTGTAGCAGGGGAGTACCTTCCCTTGCAAGTGAGTTTGGATGGGTGTAACTTGCACATATAAAATCACAAAAATAAATTAGATGTAAGAAACTCAAGTTCAGCTGATAGAGTATGCACACAATAAGTTTCAAAGCTCAAAACCAAACACAAAAATCATGGAAATTCATGCCATATTTGGTGAAAAACTGATCATGCACTTTTGACTTTTTCAATAATCTTACTCAGTTGACTTATGTGAACTTCTAGCTTGATTTTCTGATTGATTATGGTATGTTAAGCTATAATAAAGCTAGATTGATCTAATCCTATAACATTTTAGCTGTTTTGAAGGTTTATGGATCACAAAACATTAACAGTTAACTGCTATGATGATCAAAAGGCTATTTTGACTTTATACAAAACAAGCACTCAATTTTATGACTTAAATATCCTAATAGAACCTAAGTTAACTGGTTTAACCAACAAACAATAACTGAAAACCCCACTGAGTCCTTGAACTCAGTTAATCCAAACACTCCCCAATCTAACTGATATGTATGATTTTCAAAACATTTTCATGATTAAATCCTTAAAATCAATCCACAGTGTTTTAATATGATGATATAAGTAAATTTAAGCACACAAACACTTGTATAAACAACAAATACTCAGAATCATTAAAGATACTAATTTGACTGTTAAGCTAAGATACAAAGCAAATATGAATTAAGCTGAACAAGCATGTGATATTGAGCAATAAACCAACTGACCTACACCCAATAAGCATATAGAAACACAAATGAGCAGTACTAAGCTATTATATAGTAGAAATGCAAAAATTGGAATTGAAGCTTACAATTGCAGTCGAAGCCAAACTGAGAAACCAAGGACTATACACCACTCCTATAGGCTTACCACTAAGCCTCTAACCCAGGGCAATCCATAAGCAACCCTGCTCCAGCTTGATGATTATCATAACACAGATTTTTGATTTTCTCTTTATTTTTCTTATTTTTTTTTTTGTATTTTCTTCTTTTATAACTAATACTGAGTTTTATAGTTTCTAATAGCTTATGAAAGCTATATAAGGAGCTTATATGAGCTTATGAATCCTTACCATCCACTACAAACAACAATAGAGATTATTGAGAATTTCTAGATAAGAGTAAACTTGCATAAACTGAAACAGAGATACAAACTTGAAATTGATTAATAAAAAGGTTTCACAATACACTTATAACACAGGAATTTTAACTTAAAAGCTTAACATAAACTGAAACATTAGAACTTAAAACATTCGAAATACATTTTATAAAAATTAAACTAGATATCTTTCTCTTTTGCTTCCCCTTCTCTCTTTATAGAAATTTGAGACTCCCCACATGTTTCTGACCATATCCCACTTGCAATCTTGGCCGTTGATTGAGTCAATTTCATCCTAGCCGTTTAAACGGCTTTTGGCGCCAAAAGTCATTAAGGTAGCTTGGGGCAGTTTAAGATCAATTAAAGAAATTTGGGGTGTTGTGGAGGTGTCAGGGGACAAAGGAGATAGTAGGAATGGGCTATGGGTCAAGTTGGAAGAAAAACAGGGAAAGTGGGATGGATTTGAGAAAAATATGGTGGAGAAGCATTTATTGATCACTGTTGGTGTTTGTGGAGGTGGCAAGGGTGAGGTGGAAGTAAGTGATGAGCTGGAGAGGTGGAAAGGTGGTGGAAAACCACCATGTTTTTGATGAAGCAGAGGTGGAGGAGGAGGTGCTACAGTGGTGAGGTGGTTTGGCGGTATTGGAGAGGTCAAACGGGGTCAAACCCCCGTTTTTTATTAATAAGGGTGTGTGGGCTGAGGGGTGATTGGGCCTAGGAATAGGAAGGGGTGGGCTTGGTGTGTTGTGTTTGGATTAGATTTGGTTTTGGGTTATAATATATAAAGGGTCCGGTTGGTAAGTAGTAATAAACAAGGACCAATTTTGTAATTTGGTGAAATTTGATGGGCTGAATTTGTCACTTTTCCAAACTACTTCCAAGGACTAAACCTGCAATAAAACCATAACACAAGGACAAAAGATGCATATTTTCCATTTTTTAAACCCCGGGGACCTTTTCTACCAATTCCTCAAACTCTAGGGACCAAACCTGTAATTTTCTGAAAATTGAAGGGTTGAAGTTGTAATTTCCCAAAAGTTATCAACAGGTCCATTTATGTCATTTAAGAATAGTGCAAGGTTAATTTTTCATATTTTTCCATTTTCAAAACCTTAAGGACTATTTTTGACATTTTTGAAACTTGAGGGACTAAAGTTGTTATTTTGCAATTTTTTAACTTTAAAGGACTAAACTTGACAACTTATGAATCCCTAAGGACCTTTGATGATATTTTTCATGTTTTGATTTACCAGCGACTAGATTTGCCAATTTTTCGAAGTTCAGGGACTGAAACTGTAAATTATGTGAAATATGTTGTTTTTCATCAATTTTCAATCCTTTTGCATAAAAACACAATCCAGGGATATTTTATGTATTTTAAGGCATTTCTGTGTGTTTTCATATGTTTTTGCAGTCTAAATGTAACAGAAATGATGAGTATTTGCACACTCATCAATCCCTCACACTAAACTATTGCTAGTCCCTGGCAATCTTTTGAGAAAAATTTAATGGATTTTTACTTTTTACCAAAAGCCATCACTTCTGGAGTAGCCAGATGTAAGAACTGTGGTACACCAGATAACCGTGTGATTTTGAGCAAACCAGCAACTGTCAACGGATTTGTTTTGTCTTTACCAAAAGCCGTTTGCTTCTGGACTAGCCAACTCTTGATGGACAAAGTCAACATCTTGGTGAGCTGATTACCAATTATGGTTTTTCCACTGCCTTTACCACAAGCCATAATCTTGCGGGCTAGCCAACTCATTCGCTTTTTAGGATATGGCGAGTTGAGGTACCATACAATTTTGGGCAAATTGCAAGCCATCAACGGTTTTGAGATATCTTTACCAAGAGCCGTTTGCTCCTGGATTAGCCAATTCTTATGTGGGTTAGACATGGTGGACTAATAACCATTTATTGCATTTCTAAGTGTGAAAAAACTTTAAAATTTGATCAAATGAGGGTGCTTGATGGAACATGTGTTTGAATTCGTGAGAATCCCCCCCCCCCCCCCCCCCCCCCACTTAGAAATGAATATTGCCCTCAATATTCAAAACACCGGGTGTTAAACCGATACTTAGAACGTAAGAAGGAAATATTAATAACCTTTATTTTAGGCTATTTACATTTTTTTTTCAAGATATATACATATATACAACATGTGGGGCATCTCCCCCAGACTAGGGTAGCAGAAAAGAGAAAGAAATCAGAAATATGAGTGAAAACCCATATTGCTACTGTTTTTGATTACCGAGTCGCTAGCTTGACTCGACCTCGAATTAAATTGTCCATGAGGAAGCTACTGTTTTTGTTAACCGAGTTGCTAGCTTGACTCGACCCCGAATTTAATTGTCCTTGGGGAAAGTTTGGAGATCCGGAACAACCATGGATGGTATGTCCTCTCCAAAGTAGTGTTTCACACGATGCCCATTCACTTTAAAACATGGACCGTCATTTTGAGATAACTCAACGGTGCCATATGGATAAACCTTAGTGATAGTGAATGGGCCAGTCCAATGGGTTTTTAGTTTACCCGAGAAGATCTTTAATCTAGAATTAAAGAGAAGTACTCGATCACCAATGTTAAAAACGTTGTTCTTTATTTTTGAGTCATGAATTCTCTTTGTTTTTTCTTTATAGATTAAAGAGTTTGATGAGGCGAAAAATGATCCGTTTTTAGGGGGTCATTTAAGCCCGAATTCAAATTTATTTGATCAAATATTGCCCTAAATCGTTTCTTTTGTGATTTTAGGTACTTTGGGAGAGAAATCTGGAAAAGGAAGCAATTCGGACGTTTTTGGAGCATAAAAGTGAAGAAAACGCCAAAGACTTAATTTTCCATGCTGAGAACAGTACCTGACGGTGTCAAGAGCATTTTGGTGACGGCGTCAAGAGTAAAAGTGGTGACGGCCCAGAGAGAATGTGAAGGCGTCACCCAAGGCCGTCACATGTTAACTTGTCAAAACTTGCGCGCGGAGTAGCTGATATTGTTTTGGTCATAACTTTTGCATACGAACTCAGATTTAGGTGATTCAAAAGCCCACGCGAAGAGGACGAAGAGATCTACAATTTGGTGAAAAAATGGTCTTGACGGCGTCAAGAGTAACGGGCTGACGCCATCAAGAAGGGCCGACAGAAAACATGCCTATGAATATAACATCATAACTTCACTTTTTGTAAGCCCTAAACCCTAAGGTCGATTCCTGGGTTTAGGTGGGTGTTTTTCCAGCAACTTAGAGGGTTTCAATCACTCCATAAACATCATGTATTGGTTTGATGATTCTATCTTAATTATGTTTTCCATTATCATTGTTGTTTGCTCTTCTTTGATGATGATTTGCTAATTCACCTTGTGTCTACTTATGATTATGTGAAACTTGTATATAATTGATTAGATCTCATTGATTTCTTGTTGATGTTGTGTCTATCTCCATCAATTAAGGCGTGACAACTTCAATAGATTTAGTTGGTTTAGTTTATAATCCGTGTTTCCTATTGATTCTTGTTTTGATTGAATGATTTATATGTTAGGCTTAAGAAAACTGGCAGATCTCCAAATGGTAACATGCTTGAACGTCTTAGGAAACATGAACCTATTGCACTAAGGTCTTTATTGGTTGTATTTAATGCATGAGCCACTGTTTACAATTCCTATGGTTGTGCTGGGCATGGTATAGGAGGAGATAAGAGCTCATAGAATTGGGGAGTTATGTGCGATACCCCATGAATGGTATTAAGGAATACAACCCGTCAATTAAAACAAGGTTACAATTCAATAGGTAGGATTGGATAGCTAGCAAGGAGTAACATATCATGGGTAGACATGCTTCACTTATCTTGTAGAACCTTAGTTTATTTTCTTGTTTATTAGATTAATTAGTAGCTTTTGGGTTAGTTGATTAGCAACTAATTCCGCCCATTCTCCCAATACCCGAGATTTTTACTTGCTTTTCATAAAACATAAAAACATAAAAAGAATCATCCTTCACCTTTAGACCTAGTTAGATTAATTTCAATCCTAACGACACTATTCCTAGCTGAACGATCAATCCCCCGGTACTTGTCACTATACTATACTACAACGATCAGGTATACTGCCTGGTGGGGGTTGTAAGCTTCTCAGGATCCCTTGAGAGGTAAAGCCTGTTGCGATTCCCACGCATCAAGTTTTTGGCGCCACTGCCGGGGAATAGTTATTGTTTAGGTTGAATTTGATTTTTATTAGGTCTACTTATTAGATTCCTATCAAGTGAGATTTTTTTTCTTTTTATTTTGTAGCTTTCTCGTAGTCTATCTTTTCTTTGTGATTTTGTTTGTAATTTGCTTCAAATGGACACTTCACTTAGACTTCTAAGATTGCAATATATGGTTGAGTGGCTAGAACACCAAGAAGTTCAAAATACCTCATTTAGAGACACCTATGGATCATATGAGCCTTCACCTAGGATAGATTCTTATGAACAACCTCCATGTTTAAGATCTAGTTTTAGTGAGGCCAATAGGAAATGCGACCTAGTTTGCCAAGGAATTATGGAGAGAGCCATTGCAATAAATCATAATTTGGATGAAGCACTAGGTTTGCTATTATCACTGCCTAAGAAAACAATTGAGGAGGAATTAGCCGAGCATGATCACATTGATCAAAAAGACCTAGATTTTATGATCGATAATGATGAATCTCAAGAAACAGATGATGAATCTCTTGGGCAATTTGTATATAGCAGTCAGAATATTGAGGATGACCCTTATAATTCGGACACAGAAGTTGAGATGCCTAGAGAAGCACGTGAGATACTTGGGAGAATGTTAGGGCTAGATCCTGACACATGGAATGATGAGGTGAACAACATAAGCCCACAAAATACTCAACCATCATTTGAGGCACACGCACCGCCCGTGACTTACCCGGAAGAAGTAGAAGAAACTTTAGGAATTCCAATGGAGGTAGAACCCTTGGACCAGGCACCACTTGAGGATATAGGTTTGAACACTTGTAGTGATAACCTTACTCCTAGTTCTAGGGAATTTCTTAGTGTTGATGAACCGGAAGCTCAATCTTTACACACCTTTCCATCCTTAGATATATTTCTAGGAGACAAAAGAGGAACCGATCCACCCATCAACCAATATTATCCGGGTAGTTTTAGGATGAAGGAAGCCATTCACACACCCCCTTCACCTCACGTGGCATATTCACACCCTAAGGGTGTGTATCGCTACTTTCACCCACACTTAATCCTAAGTGTAGGGAGAACCTCCCCTATTTCCGTTAAATAAGGGTAGAGTCAGGCTAGTGACTCGAACAAAAACAAGCGCTTCTTGGGAGGCAACCCATGTTTTGTGTGTTTTTATTTGTTTGTTTGTTTGTTTGATTTTATTTGTTTCCGTATGCATGTTCTATTTTTATTGTTTGTGGCTCATGTTTCACAGTAAATTGTGAAAATGCTTTATTTTGTTTTTAACTTCGTCTTAATTGCATATAAAGGTATTTTGCCAAAGATAAGTGTAAGGGAGATCCAAATTTGTTTATAAGAACAAAATTGAGCATGAACCACAACAATATTAAATGGACATGTGTATTAGTACTTGTTAGAGTCAAATGCTTGTATCGAGTCGTAATGATGTTTTGCAGAATTTTCCAGGAAGTAAGACGAAGTTTTTCCAGAAATTTTCCGGAAACTTAACATAAGAATTTCTGCAGGTCACTTCTGACGGCGTCACGAGTTTACTCTTGACGGCGTCATGTGTAAAATTCTAGAAATTTTGCTAGTTTTGTTTATACCGGAGTCTTAAAATTTTTGTTGATTCTTTAGTTTTATAAACTCCATGAAGTCTGCAAACATTCATTCCACAAGCATTATATCTTTAATTGCTTTGTTTCTATTCCTAAGTCTGGAATTACATCTAGTTGTGAGTTATTTTTGTTCGGGTTGATGCTTTGGGTTTTTGTTTGTTTTCTCAGGATTTACAGGTTATGTATGACAAGAAGATGATTTATATTCTGGAAGGGAAGCTTTAATTGTTCATTTTCTTGGAGGAAGATTTAACCTGGCCACCTTATTATCCATACCGAGCGAATCAGGGGAGTATTTGATTTCATTCTCTTTACTTTTTCACTTTTACATTCTTTACTTGAACATTGGGGACAATGTTCATCCTAAGTGTAAGGGGAGGGTAAAAAGATGATACCTTACATATGCACTTTCGCTTGAGTTTGTTTTGTTTGATGGTAGATGTGTAATAAAACTATGAGAAATACTTGTTAGTGCAATTTTAGCGCCAAATTTAAAATTTTTTACAACATTTAGGAGTGAAAACTTTAGCCATAGCAAGCGTCTCATGGATAGGAGATTGTATGACTAGCACATAACCGTATATTCAGAAAAATTTTCCACCCAAATATGTGAGGTTCGCATTTAGATTTGATAGGAAAAGCATTTATTATTAGTGCTTATGAGTGTACCGGTAGCATTTAGAAATTCTAGAACTTGCGTTTGTGATGCATCCCGAGACCGCTAGTGAGACTACATTCGTGTGGTAGGATTTACTACATGATAAGAGGCGTTAGGATTACCCTTATGTTAAACCCGTATCATAATTACTTGACCATTTAAGTCATATTACTTGGCTAGTTAAGTCAACTAATTTTTCCCACACCCTTAGCGTTGTACTCATTTTTAGTACACGAAACCCCTAGTACACCCCTCCGAGCCTATCTTTTCGTTTCTAACTTTAAGCATTTTACTTAAAGGAAGAATTTGTTACACCCCACTTAAATGTACAACCAAATCGCCTTAGCCTTCCGTGTATGCGCTCATTTTTAGTGCATTATTGTTATTTGTTAAACCCTAAGTTAAGTTTCTAATTGATTACATGGTTGCTAAGTCGTGTCATATCCTTGTACATATTGTTTTGGGACGATTGGGACTCATGAGTAAGTACTTATTTATGGAGTAATGGGGAAGAACATCATATATTACCCCCATATGTGCGTTAATCTTAAAAGTGCTCCAAGTGTTTTGATTTTCTTAATTCGAGTCATTAGATTAGTTTAATGTAAAGATTCAAGTGTAAGGGGAGTGTTCATTCCCTATGATGTATTATTTTGGATGGTAGAGTAAGAGTGTATGCAAAAAAAAAAAAAAAAAAAAAAAAAAAAAAAAAAAAAAAAAAAAAAAATCGAAAAATTAAGAAAAAGAAAATAGAAAAAGGAAAAAGAGAAAAAACATACGGACTACCATCCCTTTTTATTCTATGTTCATTTTATGTTTTTGTTATTTTTCATTTATTAGCTTAAGTCGAGTCTAGTCTTGGCTTAGCAACGCCATATTGTACATGTAATTAACCAAGATTGTTAACTCGCCACCAGTAAAACTTCCTTTATCCAACAAAACCGTGTATTTCATATCCCTACACCTAACGTTACAACCCTTTAAAAGACCTCTTTGATAGTTTATCCTAGGTGCTTACGCCATGTGGTGGAGGTTTGATCCTTTTCCAAGCCTATGGTAATCTATTTTGCTATGACAAGTAGTGAGAGATATTTTCCATTTCCATATTGTAATTTATACTTTATTACACCCGAGAGATGTGAGTATCTAAACACTATTTATGAGGTGCTTGTGTATGACATCCGTGCTTGTCTATTGGTCTTTAGTGGAACGATTATTTGTTGTAATTACTTTTATATTAGTGTTAAATGACCCCTAACTTGTCTTTTGAGTAGAATAAAAGCGCATTTGCTTGAGGACAAGCAAATCTCAAGTGTAAGGGTATATGATGAGACGTAAAATGATCCGTTTTTAGGGGGTCATTTAAGCCCGAATTCGAATTTATTTGATCAAATATTGCCCTAAATCGTTCCTTTTGTGATTATAGGTACTTTGGGAGAGAAATCTGGAAAAGGAAGCAATTTGGACGTTTTTGGAGCATAAAAGTGAAGAAAACGCCAAAGACTTAATTTTCCATGCTGAGAACAATACCTGACGGCGTCAAGAGCATTTTGGTGACGGCGTCAAGAGTAAAAGTGGTGATGGCCCAGAGAGAATGTGAAGGCGTCACCCAAGGCCGTCACATGTTAACTTGTCAAAACTTGCGCGCGGAGTAGCTGATATTGTTTTGGTCATAACTTTTGCATACGAACTCGGATTTAGGTGATTCAAAAGCCCACGCGAAGGGGACGAAGAGATCTACAATTTGGTGAAAAAATGGTCTTGACGGTGTCAAGAGTAACGGGCTGACGCCATCAAGAAGGGCCGACAGAAAACATGCCTATAAATATAACATCATAACTTCACTTTTTGTAAGCCCTAAACCCTAAGGTCGATTCCTGGGTTTAGGTGGGTGTTTTTTTCAGCAACTTTGAGGGTTTCAATCACTCCATAAACATCATGTATTGGTTTGATGATTCTATCTTAATTATGTTTTCTATTATCATTGTTGTTTGCTCTTCTTTGATGATGATTTGCTAATTCACCTTGTGTCTACTTATGATTATGTGAAACTTGTATATAATTGATTAGATCTCATTGATTTCTTGTTGATGTTGTGTCTATCTCCATCAATTAAGGCGTGACAACTTCAATAGATCTAGTTGGTTTAGTTTATAATCCTTGTTTCCTATTGATTCTTGTTTTGATTGAATGATTTATATGTTAGGCTTAAGAAAACTGGCAGATCTCTAAATGGTAACATGCTTGAACATCTTATGAAACATGAACCTATTGCACTAAGGTCTTTATTGGTTGTATTTAATGCATGAGCCACTGTTTACAATCCCTATGGTTGTGCTGAGCATGGTATAGGAGGAGATAAGAGCTCATAGAATTGGGGAGTTATGTGCGATACCCCATGAAAGGTATTAAGGAATACAACCCGTCAATTAAAACAAGGTTACAATTCAATAGGTAGGATTGGATAGCTAGCAAGGAGTAACATATCATGGGTAGACATGCTTCACTTATCTTGTAGAACCTTAGTTTATTTTCTTGTTTATTAGATTAATTAGTAGCTTTTGGGTTAGTTGATTAGCAACTAATTCCGCCCATTCTCCCAATACCCGAGATTTTTACTTGCTTTTCATAAAACATAAAAACATAAAAAGAATCATCCTTCACCTTTAGACCTAGTTAGATTAATTTCAATCCTAACGACACTATTCCTAGCTGAACGATCAATCCCCCGGTACTTGTCACTATACTAGACTACAACGATCAGGTACACTGCCTGGTGGGGGTTGTAAGCTTCTCAGGATCCCTTGAGAGGTAAAGCCTGTTGCGATTCCCACGCATCAGAGTTCTCGTAAGCCTGATCACGTAGTTCATTTAATTCATTCATTTGAACTTTTCTGTGATCACCCGCAGTTTTGAGGTCAAAGTTGGCATGTTTCAATGCCCAGTAGGCTTTGTGCTCAAGTTCCATCGGCAGATGACATGTCTTTCCGTACACAAGCTTGTAAGGTGTAAACCCAATGGGTGTTTTATAAGATGTACGAAAGGCCCATAGTGCATCATCTAATTTATCCGACCAGGCAGCACGGTTTTCACCAGCAGTCCTCTCAAGTATCCTTTTGATACCACGGTTTGAAACCTCCACTTGCCCACTTGTTTGTGGGTGATACGCGGTAGAAAGACGGTGAGTTACACCATACTTTTGCATGACTTTTTCAAATTTGTCATTGCAGAAATGCGTACCACGATCACTTATGATAGCACGTGGGGTTCCAAAACGGGCAAAAAGAAATTTCAGGAATTTCACTACAACTCGGGCATCATTCGTGGGTAAAGCTTTCGCTTCAACCCACTTTGATAAATAATCAACAGCCACAAGTATGTATTTGTTTCCTCTAGATGATGGGAGTGGCCCCATAAAGTCAATGCCCCAGATATCAAATATCTCACAGATTTGAATAGCATTTTGTGGCATCTCATTTCTTTGTGAAATGTTCCCGTGACGTTGACAAGCGTCACAGGTTTTAATGAGATCCTGGGCGTCTTTATAAATTGTGGGCCAGAAGAATCCGGAATCAAACACCTTTTTGGCGGTGTAATTGGGACTATGATGTCCCCCAGTGGGTCTAGCATGGCAAACCTTGAGAATTTCAGTGGCTTCCTGTCCATATACACACCGTCGGATGACTTGATCCGCACAGATTTTGAACAAGTAGGGGTCATCCCAGAAGTAATGATTGACATCCTTAAAGAATTTATTCTTCTGTTGGGTTGACATCCCTTTCACAACAAAGTTACCTGCATGGTAATTTGCGAAATCGGCAAACCATGGGGTAGTAGAATCTCCACGAAAAGCAACCGCATTGAGTGTTTCGAGAGGAAATGTTTCACAGCTCGGGACAGATGAGGGTTCTCTAATCGGGACAGATGATCAGCAGCCAGGTTCTCAGCTCCTTTTTTATCACGAATAATGATATCAAATTCCTGGAGGAGGAGAACCCAACGGAGCAATCTCGGCTTTGCATCTTGTTTTGCAAATAGATATTTTAGAGCCGAGTGATCCGTATACACTACACATTTAGTCAAGATTAAGTATGTCCGAAATTTCTCAAAAGCATACACCACGGCTAATAATTCTTTTTCCGTAGTGGTGTAATGAGTTTGAGCTTCGTTCGTAGTTTTGCTTGCGTAGTGGATAGGCTGAAAGTGTTTCATTTTGCGTTGCCCCAAGACTGCACCGATATAAAAATCACTTGCATCGCACATAAGCTCAAAGGGTAAATCCCAGTTGGGGGCAACAAGAATGGGTGCCTCAGTAAGCTATTTCTTTAATGTTTCAAAAGCTTTGATGCACTCTGGTGAGAAGATAAAAGGAGCATCCTTTTCGAGGAGATGAGTCATAGGCCGTGAGATTTTAGAAAAATCTTGTATAAATCGACGATAGAAACCGGCATGACCCAAGAAACTCCTAATACCTTTGACGGTAGTAGGGTGAGGCAATTTAGCAATGACATCAACCTTAGCTCTTGATACGTGGGAATCGCACCAGGCTTTACCTCTCAAGGGATCTTGAGAAGCTTACAACCCCCACCAGGCAGTGTACCTGATCGTTGTAGTATAGTATAGTGACAAGTACCGGGGGATTGATCGTTCAGCTAGGAATAGTGTCGCTAGGATTAGAAAACCTAAATACTAGTTCTAAAGGTGAGGGATGATTATTTTTGTATTTTTATATTTTTTAGAAAGCAATTAAAAATCTCGGGTTTGAAGGATTTGGGCGGAATTAGTTGCTAGTCAACTAACCAAATACTAAAAATGCAATCAAAATAAAATACTAGAAATGAAAACAAACTAAATTATACTAAGGTTGTGAGCAATAAGTGGAGAAAATGTGTTTACTTAGATTTCACTACTCCCTAGATATCTTTTACACGTTAATTACTTGTTATAGTTGCGTGGATGACGGATTGTATTCCTTAATACCATTCATGGGGTGGCGCACTTAATTCCCCAATCCTATGAGTGCCTACTTCACTCCTATGTCGAGCCGACTAAGAAGCTCCTAACATGGGATCATTAGAATTTACTCATGCATTAAATACAACCAATAAAACCTAGTGCATATCAGTTCATGTTTCCTAAGACGTTCAGGGATGTTACCATTTGGAAGTCTGCCAGTTTGCTTAAGCCTAACATCGAATTCATTCATCCAATACAACTATAAACAAGTAATCAACACATAATTAACATCTAGGTTTCATTAGATCCAAGCAAACACAAGATAGATCTAGCCTAGCATGATGGAATTAAGACAAGAACAAGATACAGACAACCAACACATAGACATATTGATTGAATTAAAGGAATACTTATCTCAATTACACATGAAAGGGATCAAGGGCTTAGAACCCTTGAAAAACCTGTAAAATTTGTACCAAGTTAGTACTTAGGGTTTCTCCAAAACTTCTTGATGAGGCGAAAAATGATCCGTTTTTAGGGGGTCATTTAAGCCCGAATCCGACTTTATTTGATCAAATATTGCCCTAAATCGTTCCTTTTGTGATTTTAGGTACTTGGAGAGTGAATTCTGGAAAAGAAGCCATTTTGGACGTTTTTGGAGCATAAAAGTGAAGAAAATGGCAAAGTCTCCAAATTCTATGCTGTGAACAGTGCATGAAGGCGTCAAGAAGTGCTCTTGACGGCGTCAGAGTCCCAAGAATAAAAATCCGTAGTTGGTGACGGCGTCACCAAGGCCGTCACCAGGCCGTCACGTGTAAATTTGTCAAAACTTGCGCGCGGAGTAGCTGATATTGTTTTGGTCATAACTTTTGCATACGAACTCGGATTTAGGTGATTCAAAAGCCCACGCGAAGAGGACGAAAGATCTACAATTTGGTGAAAAAGTGGTCTTGACGGCGTCAAGAGTAAGGGCTGACGCCGTCACGAAGGGCCGATAGAAAACAAGCCTATAAATATAACTTCATAACTTCACTTTTTGTAAGCCCTAAACCCTAAGGTCGATTCCTGGGTTTAGGTGGGTGTTTTTCCAGCAACTTAGAGGGTTTCAATCACTCCATAAACATCATGTATTGGTTTGTTGATTCTATCTTAATTATGTTTTCCATTATCATTGTTGATTGCTCTTCTTTGATGATGATTTGCTAATTCACCTTGTGTCTACTTATGATTATGTGAAACTTGTATATAATTGATTAGATGTTATTGATTCCTTGTTGATGTTTGTGTCTATCTTCATCAATTAGGGCGTGACACTTCGATAGATCTAATTGGTTTAGTTTATAATCCTTGTTTCCTATTGATTCTTGTTTTGATTGAATGATTTATATGTTAGGCTTAAGAAAACTGGCAGATCTCCAAATGGTAACATGCTTGAACGTCTTAAGAAACATGAACCGAGGCGTACTAGGTCTTTATTGGTTGTATTTAATGCATGAGCCACTGTTTACAATCCCTATAGTTGTGCTGGGTCATGGTGTAGGAGGAGATAAGAGCTCATAGAGTTGGGGAGTTATGTATGCCACCCCACGAATGGTATTAAGGAATACAACCCGTCAATTAAAACAAGGTTACAATTCAATAGGTAGGATTGGATAGCTAGCAAGGAGTAACATATCATGGGTAGACATGCTTCACTTATCTTGTAGAACCTTAGTTTAGTTTTCTTGTTAATTAGTTTAAACAGTAGCTTTTGGGTTAGTTGATTAGCAACCAATTCCGCCCACTCTCCCAATACCCGAGACTTTTACTTGCTTTTCATAAAATATAAAAATACAAAAAGAATTATCCTTCACCTTTAGACCTAGTTAGATTAATTTCAATCCTAACGACACTATTCCTAAGCTGAACGATCAATCCCCCGGTACTTGTCACTATACTATACTACAATGATCAGGTACACTGCCTGGTGGGGGTTGTAAGCCTCGCGAGATCCCTCGAGAGGTAAAGCAAGGTGCGATTCCCACGCATCAAGTTTTTGGCGCCGCAGCCCGGGGAATAGTTATTGTTTAGGTTGAATTTGATTTTTATTAGGTCTACTCATTAGATTCCTATCAAGTGAGATTTTTTCTTTTTATTTTGTAGCTTTCTCGTAGTCTATCTTTTCTTTGTGATTTTGTTTGTAACTTGCTTCAAATGGACCTTACACTTAGACTTCTAAGATTGCAAGATAGGGTTGAGCGGCTAACACACCAAAGAGTTCAAAATACCTCATTTAGAGACACCTATGAATCATATGAGCCTTCACCTAGGATAGATTCTTATGAACAACCTCCATGTTTAAGATCTAGTTTTAGTGAGGCCAATAGGAAATGCGACCTAGTTTGCCAAGGAATTATGGAGAGAGCCATTGCAACAAATCATAAGTTGGATGTAGCACTAGGTTTGCTATTATCATTACCTAAGAAACCAATTGAGGAGGATTTAGCCGAGCATGATCACATTGATCAAAAAGACCTAGGTTCTATGATTGATGATGATGAATCTCAAGAAACAGATGATGAATCTCTTAGGCAATTTGTATATAGCAGTCAGAAAATTGAAGATGATCCTTATGATTCGGACATAGAAGTTGAGATGCCTAGAGAAGCACGTGAGATACTTGGGAGAATGTTAGGGCTAGATCCTGATACATGGAATGATGAGGTGAACAACATAAGCCCACAAAATACTCAACCATCATTTGAGGCACACGCACCGCCCGTGACTTACCCGGAAGAAGTAGAAGAAACTTTAGGAATTCCAATGGAGGTAGAACCCTTGGACCAGGCACCACTTGAGGATATAGGTTTGAACACTTGTAGTGATAACCTTACTCCTAGTTCTAGGGAATTTCCTAGTGTTGATGAACCGGAACCTCAATCTTTACACACTTTTCCATCCTTAGATATATTTCTAGGAGACAAAAGAGGAACCGACCCACCCATCAACCAATATTATCCGGGTAGTTTTAGGATGAAGGAAGCCGTTCACTCACCCCCTTCACCTCACGTGGCATATTCACACCCTAAGGGTGTGTATCGCTACTTTCACCCACACTTAATCCTAAGTGTAGGGAGAACCTCCCCTATTTCCATTAAATAAGGGTAGAGTCAGGCTCGTGACTCGAACAAAAACAAGCGCTTCTTGGGAGGCAACCCATGTTTTGTGTGTTTTTATTTATTTGTTTGTTTGTTTGTTTGTTTGATTTTATTTGTTTCCGTATGCATGTTTTATTTTTATTGTTTGTGGCTCATGTTTCAAAATAAATTGTGAAAATGCTTTATTTTGTTTTTAACTTCGTCTTAATTGCATATAAAGGTATTTTGCAAAGGATAAGTGTAAGGGAGATCCAAATTTGTTTATAAGAACGAAATTGAGCATGAACCACAACAATATTAAATGGACATGTGTATTAGTACTTGTTAGAGTCAAATGCTTGTATCGAGTCGTAATGATGTTTTGCAGGATTTTCCAGGAAGTAGGACGAAGTTTTTCCAGAAATTTTCCGGAAACTTAACATAAAGATTTCTGCAGGTCACTTCTGACGGCGTCATGAGTTTACTCTTGACGGCGTCACGTGTAAAAATCTGGAAATTTTACCAGTTTTGTTTTTCTAACGGAGTCTTATGGTTTTTGTGAATTATTAAGTTTTATAATCTCCAGGAAATCTGCAAACATTCATTCCACAAGCATTATATCTTTAATTGTTTTGTTTTTATTCCTAAGTCTGGAATTACATCTAGTTGTGAGTTATCTTTGTTCGGCTTGATGCTTTGGGTTTTTGTAGTTGTTTTCTCAGGTTTTACAGGTTATGTTCGACAAGAAGATGATTTATATTCTGGAAGAGAAGCTTTGATTGTTCGTTTTCTTGGAAGAAGATTTAACCTGGCCAACTAAAATCCATACCGAGCGAATCAGGGGAGTATTTGATTTCATTCTCTTTACTTTTTAACTCTTACATTCTTTACTTGAACATTGGGGACAATGTTCATCTTAAGTGTAAGGGGAGGGTAAAAAGATGATACCTTACATATGCACTTTCGCTTGAGTTTGTTTTGTTTGATAGTAGATGTGTAATAAAACTACGAGAAATACTTGTTAGTGTAATTTTAGCGCCAAATTTAAAATTTTTTACAACATTTAGGAGTGAAACTTTAGCCATAGCAAGCGTCTCATGGATAGGAGGTTGTATGACTAGCACATAACCGTATATTCAGAAAAAATTTTCACCCAAAAATGTGAGGTTCGCCTTTAGATTTGATAGGAAAAGCATTTATTATTAGTGCTTATGAGTGTACCGGTAGCATTTAGATTCTAGAACTTGCGTTAGTGATGCATCCCGAGACCGCTAGTGAGACTACATTCGTGTAGTAGGATTTACTACATGATAAGAGGCATTAGGATCACCCTTGTGTTAAACCCGTATTACGATTACTTGACCATTTAAGTCATATTACTTGGCTAGTTAAGTCAACTAATTTTTCCCACACCCTTAGCGTTGTACTCATTTTTAGTACACGATACCCCTAGTACACCCCTCCGAGCCTATCTTTTCGTTTCTAACTTTAAGTATCTTACTTAAAGGAAGAAATTGTTACACCCCACTTAAATGTACACCCAAATCGCCTTAGCCTTCCGTGTATGCGCTCATTTTTAGTGCATTATTGTTATTTGTTAAACCCTAAGTTAACTTTCTAATTGATTACATGGTTGCTAAGTCGAGTCATATCCTTGTGCATATTGTTTTGGGACGATTGGGACTCATGGGTAAGTACTTATTTTATGGAGTAATGGGGAAGAACAACACTTATTACCCCCATATGTACGTTAATCTTAAAAGTGCTCCAAGTGTTTTGATTTTCTTAATTCGAGTCATTAGAATAGTTTAATGTAAAGTATGTAAAGATTCAAGTGTAAGGGGAATTCTCATCCCCTATGATGTATTATTTTGGATGGTAGGGTAAGAGTGTATGTCAAAAAAAAAAAAAAAAAAAAAAAAAAAAAAAAAAAAAAAAAAAATTGAAAAAATCAAGAAAAAGAAAAAAAAAATAGAAAAAAAAAAAAGAGAAAAAACATACGGACTACCATCCCGTTTTCATTCTATGTTCATTTTATGTTTTTAGTTATTTTTCATTTATTAGCTTAAGTTGAGTCTAGTCTTGGCTTAGCAACGCCATCTTGTACATGTAATTAACTAAGATTGTTAACTCGCCACCAGTGAAATCCCCTTTATCCAACAAAACCGTGTAATTCATATCCCTACACCTAACGTTATAACCCTTTAAAAAGACCTCTTTGATAGTTTATCCTAGGTGCTTACGCCATGTGGTGGAGGTTTGATCCTTTCCCAAGCCTATGGTAATCTATTTTGCTATGACAGGTAGTGAGAGATATCTTCCATTTCCATAATGTTATATTACTTTATTACACCCGAGAGATGTGAGTATCTAAACACTATTTGTGAGGTGCTTGTGTATGACCTCCGTGCTTGTCTATTGGTCTTTAGTGGAACGATTATTTGTTGTAATTACTTTTATATTAGTGTTAAATGACCCCTAACTTGTCTTTTGAGTAGAATAAAAGCTCATTTGCTTGAGGACAAGCAAATCTCAAGTGTAAGGGTATATGATGAGGCGAAAAATGATCCGTTTTTAGGGGGTCATTTAAGCCCGAATCCGACTTTATTTGATCAAATATTGCCCTAAATCGTTCCTTTTGTGATTTTAGGTACTTGGAGAGTGAATTCTGGAAAAGAAGCCATTTTGGACGTTTTTGGAGCATAAAAGTGAAGAAAACGGCAAAGTCTCCAAATTCTATGCTGTGAACAGTGCATGAAGGCGTCAAGAAGTGCTCTTGACGGCGTCAGAGTCCCAAGAATAAAAATCCGTAGTTGGTGACGGCGTCACCAAGGCCGTCACCAGGCCGTCACGTGTAAATTTGTCAAAACTTGCGCGCGGAGTAGCTGATATTGTTTTGGTCATAACTTTTGCATACGAACTCGGATTTAGGTGATTCAAAAGCCCACGCGAAGAGGACGAAAGATCTACAATTTGGTGAAAAAGTGGTCTTGACGGCGTCAAGAGTAAGGGCTGACGCCGTCACGAAGGGCCGACAGAAAACAAGCCTATAAATATAACTTCATAACTTCACTTTTTGTAAGCCCTAAACCCTAAGGTCGATTCCTGGGTTTAGGTGGGTGTTTTTCCAGCAACTTAGAGGGTTTCAATCACTCCATAAACATCATGTATTGGTTTGTTGATTCTATCTTAATTATGTTTTCCATTATCATTGTTGATTGCTCTTCTTTGATGATGATTTGCTAATTCACCTTGTGTCTACTTATGATTATGTGAAACTTGTATATAATTGATTAGATGTTATTGATTCCTTGTTGATGTTTGTGTCTATCTTCATCAATTAGGGCGTGACACTTCGATAGATCTAATTGGTTTAGTTTATAATCCTTGTTTCCTATTGATTCTTGTTTTGATTGAATGATTTATATGTTAGGCTTAAGAAAATTGGCAGATCTCCAAATGGTAACATGCTTGAACGTCTTAAGAAACATGAACCGAGGCGTACTAGGTCTTTATTGGTTGTATTTAATGCATGAGCCACTGTTTACAATCCCTATAGTTGTGCTGGGTCATGGTGTAGGAGGAGATAAGAGCTCATAGAGTTGGGGAGTTATGTATGCCACCCCACGAATGGTATTAAGGAATACAACCCGTCAATTAAAACAAGGTTACAATTCAATAGGTAGGATTGGATAGCTAGCAAGGAGTAACATATCATGGGTAGACATGCTTCACTTATCTTGTAGAACCTTAGTTTAGTTTTCTTGTTAATTAGTTTAAACAGTAGCTTTTGGGTTAGTTGATTAGCAACCAATTCCGCCCACTCTCCCAATACCCGAGACTTTTACTTGCTTTTCATAAAATATAAAAATACAAAAAGAATTATCCTTCACCTTTAGACCTAGTTAGATTAATTTCAATCCTAACGACACTATTCCTAAGCTGAACGATCAATCCCCCGGTACTTGTCACTATACTATACTACAACGATCAGGTACACTGCCTGGTGGGGGTTGTAAGCCTCGCGAGATCCCTCGAGAGGTAAAGCAAGGTGCGATTCCCACGCATCACTTCTCTCCTTTTTAATGTGAAAATTGGAAAACTATATATAGGAAATAGGGTTTGACGGTGTCAAGACAAATTTTGTGACGCCGTCATCTCGCCGCCAAAATAATTCTCGGACTGCCTTGATCCAGATCTGACGCCGTCAAGTGTTATATGTTTTCAGGCCGTCATGCATTTTCCTCTTGATGCCCTTCTTCGTGACGCCTTCAAATCTGTACTGGATCGTCATGGAAATTACTCTTGACGCCGTCAAGATTTTCTTCTTGACGCCGTCACCTACTGTTCCCAGCAAGGAAAATTAAGACTTTGGTGTTTTTTTCACTTTTATGCTCCAAAAACGTCCGAATTGCTTCCTTTTCCAGATTTCTCTCTCAAAGTACCTAAAATCACAAAAGGAACGATTTAGGGCAATATTTGATCAAATAAATTCAATTCCGGGCTTAAATGACCCCCTAAAAGTTGTTCATTTTTCACCTCATCATATACCCTTACACTTGAGATTTGCTTGTCCTCAAGCAAATGCGCTTTTATTCTAATCAAAATACAAGTTAGGGGTCATTTAACACTAATATAAAAGTAATTACAACAAATAATCATTCCACTAAAGACCAAAGACAAGCACGGAGGTCATACACTAGCACCTCACAAATAGTGTTTAGATACTCACATCTCTCGGGTGTAACAAAGTATAAATTACAATATGGAAACGGAAGATATCTCTCACTACCTGTCATAGCAAAATAGATTACCATAGGCTTGGGAAAGGATCAAACCTCCACCACATGGCGTAAGCACCTAGGATAAACTATGAAAGAGGTCTTTTAAAGGGTTGTAACGTTAGGTGTAGGGATATGAAATACACGGTTTTGTTGGATAAAGGAAGTTTTACTGGTGGCGAGTTAACAATCTTGGTTAATTACATGTACAATATGGCGTTACTAAGCCAAGACTAGACTCGACTTAAGCTAATAATGAAAAATAACAAAAACATAAAATGAACATAGAATAAAAAGGGATGGTAGTCCGTATGTTTTTTCTCTTTTTCTTTTTCTATTTTTTTTTTCTTTTTCTTGATTTTTCGATTTTTTTTTATTATTATTATTTTTTTTGCATACACTCTTACCCTACCATCCGAAATAATACATCGTAGGGAATGAACATTTCCCTTACACTTGAATCTTTACATACTTTACAATAAACTAAACTAATGACTCGAATTAAGAAAATCAAAACACTTGGAGTACTTTTAAGATTAACGCACATATGGGGGTAATAATATGATGTTCTTCCCCATTACTCCATAAAATAAGTACTTACCCATGAGTCCCAATCGTCCCAAAACAATATGTACATGGATATGACTCGACTTAGCAACCATGTAATCAATTAGATAGTTAACTTAGGGTTTAAACAAATAACAATAATGCACTAAAGATGAGTGCATACACGAAAGGCTAAGGCGATTTGGGTGTACATTTAAGTGGGGTGTAACAAATTCTTCCTTTAAGTAAAATGCTTAAAGTTAGAAACAAAAAGATAGGCTCGGAGGGGTGTACTAGAGGTTTCGTGTACTAAAAATGAGTACAACGCTAAGGGTGGGAAAAATTAGTTGACTTAACTAGCCAAGTAATATGACTTAAATGGTCAAGTAATTATGATACTGGTTTAACACAAGGGTGATCCTAATGCCTCTTATCATGTAGTAAATCCTACTACACGAATGTAGTCTCACTAGCGGTCTCGGGATGCATCACTAACGCAAGTTCTAGAATCTAAATGCTACCGGTACACTCATAAGCACTAATAGTAAATGCTTTTCCTATCAAATCTAAAGGCGAACCTCACATATTTGGGTGGAAAATTTTTATGAAAGTACGGTTATGTGCTAGTCATACAATCTCCTATCCATGAGACGCTTGCTATGGCTAAAGTTTTCACTCCTAAATGTTGTAAAAAATTTTAAATTTGGCGCTAAAATTGCACTAACAAGTATTTCTCATAGTTTTATTACACATCTACCATTAAACAAAACAAACTCAAGCGAAAGTGTACATGTAAGGTATCATCATTTTACCCTCCCCTTACACTTAAGATGAACATTGTCCCCAATGTTCAAGTAAAGAATGTAAAAGTGAAATAAGTAAAACAAATGAAATCAAATACTCCCCTGATTCGCTCGGTATGGATAATAGGGTGGCCAGGTTAAATCTTCCTCCAAGAAAATGAACAATCAAAGCTTCCCTTCCAGAATATAAATCATCTTCTTGTCATACATAACCTGTAAATCCTGAGAAAATAGACAAAACAACCTCGCGTAAAATCGGCGGCATCCTATATAAGTTACTAAATCATAGAAAACAAAATAAGATATAATGCTTGTGGAATGAAGTTTGCAGATCTCTTGGAGATTATAAAACCTAATAATTCACAAAAACTATAAGACTCCGTTAGAAAAACAAAACCGGTAAAATTTCCAGATTTTTACACGTGACGCCGTCAAGAGTTAACTCGTGACGCCGTCAGAAGTGACCTGCAGAAATTCTTTATGTTAAGTTTCCGGAAAATTTCAGGAAAAACTTGGTCTCACTTCCTGGAAAATCCTGCAAAACTTCATTATGACTCAATACAAGCATTTGACTCTAACAAATACGAATATACATGTTCATTTAATATTGTGGAGAATCATGATCGGTTTGTTTCTTAAAAACATATTTGGGGTTTCCCCTTACACTTATCTTTTGCAAAAATACTTTTAGGTGGAGTTAAGACTAGGCCAAAACAACAAAGTAAAGTATTTCCACTATTTAATTGAGAAACATGATCTACCAACAATAAAAATAAAGCATGCATACGGAAGAAAATAACAAACAAACAAAATAAAATCACACAAAACATGGGTTGCCTCCCAAGAAGCGCTTGTTTTTGTTTGAGTCACGAGCCTGACTCTACCCTTATTTAACGGAAATAGGGGAGGCTTTCCCTACACTTAGGATTAAGTACGGGTGAAAGTAGCAACACACACCCTTAGGGTAGAAATATGCTTCGTGAGGAAAGAGTGGTGGATGAATTATATGCTCAAAGGGGTGTGCTCCTATCATCATAACCTTACCTAATTTAATCGGGTTAGTGGGTGGATTAAGATTTCCTCATAGAAAGGGATCATTTTCAATCAACTTCAAGAGACTCCTAGTTGGGAATCCATCTTGACCTAATAAACCCGGTTTAAACCCATAATGTTTCTTGTGATCAATCATAAATGGGTGATGTAAGCATGTAAGGTCATTTTCCACTCCTATATTGGCCTCCTCTTTAAAAGGCTTAGAATCCACTACCTTTGTCCTAAGACTACCCGGACTATATGGTTTGATGGGTGGATCGGAACCTATTTCAATTCATAAATTTTCATCCAAGGATGGAAGATTAGGTAACGGTTTTGGTTGAGGCCCTGGTTCATCAAAACTAGGAACTTCCCTAGAACTAAGAGTGGGGTTATCATTATAAGTATTCAAACCTATATCCTCTAGTTGTGTTTGGTTCAAAGGTTCTACCTCAATTGGGATTCCTAAAGTCTCATCTACTTCATCCGAATAAGTCACGGGTGGTGTGTATGCCTCAAATGATGGTAGGACTTGTGGGGTATTTGGTGAGCTTAGATTTTCTACTTTATCATCCATCTTATCAAGATCACCTATATCCTCAACATGTGTTTCATTATAATCCAACCCTAACATTTTCCCAAGTATCTCACGTACTTCTTTTGGCATCTCAACTTCTATGTCCGAATCATATGGATCATCCTCAATATTCTGACTGCTATATACATATTGCCCAAAAGATTCATCATATGTTTCTTGAGATTCATCATCATCGATCATAGGACCTAGGTCTTTTTGATCAATGTGATCATGTTCGGCTAAATCCTCCATCACATCAAGGTCACCTATGTGTTCAGTTTGTACTATGGCATTACATGACAACTACTTAGGTATCTCAACACTAATATATTCATCCCCAAACAAACTTGTTTCATGATCCTGGAAATTTATATTTAATTGACTTGTACTAACGTTTGTTGGGTTGTCTACCCTATAATAATATTGGGCACAATCTTCTATGGCATCTCATGCTTCTTCAGCACTTAATTCCCTAAAGTCCCCATTGGCAAAATCCTCAATGCACATTTGGTCATATTGGCCAACACGATAGTAAAAGGTTCGGGTTAGGAATGCTAAAGTGAAACTATGATGAGAGAATTTTCGGAGTAAATTTCTAAAACGAGTCCATGCATCATATATGGGTTCATCTCAATATTGTTTGAAATTCGAGATGTCAATAGGGTAGAATGGCCTTTGTGGTTGGTGGTATGGTGGATTCGCGTACTCCATAATGGTGAACGGAAGAGTCAATGGAAATTACGAACAAACACACAAAGAAAAAGATAGACTAAAGAAAACCTAAAAAATAAAAATAAAAATCTTACTAGAAAGGAATCTAGCAAGTAGACCTAATAAAAAGAGATTCTAACCTAGACAATAACTATTCCCCGGGCTGCGGCGCCAAAAACTTGATACGTGGGAATCGCACCAGGCTTTACCTCTCAAGGGATCTTGAGAAGCTTACAACCCCCACCAGGCAGTGTACCTGATCGTTGTAGTATAGTATAGTGACAAGTACCGGGGGATTGATCGTTCAGCTAGGAATAGTGTCGCTAGGATTAGAAAACCTAAATACTAGTTCTAAAGGTGAGGGATGATTATTTTTGTATTTTTATATTTTTTAGAAAGCAATTAAAAATCTCGGGTTTGAAGGATTTGGGCGGAATTAGTTGCTAGTCAACTAACCCAATACTAAAGATGCAATCAAAATAAAATACTAGAAATGAAAACAAACTAAAATATACTAAGGTTGTGAGCAATAAGTGGACAAAATGTGTTTACTTAGATTTCACTACTCCCTAGATATCTTTTACACGTTAATTACTTGTTATAGTTGCGTGGATGACAGATTGTATTCCTTAATACCATTCATAGGGTGGCGCACTTAATTCCCCAATCCTATGAGTGCCTACTTCATTCCTATGTCGAGCCGGCTAAGAAGCTCTTAACATGGGATCATTAGAATTTACTCATGAATTAAATACAACCAATAAAACCTAGTGCACGTCAGTTCATGTTTCCTAAGACGTTCAAGCATGTTATCATTTGGAAGTCTGCCAGTTTTCTTAAGCCTAACATCGAATTCATTCATCCAATACAACTATAAACAAGTAATCAACACATAATTAACATCTAGGTTTCATTAGATCCAAGCAAACACAAGATAGATCTAGCCTAGCATGATGGAATTAAGACAAGAACAAGATATAGACAACCAACACATAGACATATTGATTGAATTAAAGGAATACTTGTCTCAATTACACATGAAAGGGATCAAGGGCTTAGAACCCTTGAAAAACCTGTAAAATTCGTACCAAGTTCGTACTTTGGGTTTCTCCAAAACTTCTCTCCTTTTTAATGTGAAAATTAGAAAACTATATATAGGAAATAGGGTCTGATGGCGTCAAGACAAATTTTGTGACGCCGTCATCTCGCCGCCAAAATAATTCTCGGACTGCCTTGATCCAGATCTGACGCCGTCAAGTGTTATATGTTTCTAGGCCGTCATGCATTTTCCTCTTGACGCCCTTCTTCGTGACGCCTTCAAATCTGTACTGGATCATCATGGAAATTACTCTTGACGCCGTCAAGATTTTCTTCTTGACGCCGTCACCTACTGTTCCCAGCAAGGAAAATTAAGACTTTGGCGTTTTCTTCACTTTTATGCTCCAAAAACGTCTGAATTGCTTCCTTTTCCAGATTTCTCTCCCAAAGTACCTAAAATCACAAAAGGAACGATTTAGGGCAATATTTGATCAAATAAATTCAATTCCGGGCTTAAATGACCCCCTAAAAGCGGTTCATTTTTCGCCTCATCAGCTCTGTCAACCTCAATCCCATTCTTGGAAATCTTATGGCCGAGGACAATGCCCTCTTTGACCATAAAATGACTCTTTTCCCAATTTAGACATAGATTGGTGTCTTCACACCTTTTCAACATTTTTTCTAAATTGGTGAGACATGTTTGGAATGAATCCCCAATGACCGAGAAGTCATCCATAAAGATCTCCATGGTTTTACTGATCATGTCGGTAAATGTGGCCATCATGCACCTCTGGAACGTACCTGGAGCATTACATAAGCCAAAAGGCATACGTTTATAAGCAAAGGTTCTATAAGGGCATGTAAAGGTAGTCTTTTCTTGATCTGATGGATCAATGGGGATTTGAAAGTATCCTGAGAAACCATCAAGGAAACAATAGTACTCGTTTCCTGCTAATCTCTCAAGCATCTAATCCATAAAGGGCAGCGGAAAGTGGTCTTTGCGGGTGGCGTCATTCAACTTACGATAGTCAATGCAAACACGCCACCCGGTAACCAGCCGAGTTGGAATCAACTCATTTTCCTCATTAGCGACAACAGTAATACCACCCTTTTTTGGGACACAATGGATGGGACTAACCCATGGACTGTCAGAGATGGGGTAAATCAATCCTGCATCAAGAAGTTTGAGAACCTCTTGTTTAATCACATCATGGATTTTTGGATTAACCCTTCTTTGATGTTGCACCGCGGGCTTGAAGTCATCCTCCATTAAGATTTTGTGTGTACAAAAATCTGGGTTAATACCCTTAATATCGGAGAGTTTCCAAGCAATTGCTTGCTTGTGTGACTTCAAGACTTTTATGAGAGCAACTTTCTCCTCATCACTTAAACCTTTAGCAATAATGACGGGTAATTTATCATCACCCTCCAAAAATGCGTATTCAAGATGAGGAGGTAAGTCCTTGAGCTCGACCTCAGGAAAATCATCAGTTTTCTCAACATATTTGATTTCCTGATTATGAAGTTGTACGGGAGGGAGTGGAGGAGAATTGTCTTGATTTAGCAATTTCTCAAGGAGAAGAATATCTCCCTCCAGATCAATCTCAGTGTTATCAATTCCCGATGGAACTGAATCACTTTTGAGAAAAGCCTCGACCTCTTCCAAAAGAAAATCACCTTCCTCAAACAGAGTGAGAGAAGGGGAAGAGTCAGAAATGATAGGTTCAGATGATGGAGTGGAATCCTCACTCACAGAATTATGAGAATAACCAAGAAATTCTTGAGAGTACTCCTCTGAAGCAATGTCGATGATATCTATTTGATTAACTGCTTCAGAATCATAATTAGAGGAGTACCTCGAGGTTTGATCGAGGTTAAAGGTAACGGATTCATTACCCACACGCAAAGTGATTTCTTGCTCAAATACATCGATAAGAGCACGACCCGTCCTAAGGAAACCCCTCCCAACAATGAGAGGGACCCTTTGATCAGCATCGAAATCAACCACTACAAAGTCAGCGGGGAGATGGAACTTTCCTACTTTCACAAACACGTCCTCGGCAATGCCGAGAGGACGAGATATCGATCGGTCTGCAAGCTCTAGAGTCATGCAGGTAGGAGTAAGATCAGGAAGAGAAAGTTTCTTCCAAACTGAGTATGGCATTAGGTTGATACTTGCACCAAGATCAGCCAAGGCATAGCAATCAACCATTCCTGGAAATACACATGGTATTAAAAATTTTCTTGGATCTCCCAGCTTCTCGGGAAGCTTCTTTAAAAGAACTGCTGAGCAGTTCTCATTCAAGGGAGTCTTTGCCATTTCAAACAGTTTCTCCTTGTTGCTTAACAAGTGTTTGATTGTTGATGCAAATTTGGGCATCAGAATAATAGCATCCACAAAGCTAATGTCAAAATGCAAATCTTGAAAGATTTGAAAGAATTTATCCATATGGTAACTAGCTTTTTCACGTAGCTTTTGTTCAATCAAGCATGAAGGGTAAGGAATAGAGGAGGTAGAAGGTTTGGACTTAGATGTTTCAACTGGGATATCATTTGGTTCAAAAACAACTCTAGGTTTTGGTTTAGGTTTTGGGACAACATGAGGTGGGACGTCTTGGGTACCTCCCTTATGTGTAGGAAGTACTTCGTCCTTATTTACCTCGGTTTCATTTTCCACTACCTTGGGAGAAGGAGAAGAAGTGGTAGTGGGAACAGTGGGTTCGTCATATGAAACTCCGCTCCTGGTCGTGATCGCCTTTGCATCGCCCCTCGGGTTTGCGATCGTGTTGCTCGGAAGTTTTCCAGAGCCTGAGGGTTGTTCATTTAAAGATTTCTTGATTTCAGAAATCTAGCTAACCAACAACCTGTTTGTCTCTTCTTGAGTTTTCATGAACTGCATCAACAACTCATCAGATGATGCTTGTGGAGCTGGGAGAATGGCTTGTGTTTGGTTGGGGAAATTTTGGACTCGGTTATTTTGATTATAACTTTGTTGTGGTTGAAAATTTCCCTGATTTGGATTACCATTTCCCTGAAAATGATTTCCCGGGTTGAAATTGTTTCTGTTAAAGTTTCCTTGATTATGGAAACCTTGATTCTATCCAGGATTGAAATTCCCTTGGTTTTGATAACCTTGGTTCATTCGAGGTTGGTTCTGGTTTCGATTTTGCAAATTTGGGTTTTGGTTAAACCCGGGTGGTCCCATATGTGTGTTAGCACAGTAACTTGGTTCCATTTGAGGACGGTATTGATTACCTCCCTGATTTATAGTACCGGCTAAGGCATTGGCTTCAAAAAGACTACCATCGGTGGCAGTACAATTGTAGTAAGCATGTGGGCCACCACAAGTGACACAAACTTCCACCTTTTTTACTTCAGCATGTGAAGGGTTTTGTGTGAAAGTGACTTTCTTTTGGTTTGAGAGAACCAAAGCTTGAATAGCGTCCGTGAGTTTATCTATCTTAGCATCGGTGCTATAAGTACTCACGGGTGATGAAGTAGAAGGACCAGCACTAACTTGGGAGTTATATGGCTTTGTGCGTGTAGTGCGGACCTTGGACTTATTTTCAATGATTTCTAAAGCTTCTTTAGTGGTTTTGCTCAAAAAATTACCTCCCGCGGAGGCATTGAGATAATCTTGGTCAGATTGACTCACACCATTATAGAAAGTGTCAATTTGCATTAATTCAGTGAAACCATGATGAGGACATCGACGAAGCAATTCTTTGAAACGATCCCATGCGTCACCAAACGATTCATCAAACCTTTGAGTAAATTTGATGATTTCATTTTTAAGACTTGTTGTTCTGGACGGGGGAAAAAATTCGTTTACAAATTTGGTAACTAAATCCTCCCATGATGTTATTGAACGAGGAGGTTGTTTTTCCAGCCAAATCCGGGCTGCCCCCTCAAGAGAAAATGGGAAAAGAAGAAGTTTAACTGCGTCGGAAGGGACGTTCTTGTATTTGATGGTAGATGTAATCTTGTTAAACCATCGAATATGAGCATGAAGATCATCCCTCTCAAAACCATAAAATTGGCTTGAGGTTACTAGATTTAGTAACCCGATTTTGAGCTCAAAGTATTCAGCCACAATGGCTGGGACAACAATAGCGTCTCCGTAACCCTCAATGGGTGCTTGGAGAAGCTCATTCATCGGACGGTCTTCCGCCATGATAACTTTGTTTGGGGAAACAGCACGTATCTCAGATACGGCTGTTGGGGCAGAACGTCTACGGCGTCTTCGAGGAATTCTGACAAGCTTACGGAAAGGGCTTGTTGACCTAGAAGAACGAGTGCGCATGCACTAGAGACGACTCTAAGAATACTTAGAGTGACGGGAAATTAAAAATAGAAAAGAAAAATCTTTTTGGGTTTTTGTTTTTATAAGATAATATAGAGATATGGACAAAGATGATATATAACAAAGGTGAATTAATTCAAACTCACAGATACTTCAAAAGTCGTAATACGCAGCACACCTCCCCGGCAGCGGCGCCAAATTTTGATTGGCCTCAAACAGTCAGATAATATTAACCAAGTAATGGTCAATAAGTCAAACATTCTAAACCAATACTCCGTGGAGTGTAGTGTTTCCCCGGATCGTTAAATCCCAACGAGGCGTGAAATCTGAAATAAAATGACTTCGAGATCAGGTGATTTGAACAGGAAAAGGGTTTAAGTGATTGTACTACAGAAATATAAGTTAGAATAGCTTTCATAAGCTATATCAACTAATACGTGAAATCAGATAAGTACAAGTGAAAAGGAACTGGAAAACGTAAACATTTAATATTTAAACGTAAACAACAAAAACAATTTTAACTATAGTATGAATTTGTATCCCTTAGGGGCTTAAATGCAAATTAAATAAACTTAGAATATTTATTTTATAATTACTAATTATTTAATTAATTATTTTTATTTAATAACTATTATTAATTATTTAATAATTCACTAATAAATAAGAAAATGTAAAATAAGTCTAGAAATATAAAATTAAAATTTCTAAAAGTCTAAAATATTATAAAACTTTTTTTTTAAAACTAAAAATATATTTTTAACACTATTTATCGAATTATTATTAATTAATTATTATTTAACTAATTATGTTGATTTAAATTATTAAAAATACTAAAAAGACTTAGATAATTAAGAAGATTTTTATAAATCTAACTAACCATCACAAGAATCCTAAAAAATTATAAAAAGTTTATTTTATGTATTTTTAAACTAATTTACTAATTATTATTCTATTTATTAATTAATTACTAAATAAACTAATTATATTATAAAAAATAGAAAATGAACAGTATAAATTCTAGAAAAATTCCTAAAAATGTTTACCTTATATAAAAGCTAGAAAAATTATAAAAACTAGGTGGTACTTTATAAAATATAATTATGCTATTTAATTCATATTTATTAATTAGTAATTAATTAAACTAATATTAATTCTAAAAACCACTAAATGACAAAAGAAAAATCTGGAAAAATTTATAAAAGTACTTTAATATAAAATATATTTAATAAAAATATAAAAATGCAGAAGTGCTTATAAATAAGCTAAAAAGAAAATTAAATAGATAATTTCTATTAAATAGAAGCTATCACTATAATTAAGTTTGGCTTTTTCTATTTTTTCTTTTATAGAACTAATAAAATACTTAAAATAAGAAACTTTTATAAAGAAAACTAATTTGGAAACCAAGAATAAGCACTGTGAGTGCTTATTACCCTTGACAGTTGACTAAGTTTGACTAAACCAAGAAATGAGCTCAAATGGACTTATGTGGGGTCCACTAGGGTGAAATCTGGTTCACCTAAGTTAGTTGGACTTGAATAAGCTAGACTTGATGAGATAAGCTCATGGGATAAGCTAAAAAGCTACAATAAGCAACTGCTTATTGGGGTTCTGGGTCAGAAATGGAACAGGAATTGAGGGCAATTCCAAGTGGGGTCCAATGATGCACAGGTCAAACAAAGGGTCAAATATTGAACCCTGGTAGGAGGGGGTTGGTAGAACCAAAATTTAAGCTTGTGGGACCACTGTGGTGGTCACAATCAACCACTAAAGTGGTGGTGGTGAGATGGTGGTCTGTGTAGCAGGGGAGTACCTTCCCCTGCAAGTGAGTTTGGATGGGTGTAACTTGCACAGATAAAATCACAAAAATAAATTAGATGTAAGAAACTCAAGTTCAGCTGATAGAGTATGCACACAATAAGTTTCAAAGCTCAAAACCAAACACAAAAATCATGGAAATTCATGCCATATTTGGTGAAAAACTGATCATGCACTTTTGACTTTTTCAATAATCTTACTCAGTTGACTTATGTGAACTTCTAGCTTGATTTTCTGATTGATTATGGTATGTTAAGCTATAATAAAGCTAGATTGATCTAATCCTATAACATTTTAGCTGTTTTGAAGGTTTATGGATCACAAAACATTAACAGTTAACTGCTATGATGATCAAAAGGCTATTTTGACTTTATACAAAACAAGCACTCAATTTTATGACTTAAATATCCTAATAGAACCTAAGTTAACTGGTTTAACGAACAAACAATAACTGAAAACCCCACTGAGTCCTTGAACTCAGTTAATCCAAACACTCCCCAATCTAACTGATATGTATGATTTTCAAAACATTTTCATGATTAAATCCTTAAAATCAATCCACAGTGTTTTAATATGGTGATATAAGTAAATTTAAGCACACAAACACTTGTATAAACAACAAATACTCAGAATCATTAAAGATACTAATTTGACTGTTAAGCTAAGATACAAAGCAAATATGAATTAAGCTGAACAAGCATGTGATATTGAGCAATAAACCAACTGACCTACACCCAATAAGCATATAGAAACACAAATGAGCAGTACTAAGCTATTGTATAGTAGAAACGCAAAAATTGGAATTGAAGCTTACAATTGCAGTCTAAGCCAAACTGAGAAACCAAGGACCATACACCACTCCTATAGGCTTACCACTAAGCCTCTAACCCAGGGCAATCGATAAGCAACCCTGCTCCAGCTTGATGATTATCATAACACAAATTTTTGATTTTCTCTTTATTTTTCTTATTTTTTTTGTATTTTCTTCTTTTTTAACTAATACTGAGTTTTATAGTTTCTAATAGCTTATGAAAGCTATATAAGGAGCTTATATGAGCTTATGAATCCTTACCATCCACTACAAACAACAATAGAGATTATTGAGAATTTCTAGATAAGAGTAAACTTGCATAAACTGAAACAGAGATACAAACTTGAAATTGATTACTAAAAAGGTTTCACAATACACTTATAACACATGAATTTTAACTTAAAAGCTTAACATAAACTGAAACATTAGAACTTAAAACATTCGACATACATTTTATAAAAATTAAACTAGATATCTTTCTCTTCTGCTTCCCCTTCTCTCTTTATAGAAATTTGAAACTCCCCACATGTTTCTGACCATATCCCACTTGCAATCTTGGCCGTTGATTGAGTCAATTTCATCCTAGCCGTTTAAACGGCTTTTGGCGCCAAAAGTCATTAAGGTAGCTTGGGGCAGTTTAAGATCAATTAAAGAAATTTGGGGTGTTTTGGAGGTGTCAGGGGACAAAGGAGATAGTAGGAATGGGCTATGGGTCAAGTTGGAAAAAAAACAGGGAAAGTGGGATGGATTTGAGAAAAATATGGTGGAGAAGCATTTATTGATCACTATTGGTGTTTGTGGAGGTGGCAAGGGTGAGGTGGAAGTAAGTGATGAGCTGGAGAGGTGGAAAGGTGGTGGAAAACCACCATAGTTTTGCTGAAGCAGAGGTGGAGGAGGAGGGGCTACAGTGGTGAGGTGGTTTGGCGGTATTGGAGAGGTCAAACGGGGTCAAACCCCCATTTTTTATTAATAAGGGTGTGTGGGCTGAGGGGTGATTGGGCCTAGGAATAGGAAGGGGTGGGCTTGGTGTGTTGTGTTTGGATTAGATTTGATTTTGGGTTATAATATATAAACGGTCCGGTTGGTAAGTAGAACTAAACAAGGACCAATTTTGTAATTTGGTGAAATTTGATGGGCTAAATTTGTCACTTTTCCAAACTACTTCCAAGGACTAAACCTGCAATAAAACCATAACACAAGGACAAAAGATGCATATTTTCCATTTTTTAAACCCCGGGGACCTTTTCCTCAAACTCCAGGGACCAAACCTGTAATTTTCTGAAAATTGAAGGGTTAAAGTTGTAATTTCCCAAAAGTTATCAACAGGTCCATTTATGTCATTTAAGAATAGTGCAAGGTTAATTTTTCATATTTTTCCATTTTCAAAACCTTAAGGACTATTTTTGACATTTTTGAAACTTGAGGGACTAAAGTTGTCATTTTGCAATTTTTTAACTTTAAAGGACTAAACTTGACAACTTATGAATCCCTAAGGACCTTTGATGATGTTTTTCATGTTTTGATTTACCAGAGACTAGATTTGCCAATTTTTCAAAGTTCAGGGACTGAAACTATAAATTATGTGAAATATGTTGTTTTTCATCAGTTTTCAATCCTTTTGCATAAAAACACAATCCAGGGATATTTTATGTATTTTAAGGCATTCCTGTGTGTTTTCATATGTTTTTGCAGTCTAAATGTAACAGAAATGATGAGTATTTACACACTCATCAATATGTTTCTGTGTTTTATGAAATCTTGTTGGTTAATAAATCTAGTGTCTGTTATAAAAATTATGATTCCCTTATACCTTTTAGCTGTGATATTGTTTGATCTTTGGTATCGATCGACCATCCACAAATCCGTGAATGATTATCTTTCTGGAGTTGTAATTTGAGCTTGTGTGGTATGCTTATTTTTTTTATATATATAAAAATAAGTCTAACAAATAACCAGTAGTTTAATTGTTTTTCGTCACACTTTTGACCTTATAAGCTTATTACATCTTTTGACTCTAAGTAAGACTTGTAAGTGTTGGCTTAAACGGAAGTGTCTACTTTAATTGGTCATTACACGCATTTGATTCGGCTATGTTACCATTTGGTCTGGTCGCGGGTCAAAAACCCACTGTGGTGAGCCATAGTGGTGTATGCTTTGTTGGGTTTTTGATAAGTTAACAATAATCTCATTTTTTCTTTCTTTCCCCTTCTGCTTGCTGTCGTTATATCAGCCAAAACACAAAAAAAGAAGGGTTGATTTTAATTATGGTACAACCTATGTGTTAAACTTGTTCCTTTGGAAACTTGGGTAGATTACATTTAGAGTTTGTGTAAAGTGTTTGAGTTGGGATTTGCTGAGTAGTTGGGAACCTGGTCTTGGTTAGCTTTTGTGCTGAGGTCGAAACCCACAGTGGGCAAGTTTTTCTTGGTGTCTTTTTGTCCTTGGTTTTGCCAATATCAAAAGCTAAGTAAACAGGATATGTTCTAGGTCAAACTTTGTGTTGGGTTATGTTGGTTTTGTCGCGAGTCGAAACCCACTGTGGTTGAGCCACAGTGGTGAACTTTTGTAATTGTTACTTGTACTTTTGGTCACAAGAGTATAACACTAATGGATGTTGGTTGGTTAGTTTTGTAGTCGAACTCACAGAAAGGGTATAGTTCCGATTCCATGCCACCATTCGCAAGTTTCATTATGAAAAGACTTGCAAAAACATTTTGTGTTTAACTTAATAGATTATAAAGAGGTTCCAGGATTGGTTCGCAAGGTCGAAGGCAGTCGAACATGTTTTTGCTTGGTCACTCGAGGTCGGCATATAACGTTTGGTTTAGTCACTGGTTTGTCAGTGTGTGTATGTGGTGGCTGTTGGGCCAGTTCCTACCATAGCCCACATGCGAGCCCAACAGGTCAACATAGAGTGTGTTAGTTACTGTCTTTGCACTTGCTATGTTCCACTCTCGCTTGTTCAATTCCGGCTATTCACTTATTTGCATTTTGCTCGTCCACAAGCTTGCAACGTTATTTAAAATTAGTTTATAAAGTTTTACTAAAAACCACATTCTCACTCAATACATAAAACTATGAGATAGCACATAAACTTAAAAACTTATAGAAACTAGATTAATCTAGAAATATAAGTGTTAACTTATTTTGAAACTTTTGATGACCTTATTTAAACTTAACATGACTCTTTTATAAATTTATATTCAAAATTAAATATTTTTGCACCATTGAACTATAGGTTTAATCAAACAAATCATAATCTATTTTGAGATCATTCTTGTACAAACCCACTTTAACTTACAAAATTTTATTAGATTTTAACAAACTGTCTATATCGCGGTTCACTACTATGATATAGAAACTTTAACTTTTACACCTTTCGGTAAGGCTAAAATGTGTAGATGGGTCACGCCCGACTTTCGTAAAATTTTACACAGAGAGTATTTTTGACAAAACTAATAAACAAACATTGAGCATCTCTAAATTCTTAAAGTGTATAGTTACTAGCTTATGTTAAATATAAATACTTTAAATAAAATTATCACTTGTATGCATATTTTATTTATAATAGTAACAAGCATTTTGGATATAAATACACATAGTTATATATATATATATATATATATATATATATATATATATATATATATATATATATATATATATATATATATACTTCTAACATCAATGTCCCTATATTCCGCCAACGTCTACCATACATTGCTATTATTTTCCTCGTACTTCGTCTTACGGTCATTGTCGAACCAAGGGTTTATTAGTCCTTGATATTTTTACTATTGTCTATGTATATACTATTACACTTCCATGAGCCAATACTTATACACATTTAGAAAGCTATTTTCAAAGTTAGACGCTGCCACACAAGCAACACTACTTTAAACTTAGTTAAACCTTGTTGAGTCTTAAATGGGAATTGTGAACTAAACTTGCCGTACTAATCTAGGTTGCGTGTCGGTGCTGCTCACTATCATTACTTGACTTTTCACTATCAGACTGCTTTTGCCGAGGTGAGTTTATAGCCCCACTTTTACTCTCATTACTTGTTTATTAAACTTTGGGGTGAGAAACATGCAAAACTTTTATTTGGTCCTGAACTGCACTCAAGTTTTTATCAAACTATTACGTAGAATTAGCCTAAGACAATGAATCCCACAATGCCCAAACTCATGCACCGTCAATTCCTTTTGGGAAGCGTGAATGCTATAAATAGATCTATTGAGGTTGACACCCCAGTTCGGTTTGGCCAGGTTGACCAAATGCGAGCGTATAACATGTCGAAACACGAGTGTCTCGGGATGGACACTTACAAGGGCTTTATTTAACGTGCTTCTAGAGAATGCACATTGTCAAGCTTCGGTTGCATGAACTTAGTGCTGACGTAATATACTTCACTTTTGAGTGACACTATATTTACATGTTTTGATTATGGTCCAACTACTGTGTTATATTCAAACCTATAGACTCACCAGCTTTGTGCTGACTTTTAAGCATGTTTTTCTCAGGTGCATAACTTTATGATATATGATGATTCAAGGCAGGGCATGGCAGGGCATTGGTCATAGACTCTCATCTTTTGTATTATGGGACAACACTATTTTGGGCCTTGTATTTCGCAATTCAAACAATGATGAAACTCGTTTATCAAATAAATATATTTTCTAAAACGGATAATATGATCCGTTCTTTATTTCTTTGTGTTGTGATTACCAATTTAGTAGCACCCCATGACCCGAATGCTTCCGCTGTACCGATTTTGGGGGTGTTACAGATTGGTATCAGAGCCAAGGTTATAGAGAACTAGGTACATATAAATCCTAAACTATAACCGCTTTTTACAAAAACAATTCACTATGACCACCACTTGCCTGCCTGCCTTGCTTGCCACTTTACTTGCTGTTTATTTGACATAGCTATATGATATACCTTACTGTTTGTTGATTTCACTTTACTACATGTACTATAAGTATTTTCTGTATACTTATACATACTTGACTTACGCTACATACTATAAGCATTTTCTATATACTCATACAAACATACCATACTTGTCACATCTTACCTTTCCTCACGTAATTTCACTACCTGACTCTGAGTTTGAACACTCGACCAGTTCTGTTGAAACACCTATTTTACCATCGTCTACAAACCCGTCAATTCATTTGGTCACGACCTTAACCTATCGCCTTAAAACATGCTTCCTCGAAACACCTACTCTTCAGACACATCACTACTAGGTCTCTCTATTTCCTCATCATCTTGAAGGGACATGTCATTTGGATGGCAAGACCTAGTCTCCACAGCCACGTATCGACTCCTAAACTATAACAAGCTTGGTTGTGTACTATTTTGTGTCATTCCCTCTGTGATTGATCTCATTCGTGTGCTCTATTTGTGGTGATTATACTCTTGCATCATAAAACCTCTCCTTATGGGATCTTATTTATCTTCACCTCATTTTGTGTTTGTAGCAAAATGCCTCCCAGAAAGAAATCAAACAGAACCACACGAGCCAACCCAGGCCCAGCTAGGGCTACAACCACTGCCCCACCTACTGTTAACCAAGCAATGTTAGACCAACTGGTGGATAAGAGAGTAGCAGCAGCTTTAGCCGCAGCCAACGTAAACACCTCAACTGCCGATGTTGGCACTTCCAGACCAAATCACGGCAGTGGCCGAGGCTGCAACTACCAAGAATTTTGCAAGATTATGTCTGGGGGTTTCGGAGGGACTGAAGGAGCAGTGGTATTGGTAAGGAGGATTGAGAAGTTGGAAACTGTGTTTAGGATAAGTAGTTGTGCGGATGAGGATAGAGTGAATTATGCATCATTCACCTTCACGGATGCTGCTCTAACCTGGTGGAATAACTATTTGAAGTCTGACGGGTATGACACTGCTTACTCAATGCCATGGGAGAACTTTAAGGAAATGGTGCTCAAAAAGTACTGCCCTCGCAACGAGGTCATGAAGCTAGAGGTTGAATTTTGGAATCTTAAAGTTCAAGGTACCAACATGGCTGCTTACAACCAGCGTTTTCAGGAACTAGCTTTGTTGTGTCCTGAAATGGTCCCGACAGAGACTCGTTTACTGGAAAGGTACATAAGAGGATTACCCCAATCCATCAAGGGTAATGTCACTACCTCCAAGGCTGCTGACCTCCATGAGGCAATGGAAGTGGCCAACAAGTTGATGGATCAAATAATCGAGGATACTGCCGAAAAGGTGGTAGATAACAAAAGGAAATGGGATGATTACTCCGGGAACAACAACAACAACCAGAACAAGCGACAAGAGGTCGCCAAAGTTTATACTGCTGGGTCGGGAGAGAAGAAGGTTTATGCAGGGAAGTTACCCATGTGTAACCGTTGTAACTACCACCACAACGGGCGGTGTGCTGGAAAGTGCCACAACTGTCAAAAGATTGGACACATGGCCAAAGACTGTAGGTCTAAAACCGTCGCAAGAGCACAGACAACACCAAAGAATAATCGAGGCTGAGGTGACCTGTTATGGGTGTGGAAAGAAGGGGCACTACAGAAACGAGTGCCAGGAACCGAAGTACCAGGAAACTGTGGAGCAGGAGGAAAACAGGACTTGAACGTGATATTAAAAGGTCGACTGCCTCGAGACCTAAGTTGAGACTCTTTTAAGTTGTAATCCTATAAGACTTTATTAGTAACTTCTTGTAAACCTCGTCGTATTGTATGGATATGGTGTACATTTATCTTGAATTGTAAGCTTATTTGACTCACAACTATCTGCCATCACATATCAACTAGATGTATCAATCGTCGCCATTGCACTACTTATTTTACTACCACCTAATTAAAAACTTTGTTATCATGTTACGACTATTTTGTTAACATATCATAAGCTGGTTTGTTACCTTGCTACCCTATTATAATGTAATAAACTATGTTGTTATTAACATACAAACTGTTTACAATTATCTTACAACCCGTTTTGCTCCTACCCTATGAACTATTTTGCCACTATGTCACAAACCAAACAACAATTTGGCTATCATTTTACAAATAATAAATTTTTTTTATACCCTATATACTGTTTTTGCAAACCACCTTACAAACTATACTGCTATCACTCTGTGAATAATTTACTCTTCTGAAAAGTGTTTTGTGCTACTACCTCATAAACAGAGTAACCGACATTTTTCTAAACCCAGCATGGCATCATCGGACCTTAATTATACAAAGCCTGATCACCTGTGTATAATTCAGGTAGGACCATACTATGCTAGGATCGGTCACCTTAAATTTTTATCAAAGATCAAACACTTTCTTTTCAAGAAATCAAAGCTCGCATGTGTGAGTACATAAAAGTAGTGCAAAGCCATGGCAACCACAGTAACCAATAGGGCACCAATACGATCTCGCCACTTAAAATCATCCTTGCCTCGCACACTATTCTGAACCAAAAAGGACAAGTTAACCAACTAGCCATCATGAGGCAACCTACCGAAGAGCATAGCCACAATCAACAGGATTACCTACGATTACGACCTTAGGATTTCATATGAAACTCCATCTTATAACGCCTCACTTCCTTTTTGCTACTTCTCATTTCGAAGAATCTTACCGTAAAACAAACAACCTCCAGGTTCGATAGCTACCTCATAACCCCACGTGTGACCGAAACATACATTCACTTGAAAGCATCCATATCAATCGTTACGACGGCTACACTACTAAATCAATCAACTAATTACTAGTAGCAACCAACACCATTCTTCAAGATTGTACTCTAAAACTTTCTAAACTACTCATTCAACATCGACCTCATACCAGTTTCACTTGGAATCCCCGATGTTATCAATAGTATTGATTTGGGTATTCAAGTACCGTGTCATCATCATCGGCAAAGAGAAGATTGTCCGCATCGAAATCATGGACCGAGAGGTCACACTTAAGCAAAGCCACATTTCAACCGTCAAGTTCTGTTGGGACCCTTGAAGAGATTCTGAATTCACTTGGGAACGTGAAGACGAAATCAAGCGTAAATACCCACACTTTTTCTCAAACCAATCGAGTAATTCTAAGTGAAAGCCGAGGACAGCTTTCCTTCTAAGGCGGGGAGGATGTGACAAACGGAAATTTTCCAACAATAATTTAATAATAAACCATGATTTATTATTAACTAACTGTTTAATTAAGAATTCATGAGCTTACATAACTGTTTTCGGGAAAACAAACCCGTACACTGTAGCTTACAGTAACTCATATCAAGGTTTATCTTATCAGAAAACGTGAACATTTAGTTTTCTGACTATTACTGATCATTTATGAGAAATATCTCGCACACAACACCACACGCGTACCGACACAACCCTAGTAACGACATGAATCCTGTATTGGTTATCCTGAATCATTAATTGTGTTTTAATATTACTTTTACAAAAACATTCTCATAAATTATATGTCTTCGTGCTCACGTCAACCTGAAAAACTCAATTACGCCAAAACTCAACGGGACACGAAATACACCTAAACCCATATATTGAATACTCACTTTTATTTAAATTAACCTTGCTTTATTTACACCAACCTTTTTATTATCTACCCTCACTATTAATTTAAAAGTAAATGAAACAAAATAAAAATCAAATAAATGATAATAATAATAATAATAATCGATATTATCTCTTTCTCGTTTATCCTCTCTCACACACCCCACGTTTCTTTTTACTGCTACTATGCTCCATCCACCTGCCATAGCCATCCCCACACCATCCTGCCTCTTATCAGATCTGTAGAATGATGACAACAAAACAACAAGAGCTACCCTAGCACTAGCAGACCTGATCTCTGATGCATGGGAATCGCAACAGGCTTTACCTCTCGAGGGATCTCGAGAAGCTTACAACCCCCACCAGGCAGTGTACCTGATCGTTGTAGTATAGTATAGTGACAAGTACCGGGGGATTGATCGTTCAGCTTAGGAATAGTGTCGCTAGGATTAGAAAGCCTAAATACTAGTTCTAAAGGTGAGGGATGATTATTTTTGTGTTTTTATATTTTATGAAAAGCAATTAAAAATCTCGGGTTTGAAGGATTTAGGCGGAATTAGTTGCTAATCAACTAACCCAATACTAAGATGCAATCAAAATAAAATACTAGAAATGAAAATAAACTAAATTATACTAAGGTTGTGAACAATAAGTGGATAAAATGTGTTTACTTAGATTTCACTACTCCCTAGACATCTTTTACACGTTAATTACTTGTTATAAATGCATGGATGACGGATCGTATTCCTTAATACCATTCATGGGGTGGCACACATAACTCCCCAATTCTATGAGCTCTTATCTCCTCCTACACCATGCCCAGCACAACTATAGGGATTGTAAACAGTGGCTCATGCATTAAATACAACCAATAAAGACCTAGTGCGCGTCGGTTCATGTTTCTTAAGACGTTTAAGCATGTTACCAATTGGAGATCTGCCAGTTTTCTTAAGCCTAACATATAAATCATTCATCCAAAACAAGTATAAACAAGTAATCAACACTTAATTAACATCTAGGTTTCATTAGATCCAAGCAAACACAAGATAGATCTAGCCTAGCATGATGGAATTAAGACAAGAACAAGATATAGACAACCAACACATAGACATATTGATTGAATTGAAAGAACACTTATCTCAATTACACATGTAAGGTATCAAGGGCTTGGAACCTTTGAAAAACCTGTAAAATTCGTACCAAGTTCGTACTTAGGGTTTCTCCAAAACTTCTCTCTTTAAATGTGAAAAATTAGAAAACTATATATAGGAAAAGGGGTCTGACGGCGTCAAAACAAAGCTTGTGACGCCGTCACCTCGCCGCCAAAACTATTCTCGGACTGCCTTGATCTACATTTGACGCCGTCAAGACTTAATCATTTCCAGGCCGTCATGACTTTTACTCTTGACGCCCTACCTTCATGACGCCGTCAAATCTCTTCAGGATCGTCATGGAATTTTGCTCTTGACGCCGTCAGGGAGTTACTCTTGACGCCGTCACCTACTGTTCCCAGCATGGAAAATTAAGACTTTGGCGTTTTGTTCACTTTTATGCTCCAAAAACGTCCGAATTGCTTCCTTTTCCAGATTTCACTCCCAAAGTACCTAAAATCACAAAATGAACGATTTAGGGCAATATTTGATCAAATAAATTCGAATTCGGGCTTAAATGACCCCCTAAAAACGGATCATTTTTCGCCTCATCAATCTCCTTTGTCTCAATTTTGAAGTCAACTAATCCCAACAATGATATGATGAGAGCCAAGGACGATGGCTTCCCTCTATAGCAATGGCGGGTCTGAATCCCAAGAAAGGAGCATCAACTCTACTCATTTTAATTCTTTTATATCGGTTATAGATCCACAAGCTAAGCCACACTCCCAAACACTTCACTCAAAAATTTGTCTCAAATTAAAGGGGTCTCCTGTGGTGGTTAGCTTGCTTGGATTGGAGTCGGAATTATTGTTGTTCGAAAAGCTTGTTAGCTCTTGTCCATCGATTCATTCACTTCCTATTGTAAGGCTCTAAATTCTTGTTGGTGTTTCATTCGAATATGTATATGTTTCTGTGTTTTTATGAAATCTTGTTGGTTAATAAATCTAGTGTCTGTTATAAAAATTACGATTCCCTTATACCTTTTAGCTATGATATTGTTTGATCTTTGGTATCAATCGACCATCCACAAATCTGTGAATGATTATCTTTCTGGAGTTGTAATTTGAGCTTGTGTGGTATGCTTATTTTTTTTATATATAAAAATAAGTCTAACAAATAACCAGTAGTTTAATTGTTTTTCGTTACACTTTTGACCTTATAAGCTTATTACATCTTTTGACTCTAAGTAAGACTTGTAAGTGTTGGCTTAAACGGAAGTGTCCACTTTAATTGGTCATTACACGCATTTGATTCGGCGATGTTACCATTTGGTCTGGTCGCGGGTCAAAAACCCACTGTGGTGAGCCATAGTGGTGTATGCTTTGTTGGGTTTTTGATAAGTTAACAATAATCTCATTTTTTCTTTCTTTCCCCTTCTGCTTGCTGTCGTTATATCAGCCAAAACACAAAAAATGAAGGGTTGATTTTAATTATGGTACAACCTATGTGTTAAACTTGTTCCTTTGGAAACTTGGGTAGATTACATTTAGAGTTTGTGTAAAGTGTTTGAGTTGGGATTGCTGAGTAGTTGGGAACCTGGTCTTGGTTAGCTTTTGTGCTGAGGTCGAAACCCGCAGTGGGCAAGTTTTTCTTGGTGTCTTTTTGTCCTTGGTTTTGCCAATATCAAAAGCTAAGTAAACAGGATATGTTTTGGGTCAAACTTTGAGTTGGGTTATGTTGGTTTTGTCGCGAGTCGAAACCCACTGTGGTCGAGCCACAGTGGTGAACTTTTGTAATTGTTACTTGTACTTTTGGTCACAAGAGTATAACACTAATGGATGTTGGTTGGTTAGTTTTGTAGTCGAACTCACAGAAAGGGTATAGTTCCGATTCCATGCCACCATTCGCAAGTTTAATTATGAAAAGACTTGCAAAAACATTTTGTGTTTAACTTTATAGATTAAAAAGAGGTTCCAGGATTGGTTCGCAAGGTCGAAGGCATTCGAACATGTTTTTGCTTGGTCACTCGAGGTCGGCATATAACGTTTGGTTTAGTCACTAGTTTTTCAGTGTGTGTATGTGGTGGATGTTGGGCCAGTTCCTACCATAGCCCACATGCGAGCCCAACAGGTCAACATAGAATGTGTTAGTTACTGTCTTTGCACTTGCTATGTTCCACTCTCGCTTGTTCAATTCCGGCTATTCACTTATTTACATTTTGCTCGTCCACAAGCTTGCAACGTTATTTACAATTAGTTTATAAAGTTTTACTAAAAACCACATTCTTACTCAATACATAAAACTATGAGATAGCACATAAACTTAAAAACTTATAGAAACTAGATTAATCTATAAATATAAGTGTTAACTTATTTTGAAACTTTTGATTTCCTTATTTAAACTTAACATGACTCTTTTATAAATTTATATTCAAAATTAAATATTTTTGCACCATTGAACTATAGGTTTAATCAAACAAATCATAATCTATTTTGAGATCATTCTTGTACAAACCCACTTTAACTTACAAAATTTTATTAGATTTTAACAAACTATGTATATCGCGGTTCACTATTATGATATAGAAACTTTAACTTTTACACATTTCAGTAAGGCTAAAATGTGTAGATGGGTCACGCCCGACATTCGTAAAATTTTACACATAGAGTATTTTTGACAAAACTAATAAACGAACATTGAGCATCTCTATATTCTTAAAGTGTATAGTTACTAGTTTATGTTAAATATAAATACTTTAAATAAAATAATCACTTGTATGCATATTTTATTTATAATAGTAACAAGCATTTTGGATATAAATACACATAGTTATATATATATATATATATATATATATATATATATATATATATATATATATATATACTTCTAACAGCAATGTCCCTATATTCCGCCAACGTCTACCATACATTGCTATTATTTTCCTCGTACTTCGTCTTTCGGTCATTGTCGAACCAAGGGTTTATTAGTCCTTGATATTTTTACTATTGTCTATGTATATACTATTACACTTCCATGAGCCAATACTTATACACATTTAGAAAGCTATTTTCAAAGTTAGACGCTGCCACACAAGCAACACTACTTTAAACTTTTAAACTTAGTTAAACCTTGTTGAGTCTTAAATGGGAATTGTGAAATAAACTTGCCGTACTAATCTAGGTTGCGTGTCGGTGCTGCTCACTATCATTACTTGACTTTTCACTATCAGACTGCTTTTGCCGAGGTGAGTTTATAGCCTCACTTTTACTCTCATTACTTGTTTATTAAACTTTGGGGTGAGAAACATGCAAAACTTTTATTTGGACCTGAACTGCACTCATGTTTTTATCAAACTATTACGTAGAATTAGCCTAAGACAATGAATCCCACAATGCCCAAACTCATGCACCGTCAATTCCTGTTGGGAAGCGCGAATGCTATAAATAGATCTATTAGGGTTGACACCCCCGTTCGGTTTGGCTAGGTTGACCAAATGCGAGCGTATAACATGTCGAAACACGAGTGTCTCGGGATGGACACTTACAAGGGCTTTATTTAACGTGCTTCTATAGCATGCACATTGTCAAGCTTCGGTTGCATGAACTTAGTGCTGACGTAATAGACTTCACTTTTGAGTGACACTATATTCACATGTTTTGATTATGGTCCAACTACTGTGTTATATTCAAACCTATAGACTCACCAGCTTTGTGCTGACTTTTAAGCATGTTTTTCTCAGGTGCATAACTTTATGATATATGATGATTCAAGGCAGGGCATGGCAGGGCATTGGTCATAGACTCCCATCTTTTGTATTATGGGACAACACTATTTTGGGCCTTGTATTTCGCAATTCAAACAATGATGAAACTCGTTTATCAAATAAATATATTTTCTAAAACGGATAATATGATCCGTTCTTTATTTTTTTGTGTTGTGATTACCAATTTAGTAGTACCTCATGACCCGAATGCTTCCGTTGTACCAATTTTGGGGGTGTTACAGTGACCATTTCTCCGGTTGCTTCAGACATTTGGTGGGGCTTCCAATCCAAATATATTTGGGAAAATCATGAATAATCACCTATAATTTCCTTGATTTTCTGAAACTCAAGTACAATGCACGAGCTCTCTTGATCATTTAAGCGAAAAATAATGAATTGATTGGTATTTTTGTCTTATATAGGAATGATGCATTATTATTATTTTCGTTTATAACCAATAAACAATATTATTGTCATTCAGTTTAAATCATGTTTAATTCTTAAATTCTGAAACTTTTATTATTTTTCGTTTATAATTAATATCTATCGCTATAAAATATCGTTGTTATGCATTATTCCTCCTCTAGTAAAATACAATAAAAATAGTTACTACCATTTGACAGCCGGATAATGCTATCAATAATATATATATATATATATATATATATATATATATAAGTAAGGAACTTTTTTACTGTAATAGCCTAGAAAAAAGACACGTCAGCTCTTAAAAAAATAACACGTTTGATGTCTTAAGCCTCTCACCTCCTTATGTACTCTCAACTCCTCTTTTACGGTCAGTTCTCGAGTTATTTCATTAAAGAAAAGGGAAGGAAAGTGAAAAGGTTTACTCTCACATTGTGTTCTGGAGTTATTTCAATAAAGAAAATGAAAGTAAACTGGAAGTAAAGTTAGTGTTATTTGGATGAATTTGTTTTACTTCCATTTCTGCCCAAATATAAGAGGAAAGTGTTTTACTTTCATTTCCTTCCCTTTTTTTTTAATGAAATAACTCGAGAACACAGCATTAGAGAAGCAAATGCATACACCCACCATCCCTCTTTCATTTATCCTTCTTTCATTTTTCTTTTTCTAATCCAATTTCATTTATTCAGCTTCTATTAAATGCCAGTCGTAGATCCTTAGCCGGAAAATGGATGATCGGTCATTCTTTCCGAGACATCTATGTAAGTTATGTTTTAAGTTTTTAATTTTTATTTTTTACATGCTTATTTTTTCTATGTCTTACTCTGCATATATATTTCGATTCTATATGGTTTAGATATGATTGCTGGTGGTGAAGCTGATATTGAAGGAAGAAGCATAAAGGGTAGGATATTAAGGAGATGTTGTAATTCATATAAGTGAGTTATCTATGCAAATTTTGATTTATGTTCTTTATTTCTGATTTGAGGTTTATTTTCCCTAGATTGTCATCTTGAAGTGGTGGTGGTCGAATGGCGGATATGAAGATGGGTGATTTTATTATTATTATTATTATTATTATTATTATTATTATTATTATTATTATTATTATTATTATTGTGGTAATTGTTGTAAACGATGAGTGAGTTTTTTTGGTAATTATCCTTCACATTTTTTATATTGATGTTTTCTTTTTCAAGATGTTTTTACTTTGTTGATCTTAATTTTTTTTTTTTTTTTTTTTGTCAAAAAGGTGTTCATAGAATAATAATGTTCATAGAATAATATCCATGGTCTATATCTCTGTTCTTCTTTCTTGCTTTACAGTTTTTTTTTTTTTTTTTTTTTTTTTTAAATAAGTGTATAATTAGTATGTTTGTGAAAAGTTTGTTGACATAGAATAATAATGTTACCAAATTACACAATTTGGTATATGAAACTTTTTTTTTTTTTTTTTTTTTTTTTTTTTTTTTTTTTTTTTTTTTTTGACAATGTTGTTACTTTACGTTATAACAAGAAATAAACTATATATCCATAAACTATATATTCATAAATTATGCTTGAAATAAAGTACATATTAAAACTTTGTTTTGTTGTTCTTTCAAAAAATATGCAATAAACCGTGGTTAACTCGAAACTTTGATTTCACACTCTTTTAATTTGTATAACAAATAAATGATTTTGGCATTATTTTTACTTTTAGGTGATGAACATATTTGGAAAAGTAAATGTAATATTACCTCCAAAATGTGATGATGGTATTGGTGATGTTGATGCCTTGATGGAGTAGATGAAAAAAGATGCACGTATCTTCAAAAGATTTTGGTTGTGTAAAAAAGAGATGTGATAGATGTCCATATAGCATGGTGTTATGTCTACTTGAGAAAGACAAGCACAATTGAATTGACCTAGTTACTATATTGTGGTTTGACTTATACTTTTGATAGTTGTAATAGCTATGGTTGAATATTATTTGGTGTTACTATTCGTTTGCAAACATAATATTTGGGAGCTAAAAGCTTTTGTTTTGGGTTACATATTTTCCAAATATTGATAAAGCTTATTTTGGAGCTTAAAGCTTTTGTTTTAGTTTACATATTTTCCAAATATCGATAAAGAAAATTACTCCATACGTTTCACAGTTAAAAGTGTTTTTCTGTAGGCTTTAAAATAATTGTCTCCTTTTATTTTTCACTAATCAAAATTCTTCTTTAAATTTTATAAGTATTCCAATTTGGTCATTCAAAAAAATTATTTCATTCTTTTGAAATTGTCTAAAATTGTGGATAAAATAACCTTATGTATTAACATGTTATACCATATTTTCTTAGAAACCGTTTGCACAACTTTAAAAACGAAGCATAAACCATTTTGGGCCGTGCTTAGCACGGCATTAAAATGTACCTAGTATATATATATATATATATATATATATATATATATATATATAAAGAACTACCAAATCTTCTTCAAACATGCTTAAATGACAATCTTACCCCTCTTTGCCAAACATTTGCTTTCATAAGAATGATGCGTTAATAGTATCGATGATTAGTGTTAAAATTAACAAACACCGAGATGATTTTTGCAGTTTACTACTACTTTACTCTATATTAAATGTGAAGTGTGAAGGCATAATCTGCCCACGGGCAACAGCGTCCTTTTGTGATCAGCCACACTGCTCATGCCAACTTGAGGAATATAGTATTTTCACTGTTTGTGATTTCTTGGTTTTAATGATCAGCGGATCCAGTTGCATTGATTAACTATAACCAACATCTTATATTTTAAACCTAACAAACGCAAGTGACACATATTATACTAGCTAGTGACAATTCAAGCACGTTGAGACTTGTTTTAGTTGGACTACTTGGATGCATATAAACTTACTATAACGGTACCTGCGTAATGCGGCAACAGGTACCCTTTAACTAAATTTTGTGATAAGCAAATATTTTTCATTATGTAATATAATATTACTCTCAGAGGTTGTTATTAATTCTGTTATTCCTGTTAAGTTTGTTGTAATTATGTTATAGTTAGAATAAGTGTTTACTCTAATTCGGACTATTTTATAATTAGTAAGTTTGAGTTTGAATTTTTAAGCCTTGCTTATTATAGAATAGTCACAAATGTATTATAATGTAGTATAGATTTGTGCATATACTTTCAATATTAATATAATTTTAAGTGATCTTAATTAAATAAAATGAATCAATAACAAAATCAAATTTGTACGATATTGGTCAATGTTGACGCCCTAAACTTAGCACCATGCCAACCTTGACTCCTTGATGCGTTTAAGCTCGACGAAAGTATACTATTGTTAAGCTTCAAACAATGCGAGTTCGGCTTCAATAGCCGGTGAACAAAAAGAGAATTATAAGATCACAGAACTATTACGTTCTTTAAAGTTTGTTTATTAAACTTAATTATAATGTCAAAGGTGAAAAAGAAAAAGGCTAATAACAACGTAATGTATCATACTTGTCACCTGCATCTTTTATATGTATTGAACAATTTTTTTTTTTTTTTTTTTTTTTTTATTCTATGTACAGTAGAAACTTTATAATATAATACACTTGGGACCACCAAAATTTATTAATTAAAATAGTTATTAATTAATCGATAAAATAATAATTATTAATTTATATATTAATTAATATTTTATTAATTTATAGTAGAATACTTAGTTTACAAACACCTTTCAAACTTCCATTTAATTATTGTATACAATGCATGTATATCAAATGAACGGCCCAATTTGAAAGAAACTTTCAATCTCTCACCTTATTATGCTTCTTGTATTCAATGTATCACTTTATGGACATTAAAAATATTTTCTATATAAATACAAGATCAAAATATGTTAACACAAACAAATCATACACACAACATGGCTTCCCATCTTAAAGGTGTGAAAAAAACAACAATGACAGACGAGGTTTCGCTAAATCATTCATGTAATATGTTATATATAAGGAATTATTAATTTATATTTTATATGGGGTCTAAAGAAATTATCAAAAATGTATTATCTTATGATTTTAGCGAATTATTAATTTAGCACCCTATCCCCGAGTCGGGACCGGCAAAAAATATTATCTTAGAGAGTTTATTAAATAATCGAGTATTAATTTATCGAGTTTCTACTGTACTAAACTTGATTTTATTACACTTTTTGTGTACTTTATAACCATTTTGTCCTTTTTTTTTTTTTTTTTTTTTTTTTGCTACTATATTTATCATAGTTGTCATAAAGTACATAAAAAATACAATAAAATCAAGTTTAGTACATAAAATAAGAAAATAATAATAATAATAATAATAATAATAATAATAATAATAATAATAATAATCGATACATATAAAAGGTGCAAGTGACAAGTATGATACATTACGATGCCATTAGCCTTTTTTTCTTAAGACTTTTATTATGTATTATTATTAACATGCAATTGCATATACCAAATTGTTATTATTATTCTAATTGCAAACTCTTGTTGTTTAACATGGTCTAAATGTTTTTGAACTTATAAGTGATGTTTTCGCATCATGATGAAAAGATTTATCTTGGAAAAAAAATGTTGTTTCATTGTTTTTATTACATATCAATAATATTCATCCATATAATTTCCAAAAATTCAAAAAGTATAGGTTAATGCTAATTAACATCATAAGATTTAGGAAACCCAAATCAATTACAAAATACGAATAGTATGTTTGCCTTTTTACTATTCTAAACCGTTAGGGCCACTCTCTTCAGCGTTGTGTCTGTAATACTTCAGATAATTACCAAATATAAACGTCTTGTCATGATTTGAGCTCATAAACATTACAATATTCTTAAGCTATAAGCTATAAGAAAAAAGTAAAAGAATCAAGCTTATGAATAGTAAGAATCTACCTTTTCTACGAGTAAGATTTGCAGACCCTGCAAATTTGATTTCAGGCTCTCTCCAAGTTCAAATACAAATTACTCATAACTGTGAAAACTAAAACAGCGTAAAAGAGAAAAAAAAGAAAAAAAAAGCATAAAAGAAAAGTTCAAATCCGAATTATTAATAGCTACATCATGAACTACTTATTTGAATAAGAAATTGTGAGCATACTATGCTAATGATTGATAGAAATTTTAAAAGACTACTATTGGCTCTATATCACTCAAACACTCACACGCCACACTATCTAACCCCGAGTCCAATGGCCAGTTCCAATACCTCAACCAAACTGTCAAGTTGGGTTTGCTAAGTCACAATTCAGGGTTTTGTGGGGTTTTTTTTAGCCATTGTGAGCATATCTCAAACCTTACTCAAACCACTCATTCTTTCCTCAAGATTTGCAAGTGAGAGTAAAAGAAGAGCTGGATATATATTGGCACTGTTTCAAACCAACTCGTATGCCACTTTTGCTTACATTAAGCAACCCAACTTTTCCTCAAGTTGACCAAGCTTCAATTATATTCTAAACCAGCATTAAGTCATCACCCTTTCTCTTCACGGTTCCTAAGTTCTCTCAACGACTGCAAACTTAATCCTCTCTCTCCAACCGAAACTTCTACACTTACCCCATATTTTGAACCATAAATTTGCGAACTTGTACAAAAGTCGACTACATTAGCAGCAATTCAATTTAAAGAATAGTAGCTTATTGTAATGTTAATACTTAGATATAATATTAAATTTACGCTATTATCTCATTAACCATAAAGGTTATATGTTTTCATTGGATTTAATCAGGTGTGTGTTTCTAGTTATATGAAGCTATTCTTAGAGATGGAAATGTAGTATAACTAGAAGAGCCCTTCTATGGAGGGGTTATGGGTACCTAGTGAAGCCATTAACCTTACTTGCTGTGTTTTACTGTGGGTGCTGGATGAGTGATCATGGCAAGAAGGTAAGATGGAAATGTAACTAGATGGTGGGTGCAAATTAAAGTGAATTTTGGTGTTTGAATAGTGAAGTTCTATGCTCTGTTCTATACTCTGTTTTCTGTCAGAGTTTTGTAGCATCAGATATGTTTTGAAGGTTTTATTAGATATCGGATAGTATGTTGTATTGATGAATCAGGAGAGGGGAATGCCCCAAACCTTGAATTTGATGCTTATGTTGTACAAAATTTTGAGAAGATTAATATAATTCACTTTGGCACCAAAAAGAATCATATATTTCTTTGAATTTCAAATCAAGACAAAACTGCTACAACCCATATTTTGACCCAAAATTTGCAAACTTGTACAATGTCAGCTATGTTAGCAACAATTCAATTATAAAAGCTTTTTGAAATGTTAATTACTTATGATAAAAGATCATTTGAGGACCAAACTTTATCTACATACCAAGGGATTAATCCCCACCCTTCATCTTCATCTCATTCAATGGATGAGATTAAATTCCCTCTTTACACTAGAAGGGTATTTTTGTCTAATATATATAAATATTTTCTAATAACTTCCATTCAATCACACACACACCTGTGTGTTTTCTTCGTCTCATTATTTTCTCTCTCTACACCATTAATACAAAAACAAGACAACACAAATAGATCTAGATTCGATCGATCTTCACAAACAACACGAATTTATCTTCTTCGATTCATCAATCGATCATCTTATCATCTCATTTTTCAATTTGTTAACATCAGGTTCATATTCTTCTTGTTATATTCATCCAATTCTTTTTTTTTTTTTTTTTTTTAATTCATGTGAATAAGCTTATGAATTAGAGGAAAGGAGAGTTGTATGAATAAGCGTGTGAATTAGATGAAATTTTGTATGAATAAGCTTATAAGTTAAAGGAGAGTTATGAATAAGCTTATGAATTATTGTGACTTGAGTTTATTGTGATGAATTATAAGCTAACTTATTAGCTTATTTTCATCACATCTTGTTGTTTTATTATTTTTAGCTGATTCATGTGAATAAGCTTGTGAATTAGAGGAGAAGAGAGTTATATGAATAAGCTTATGAATTAGAGTGGAGTTAGTGTGAATAAGTTGTATTATTAGGTAGTTTTATGATATGAACAACTTATTATTTAGCATTTAATTGAATTAAGTTCCTGGTATAAGCTTATCTAAGCTGGTATGAAGTATATCATATATGATTTTAGCTTGGGTTAATGTGTTTATAATCGAGGTTTTGTTTGATGTATCATATGTGATATCACATGTGATATTTCATTTTGTTAGATGTATCATATATGATATCACATACTATATCATACACTCTGTTTTATTTGATTTATCATATGTGATTTTTTACTTTTTGTCATGAAACAACTTATTTATGTTTCATTTTTTTAATTTTTTGTTTTTTCTTACAGATATGTGCAAAAAATCTAATGACACTGACTTTAAAGAACGACAAGGTCTGGAGCAGCTTGTTGGAGTTGTAAAGCCGCTTGTAGTTGTTGTTTAAGGAGAGGAAGAGTTCTTGTTTAACATGATCATCACTAATTTATCAAACCATTATACTTGATGTTTTCTATTCTAATGCATTTATTTACAAATGATTATGAATGTGTGTAATAAAACTTAAACAAAATAGATATAATATCGGAAATCACATTTGTAAATGTTTCGCCATTTTTATTTCCATACAAACATCATGACATAATACCAAAAAAGTTAAACCATATTAGCAAGATATTGTACCAATGGTTTACAAAATCGTCCGTAGACGTCAAAACTCCATACATAGATTACAAGAAAAAACGAAGAATACATTTTAAACGTGAAATGAAGATTCATGAGCTTCTTCAATGAGCTTCTTGGGCCTTTGGATTCTTGTAATGTTCAAGATGCCTTGAAAACAGCCTTCTCTACACAAATAAGAAGATTTGATTAATTTTTAAAGCACATAATCATATATGATATATTATAATGGTAAAGAAGTTAACTTAGAAGCAGATTATCATATATAATATCATACACACAACTAACTTTTAATTACTCACCTACACACAATTAGCTTTTAATTACTCACTAAGAGATGACAGACTTGCATGTATTTTAGTTTCAAACACATTATCATATATGATATATTATAGTGTTAAAAAAGTTGGATTTCAAGCAGATTATCATATATGATATTATACACAAAACTAACTTTGTAGTACTCACTAGAAGATCACAAACTGCTTGTATTTTATTTTCAAGCACATAATCATATATGATATAGTATAAATACTTAAAACCTAGCTTATATCATATATGTTGCAGTACATAAATTTTTACAATTTTTTCAGGCAACTTATCATATATAATTTTTCACTAACAGGTCATCATCAACATTTTTCTTTATAAACATCAACATACTCGATCTAAAGCTTACTTATCACTATAAAATCATCAAATATCAAAATATCTTCTTTATAAACTGTATAAACACAATAACTTGAACAAGAATCACAATATGTTTATCACAAACAATATAAACAGTAACATTCACCATTTATGCATAGATAACATTAAAATATGCAAATAAAGTGTTTTACACCTGAATTAGTGATGTTAAGCTTGTATTTCTTCTTCTTTTTACTTGAATCTTCATCTACAAGCTTAATTGTTAAGATTTGTTATTCAACAACATCATCGACATCCTTTTCTTTAATTTTTGATGTGATTTGTGGATGATTTTTTATGTGTGTGTGTGTGTATCTTTTGATTTGTATAAAAGTATGTGTTGTGTGTGTTTTTAGTGTGTGTGGATGGATAAAGTGGGGTGGGGAAGAAGAATGAATCTGGATGGAGAAAATGGTAGGTTCATTTTAGTTGGTTGAATTAGTGTGAGGTTGTTAATTTACAAAAGTGCCCCTTTGTGTTTTTGTTCTGTATTTTTAAGAAACGGTTCTTTTATCTTGTCCGTTGGATGAGATGTAGATGGACGCTTGAGATGTGCCCCTTGGTATGTGAGCATTGTTTGGTTTGCAAAATAACTTCACTCGTTACTTATATCTAATATAAATTTTTTGATATTATCCCATTAACAAAAATATATCAGTGTTTTGTTAATACTTTGTCTCAACCCACCAATTTTGTACGTAGTAACATTTAGATCAGAATTTTAACACGTAGTTCTACTAAAAGTGCAGAACTATGGGAATTCTAATAATTTAATCTTTGTTCATCATCTTTCAAAAAATAGAGATAAACTTTAATTTTTGTGGCAACCTTTGAAAAATTGGTTAAATGTTTAATCTTTTAGGAAAATAGCAAGTCTTTTATGTTAACTATGTTCAAAACAATGATGAATCAATATAATATTAGACTTTGAACTAAATGTATGAAAGTTGATTAAGAGAATCTTATTACCTTAGTTTTTAGAAGATTGAATCCCAATCGTTACCTTTATCTTTGGGCCCGTTTGGTTTATAGATGGGTTTATGATTATAATTTGGATTTGGATTTGATGTAAGAGAAAATATTATATTTAATTTGAAATGATTATTTTAATAATTAATGAAAGAATTAATATTAAAATAACAATAGTGTGTGGCTGATATTTATTTTAAAATATTAAGGGCCCGTTTGGTTTGTAGACGGGTTTAGGATTTGAATTTGGATTATGATTTGAATTTGAGTTTGATATAAGAGAGATAAAATAATATTTAAAAATCTATTATAGATTAAAATAAAAAATAAAAGAGATGTATACTATAAAAGAATTAAAAAAAAATAATAATGAGTGGATGTAAGATTGAGGGGGCCTACAAAATATAACCATGTTAGTAAAGCAATATATATTCAAAATAATCATATTTAAACCCAATTCTTAAGCCCACCCATATGTACCAAACATCAAATTACTACCATAATGCCCAAATCCAAATCCTACAATCCCCAACCAAACGGGCCCTAAATGTTGTTTACTGTGGGGAATAGTCAAAATCCCAGTAAGTGAGATGGGGTTGGAAATTTGGAACAAAGCCCGCGCGTAAAACTAGAATGCTACAACCAAACATTGGATTTTACACATGACTAATCCAAACCCTACCTAAACCCCTATACCAAACATAGCCGTAATACTTGGATTGATACACTTCTTCCCACACCAAACAGTAGTTAACTGCAGTAAAAATTTGCTCAAGCTTTAAAATGATAATAGATATCAATTTCTTTGATATATTAGAACAATATTCTTGCTCGAACAAATCCATCAAAATCATTCCTTGCCAATAGCAGACCTTTTTCAAGCAAACATGCACGGATTAAAACATAAACACTTAAATCAATTGATAAGAGATACTTGGAAGTGACCCATGACCCGGGTCAATCTGACCCATGTTGACCCATTAGCATGGTTTGCACGTTTTCTAGAAAATATCTGGACAATAATACACAGGCTAATAAAGTTGTAAGACAATGTAATGAATAAGATTACAAATAGTATACCAAACGACTTGTGATCCACCACAAGTGCACTCGATGGGAGAAACTAGACCACTCATGCCTTAAAATTATGATAGAAGCGCTTAATCCCTTGCCTCTATCAACCCGCTTAGAATAGGAGAACAATAGCATTATTTAGTACCAAGTAACATTTTTTATGTTATTCTTTTAGCTTAGCCCATTTGAGATAAAACACAACCCACAGCCACCAATTTAAAAGTAAAGTGATTAAAACTGTCACCTCTAATAGAGTTCTTTATTTGTCTGCCCATCCTTAAACTTCATGAGCTTTAACAACGTTGCAGCTTAAATCATCTGATTATAAAGCAAAACATGATTTTTGGTTTAGTTTATTCAAAGTGAAAATGTATTTACATTTTTAAGACTAAGCACATCCATAGTTTCGGGTCACCATATCCAAGTTCATGCATTTACAGTTTGTGGAAAACTAGAAGGGGTTGACTAGTTTACCGGTTTTAAACTTGATTTTCTTCTAATACTTTTACGTGTAATTACCAATTAAGACGTATCAAACAATAAATTATACGCAAGAATAAAAGTAAGAAATGATCAAACCATAACACGATTGTTTATCGTGGTTCGGCTCCAAGGATTCTTTTTCCTTGCCCTACTCCACGCCCCGAGTATCCAACTCGAGAGTTTTCTTGTACTAGTCAACAAGCTCCTTTATCCGGCGAAGAAAACCTTACACGTCGCTTACACACTATTTTCGACACTAAGCTAGATGTCGAGTTCTTTCACAAGGGTACAACCACTCCCGATAGTTCTTTTACAAGGGTACAACAACTCTTGATACTCTAAGTATGTTGAGGACTAAAATACTAACCGATCACTACGAATGGATACAATAAAATGAAGTATAAACTTTACTAGTTTACACTAATGCTATGCTAGATAAGTCTTGCAACGTTGTGTTGAAGCTTGTAAGTTCGTGATCTTCTTGCTACGAAGAAAGACTCACAAATATGAAAGTTTACTGAGTTAGAAATGAAGTATATACAGTATATTATGATAGAGAGTGATAACAAAAACTCAAGAAGTGAGTTGCTATTTATAGGCCAACAATCAGGCCAACCCATGGATACGGCGGAACCCAGCCTTTGGTTCCGTCCGTTATATCCGAGGGTTCCGCTAGCATGTCTGACAGAATCCTGCACAAAATATTTCACAATCTAACACAATATTCTCAAGATCTCACAAAGTCAACTTTGAGATCTTGAGTATGAATCTATACATAATAAAACATGTTTCTTACACACATGTTTCCTTAAAGGGACATGTGTGATGAAAGGAATGATGTAACTAACATTTTATTTCTAATTTTAGATATTCCTAAAAAAGAAAGTATACTTGTAAAAATAATTTATGTATATAATCAAAACATGTTTGTTTGAGATGTTTAGTAAGTGAATATTTTACTAAAAAGGGTTTGCTTGCTTATGTCCTAATATGACATACTATTTAGTAAACTTGTTAAATATACATAAGTGACATTTTCAACACATGTACTTAAACTAAAGTATACTTACTTAGAAATTACTTTGTGAAAACATGTAAATGTAGTTTGAGTGAAGTTAATTAAAAAACTTTTAAACTATATTTATGATTTGCCAAAAATAAACTTTATCTTTTGTAGTTAACAAAACTAAGAAAGATCGTAAAATATAAATAACGTTTTTAGGCGATATTTGTATTAACACAGTTGACCAAGTGTTATTGTAAGACTGACAAACCCGTGCCCTTAAACACATACATGCGGCTCTCATGTACCTGTACAAAGAACGCATATAAAGAAGAAGCCCATAAAATACACAAATAAAGCCAATATAGTTTTTGTGATTTGTTTTTTATTAACTTTGTTTTTGGTATGTCACTTATGTTTATATAATTATATTAACTTTGTTTTAGATATCTTGTGCATCCAAGTATCTACTGTTGCTTCTGAATCCGCCTTTAGTGCTAGTGGTCGCGTTTTGGACCCGTATAGGAATTCTTTAGCGCCTAGCATTGTAGAGACTTTGGTGTGCACACAAGATTGGATTAGTACATCAAGTAGAAACATCACTTTGGATTCACTAGAGGATTTAATGAAAGACGACGAGCTTGCAAAAGGTAAACTATTTATAATTTTATATACAAGTTTATTGGTTATTACTTATAGACGCTTATTTTGTTTTATGTCATTTTTAGAAATTCAAGCTTTAGACAAGCAAAAGGGAGAAAAAGAGAAGAACTTGTGATGCTACTGTATTTTGTAATTCAAGACTTATTTTGTTTTATGTCATTTCTTGTGATGCTACTGTATCTTGAAATTGTATTTTGTAATTGTATTTTGTCATGCTACTGTAGGTCAGTAAGTGTAAGATCGGCCATGTTTTTTTTTTTTTTTTTTTTTTTTTTTTTTTTTTTTTTTGTTAATGCCTCTTAATCACCACTTGCTATATAATATTGTTTTTTTTTTTAGTTCTGGGCCGACAAAATTCCCTTGTATCATCTTCCTCAATAGAGTGTGAAATATAGAACTAGTCCCCATTAAGAGGTATTAAGGAAAGGGAGACCCACTATATTTATAAACCTCTTACTCCAAACGAAAAAAGAAACACCCCTTTTTGTATCTGGAACTTTGGATTTGCATTTGCTACTGTAAGTGAAATTGTATTTCGGTCATTTGGATTTGCATTTGCAACTGGATTTGCACAAGGTTTTATATTAATATCAAAACTTTACACAAGTTACACTATTTGATACACTGGATTGAAATATGCTTCAACCAGTAAACATTCAAACTTTACACAAGTTACACTATTTGCACAAGGTTTTATTAGGCTACTGGATTGCATGATGGGCCCAAAATCATGTTTGCTGGGCTGTTTTGCATGAAGGGCCCAAAATCGGAACAAATTGTAAACACCCGATATTACCGGCCCTTGAATACCGATTGAAACCGAAACCGAAACCGAACGACTAGTAATCGGTTCAGGATCGGAATGGGTTTTTTACTTGTTTCGGTTTCGGGCTTTGTAGGGTCGGGTCGGGACGGATCGGGATCCGGCCCGATGCTCAGCCCTACAACACAATAAGTATAAAATTTTCTTTAGATAGGCAACTTATCACACTATATGGTTAAATACATCGCTTTGCACCCACAATCTGTCGGTTCTGAAGAATCCATATTCTCCAGTATCATCGTTTCATTTCAATGTGATCATATACATTACAGTTTAAAGCAAGAAATGTTCTAAACTGTCGCAAATAAGTATAAATTATCCACACAAAAGAAAAAATACTATACCCAAGAAAGAACAACAGTCTCTAGTCACCGTCACCTACCTTCTCCAATGAGATCATGAAGAATCGGTCTTGAATCATCGGTAGGTGTTGCAACGGAGTGACTTGTACTTGTAGTTGGTGCAGAAGAATCGGTACCAGAAGTTGTATGAGTACTTTGAAATGTTGTAGAATCATTAAAATTAAAACCAGTAAGGTACTCAGGGCGAGTGATAACACCAGTTGGTTCTATATCTCCTGAAAGCATTGCTATCACTCGTGACATTGATGGTCGTTGCATTGGTGAGGTTTGTGTACATAAAAGGGCGACTCTCATCACTCTTCTTACTTCATTCTCGTCGAATTCAGATAATTCTTCATCCACTAACTCAAGTTCATTATCAGCTTCATGTAGGTTCCATGCCTAAAATCATAACAAAGGTTAAGTATTATTAATAATGAATGTGTCAGGCCTTTCTAAAAAAAATAATGAATGTGTCAGTTTCATTATTTGATTACTGCGATTTTAACTCTGATTATGTAAGGTCAAATAATGAGTTTCATACGAGCTACATTAGGGAATAGGGATCAATGAGGAAGATAAAACATACCCATTCAAGAAGATATATTTTATCATCATCCAAACTCGAATCCGAATTAGGCCTTCCACTGATAATCTCTAAAGCCACAACTCCAAATCCAAACACATCAGCCTTTTCCGTAAGGTGTCCACGCATTGCATACTCCGGCGCAAGATATCCACTACATAACAAATTAGTAAATTCATGTCAACTTATTATTACTCAAATAACTAATACGGAGCATATGTTTTTTTATATAGTAGAAAAGCAATATATATTTATCTTACATTGTTCCCGCAACACGAGTACTCATGTGTGTTTGCTTGTCATCATAAAGTTTGGCTAACCCAAAATCTGAGATCTTGGGGTTCAATTCAGAATCAAGCAGAACATTACTAGCTTTAACATCTCTATGTACAACACGTATGCGTGATTCCTCATGCAAATATGTGAGACCACGTGCTACCCCTAAACATATTTCAAACCGAGTGGACCAGCTAAGAGACAACTTGCTCTTTCCTGCATCACAGCGACCCCGGATGTTCAATAACTACACTATATATAACGTTGGAGTTTACTTTACACAATTCATGTCTAAACCTGTACTTACCGAATAATGCTTGGTCAAGACTCTTGTTCTCGAGATGCTCATAAACAAGAAGTCGTTTTTCTCCATCAATACAGCATCCATACAATTTTACAAGGTTGCGGTGTTGGACAGCAGATATTGTTGCAATTTCAGCCATAAACTGGCTCTTGCCTTGGTGAGAGGCTATTGAGAGTTGTTTGACAGCTATTACTCTCCCATCATCAAGTTTTCCCTGTATCATTAGAAATAATTAGAGACTAATTATGGTTCTGTCAGCTTCAAGAAGCAAAATGGATTATTGTTTAAAAGTAGAAATAACCTTGTAAACAGGTCCAAAACCTCCTTCACCAAGCTTATTTGCTGCACTAAAATCATCTGTTGCAGTTCTTAATTCTGCGTAACTGAATGTATTTGGTCTGGCGTCGATTCCTAAGAACTCTGCAAAGAGAATCAGCATGTGAGTGTGTTACATGATTGATGCACGGTTTTATGCATGCTGCCTAAATGGGTTCTTTGGGTTGTGTTATATAACTCGAATGGGTCAAATAATGCTAAAAGGTGAAAAGGGTCAACTGGGTTTAAAGTAGACCAAAAAAAGAGTCATGTTATAAATACTAGATGCATACAACTTCATAAATCATTTTTATTTAATGACTAAGATTATTAATGTAGACTGTAGTAATATTGTTTTTAATCATAATTGTCGCATTCTTTAATTAAAAAGAAATTCAAATTCACCTTGAGTGCCTATAATTTGCTTGTAAGAGCAAGGCCTAATAACTCTAAAATAATTCACTTGATTACGAAAGATTTAAAAATATTACCTTCATAATCGTCAAAAGTATCCTGCTTTTTCCTCCGCTGACGGATAATGTATAGGGCTAATATTGCCAGAAAGCTAACAACTGCAATTGGAACAATAATCCCGGCAATCAAACCGGCATTATTTTTCTTATTTGTGGAAGGTGGAGTGTTGCTCACAGTGGGGGTAAAGTCTGTACAAAAAATAAGTAAATTTCAAGAAGCAAATACTTGAGTAATAACATGAAATGTATATTTTTCTCACTTGGGGTGGCACTTATTGCTGAAATAAGAGGTCCAAATGTTCCTTGATCGGGTACGCAGCAAGTCCCTTTTCCTGACCAGAATAGATGTACCTCAAGGTAGTTATTTAAAACTTGAACTGTTGCTTGCTTCGAAACAGGACTAAATGAGGCCCCACCTGCTTCCCGTTTTATATCGAAATCCGAAAACTCCAAGTTTCCCTGGAAGAACAATATTTGAAAACATAATGTAAGAAAATTTGGCAAACAATAGCTAACTGACTCTATATTCTGGCAATTAGATAAAAAGGTAACATAGTCCGGTCTGATATTTGTTTTAGGTTAACTATCTTTGTTTTTATCTAAGGTTAAAGATTACCTTATATAGAATATTTTTGTTTACAAGTGGCTACTGTTTGACTTTTGACTTTTGGGTCAAAGTACAAACTTTCAAATAAATATTTGCTACGAATTCTAGTTAACACCTACCTGTAAATAGATATCGAAGACACGCCTACCAGTACTTCTCCAAGTGGGACCATCTTGTATTAGTAGCTCTGCAAACTGGAGGTTAACAGTATAGTTACCGTTCTCAAGTCCTAAACCATAGTATCTTAATGATCCAGCAGAGAGACGGGCTGTTTGGAAAAGTTCAGAATCCAATGTGTTTGTAAATTGGCGTTGACTGGAGGCTGTATATACTGGATTATCCCTTTGTCCTACATTGCTGACACCCCACCTTCTCTCAGGAGTCAAATAGTATGTTGCTGGTCCAAGGGCTTCATTATCTTGCTCGTGAACTAGTCGACTAGAAGATGTTATTTGAGGACCACCACAATTGATTCCAAAGCTACTATCTGTAAATTTAATTCAAAAGGATACTTATCAAATCAAGTCTTCTAATGGTATAATAACAAGAGGAGCTAATGATGTAGAATAATGAAGTACTTAGTTCGTTCAAGGCAAAAAGACTTGGTTCGAAAAGAAGCTAATGTTATTTACCAAAATAGACCACCAACTCACGTATGTTATATGAAACTAGTCCTAAAAAAGAAACTTTCATGTTTTTGCTTACATCTTGGCGATCCACGATTACAAGGGAAATCCCTTTGGAGACAATTCAATCCTGTAGGAATACCACTAAAAACAAAAGACATTTCAAGTTAATTACAATAAGCATTGGTTAGTTACTAATGATTTTTAGAAATCTCAAACATAGGTAAAAAAAAATATACCATATGATTGATTACCTGTTTTCTGAACCTTCTAAAGTGAAGTTGTTCACAACTAAGTTACTGCACATGTACATTAAGAAACACATTATTAGCTCCAATCGTCATTCTAAAAACCAATGAACATATGTTATGTTTACATAAACAGTAAGCTTCAAAGCCTTTCACATACAGTTGTAAGTTTGACGCATTAACCCAAGAAGGAAGTGTCCCCGACAGTTCATTGTATGACAAATCACTGCATGAAGAGAATTGTACAAAAGTTAGAAAAACAAATTTATTCTCTTATCCTCGGGTGGCAACTTAGAATTTACTTACATGTTGCTGAGAGATGCGCTCTTTACATCAGGAAGAGTACCATTTAAACTATTGTTTCCAAGAAACCTGAGAACAATGGAGAAATGTCAAAATACAACACCAATTATTTCATTTCAATATCGATACTAGTAGTCTTAATTGCATGCAAAATTGTGTTATATATATATCAGAAAAGGAGAATATGTGTATTACAAGAATGAGAGTTGACTCAAGTTGAACAATGCTGGTGGAATCGGCCCTGACAAATTGTTGAAACTCAAATCCCTGAAAGTTACAATGTATAATAACATCAAATCTTTTCCTCTAAACAAACAATAAACCGTATTTATAAAGATATGAAGATTACTCACAGTTGTGTCAAATTTTGATATTCTCCAATGTTGGATGGAATAGAGCCAGTAATTCTGTTATTCCTTAAAATTCTGCAATAGATACATCTTGTTATAAGTAATATTACAGAAAGGAAACATGTTAAGACTTAAGAAAGGTACTGATATTTGCTCACAGAACAGTCAAGGACTTCAAATTCGTGATAAAGTCGAGGGTTCCATTACGTAAACCAGTTATCCTCCTGTTACATTATATTATAGAAGAATTAGAATTTAATGGCTTAAATTAGTTACATGACGATTTCTTAAAACAATAAGAATAAAATACTTACAACTCCTGCAAAGCGGTCAGTCGAGAAAATGAAGGTGGTATTGAACCCTCAAAAGAGTTCCCCTCAAACCTCCTATATAAACATCAATCGTTTATAATTATACGATTTCATTTCATATACCTTGATTATGTCATGAATATCAACTTACAATGCTTGTAACTGTGTCCAATTCCCTATAAAGTCGGGTATTCTCCCTGTGAAATTATTGTCGGAAGCCCATCTGAGAGGCCAATAGTTTAGTTTCATATCAAATAATGCAAGTTATAAAATGCTAATGGTCAATGAAACTAAATGTTCTTACACTGTGACCATGCTACTTAAATTCGCGAACGAAGGAGGTATTTCACCACTAAGTCCAGCACTATTAATGTAACTGAAAAAGTGAACACACATGAAGATGACATTAGCTATCTAAGAACTATGCAATTTAATTAGAATATATATATATATATATATATATATATATATATATATATATATATATATATATATATATATATATATATATATATATATATTTGAAGGATCAAAAACATGAATGTTCTTACATTTGTTCTAAATTTTGTAAATTTCCTAGTTCAGATGGCAAGGAACCATTGAAATTATTTGTGCCAAAGGACCTACATATAAAAGTTACAGAAAATAAAGTTTTAATAAAAAAATAATCAAAACTAAAAAAATAATAATAATAATATAAAAAAAAAAAAAAAAAAAAAAAAAAAAAAAAAAAACAAAACAAAACAAAACAAAACAAAAAACAAAACACAAAAAAAACTTACAGTGATCTAAGGTCAGTAAGTAGGCCTAACTCCGGTGGAATTTCCCCTGATAATGCATTAATGCCAAAAGTCCTGTTAAGAAAGTTCAAATTAACAGTCATAAATATAAGATGTATTCTTAAACATGTATAGTTTGATATGATCACAGAGTTTAAATATTTAAATAGTGAAGGCTTACAGCCACTGCATTCGAGTTAAATTGCCAATAGATGGTGATAAAGGGCCTGTCAAGTAGTTTTGGGCTACATTTCTGTAGCAAATACTTGATTAATAAGCTGAATAAAAGCATAGATAGTCAAAGGAATTAAGATGTGTGTGTGTGTGTATGCGCGCGTGCCCAAATACACAAAAACACATGTATATATGTGCATATAGAACTTAAGAAGCATACGTACAGATTGGTAAGATAAGTCAAAGTCCAGAGTCCTTCTGGGATCGGGCCTACAGCATCCAGTGCATACACTTTTCTGATGATTTCAGTGAAACAATGATTGTCAAAGAGATAAATAGAGTAGACATAAGTAACAATTGAAGTGCGCGAAAGATTGGTTTCCTAAAGTTCATTAACAGAATAATTGCCAATAGCGTAAAATGCTGCTTAATATCACAACCATATTTCCGTTTTTACCAATCATATAAAGTGCTTATTCTTTTATCAAATGTTGCTAGCTATGATTGGTAACAAAGTGAGAGTAGCTATTTTGTGTAACTTTGAAAAGGCTAATGTCATTAAATATCAAAGGACTAAGGTCGGTGCCATTTTGTTCTACAATCAGTAATGTTAAAGCCTGCTAATTATATATTTTTTAATTGGGTTAATGTGGTATTTTGATCACCTCATGACCAGTTTCTTGCTTATGTAGCATTTCTTAATGTTAGAATTAGTGACTTAAACTACAAGGTTTGTTTGGTAAAATTGGCTTTCGATAAGTATCAGTTTCGTTGGTTTTGTATTTGAGTCGGTTTAGGATTAGGATTACAATACGACGGTCAGTTTAGTATATAAAAATAGATTAGTAGATTTAGAAATCTTTGTACTTTCGAATAGTTTGTACATCTGAATATGTTCAACAATTTAAATAAAGCTAGCGCTTAGTTTGTTGATTTGTTTCTTTAAAATTTCGTTCTATGATCCCAACACTTCAGATAATGTGATTTATCATACATGACCAAACTAGTCCCATTTCTAATGAGGTGGTTTGTCGCATCATCTTTTTTTAACCGGCTATTTCTGTCCACTAAATTACCAACCTAGCCCATTTCAAATATGATTTCAAGTGTGCACTTACAGTCGAGTAATGTGGCAAGTTGAGTTGGGGAAGTTACAGTCACATTTAATGGCGGGATTATAGCCATCGGAATCAAAATCGGTAGAGTCCACGGCGGCACCACTGCAGAGTTCTCCACTTACGTTCCAACCCATATTTGTTACTGTACTTTCCTCTATGCCCCATCCACTGAACATTTCATTTATAATACGTGCTGCAATCACCAGTTTCAAACATATTCATTATACAGTATTAGTAAAAATAATACTTTTCATTTTCTCATCTCACCAAATTTCCTTTTATAAAATCAAAAGAAAAATAGCTTAAAACGAGCAGATTAGAACGACGGAATGAGTAAAAACTCAAAATTGAGACAAGTATATTTTTAATGAACAAAATCATCAAGATTGTGCTTAATGCCAACCGCTGTGTAATAATACAGGACTTATCATCGTATTAACACACTAGGCATTCATATAAACAACTGCATATGAATCCATCCAGTCACCATAACTCAAGAACTCATACAAAATCCATTTGTTTTAACATGTAACAATATATTCTACACCCTTCAGTTTTGTCACCTTGTACAAATGTTTTTTTTTCGAAAGGCACCCTGCACAAATGTTAAGTTACATTGATGATTCAGATTACATTTTTTAGTTAAAGCATCAATTAGGTGATTAATTTTTTCCCAAATACTAAACACAAAAGTCAATATATCCTAATGGTGCAAACAAGCTAAGATAAACTTTTACTAATCTTACTTGATAACCTTAAGCTAAACTTAAACTTAATTCGTTGGACTAACCAAACGGTTCATGATGCAACCTCAGGCTTGGCTTAAAATGACTTCATAAAGTCAGTGAATATCATACCATCTTATGATGAAGGAACCACTTTTTTTGCATTTATTGACTAAGACATTGAATACTTAAAAAATTAAGCATTACAACAAATAAAGCACCAGTTATAATTAAGCACAATCTACCAACACATTCATCCCTTAACTTTTCAATTAGTGTCATTTTTAAAACACTTAATTCAATTACTACGTAATATAATTTTTAAAACACCCCTCAATGAAAAAATACATGTTATACCTTTTGTACAAACTAATAAAACACACAAAATTCATACTATTATGTGCAAACAAGCTGATGGCACACCATCGTTTGGAAAACTGGATGGACCGGCCGGTTCAACCAGGAACTGGAGTCGCCACCGGTTCGACCAACTACTAAAAAACGATCAAAATCGAACCGCAGAGGACCGGTGAAACCAGGTAAAACCGGTGAACCGAGCCGGGCCGGTTCCGATTCCTTCATGTTTTTTCTCCGATAAGACGACTTTTGGTTATCATTTACTAAAGTTTGATCGATTTAAATTAAACATGTAAAGATAGATAGATGTAAAGTATAATATTAGAAAGAACAGATAGTGAGCGTAGATTAGTAATTTTATAATTGTTGCTCTCTTTATATATAGTAGAGATAAAGATGCAACTGCATATTCATTAAAAAATTAAAAATACAATGCTCGAAAGAAATATCATTCCCACAAAAAAAAACATGCAATCATAATTTATAACCCGATTGCCAGAAATTTTAATCACATAGTACCCCAGCTACAACGGGCGGTAACCTGCTAGTATTCTTTAATTCGTTGTGATGTTAATTCAAACTAGCTCAAGTCGAGTTTGAGCTAGAGTTACTTGAATAGTAACCATGAAAAATGAAAATCATAAATAGAAAGCAAGATAGAGAATGATGAAGCTAGACCTTCAGCTGGATCAGTTCTGTTTTGAGCTTGAGCTATAGTAGCCATGATCATAAAAAACAAACATAACCGCGACGTCATAGTACAAATTCTCTTGCCATTTTCGCCACCTTTATCCGTCGTTGTTTCCATTATTAGAAGTATAATTATGTAGTGCTTACTAGATTGATCTTAATTCAAATAATGTACTAGCACATGTTATATGTATACAAAGACTGAAATTAGACTTTTCTTCTTCTGATTATGTGAGCTTCCTATTGAGGCGGGTTGACACGTAGATCTCTAACTCTCCAAGCTTCCAAGGTTCTAATTAATTATTTATTGGACTTTATTATGCACAAGTTGATATTATATTTAAAATTTAGTTAAGTTGTTTTCATTGAATGTTTTTTATATTACTTTAACTTCAACTATATTATATTAATGCACATGCTAAGTAAACTTTTTAAAACACATTTGAGGGAATTTCAGGGTGCATTTGGTATTGGGTATATGAGAATAGGGTTAAGCACCCACAAGTGGGAGTAGTACCGGGTGGGTGACCACCCGGGAAGTCCTCACTTGTGGTCCACTCGCAGACCATTTGTTCCGGAGATATATTGCAATGATGGATTCGAAGCCCTTAGACCAAGCCGCTGGGGTTAGAATCCTGAGCATGGTCCGGTTTTCATCCGGCTGTTTCTTCAGCAAGGTAACTTGTGTGGAGGCAGTACGGTTTCCGGAGGAAACCCGTTACCACATGAGATCAGCGTGGACCCGGTTAAGACAACATAGTCTGGCGGGGTGGCGATGGGGCCTTCGCTGTCCGCGAAGGTGGTCAATTCTAAGTTGAAATTCACCTTTCAAAAAAAAAAAAAAATGAGAATAGGGTTATGTGTTTCATAGTGATTAAATGTGTTTGTTTAGTTGATCAGGAATGAAATAAGTATATCATAGTCATATATCATTACTCATCAATTTGGTGTCTATGAAATCCATTTTGCGGGCCTCTCTCTTTTCCACCACAAAATTCAAATATATATACATTTTTTCATACCATATTTTGTCATCCACACATAAACAATCGTAATGATACACATTTTCATATCCATTGTCATTATACCACATACCAAATCCGATACTCATTGTGATTCCTAGAAACAAACCAAACGGCCCCTAATGTGATTATCAAAATATATTTACCCTGAGTTATTATAAAACATGACATATGACAAGTTTACCTTTATATGATTTTTCGCATACACTCTATATCATATATATCACAACATATAGATGATGCGGACGTGCACGACATATTTTAGATGCTTTATGTAGCGAAGGGTTTGCTACCTCCACAGATCTCTTAAAGGCAATCATTCGATCATTAATTTATGGTTAGTGGGAAGGTTTCCGCCTGTTTTAGCAGAGTTTGTTGCATCTGCTCCTCTCTATGCCACTCCTTAAACCAGATAATGGGATTCGGCCTATTGCACTAGATACTATACAGAGACGTTTGGTTTCCAAGGTTGCTATGAAAGGTGTGTGTAAATAAATGGCCAAGTACCTCAGTGATTTTTAGTTGGGAGTCAGAGTGTCGGGTGGCGCTGAGGCTATTTTACATAGCATCAATAGGGTGTTGAGTAAATATCACAATGATGGGTCTCTTGCAATGCTTACAGTGGACTTCTCGAATGCATTTAACCTTGTGGATAGATCAGCATTACTCCATAAGGTTAGGGTGAGGTGTCCTTCTATTTCTTTGTGGGTGGATTTCTTATATGGGCCGGCAACGAGGTTGTATATGAGACACACACATATCTAGTCAACCACTGGGGTGCAGCAAGGCGACCCGTTAGGACATCTTCTTTTTGCTCTTGTATTGCACCCACTAGTACATAAGATCAAAAACAATTGCAAGCTTCTTCTTCATGCTTGGTATTTTGATGATGGGACCGTTATTGGAGATTCAGAAGAGGTGGCCAGGGTGTTAGACATTAAAGGGTAAGTGGTCCAGGTTTGGGTCTTGAAATTAATATCAAGAAAACAGATATATTTTGGCCCTCGTGTAATGGTATGAAGCTTCGTTAGGGTTTATTTCCTGTTGATATTCGAAGGCCGCCATTGGTGTGAAGCTTCTTGGGGGAGCTGTTAGTAGAGACGTGAATTTTATTAGTGAATCTTCTTCCACAATTACACGACCCGCAAAGTAAGCTCCTTTTGCTTCAATCATGTATGGGTATTTCAAAACTCTTTTTTAGTTTAAGGACTTGTCAACCTGTACACATGGAAGAAGCGGCCTTGTTCTTTAACAAAGGGTTGTGTGGGTCGATCGAGAACATAGTGGTTTGTGGAGGGCCTTTCTTTGGAGACTTATAGTAGCGACTCGCTTCTTTACCTATTCGATGTGGTGGTTTGGTTTGTACTCGGAAAAAGTGGTTTCCTCTTATGCTTTTATAGCCTTGAGGGCCCAATCTTGGGTGCTACAAGACCACATCTTATAGGAGAGTGGCATATGTGGTATGGATGATGATTATGCTTGTGCTCTGGATTATTTTTGTGATACGATTTTAAGCTTTGATTTTAGTGGTTTCACTAGTAAGGACATCGCCTACTCTAAACCCCGACAAACATTGTCAAGTGCACTTTTCAGTGAAATAGTCAAGGATATGGAAGTCAACTTCGACATGATTATGAGACAGAAAGCAGTTTTGAGTGCTACGGGCACAACATGCCCATGATTTTCTTCTAACTATCCCCATAGGTGTGCTAGGTCAACATATGTCACCGGTGGAATATCGTACTATCCTTAAGTATCGTCTTATGATTCTTTTATTTCCGGTTGATGAGATATGCCCAGTTTGTCGCAAGGCATGTTTGGATTCATTTAGTGAACATGCAGTTCATTGCAAAGAGATCCTTGGCTTTAAGTACATACACAATATGGTTATAGATGTCCTTTTTGAAGTATATAGGCGTGCCAAGATCTCTGCCAAGAAAGAAGCACTTGTGAACTTTTTGACTGACCCGTTGGGTGAAAAATCCATACTCAGACCAGCAGACGTCTTGGTTTTTGAATGGGTTGGAGGGAAACATACATGTGTGGATCTAACAAGGGTTTCTCTTCTCGTGGGTTTGAGTAGCCGGGGTTTTACAGTGCGACAGGCTGCTTTCAAAGCCGCCTCATACAAAGTGACAAAACATGAGAAAGCGTGCATTGAAAATCAACATTTTTATTCCTTTCACATTTAATAATTTTGATTTTCTTACACTTGAGGCAGTGGAGCTTCTCAACAAAGTTAAACATGTTATGCATAGTAATATTATGACACTTATATTCACGAATGTTTTTTTAAAAGAATTAGTTTTGTAATCCCAAAAAACTAGTGGTGCAGCTACTCATTTGCCTTCCAACTTTATGTAAATCCAAATTAAATCATATATTACTTTAAAAAATGTACATATCACAAATATCTTCAACGATATTTGAACCCACAATCTTTTCATTAGTGGCCAACTTACATACAGCTAGCTCATATATGCCTTGGGTTATGACTTATTACAAGCTTGTTACTCGTAAATCGTATAATCATTTTTTCACATTGCACCTTTAATTTGTAACAAATTTTAGTTTAATAGTTTTTCAAAATGCATAAAGTACAACAGCCATCAAATTGGAATAAGTTTGAAAAATAAAAAATAATAAAATAATAATAAAATAATAAAACAATGAATATAAGTAAATACACCCTACATTCTTAGAGCATTGGGTGTAGATGAAGAGATTTATCTTTTCATTCGAGCTCCACATGTGTCACATCATCTAACACCTCTTCACAACAAATCTCCTCTTCACCAAACAACAAACCTTAACTTCTTTATTTGGGCCCTACCACTTACATCTTTATTTTTTTATTCATTTTATTAAATAAATTAAATTCATTTCACAAATACTTAAAAATAACACAATATATTAATTTTATTTCATCCAAATTAAAAAGTTACAAAAAAAACCATACGATTTGCGAAAAAAAACATACGATACGATACGAAAATACAATACGGAAATACAAATAAAACGATACAGAAATACAAACACAAACGAAAAGGAAATACAAACACAAACGATACAGAAATACAAACACAAACAATTATCTATTTCAAACTCTAAATACCTTTTACAAGTTATGTCAATCTTATGTTTAATATAGTTGCATTAGTATTTACACATTACATTTTTACAAAACAATTATCTATTTCAAACTCTAAATACCTTTTACATTTACAAATATACAAATACATTTTAAAAAACACCAAAATATATAAATACATTTTTAAAAACAACAAAATAAAAGGCCAAAGAAAAAAAAAAGAAAAAAAAATGATTGTCAGATCATCTTCGTGCAGACGAAGAGGGATTCAACGGGGAGGAACGACGAATGCTAGTTGGTGTAGTGAAAAAGAACGGCTCGCCGTTGAGCCTCCACGTGGGAACGAAGAGGAGGAACGACGAGCCTACACCGTGTGCTCTTACAATTAGATAATACATCTTGCACACATGTTACATTTTACCATTAAATGGTTAAACGTATATACACAATTTTCAAACGATAAGTGTTTATTATTGACTTCAAATAATCAGCTTTAGAAACGCACAGAGTATTCGTTTCGTGTCATCAATTGATGGTCAAAGTTTTGTAACTTAATAGTACGGTATCTTATTCTTTTTCTCATACATCTTTTAAAATTTTCTAAAAAGTGGATCCTAGTGATCCAACCTGCATTGGTGGGATCAGTAGCTCTTGGTTGAATAGGAAGCCATGGTCTATAAACGGATCATGCTTATGCGTGTGAAGGTACCAATAATTTGTTTTAAATTGACTAAAGCCCCCAAAGAGCATCACAATAAATTGAGATATAAGGGGTCAAATGTTTGGAGGGCAAAAGTTGAAGGTACATATTTTATGATCGAGTTTGAATAGAAAAGCAATACCTATTTGAAATCTTGAAAGAATGAGCTGACTTTTAAATTGATCGTTTGTGTCTTAATTAGCCTCAAGTTGTGTTAGAAGTTTCTCAAACTAAGGCTACTCACAGAAGGAGGATACGATCGACTTTGGGGATCAATTTCACTTGATCATCTTTATTGAAGTGAGTTGGTCGCTGGACGAAAAAATACCAAATAGGTCGAGGTCACGACCAAAACTCATTTCCATTTTTTTTTTCATTTTGATCCATACTAAATGCAAAAGTTAACGTTAGAAATAATAATAATAATAATAATAATAATAATAATAATAATAATAATAATAATAATAATCTTTTAAACTACCTTATAAATACACAACATAAACACACTCCAATTCACAAATCTCATTTCAAACATTCTCTATATTTTTTCACACCATGAATTCTTTCGAGATATTTTTTGCCGATTCGTCTTCGGATGATGAAAATGAAGTCAGTACTGAGTTTTTGATATTTGCTGAAGATTGTTGGGAGGCTTATCAATGAAATTTGAGTTTGTGTTAAAAATGTTTTAAAAAAATAATAAAATAAATTAAAATAAAATAAAAAATAAACTTGGTACTGGGGCACCCAATCGCCTGTAGGTCGCTGGAGAGAGAAAACTGACGTGACGGGGAAAAAGAGGGGTTTTGAATCCTCTTACTGTGGGTAGCCTAATAGTTGTAGGTTGAAATCCTTATTTAGACATGTGAGATAGATTTGTGATGCCTATAATGTGAACGGTTAAAAAAATAACCTTTAAAATGACCGAGAACTTAAAGATATATTTAATTTTATGTCTAAAATTGTAAACAACTTTATGTTACTTCTTAACAAATCATTACAACAATGACGCATATGTAAATAAATAAAACTTTCAAAAAATAAAAAAAATAAATAAAAAAAATCGTATTTTTATATTTTTTAAGTCTCTCGATTATTTATCTTTAAGATATGAGTCTATGAGGTTTTAGTTCGTAAACTTTCTGTTCACACTCTTTTTGAGAAAATATGAAATCATAACATTGTCAAAATCGGTTTATAATTAAGGTCCCCCCCACCCCCTTAATTATTTTTTTATATATTTTTTTTATTTTTATAATTTTGCTAATACAAAAAAAACTATAAGCCTGAAGGTGCGGAACAGAAGATATAAAGCAATGTTGCAAAAATCGTGAATCGGTAGTCGGGTGGTCGACCACCCTGCAGCCTGTAATCGGTCAAGGCGGTGATTAATCGATGATTAATCGGTTTGGCATTTCCTGCATGTTTTGAGAATTTCTGGAGAGCAAACTAAAGATCTTAACTGATTCCAAGCCTTCTATGTTTACAAACCTCAATAAAAGGCTTCAATTCTGATTATGAGGCCCATTGTACGTTATAAGTGAAATAAACAATCCCCAAATTAAGTAAAATGCCTAAATTTCTTTTTTTTTTTTTAAATTGACCGATTCGGCCGATTTTTGACCCATTTTTTCTAATTTTTTTGCCTAGGCCGATTTTTTCACCGATTTTCGAAAATCGACAAGGTGCATCACCGATTAGCGATTAATCGGCCGATTTTTGCAACATTGATATAAAGTTTAATATGTCAAACGCTTAAAACTGTTAAAAATACAAAACAGAAACTGACAAAAAACTATGCTGTACTGAAATAAAAAAGAGACAAAGAGAGGATAAAAGGAATATTCCCAACTAGGGGTCCGGTTAACATAACCCATAATAAAAGAATGGGATGTGTTAACCGGACCCTCCCTACTATGGGGGTCCACCTACTTTAGTCAAAATGTACAAGTTTTAATGCAGACAGTACAGGTGGCGACAGCACAGTCTTTCACAAACCCTCCCTATAAGGGTCCGGTTAACTCATGCCTAAAAGAATATGTGATGGATATATATGACGATTCAACTATGTACGAAATTACGTCATCATAAAAGTCTTGCGGGTATCTGTCAGTACAAAAATGAAAAATCTAATTATACTAATAAGGGTTTTTTTAACTTGTGCCCTGGGCATAAGTTAAGCACACAAAAATGTGTATTTTTTGCGGATCCCTGTGTTATTTTCTGTGGGTCCCTATCACTTTTTAAATAAAAAATAATTTTTTGTGTACTTTTTGTAGGTTTATTAGTACTTTTTGTGTGCTTAACTTGTGTCTCCAAGGCACAAGTTAAAAAAAGTCTAGAAATAATCAAGTCTTGTACGTGTTTTAAGAACACATGGAAAGCAACATAGTTGGCTATTACATTTATTTAGCTGTGTCAAAGTCAATGATGAACATTGAAAAATCATAATGAACATTGAAGTTAAAAGCCAATTGAACGGAATTGGTCCATACAAAAATCATAATGAACATTGAAAACTTCGTGTGAGAATTTTTTTTTTTAATGCAAATAGATTAAAAGAAACACAAGGCCACAACAACAAACATGACTAGCTCACTCCCACAAACCGAGAGGAACTCAACAAATAAAAGCAACTACCAAAAAACCCAATGAGAAAACACTAACGAGATGCTAGAAAAATAAACCCCAAGACCTCTAACCAAAAACAATAATAATGAGCTATGAAACTAACCAGACGCAACTCCAGCAATACCAAAATATCTGCTACACGACCTCGATCAACCTACACATTTATGCCTACACCCGACCGCGAAGAATCCCCACACAAACCAGGACACATCAGCCACTGCTCCCATAATATATGACTTTTCGGTGACCTCCTTTTGATCCATTCGTAACTTCTCACTTTAACATCTTGGACAACATTTTCAACCGACTCTACCTTTTTTTTTCGAAAACTTCGTGTAAGATGTTATGTTTGTTTATCAACTAGTATTTATAATGCACTAGCTTATAGACCCGTGGATTCACGGGGTTTTTTTAAGAAATTATTCATTATGAAGTTGAGTGTGCGGATAAAGTAATAAACAATAATGAACGTAAACATGTTCCAATATAATAAACGTCCGTGAATCGTTGCCTCTCAATTTGATATTCTTCACAAGCAAATGTATGTAGTGAGTGGTATGTGTTAATTCACATACCTTTTCATAGCCAAAAACGGACCCAAATAGACTAATTATGCTAACAAATGCCAAAGAATGTGTGTTTTTATGTTTGTGAACGTGCAGGTTCGGATATATCGTAAAAAGACGAAAAACAAGCAAAAACCCGGCAATAACGAGCATGAGAGTAGAATGAGTCAGAAAGTCAAGCTGGAAATAATTTTGAGCTTATAAGGTCCTCAGAGTTTGATAAATGAGCTAAAGTGATCCTTGTGTGAAGTTTGAAGAAATAACAACAATGGTCCCTGCAGTTTGAGAAATTGTCACATTTAGTCCCTCAAAGTCCTATTTGGAGAAAAAGTCAACACAAGTCCTCTAACTATTCAAGATTAGCAGAATAAGACCCTTGAATAATACTTTGGGAGTTTGACAGAAAAAACCTTTGGATTTCAGCAAATTACATAATTGGTCTTTGATTTATATTACAACAAAAGCTGAAAAATATAACAAGCCATGATCCAATTCATTCCCAAAGCCCACTTTTTCTATCCAGCCCAGCCATCACTTACCCAAGCCCAACACCCAATCCCACGGGTCAAAACTATTAAAAACGGGTCAAAGGTCAAAAGTTCGGTCAAACAAGTAATAAAAATATACCCCGCTTCCCTTTTTCCCCAATTCCCAAATTACCCAGGGAATAAGAACCCTAGTTACTATTCCGTCTGAATTACCGTCATTAAGGGTACAACCGTCAAATCAGAAGGCTTCTAGAATGTCAGTGTGATGTCAGGAGTTTGTCAGTAGCCAAGAAACACAAAAAGGGACAAGTGGCAGCAATCAATTGGCTAGAACGCGTCATCAAATGCAATCCAAGGGTGTATATCAAGTGGCAATGATTGGATAGTGATCTCATGGCTCTCAGAGGCTTCAAAGAAACACAGGTCACACGGATTGCCAGCTTGGTAATCCGAGACCCCAACTCTCATCCTTTCCTATAAATAGAAGTAGAATTAGCTTAGTTTAGTGTGTAGGAAATTTGTAGCGAAGCTCTATAGAATTTTAGTCAGAATGTATTTAGAATAGAATTTGTAATGTTTACCTATTAATTTCAATAAAATTTCAAGTTTTACTTTCATATCATTTAGCTTAATACTCATTTCAATCTGCTTATTTGTTCTTACCTTTTATTAAACTTGTTTAATCTCAGTTTTTTATTAGTTTAACTACTGTTAATTTTTCCTCAACATTAAGTTAGTTTAAAAAAAATCAAAAAAATCAGAAAAATAAGAAAATATAAAAATATGTTTTCATTATGTTAAATGAGCCTTCAAACTAGTTTAAATAACATTTTTATAATCAGTTTAAGCTTTGAATTACCTTTTGCAACTGTTTTCATTCAAAGTAATTAGTGCTCAAAATTCAGTCAACAACAGTCAATTGAGTTTGATCCAGTGGTTGCTCTGTTGTAATTGGATAAGTTTGGACAGAAAGGGAAGGTCCTGCCTATCCTAGAGATAGGCAAGCTCAGTGAGCTCCCTCTGTTTAGCTGAGGTAGATTTCTTTGGTAATTTCTGTTTCATTAATCTCTATTTGTAGTATTTGTAGTATCTGATTTAGTTTGTTAGTTGCTTTAGAATAATGTTACATTGATTTGTAGTGTAATTGTTGTGATAGATCTATAGTTTAGCTTGATTAATCTTAGTAGTTAACTGTTTGCTTAGATCTGAGTTGATATAGCTTCTTATTGATCATCTGTTTTTGATAATTTAGAAGTAGTTGAGATTGATTGATTTAGCATATAAGTGTTGTATGAATTTTTGTTGTTGAGGAATTTTATTGTGAAATTGATTGAGTTGAATGATGATTGTTAGATCATAATGGACTGAATCTGTGTGACTCTGGTTTATTGTTGATTTAGATATGAGGTTGTGGTTCATTAGGCTTGCTTATTCATTTTCTGATCTTGTTTTGTGGTTTGGATTGGTTAGAACTTTGTTAGGTACCTATATTGATTACACACAAGCAAGAATGAGATAGATATAAGGATTTGGGTGATTATAAGAATGAGAGAAATATAAGTGCAAGAGTTTCCTTAAGATATCAAATAACCAACCAAGTATTACAAGTGAACATAAGGTCCTATTTATAGGAGGGAAGCTAGGGCAACACTCCTAGCTCCCATCTTCCATGAATTCGTGGGCCTAGGTGGCCTTGTGGGCTTTTCATAATCCTTAAACCCATAAAACATAACTTAATGTAAGTAACTAATAACTAAGCAACCTAACATTTATTATAATGACCGAGACTTGATAAAATAGTAAAACTTCGTTCCCAACAATCTCCCCCTAAGGGTCGGTCATCACGGTTGCTTGACGTCTTTGTCATTTCTTCATCTTTGACTTTCATAGCTTTAGACGTCTTTCAAAAATCACGAGATAAGAATCATTCATCGTTCTTTGTTCTTTGTACATTGTTGTTGTGATAGTGATCAAGTTATGAAGTTGTCTGCTGATTCGTCACTTCTACGTCTGTGGTGGTAGTCCGTCATTCTAACATGCTCATACATCTTTGAACTTTGACTTATACATGCACGTAGTTCCCTTTCTTTCACTTTTGATCTTTAGTCTTTATACTTTGAAGATTCTTCTTTTTGGCGTATAATCTTTCTTTAAACTTTGTGTTGCTTTGATCTTTGAGGGAGCTTTCAATCACTTCTAGATGCATGTATGAGCATGTGGAATCCGTCGCCATGGAGATGATGTGTCCCTGCAGGTAAACAGTTAGCAATAAAACATCTGGTACTTACAGATAAGGAATTAGAGATCGTCAACAGCATAGTGTGAAGACTCCTTCTAACCCTTATCAAGGCCGTTCCCATATCAGATACCCCCGAAGGAGCTTACAAGACCTACTAAGTAGCTCAATGACTAGGTGAGTCGCTGGGGATCACTCCACGACTGTAGACTGCTAAGAAACCACCGCAAACACTAAGCGTAACCCACAAGGAGTTACCGAAGTGACCTGCTGTCAGGGCTGTTTGATGCTGACCCTGGCAGGATTTCCGTTCAATCATTGAGAAATACATTTGTAATTCTCTCATAAACGTTCTCGGCAAATTGCTAAGATCTGCGAATGACTCAATAATTTACAACTGGTGTCCATTGATGTAGAACACAGTTGTAGAAATACTAAGTCTTCCTAAGAGATCTTTGATGTATCTCATGGCTCTAGACTCGAAAAGTGCACACTTAGGTTTCCTATGCGGAGACTAGGGAGGGGTCTCCTGCTTCAATATCAACCATCTCTAAGAGATAGGTCGATAGATTACACCGGTTCCCCGTGAGAATGAAACAAGCTCTTTTAAGAGAACTTGAGTGGCTAGAAGGTTTAGTGCATTGCGTCACTGGGTCTATGACGACTTTATCTTCAATACCGGCGTTGCCTTAGCAACAACCAGTAGCATACGAATTGAACCCGGTGTCTGCCCTAAGGTTGAACATATGGAGGGCTATTTCTTATCACCCTTTTCTTTACTTTTCTTTTTAATTCTTCAACTCCTTCTTTCCCCTTTCATTCTTTTCTTTTTTTTTTTGTATCATACCTAAGGACTTCTAATTCTAACTATTGGTGATGTCCTTGGGTAGATCCCTCTGGCTCTGGCGGATCATAGGACGGTTTTCCCTATCTTAATCACCTTATAACTCCATGATTATCCTACAATTGCCATGAAACATTTGATTGAAAATCTCTCAAAGTGTTTGTGATCATCAAATATTTTGTTTAACACTTTGAGAGTTTTGTGTTTACTTTGAAGGGCTCCCCCTTCACATGTGCTCATAAGTATTTAATAAATTTGCACATGTGGGAGGAACAAGCACTTTTTGAATTGATCCACTTTCAGTGAACCCGATCGATTTGAGACACGCTTACATCACTAGTCAGACTAGCTTGAAATTATTACCCAGCCTGGTCAAGTCCACAGAAAGTTTCTCGAAACGGTACATTTCTACTAAGACATATCCTTTTTGAGACACGCTTACGTGGCTAGTTAAAGAGTTCCATTGTCAGTTTTTAGGTGACAACTAGCTCTAGTAACTAACTTGATGTTATTACCCGTCGAGGATAAGTCCTTTCGATTATTAACTTTTATGTTTCGTCAATTCTTGGGTGAATCTGAATCTAGCTCGCATGAGTTTTGACTTTTAAGCAACTTTGAACTTTCATATTTTAATCACATTCACTTTTTCTCCCCCTCAAAAATAGCATATAAGATGATATTTTTGACAATCTTTTGATTAAAATATGCCTTTTGAGTCTTATGGGGAGAATTCAACAAGAACTTTAGATTTCAAGAACGATGATTTGGTTTCAAGTGCTCCCCCTCAACAAGTGAATTCTTATTGAGGTGAAATACTTGTCTTTTGAGCAGAGTTATGAAAATCAGAAAATGTTTGATTAACTCTACTCAAAAATAAGAAGCCTTCGCTCCTTATATCATGATTGAGGCACTGATGCGTACCACAGGGTCCTTTCTTTACAAGAACGGGTTGTACACTGTTATGTGTGCACAAGCCATTATGATAACAAATCAATCAAATGAAGTAGTTAATATTGAAATTTTAATACCCTTGTGTACCAGTTTAAGATTCATCAATGATTGGTATATCAAAGTCTGTGAACTGTGGATCCGGTCTTTTGAAGAGTCTGATGGGAAATGAAGGTCTGACACCGATATAACTTTCCAATCATCTGATCTGCTCCCGACGGGATAACCTTTCTTCAATTTTCATGACAAAGTTTCAAACTTGTCTTCTGGCACTGGATTTCCACCTAGCAGTTTCACCTCTAGATATCTTTCTCCGATCATCATTCAACCTTTTGACTAACCCATCACGAACAATTTTGAGTGTAACATCACAGAACTTGTGTAACTCATCGAGCCTCATAAAACTTATTAGCTTTTTGTTGTTGAGGTAGGTGAAGCCAAAAGATGGTGTTTGGATGAGCGTGTACTGTGACATCTGATTAATTCCAGGAAATGAGACTTGTGGCTTTGTCAGATTGATCTTCTGTTGGTAACTTTCCACTCCAAGCTGAAGATCTTCCACTCTTTCTTGAACTATCAATCTTCGGATGAAGAGAAGTAGAGATGAAATGAAGTTGTATTGTGTTTCAGTTTCAAATCCACGGATTCTTCCTTGAACTTTTTCTAGATACATGTCTTCAATGTCATTTAGATAAAGGTCGGGAAAGTCTGCTTCTGAGAATTTGTACTTCTTTTCATCTTGTCTTTTAACCACAATCTCATTCATGAACATGTAGTTAAACCGTTTCGACTCTTGAATCTCCAAGATAGCAATGATCTTTGATTTATGCTTCATATTCTCTAATGACTTGATGTCTTACTTGTGAGTGTAACCGAGTCGACGACGTTCAGGCCAGTGCTGAATCCCGTGTAAAGCATCTCTGTCGTAAGCTACAATAGAGTCGCTAAATACTGGAGTTGATTCTTCAATTGCAGGAACATCGTATCTTGCGGCTGGCACTGAGATAGTTAATGATGAAGCATATTTTTGTTTGGAGTTCTCTTGAGTGAGTTAGAGGTTGCGAAGATCTTTGTTGAAGAAGAATTGGTAAGGTATCTTTGGTTTTTCTGGAAATCCTTGCAGAGGTAATGGTTTAGTCCAATCGGTGAAGTATGGTTTGTCCTGTTTTTTAGAATAGGTGTCAAAGATTCGCCTCAAGATTTAGCCAGTCAAACTTTCCTGACATTGCACTAGCTATATTCTGCATATGAAATTCGAGTTCCATCTTATTTCCAGATCTAGACTTGAGGAATTCACGCGCATCCCGATCGATTCTTCTTAGCTCCGCCTTTGTAAGTTTCTCAATCTGAAGCTCCTTCATGATAACCTGAGTATATTGCAGTGTATTGCCTGGGAGTGGTCTTCATCTTCGAGAGGAGGTTGAGCTTTGACCAAATCAGTCAACCAATCATTTTCAGGTGTGTCATCATTGTCGAGCCATGAGTGACGCCTTCTTTTCTTAGACTTGGACGTAGTATCCTTGTCTTGGGCTTTGTAGGTTGATGATGGTCCAGGTTTAGAATCGGGAATTGGTGATGCATGGTAGTCTGTATCGGGTTGTCCTTCATAATCATCAGTTGGTTGTATAAGATTTTCTTCCTGATCTGTAGGACCTTGACCAGAAGCTGAAGTATGTTGCTGATTTCCAGGAGGAGTAGAATCCTTTTGTGGTTGTTGAGAAGATGATGGACCGGTTCCAGACTTGTGTTTCTTTCCTTTTAAGTTTGGGTCTGGGTCGTCATCTTTCCTTGACCTCTTTAGGGATCCAGCAGGATCTTTGCATGACTCTTTTGACAAGTTAGCTGCAATGGCGTTGATAAGTGCAGTTTCCTCAGTTGTCAAAGTGGTTTTGGACGCAACTTTGTCATAGAGTTGAGTAAGCAGGTCTTCGACTGATGGTTCAAAAATGACTGGAGTTGATGTTGCAGCTTTGGCAGGATGATGCGTGCGAATCGCAACAGGCTTTACCTCTCGAGGGATCTCGAGAAGCTTACAACCCCCACCAGGCAGTGTACCTGATCGTTGTAGTATAGTATAGTGACAAGTTCCGGGGGATTGATCGTTCAGCTTAGGAATAGTGTCGCTAGGATTAGAAAACCTAAATACTAGTTCTAAAGATGAGGGATGATTCTTTTTGTATTTTTATATTTTTATGAAAGCAAGTAAAATCTCGGGTTTTGGAAGAGTGGGCGGAATTAGTTGCTATTCAACTAACCCAAAACTAAGATGCAATCAAAATAAAATACTGAAAATGAAAATAAACTAATTATACTAAGGTTGTGAGCAGTAATTGGAGAAAATGTGTTTACTTAGATTTCACTACTCCCTAGATATCTTTTACACGTTAATTACTTGTTATAATTGCATGGATGACGGATTGTATTCCTTAATACCATTCATGGGGTGGCATACATAACTCCCCAATTCTATGAGCTCTTATCTCCTCCTATACCATGCCCAGCACAACTATAGGGATTGTAAACAGTGGCTCATGCATTAAATACAACCAATAAAGACCTAGTACGCCTCGGTTCATGTTTCTTAAGACGTTCAAGCATGTTACCATTTGGAGATCTGCCAGTTTTCTTAAGCCTAACATATAAAATCATTCATCCAAGACAAGAATAAACAAGTAATCAACACATAATCAATATCTAGGTTTCATTAGATCTAAGCAAACACAAAAGAGATCTAGCCTAGCATAATGGAATTGAGACAAGAACAAGATATAGACAACCAACACATAGACATATTGATTGAATTAGAAGAACACTTATCTCAATTACAATGCAAGGTATCAAGGGTTTGGAACCCTTGAAAAACCTGTAAAAGTTGCACCAAAATCGTCTTTAGGGTTTCTCCCAAAACTTCTCCCCTTTAATGTGAAAAACTAGAAAACTATATATAGGAAAATCGGGGTGACGGCGTCAAGAACAAAGGTGTGACGCCGTCATCTCGCCGCCAAATACTTCCTCGGACGGCCTTGATCTACTTCTGACGCCCTGTGTGACGCCGTCATGAGCTACGGATTTTAATTCTTGGGGTTTGACGCCGTCAAGAGATTACTCTTGACGCCTTCATGTACTGTTCCCAGCATGGAAAATTGAGACTTTGCCGTTTTCTTCACTTTTATGCTCCAAAAACGTCCAAAAGGGCTTCTTTTCCAGAATTCACTCTCCAAGTACCTAAAATCACAAAAGGAACGATTTAGGGCAATATTTGATCAAATAAATTCGGATTCGGGCTTAAATGACCCCCTAAAAATGGATCATTTTTCGTCTCATCACAGGATGAAGCGTAAATGGTGTTGTTGACAACATTTTCTTTACAACACTTCTGATTTTGTGCTCCAAGTTGCCCTTAATTGGTGCAACAAGACTTGTCACTTCAGGAGTGACGATTTCAACCAGATTCTCAGTAAGGTAATCTAGTGTGAAAGTCCTGATGAGTCCTGTCAAATCTACTTTCATGAACTTATCGATTTGCTGCTTTGCCTCCTGAAAATCTTCAACTTGTTTAGCAAGATTAGTAACCATGGTTGTGAGACTGTTGACTTGCTCCTGAAGATCAACTGGTTTTGTCGGTTCATTGATTGATTGTTGCTTAGATGCGGTTTCAGATGGTGTAGGAGATGAATGTTCCGGTGATGATTCAGATGACGACTCGTTGTGGGAGCTCGAAGAGGAAGCTGGAGGAGTCGGATCCTTTGGAGGAGAGTCTTTGGGAAGTGGAGGTTGATCCGAAGATGTCTTCTTTGATTGTGAAGATGACTAAAGGAATATGTTGGTGTCGAATGCTTCTTTTTCTTCATTTTCCTTTCTTCGACGTTCCTCTTCTTCCTGTGCAAGAAACTCTGGTGTGGTGGAATTGTCAAATCCTAGATCCGTGGCAATGTTCTCCTGTTCACCAACATTCTCCTCTACAGTTGCAGTTTTAGTCATAGTGATGTCACCTATTGTATCTGTGTCTTTTACTTTGTCACCGGGTTGTGAAGCTGGTTCTAAAGTAGTAGACACAATGGGAGGAACTATGCTGCTGGTAGTGCCTTCATGCTTTGGTTGATTGACAGGTGGTGATGAAGGCTGAGGATGAAGTCGGCTGAGGAGTGATGCTTCCCTCTGATCTTTAAGAAATTTCTTCTCTTCGGCCCGTGTGTCGACAACTATACTTTTCAGTTTTCTTTTGTCGACCAATTGTTCAACTATTGGTTCGTCTTCTTCATCATCATCGGGTTCATTAATCGTGATCCCTTTCCTTTTTCTTTTATCTGCTTCAAAGGTTTCTAGACTTTGTTGTATTGCAATTTCCGTTTCTGGAAATGCTTCTTCAGGACTCTTACTCTTCGTTCAAAGTCTGCCTCTTCTTCTTCAGATTCTGTGTCAAACTCAGAGTCGCTTTCAGAGGGTGGCGGTGTAGGTTCATCTCGAAGAGTGTGCTTTAGGGTTACCTTCTTCCTTGGCTTAGTTGCAGGCTTAGGTTTGGGTGTAGGTTTCGGTTTGGTGGAAGGTTTGGTTTTGGGAGTAGCCTTTGACTTTGATTGCAGTGAGCCAGTGGTGCTACTAGTACTCCCAGATTTCACACCTCCTTTGCTTCGAGTCTGTATGGTAGTCTCTTCTTGAATCCCTTTAAAAGCATTATCGTAGAATTCATAGCTTGAACATTTCCTGATATTTTCATCAAGAAAGTACTCAGGAAGCCTCTTTCCCTTTTGCTTTGTAGAAGACGTGGTCATTTTGACAAAAGAAATGGTGAAGTCATCCTCTAAGAGGTTCTTTGGCTCATTTGGATCTCCCATTCTCTTGATGAATTCCGGTGTGTCTTTGCAGAAATGCTCAATGATTAGCTTAGTGAATCTTATGAACGGGATCATAGTCTTTTTACGTTCGGTTTGAATGTTGTAGACTATATCACTCATTATAGGATTTGTAAAGTCAATCGGTAGCATACTGACCATTCCCCAAAACACTTGTAAATGCTCAAGTCTGGGATGTTTGTGACCACTTTTTCTTCTTGATATTGAACGTACAACCAACATATAGAAGGTTCTCCAAGGCTGAGGCATGTTCTTTGCATTGAATCTAGAATGCTGGAGCAGAGGTAAGTCATCCTGAACATCGTATCCTAGGTCAATGAAGAAGTCTAGGAGTTCCTGTTGGGAATAAAATGCACAAAGTAAAGAGTCTGCCAGAAGAGCCTGCTAGTTGATAGTTAAGCCTGCCTCTTCAGTTTTGCTGATATTGAAGATATACTAACAGTACCTTCTGGGTAAGAAGGTACTGCTAGTTTAAGAAGGTCCTGCCAGTTTTCACGACAAGTTGTTATATTTTATTTAGAGATATTTAGTTGTATTATTAGTCTTTGTACAAAGTTATACGTTAAGTAGAAGTAGTACAGAAGTCTCAGTAGATATAATGGAGTGTTTTACCTTGAAAGGTGTAATATTAGGATAAGATAAACCTCTAATATATTATATTAAGAAACTTGACCACTTGTAATAAGGGCTCCTTATACTATAAAAGGAACCCTTAAGACACCTTCTTAGACATCTCTTACACTCATCTTTCCCATGAATAACTTCCATCTTTAAACCCTTTCACGTATCAAAGATTCAAGGTTACACTTGTAGTCCTGGTGATAGTTTAGATCACCCGTATTATTTCATCAATAATATTGAATCGTTTTGTGTTATTCATGTTGTGTTCATTCTCATTTACTTGTTCACCACCTTTGTTCCTTTAGTGTGTTTTAGTAAATTCCGCGTGCTAACTCACATTCATTCATAAATATCCTAAACACATTACTGAGATTAATATCCCAAGTGTTTGCATAATTCAATACAGAGTCCTTCCACAGTTCCAGTTCAGGCAACATTGGAACAAATTCGTTCTCAGGTTGAGGCATTAGGAACACTGTACGAAGGACTTCATGATCTATAGTGTAGACTTGTCGATCCAACGTGACGATGAAAGACTCGTCATCCATGTTAACCTTTGCCGTAAGCCAGAACTGATGAAGGTAGAACACTGGAACTAAAGTTGATTTGTCGAGCAGATGCTTGCATGGATGTGCAAGGAGAATATCTTTGACAATTTTGCACGAGTTCTCAGGAATTCTCAATTTATCGAAGTCAAATCGAGGATTATTTTTGCCAATGGTGACGCTGTAGTCAGTAGGGATGATGTCATTCAGTGTAAGCAACAGAAGAGTTTGTTCGGGGACATTCTCGTTGTGTTCAGCCATGTTAATTTGAAAAACATTATCATAAACCAAACATCCAGATTTGTTACTCGTTAGTACGATCACAAGTTTGATTACTGATAAAGATTTAGAATCATTTAAGCACAAATGGTTCAATTAGTATATGTGAATTGACGAATTAAGTATACTTAGATAAAGTTGAGCTTATATAATCATGAAATTAAGCATGGAGCACTCATACATTCACATAAGCACAAATATCATCCAAGATACATGATTACATAATACTATACATTAAATAATGATCATCATCACAAATACATGTTTTTGAAATTACAACATTCAAAGATCTCGAAATGTAACATATAATACATTTTGTCGCAAACATGCATAAGTCCTTGATTTTGAAAAATATGTCAAGCGTGTTCTCGAAAAGCTACCCAGGTAAAAATTTCGCAAAACCCCAATGTAAGTGTTTTCGAAAAAATCCACAAATAGTGTTTTCGATAAATATTTTATCGAAAAAACAGAATTTGCAAAAGTTTCACAAGCACTCAAATTGAGAGTTTTCGAAAGATTTGTCAGTTTGCGTTCTCGAAAAATGGGCACTGATGAGATACTTTCGCAAACACACTGAACAGGTCTTCTCGAAAGAATTTCGAAGCTTTTTTGCGAAAACTAATGATATTTTCAAAAGAACAAGACTTTGAGAGATTTTTTCGCAAACACTTGTCAAGTGTGTTCTCGAAGGAATTCCACCATTTCGAAATAGTGATCTCGAAAGAATTCTTATACAAGAATTTCGAAACTGTGGCAACGTACGTTTCTTATGAAATTTTGAGTTTCCAAAGGTCGTAACCTGTTGTACACGTTGAAAAACAACAATGAGAAACATAGAAATATCATATATATGCAACAATTTCGAAACATGGCAAGAACATATTATCGAAAAACATAAGTTCATGCTAACTTTCATCATATCCATGAATCATGTATCACTTATCAAGCATATTGAACAGGTTGGGCACAAGAAATAGATTACATGAACACCATACGAGAAACATCTTATATGAACATAAACCCTAGTTTTCGAATTAAGTGCATACATGGATTAAGTCACAATAAAAGTGATTCAAAACGTTATAATCACAGAAAACAACATATCCCACCAACAAAATCAATAAAACAAACTACAAATCAATAAAACCCAAATCGTACCTAAACCCTAGTTTTCGAAAATCATTCAAACATGTGTTATATTACGATTAGTTGATATAGGAACGTTTAGAACATGATTTAGGACAAAAGCCTTATGAAAAGTTGCACCTCCAAACACGTTTTGATTAATTTCGAAATATGCGAAACCCTAGGATTTAAGCACACGATTTCTTGAAATCAAACCGTTAGTTTTGTGATTAAACGAAAACCTATGTTTGAAATACCCTTAAGATCATAAATAAACTTACAGGTTGAAGATTTGAAGCACCGATTTTGCGTTTGATTTTAAGCCGTAGGTTTCAAATAGGGTTTTTGTTTGATTTTGATGGTTTTAGAAAAAACGGGGTGTTTGTTTATGTTTATATTTTGGACTTTTGAATTTTGTCACTTTTAGTCCCTTAACTACTAATTTTGCATCATGAGTCCATTATTTGATACAAGTAAATGACCAAAGGCAATATTCTAAGATATACTCCTTATGACATCGTTTTGTGAAAAGAAAAAGACATGAGATATCAATTTAATCCTGAAACAACTCATCTTTTGAAAATATGCAACTATACCGATTTGAAAAATTGAAAAAATTTTGAACGTGTCTCCCCCTCAACACTTGTAAAAGATAAAGAAATAACAAGGTGTTGACAGGAAGCGATATACTTGCGTGTTTTTTTTTTTTTTTTTTTTTTTTTTTTTTTTTTTTTTTTAAGTAATAAATAGAAAAATCTTTTTGTGTTTTTGATGTTTTTATAATTTTGTATTTTGTTTTTAAAAAAGTATTTTACAAAGATAGTTTTGATGTTTGACATTTACTTGTGTTTTAAAACTTTTCCAGATCCTCTGGAGTCAAACATCGCATACCAATTTGGTGAACTAAACTAGCAAATCTTGATGGAGGTAAGGCTTTTGTAAGTAAGTCCGCCAATTGGTACTCGGTTCCCACAAAATATAATTCAACTGTACCCTTTTAGACATGCTCCTTGATGAAATGATATCGGAGATCAATGCGTTTGGATTTGCAGTGATGGACTGTGTTGCAGGAGATTGCAATGGCACTTTTGAAATCGCAGTAGATAGAAATCTTATTGAATAGGTAGCCATAGTCTTTAAGTTGTGATCTCATCCAAATGACTTGAGCACAACAAGCAGACATAGCTACGTATTCAGATTCTGTTGATAACAGTGAAGTGCAGTCCTGCTTCTTTGATTGCCAAGACACAAGCTTATCTCCAAGAAACTGTAATCCACCTGATGTACTTTTTCGCGTGTCTAAGCATCCTGCATGGTCAACGTCTGAAAAGGCTATTAGTTCAAAACCAGAATCCTTCGGATACCAGATTCCCAAATGGATGGTTCCCTTTATGTATCGAAGGATTCTTTTTGCCTCATTGAGGTATTTCTCAGTTGGTTTAGACTGATAACGCGAACACATATAGACAGCAAATACAATATCAGGTCTACTAGATGTGAGATACATGAGGGACCCAATAATACTTCGGTATTTGGTAGGGTCAATAGGAGTCCCACGTATATCAACATCTAGTTTTGTGGAATTGGCCATAGGTGTATTCATTGTATCACAGCTTTGCATTCCATGTTTCTTTAAAATCTCAAGAGCATATTTGGACAGATTTAGAAAAATTCCACGGGGTGATTGATGAACTTGTAGTCCTAGAAAGAACGTAAGTTCACCCATCATGGACATTTCGAAATTATCTGTCATTAATTTTGCAAAATCCATTGAGTAAAGTTTGTTGGTTGAAGCAAAAATAATGTCATCGACATAAATTTGAACAATTAATAAGTCCTGCCCGTATGTTTTTGTAAACAGTGTTGGGTCCACCGAGCTTAGAGTAAAGTTATTGGCCAACAGGAATTTAGATAACTTATCATACGACGCCCTGGGGGCTTCCTTGAGACCGTAGAGAGACTTCTTTAGCTTGTAGACATGATTAGGACGTTCAGGATCAACGAATCCTTCAGGTTGACTGACATAAACTACTTCACGGAGTTGACCATTCAGAAAAGCCGTTTTCACGTCCATTTGATAAACAATCATATTCCGATGAGCAGCATATGCTAAGAAGATCCGTACAGCTTCAAGTCTAGCTACTGGAGCGAATGATTCTTCAAAATCGATTCCTTCTTCTTGAGAGTATCCTTTTGCTACCAAGCATGATTTGTTACGTATGTCAGTTCCTTCTGCATCCAGTTTATTTTTCCAGATCCATTTTAGTCCAATGACAATGATTCCTTCGGGTTTTTCAACCATTTTCCAGACTTCCAATCTTTGAAAGGATTCAAATTCTTCTTGCATAGACTCAATCCAGTTTTCGTAAGTCATAGATTCTTTGACGTTCTTTGGCACGGTTTCACATACTGTGAGTGCGTATATGCAAGTTTCACCGTCTGTGTGAAGGCGTTGTCTTGTCATAATAGGTGCATCTGGATGGCCAATAATTTGAACTAATGGGTGATCTCTAGTCCATTTGTGTGTCGAAGGGTGAAGTTGATAAGTATCTCGCAAGTGAGCAGGATCCAAATTGCGTGTAGATGACTCAGCAATGTCGGGGACAAGTGGAGCCGGTGCAAATGGGTTAATGAACGGTTCTGGGTCATGCTCTGCGGGTTGTGGAACTGATAGAACAAACCGTCTCTTCCAACAGTTGTTGTTGTTTGTTGAGGTGTATCCGGTAGTTGATGTTGATCAAGATGTGCAGCGGAATTTGGCGAGGCCTCAGATGGATGGTTAACAATCGTATCATCAAACAATGGAGCAAACAAGGTTTCCACTACTTTACGGGAGAGTGACAACGGTTCAGCCGAAGATTACGGAAAGTTTAGACGGATGGACGCGGGTCCTAAGCTGTTTTGCTAAGAAGACATTTGAGTGAGTTCATCGAAATTAGCATGAATAGTCTCTTGAATTTCTCTTGTACGACGATTCCTGATGTACATGGGAATCGCACCAGGTTTTACCTCTCAAGGGATCTTGAGAAGCTTACAACCCCCACCAGGCAGTGCACCTGATCGTTGTAGTATAATATAGTGACAAGTACCGGGGGATTGATCGTTCAGCTAGGAATAGTGTCGCTAGGATTAGAAAACCTAAATACTAGTTCTAACGGTGAGGGATGATTATTTTTGTATTTTTTATATTTTTTAGAAAGCAAATAAAAATCTCGGGTTTGAAGGATTTGGACGGAATTAGTTGCTATTCAACTAACCCAATACTAAAGATGCAATCAAAATAAAATACTAAAAATGAAAATAAACTAAATTATACTAAGGTTGTGAGCAATAAGTGGAGAAAATGTGTTTACTTAGATTTCACTACTCCCTAGACATCTTTTACATGTTAATTACTTGTTATAGTTGCGTGGATGATGGATTGTATTCCTTAATACCATTCATGGGGTGGCGCACTTAACTCCCCAATCCTATGAGCTCTTATCTCCTCCTATGCCATGCCCAGCACAACCATAGGTGATGCGTGGGAATCGTACCTTGCTTTACCTCTCGAGGGATCTCGAGAAGCTTACAACCCCCACCAGGCAGTGTACCTGATCGTTGTAGTATAGTATAGTGACAAGTACCGGGGGATTGATCGTTCAGCTTAGGAATAGTGTCGCTAGGATTAGAAAACCTAATTAATATTTCTAAAGGTGAGAGATGATTATTTTTGTATTTTTATATTTTCATGAAAGCAAGTAAAATCTCGGGTTTTGAAGGAGTGGGCGGAATTAGTTGCTATTCAACTAACCCAAAGCTAAGATGCAATCAAAAAAAAATAAAAAAAATGAAATTAAACTAAATTATACTAAGGTTGTGAGCAGTGGTTGGAGAAATTGTGTTTACTTAGACTTCACTACTCCCTAGATATCTTTTACATGTTAATTACTTGTTACACTTGTATGAATGACGGATTGTATTCCTTAATACCATTCGTGGGGTGGCATACATAACTCCCCAACTCTATGAGCTCTTATCTCCTCCTACACCATGACCCAGCACAACTATAGGGATTGTAAACAGTGGCTCATGCATTAAATACAACCAATAAAGACCTAGTACGCCTCGGTTCATGTTTCTTAAGACGTACAAGCATGTTACCATTTGGAGATCTGTCAGTTTTCTTAAGCCTAACATATAAATCATTCATTCAAAACAAGAATAGACAAGTAATCAACACATAATCAACATCTAGGTTTCATTAGATCTAAGCAAACACAAGAGAGATCTAGCCTAGCATAGTAGAATTGAGACAAGAACAAGAGATAAACAACCAGCACATAGACATATTGATTGAATTGAAAGTACACTTATCTCAATTACAATGCAAGGTCTCAAGGGTTTGGAACCCTTGAAAAACCTGTAAAAGAGGCACCAAAATCGTCTTTAGGGTTTCACCAAAACTTCTCCCTCTTTAATGAAAAAACTAGAAAACTATATATAGGAAAAACAGTCTGACGGCGTCAAGAGTAACTTCTGACGCCGTCACCTCGCCGCCATATACTTCCTCGGACGGCCTTGATCCACTTATGACGGCCTATGTGACGCCGTCACCACCCACGGTATATTAATTTTGCCACTTTGACGCCGTCACGAGTCCTTTTGACGCCGTCACCACCTTCGGAGTTTAATTCTTCATGTCTGACGCCGTCAAGCTGATGGTCTTGACGCCGTCACCTTGTATTTTCAGCATGCAAATTAGGTACTTAGCCGTTTTCTTCACTTTTATGCTCCAAAATGTCCAAAATAGCTTCTTTTCCAGAATTCACTCTCCAAACACCTAAAATCACAAAAGGAACGATTTAGGGCAATATTTGATCAAATAAAGTCGGATTCGGGCTTAAATGACCCCCTAAAAACGGATCATTTTTCGCCTCATCATATACCCTTACACTTGAGATTTGCTTGTCCTCAAGCAAATGAGCTTTTATTCTACTCAAAAGACAAGTTAGGGGTCATTTAACACTAATATAAAAGTAATTACAACAAATAATCGTTCCACTAAAGACCAATAGACAAGCACGGAGGTCATACACAAGCACCTCACAAATAGTGTTTAGATACTCACATCTCTCGGGTGTAATAAAGTAATATAACATTATGGAAATGGAAGATATCTCTCACTACCTGTCATAGCAAAATAGATTACCATAGGCTTGGGAAAGGATCAAACCTCCACCACATGGCGTAAGCACCTAGGATAAACTATCAAAGAGGTCTTTTAAAGGGTTATAACGTTAGGTGTAGGGATATGAATTACACGGTTTTGTTGGATAAAGGGAGTTTTACTGGTGGCGAGTTAACAATCTTAGTTAATTACATGTACAAGTTCGCGTTGCTAAGCCAAGACTAGACTCGACTTAAGCTAATAAATGAAAAATAACAAAAATATAAAATAAACATAGAATGAAAACGGGATGGTAGTCCGTATATTTTTTTCTCTTTTTTTTTTTCTTTTTCTATTTTTTTTTCTTTTTCTTAATTTTTTCGATTTTTTTTTTTTTTTTTTTTTTTTTTTTTTCATACACTCTTACCCTACCATCCGAAATAAACATCATAGGGGTTTGAGTATTCCCCTTACACTTGAATCTTTACATACTTTACAATAAACTAAACTAATGACTCGAATTAAGAAAATCAAAACACTTGGAGCACTTTTAAGATTAACGTACATATGGGGGTAATAAGTGATGTTCTTCCCCGTTACTCCATAAAATAAGTACTTACCCATGAGTCCCAATCGTCCCAAAACAATATGTACAAGGATATGACTCGACTTAGCAACCATGTAATCAATTAGAAAGTTAACTTAGGGTTTAACAAATAACAACAATGCACTAAAAATGAGCGCATACACGGAAGGCTAAGGCGATTTGGGTGTACATTTAAGTGGGGTGTAACAAATTCTTCCTTTAAGTAAAATGCTTAAAGTTAGAAACGAAAAGATAGGCTCGGAGGGGTGTACTAGGGGTATCGTGTACTAAAAATGAGTACAACGCTAAGGGTGTGGGAAAACTTAGTTGACTTAACTAGCCAAGTAATATGACTTAAATGGTCAAGTAATTGTAATACGGGTTTAACACAAGGGTGATCCTAATGCCTCTTATCATGTAGTAAATCCTACCACACGAATGTAGTCTCACTAGCGGTCTCGGGATGCATCACTAACGCAAGTTCTAGAATCTAAATGCTACCGGTACACTCATAAGCATCAATAATAAATGCTTTTCCTATCAAATCTAAAGGCGAACCTCACAATTTTTGGTGGAAAACTTTTCTGAATATACGGTTATGTGCTAGTCATACAACCTCCTATCCATGAGACGCTTGCTATGGCTAAAGTTTCACTCCTAAATGTTGTAAAAAATTTTAAATTTGGCGCTAAAATTACACTAACAAGTATTTCTCGTAGTTTTATTACTCATCTACTATCAGACAAAACAAACTCAAGCGAAAGTGCATATGTAAGGTATCATCTTTTTACCCTCCCCTTACACTTAAGATGAACATTGTCCCCAATGTTCAAGTAAAGAATGTAAAAGTTAAAAAAAGTAAAGAGAATGAAATCAAATACTCCCCTGATTCGCTCGGTATGGATTTTAGTTGGCCAGGTTAAATCTTCTTCCAAGAAAACGAACAATCAAAGCTTCCCTTCCAGAATATAAATCATCTTCTTGTCATAAATAACCTGTAAATCCTGAAAAAAGTAGACAAGGCAACCTCGCGTAAAATCGGCGGCATCCTATATAAGTTACTAAATCCTAGAAAACAAAGTAAGATATAATGCTTGTGGAATAAAGTTTGCAGATTTCCTGGAGATTATAAAACTTAATAATTCACAAAAACTATAAGACTCCATTAGAAAAACAAAACCGGTAAAATTTCTAGATTTTAACTCCTGACGCCGTCAAGAGCAATACCCTGACGCCGTCAGAATGGACCTGCAGAAATTCTTATGTTAAGTTTCCGGAAAATTTCTGGAAAAACTTTGTCCTACTTCCTGGAAAATCCTGCAAAACTTCATTATGACTCAATACAAGCATTTGACTCTAACAAATACGAATATACATGTTCATTAAATATTGTGGAGAATCATGATCGGTTTGTTTCTTAAAAACATATTTGGGGTTTCCCCTTACACTTATCTTTTTGCAAAAATACCTTTAGGTTGAAGTTAAGACTAGGCCAAACAACATAATAAAGTATTTCACATTTTAGTTGAGAAACATGATCAACCAACAATAAAAATAAAACATGCATACGGAAGCAAATAACAATCAAACAAATAAAATCACACAAAACATGGGTTGCCTCCCAAGAAGCGCTTTTCTTTATTTACGAGTCTTGTAGCTAGACTCAAAGTCATGGGTTAACATGTATCGCTTATGCTCACGTAACCAAGTGTGAGCCATCTAATAGTCGCCTCATCTTTCTTGTATTCGTCCCCTAACTCTAAGCACCCGCGATAATATCTTTTATTCTTTTCATACGTGTACTTAAGTCCTTTCCTCTTATCATTCTCACTTAGCATTTCCATAGGCGGATACCTACTACACTTTTCCATGGAGAAATCCTTGAACCTAGGGTGTGTGCGGGGCATTTGATAGACAAATTCTTCATCCCCATCCGAGAATGTAATTAACCCTTCTATGAGTTTTTCATCGAGGTTGGTCAACCGTTTGAAAGATCTTCCAAACACAACTTGGGTCAATTTATCATCTATAAATTCTCCTAGATTCTCCATAACCATGAATTCAACAAGATAAACCAAACTTCCTACAAACACATGTAATGGTATTGCCCTAGCCACAATGTTTTCTCCTTTGTATTCTAACTCATCTACCATGGTTTTATTGTATTCATTACGTAAGATTATGTTCATGGGAAGAGATGAGTTGAGATAGGCGTTAAAGCTCTTAAATCCAATCTTACAAGGGAATTGCATGTTAAATGAACTATCAAACTCAATCCTAGTTCTAGGGTCAACATACCTAAGAGGGTTTACTTCTTCTTCCATTCTATCCTCATTAATCACATCACCATCATCAAGATCCTCATCGGAGTCTGAATAGTAAAAAGGACTAGCCCTATGGTCATCATCATGATCAGACTCTTCTAACTCAGAATTATTGTCAAAGTGGTGGTTGGGTGACAGGTTAGGTGGGTTCTCATTTTCTGCTAAAGGAAGTGGGACGGGCATTTGGAAAATCCTACGACGAAAAACACGAATAACAGGAATCGAGCGATCAATGTTATTGTTATCCATCGAAATTGTTTACGAACAAAGAACACAAAGAAATAAGATAGACTAAAGAAGACCTAAAAATAAAAATAAAAATCTTACTAGAAAGGAATCTAGCAAGTAGACCTAATAAAAAGAAATCCTAACCTAGACAATAACTATTCCCCGGGCTGCGGCGCCAAAAACTTGATGCGTGGGAATCGCACCTTGCTTTACCTCTCGAGGGATCTCGAGAAGCTTACAACCCCCACCAGGCAGTGTACCTGATCGTTGTAGTATAGTATAGTGACAAGTACCGGGGGATTGATCGTTCAGCTTAGGAATAGTGTCGCTAGGATTAGAAAACCTAATTAATAGTTCTAGAGGTGAGAGATGATTATTTTTGTATTTTTATATTTTTATGAAAGCAAGTAAAATCTCGGGTTTTGAAGGAGTGGGCGAAATTAGTTGCTATTCAACTAACCCAAAGCTAAGATGCAATCAAAATAAAATAAAAAAAATAAAATTAAACTAAATTATACTAAGGTTGTGAGCAGTGGTTGGAGAAATTGTGTTTACTTAGACTTCACTACTCCCTAGATATCTTTTACATGTTAATTACTTGTTACACTTGTATGAATGACGGATTGTATTCCTTAATACCATTCGTGGGGTGGCATACATAACTCCCCAACTCTATGAGCTCTTATCTCCTCCTACACCATGACCCAGCACAACTATAGGGATTGTAAACAGTGGCTCATGCATTAAATACAACCAATAAAGACCTAGTACGCCTCGGTTCATGTTTCTTAAGACGTTCAAGCATGTTACCATTTGGAGATCTGCCAGTTTTCTTAAGCCTAACATATAAATCATTCATTCAAAACAAGAATAGACAAGTAATCAACACATAATCAACATCTAGGTTTCATTAGATCTAAGCAAACACAAGAGAGATCTAGCCTAGCATAGTAGAATTGAGACAAGAACAAGAGATAAACAACCAACACATAGACATATTGATTGAATTGAAAGTACACTTATCTCAATTACAATGCAAGGTCTCAAGGGTTTGGAACCCTTGAAAAACCTGTAAAAGAGGCACCAAAATCGTCTTTAGGGTTTCACCAAAACTTCTCCCTCTTTAATGAAAAAACTAGAAAACTATATATAGGAAAAACAGTCTGACGGCATCAAGAGTAACTTCTGACGCCGTCACCTCGCCGCCATATACTTCCTCGGACGGCCTTGATCCACTTATGACGGCCTATGTGACGCCGTCACCACCCACGGTATATTAATTTTGCCACTTTGACGCCGTCACGAGTCCTTCTGACGCCGTCACCACCTTCGGAGTTTAATTCTTCGTCTGACGCCGTCAAGCTGATGGTCTTGACGCCGTCACCTTGTATTTTCAGCATGCAAATTAGGTACTTAGCCGTTTTCTTCACATTTATGCTCCAAAAACGTCCAAAATAGCTTCTTTTCCAGAATTCACTCTCCAAACACCTAAAATCACAAAAGGAACGATTTAGGGCAATATTTGATCAAATAAAGTCGGATTCGGGCTTAAATGACCCCCTAAAAACGGATCATTTTTCGCCTCATCAATAGGGATTATAAACAATGGCTCATGCATTAAATACAACCAATAAAAACCTAGTGCACATCAGTTCATGTTTCCTAAAATGTTCAAGCATGTTACCATTTGAAGATCTGCCAGTTTTCTTAAGCCTAACATCAAATTCATTCATCCAAAACAACTATAAACAAGTAATCAACACATAATTAACATCTAGGTTTCATTAGATTCAAGCAAACACAAGATAGATCTAGCCTAGCATGATGAAATTAAGACAAGAACAAGATATAGACAACCAACACATAGACATATTGATTGAATTAAAAGAATACTAATCTCAATTACACATGAAAGGTATCAAGGGCTTAGAACCCTTGTAAAACCTGTAAAATTTGTACCAAGTTCGTACTTAGGGTTTCTCCAAAACTTCTCTCTTTAATGTGTGAAAATTAGAAAAATATATATAGGAAATAGGGTCTGACGGCGTCAAGACAAATCTTGTGACGCCGTCACCTCGCCGCCAAAATAATTCTCGGATTGCCTTGATCTACTTTTGACGCCGTCATGTGTTATGCATTTCCAGGCCGTCATGACTTTTACTCTTGACGCCCTACTTCGTGACGCCGTCAAATCTGTACTGGGTCGTCATGGAAATTACTCTTGATGCCGTAAAAAATTCCTTCTTGACGCCGTCACCTACTGTTCCCAGCAAGGAAAATTAAGACTTTGGCATTTTCTTCACTTTTATGCTCCAAAAACGTCCGAATTGCTTCCTTTTCCAGATTTCTCTCCCAAAGTACCTAAAATCACAAAAGAAACGATTTAGGGCAATATTTGATCAAATAAATTCAATTCCGGGCTTAAATGACCCCCTAAAAGTGGTTCATTTTTCGCCTCATCATATACCCTTACACTTGAGATTTGCTTGTCCTCAAGCAAATGCGCTTTTATTCTAATCAAAATACAAGTTAGGGGTCATTTAACACTAAGATAAAAGTATTTACAACAAATAATCGTTCCACTAAAGACCAATAGACAAGCACGGAGGTCATACACTAGCACCTCATAAATAGTGTTTAGATATTCACATCTCTCGGGTGTAATAAAGTATAAATTACAATATGGAAACGGAAGATATCTCTCACTACCTGTCATAGCAAAATAGATTACCATAGGCTTGGGAAAGGATCAAACCTCCACCACATGGCGTAAGCACCTAGGATAAACTATCAAAGAGGTCTTTTAAAGGGTTGTAACGTTAGGTGTAGGGATATGAAATACACGGTTTTGTTGGATAAAGGAAGTTTTTACTGGTGGCGAGTTAACAATCTTGGTTAATTACATGTACAATGTGGTGTTGCTATGCCAAGACTAGACTCGACTTAAACTAATAAATGAAAAATAACAAAAACATAAAATGAACATAGAATAAAAAGGGATGGTAGTCCGTATATTTTTTTCTCTTTTCTTTTTCTATTTTTTTCTTTTTTTTTTTCTTGATTTTTTTTATTATTTTTTTTTTTAATTTTTTTTTTGCATACACTCTTACCCTACCATCCAAAATAATACATCATAGGGAATAAACATTTCCCTTACACTTGAATTTTTACATACTTTACAATTAACTAATCTAATGACTCGAATTAAGAAAATCAAAACACTTGGAGTACTTTTAAGATTAACGTACATATGGGGGTAATAATATGATGTTCTTCCCCATTACCCCATAAATAAGTACTTTACCCATGAGTCTCAATCTTCCCAAAACAATATGTACAAGGATATGACTCGACTTAGCAACCATGTAATCAATTAGATAGTTAACTTAGGGTTTAACAAATAACAATAATGCACTAAAAATGAGCGCATACACGGAAGGCTAAGGCGATTTGGGTGTACATTTACGTGGGGTGTAACAAATTCTTCCTTTAAGTAAAATGCTTAAAGTTAGAAACGAAAAGATAGGCTCGGAGGGGTGTACTAGGGGTTTCGTGTACTAAAAATGAGTACAACGCTAAGGTGTGGGAAAAATTAGTTGACTTAACTAGCCAAGTAATATGACTTAAATGGTCAAGTAATCATGATACGGGTTTAACACAAGGGTGATCCTAATGCCTCTTATCATGTAGTAAATCCTACTACACGAATGTAGTCTCACTAGCGGTCTCGGGATGCATCACTAATGCAAGTTCTAGAATCTAAATGCTACCGGTACACTCATAAGCACTAATAATAAATGCTTTTCCTATCAAATCTAAAGGCGAACTCACATATTTGGGTGGAAAATTTTTCTGAATATACGGTTATGTGCTAGTCATACAATCTCCTATCCATGAGACGCTTGCTATGGCTAAAGTTTCACTCCTAAATGTTGTAAAAAATTTTAAATTTGGCGCTAAAATTGCACTAACAAGTATTTCTCATAGTTTTATTACACATCTACCATTAAACAAAACAAACTCAAGCGAAAGTGCTTATCTAAGGTATCATCTTTTTTCCCTCCCCTTACACTTAAGATGAACATTGTCCCCAATGTTCAAGTAAAGAATGTAAAAGTAAAATAAGTAAAAAGAATGAAATCAAATACTCCCCTGATTCGCTCGGTATGGATAATAAGGTGGCCAGGTTAGATCTTCCTCCAAGAAAATGAACATTCAAAGCTTCCCTTCCAGAATATAAATCATCTTCTTGTCATACATAACCTGTAAATCCTGAGAAAATAGACAAAACAACCTCGCATAAAATCGGCGGTATCCTATATAAGTTACTAAATCCTAGAAAACAAGATAAGATATAATGCTTGTGGAATGAAGTTTGCAGATTTCCTGGAGATTATAAAACTGAATAATTCTCAAAAACCATAAGACTCCGTTAGAAAAACAAAACCGGTAAAATTTCCAGATTTTTACACGTGACGCCGTTAAGAGTTAACTCGTGACGCCATCAGAAGTGACCTGCAGAAATTCTTATGATAAGTTTCCGGGAAATTTCTGGAAAAACTTGGTCCTACTTCCTGGAAAATCCTGCAAAACATCATTATGACTCAATACAAGCATTTGACTCTAACAAATACGAATACACATGTTCATTTAATATTGTGGAGAATCATGATTGGTTTGTTTCTTAAAAACATATTTGGGGTTTCCCCTTACATTTATCTTTTGCAAAAATACTTTGAGATGGAGTTAAGACTAGGCCAAAACAACAAAGTAAAGTATTTCCACATTTTAATTGAGAAACATGATCTACCAACAATAAAAATAAAGCATGCATACGGAAGCAATTAACAAACAAACAATGAAAATCACACAAAGCATGGGTTGCCTCCCAAGAAGCGCTTGTTTTTGTTCGAGTCACGAGCCTGACTCTACCCTTATTTAACGGAAATAGGGGAAGTTTTCCCTAGACTTAGGATTAAGTGCGGGTGGAAGTAGCGATACACACCCTTAGGGTGGGAATATGCCACGTGAGGAAGGTGTGGTGGATGAATTATATGCTCAAAGGGGTGTGCTCCTATCATCATAACCTTACCTAATTCAATCGGGTTAATGGGTCGATTAAGATTTTCTCCTAGAAAGGGATCATTTTCAATCAACTTCAAGAGATTACTAGTCGGGGATCCATCTTGACCTAATAAACCCGGTTTAAACCCATAATGTTTCTTGTGATCAATCATAAATGGGTGATGTAAGCATGTAAGGTTATTTTCCACTCCCGTGTCAGCTTCCTCTCTACAAGGCTTAGAGTCTACTACCTTTATCCTAAGACTACCCGGACTATATGGTTTGATGGGTGGATCGGAACCTATTTCAATTCCTAAATTCACATCCAAGGATGGAAGATTAGGTAACGGTTTTGGTTGAGGCTCCGGTTCATCAAAACTAGGAACTTCCATAGAACTAAGAGTAAGGTTATCATTACAAGTATTCAAACCTATATCCTCTAGTGGTGCTTGGTCCAAGGGTTCTACCTCAATTGGGGTTCCTTTAGTCTCTTTTACTTCTTCCGGGTAAGTTACGGGTGGTGTGTGTGCCTCTAATGATGGTAGGACTTGTAGGGTATTATTTACTTCATCCTTCCTTGTGTCAAGATCACCTATATCCTCAACATGTGTTTTATTATAATCTAACCCTAACATTTTCCCAAGTATCTCACGTACTTCTCTAGGCATCTCAACTTCTATGTCCGAATCATACAGATCATCCTCAATATTCTGACTGCTATATACAAATTGCCCAAAAGATTCATCATGTGTTTCTTGAGATTCATCATCATTGATCATAAAACCAAGGTCTTTTTGTTCAATGTGATCATGTTTGGCTAAATCCTCCATCACATCAAGGTCACCTATGTGTTCGTTTTGTACTATGGCATTACATGACAACCACTTAGGTATCTCAACACTAATATATTCATCCCCAAACAAACTTGTTTCATGATCCTGGAAATTTATATTCAATTGACTTGTACTAACGTTTGTTGGGTTGTCTACCCTATAATAATATTGGGCACAATCTTCTATGGCATCCCATGCTTCTTCAGCACTTAATTCCCTAAAGTCCCCATTGGCAAAATCCTCAATGCGCATTTGGACATATTGGCCAACACGATAGTAAAAGTTCGGGTTAGGGATGCTAAAGCGAAACTATGATGAGGGAATTTTCGGAGTAAATTTCTAAAACAAGTCAATGCATCATATATGGGTTCATCTCGATATTGTTTGAAATTCGAGATGTCAATAGGGTAGAATGGCCTTTGTGGTTGGTGGTATGGTGGATTCGCGTACTCCATAATGGTGAACGGAAGAGTCAATGGAAATTACGAACAAACACATAAAGAAAAAGATAGACTAAAGAAATCCTAAAAATAAAAATAAAATCTTACTAGAAAGGAATCTAGCAAGTAGACCTAATAAAAAGAAATCCTAACCTAGACAATAACTATTCCCCGGGCTGCGGCGCCAAAAACTTAATTTACGTGGGAATCGCACCAGGTTTTACCTCTCAAGGGATCTTGAGAAGCTTACAACCCCCACCAGGCAGTGTACTTGATCGTTGTAGTATAGTATAGTGACAAGTACCGGGGGATTGATCGTTCAGCTAGGAATAGTGTCGCTAGGATTAGAAAACCTAAATACTAGTTCTAAAGGTGAGGGATGATTATTTTTGTATTTTTTATATTTTTTTAGAAAGCAAATAAAAATCTCGGGTTTGAAGGATTTGGGCGGAATTAGTTGCTATTCAACTAACCCAATACTAAAGATGCAATCAAAATAAAATACTAAAAATGAAAATAAACTAAATTATACTAAGGTTGTGAGCAATAAGTGGAGAAAATGTGTTTACTTAGATTTCACTACTCCCTAGACATCTTTTACACATTAATTACTTGTTATAGTTGCGTGGATGACGGATTGTATTCCTTAATACCATTCATGGGGTGGCGCACTTAACTCCCCAATCCTATGAGCTCTTATCTCCTCCTATGCCATGCCCAACACAACCATAGGGATTATAAACAGTGGCTCATGCATTAAATACAACCAATAAAAACCTAGTGCACATCAGTTCATGTTTCCTAAGACGTTCAAGCATGTTACCATTTGGAGATCTGCCAGTTTTCTTAAGCTTAACATCAAATTCATTCATCCAAAACAACTATAAACAAGTAATCAACACATAACTAACATCTAGGTTTCATTAGATCCAAGCAAACACAAGATAGATCTAGCCTAGCATGATGGAATTAAGACAAGAACAAGATATAGACAACCAACACATAGACATATTGATTGAATTAAAAGAATACTAATCTCAATTACACATGAAAGGTATCAAGGGCTTAGAACCCTTGAAAAACCTGTAAAATTCGCACCAAGTTCGTACTTAGGGTTTCTCCAAAACTTCTCTCTTTAATGTGTGAAAATTAGAAAAATATATATAGGAAATAGGGTCTGACGGCGTCAAGACAAATCTTGTGACGCCGTCACCTCGCCGCCAAAATAATTCTCGGACTGCCTTGATCTACTTTTGACGCCGTCATGTGTTATGCATTTCCAGGCCGTCATGACTTTTACTCTTGACGCCCTACTTCGTGACGCCGTCAAATCTGTACTGGGTCGTCATGGAAATTACTCTTGATGCCGTCAAAAATTCCTTCTTGACGCCGTCACCTACTGTTCCCAGCAAGGAAAATTAAGACTTTGGCGTTTTCTTCACTTTTATGCTCCAAAAACGTCCGAATTGCTTCCTTTTCTAGATTTCTCTCCCAAAGTACCTAAAATCACAAAAGGAACGATTTAGGGCAATATTTGATCAAATAAATTCAATTCCGGGCTTAAATGACCCCCAAAAAGTGGTTCATTTTTCGCCTCATCAAGTCCATATCCGAAAGCCTTTTGAATTTTCACAGTATCCAACAAATATTCCAATGTCAGCCTTTGCTTTAAGTTTACCTAGATCATCACTATCATTAACTGGATAACATAGAGCACCAAATACATGAAAGTAACTGATGTTCGGTTTCCTTTTGTGAAAAATTTGATAAGGAGTTTTGTGATGGCATTTTGTGATCATACAACGGTTTTGAGTGTAACATGCGGTTGAAACAACTTCCGCCCATAAGTAATATGGTAATTGAGCATTGATTAACATTGTTCATGTAGTTTCCACTAACTAACTGTTGCGTCTTTCGACTACTCCATTCTGTTCGGGTGTTCGTGGAATGGATGTTTGATGTTCAGTTCCCACTTTCTCAAAATACGACCTTAGAGTCTGATTCTTAAATTCTGTGCCTTTGTCAATTCTAACAATTCTGACTGTGTTGCATAGCTGAATTTTTATTTTGGTGAGATAGGTGATGATCATTTGAGGAGCTTGATCTTTACTTCGAAGAAAATAAACCCAAGTCCAGCGGAAGTAATCATCAACAATTACTAAAATGTAGCGTTTACCGTTGATACTTTGAACACGCATCGGACCACACAAATCCATATGAAGCAGTTGTAAAACATGATTAGTACTATGTTCAGGTTTTGAGGGAAAATGAGCATGGGTACTTTTTCCTTGTTCACATGCTGGACATAGGTGATCTTTGGCAGAGCGGAATCTTGGAAAGCCTTCAACTAATTTGTCGCAAGCGAGATCAGTCATTGTTTTGAAATTCAAGTGAGAAAGGTGTATGTGCCGTAACCATGATTTAGTCGTTTCAGCTTTGGATTGAAGACAAATAGGAGATGAAGCGATTATGTCAGACATTGAAATTGTGTAAAGGTTAGTGCCACGCTTGCCTGACATCAGATCATTTCCTTGTAGATCACGAACAAAACAAGTTTTCTCTCGAAATGCTACTTCTAAATCCCAATCACAAAATTGACTGACTGAAAAAAGATTGTGACCCAAGCCTTCAACGTAGTAGACTCTGCTAATTTCAATATTCCCATTCACATAGTCATCGTAACCCATGATGAGAGCGTATTGATCATTCCCGAATCTGACAGTTCCAATAAACTTTAAGACAAAGTTTGATAACAGTTTGAGATTGCCTGTCATATGTCGGGTGCAACCGCTATCAACAATCCAAAGAACAATCTGAACCACCTGCATCACAAAGAGACGACAAAGATGGAACAGAAGTAAGGGTGGAACCCGAAGAAATGGTGGGTTCCTGTTGGTTAGAAGCACAAATATTCAACAGTTTAGGAATCCATTTAAAATTTGGTTTGTATTGTAACTAACGTTGCCAGTTCCAACTAGTTTTTGCTTTATGTTTGGTAAATTCACTAGCTTTTGGCTTGTTCCTAGATTTGTTAATTTTTGCTGTGGGGGTGACTACAATATCATTCGAAACAGTAGTTGGCAGTGTTCCTAAGGTAGACTTAGAGGCGGTAGTGGGCCTAGAAGGAATGCCTGATCTACGTTTCTTTTGACGATTTAAGAGATTATTAGCTACACATTTAGTATAAATGTGATTGCGGTTTTGTTGCCATTCAACGTTTTCAATTTTTAACTCCGTAATTTCTTTTTCATATTGAAGACATTTATTTTTGAGAAAAACATTGTCTTTGCAAAGTTGACAGTTTTTTGAAACATTTTGACTTTGTAGTTGCAATTCTGTTTCAAGACTTTGAGCTTGACACCATTCAAGCCTTTGTTTGAGTTGAAAATTTTCTTTTGAAAGTGTGTTTCTCACATCATCACTGTTTTTACGCAACGTTTCATATTTATGTTTTAATGTCTCAGTTTCCTTATTCAGCAAGTCAATATCAGCACAATAATTATCAAACATCATAGCATTGCTGGATTTGTAAAGATCATTCATAATGATAGAAAAAATATCAGCTGTGAGAACTTTTTCCAAGAGTCGATCAGAATCCGTTTTCAAAATACGTTGTTGAACCAAAATTGCATTTTCATTTAGAGTGAAAATGTTTTGCATTGATTTAACTTCTTTTTGGAGTTCTTGTTCCCAACGAGTAGCACAATGACGCAAATTTTGAACTAAAGGCAGAAATTGTTTTTGAAAAATGTCTCGCTTTTCGCGCTCGTAAACTGATTGAAAAGTAGCAATTTTTATTTCCGAATTATGTTCAATTACGTTTTCCAAGTTTTCGATGCCTTTCATGAAAGTTTTAAAATATTCTAAGACTCGACAACGTGTTGGTAAAGGTGTCACAGTACCAGAAGATGGTAATGGACCATTTACTTGTGCCACGGGTTTGACAGGAGCCCCATTAGAAGATGAAACATAAGACTCAGTTACATACCATGATTTCTCTGGTATTTCTCTTGATGGAACAAAAGATTTTGAAATATGAGGAACTTTTGAGTAATCATATGGTTTGCAATATTCAACTTGACTCATTTTTGATTGACTCTGTTCTTCAAGTTCTTCTTCTTCCCCAGTATTTTATACAATAACACGCACAACATTATTATCCGTCAATTGGTCCATACTGTAAAGCTTAGGAATTGTTTTGAACGCAGTGTGAAGAAAAGTTGATCTGTAATCGCCAATGGCAAAACCTTTATCGGGTCTTGGTTTTAAGGTAAACTTTTGAATTGTTGTTACAGATTCTATATGCTTGTAAACGATATTTTGAAATTCTTTTATTTGACGTTCGAGAGTGATATTTTCTTCAATTAAAGAATTTTCTTTCTCTTTTTTGCACTTTGTGTTCATAAAATTCCTGTTTACAATTTGACAACTCTATTTGTGTTTTTGAAAGTTCCTTTTGAAGTTGTGCAACTTGTTTTTTAAGATCATTTTTATCATTTTCCAGTTTGGAAACCAATTTACTGTTTGACTCAATTAAGTCATGCATTTGCTTTTGAAGATTTTGTTCTTTGACATACGATTCTTGAAATGACTTTTCAACGCACTTTTCATGTTTAACTGCATTTTGAAAATGTGAAAGTTGTATTTTATAACATTCAATATCCTTTTTCAAAATTGCATTTGTTTCTTTCAAAACTTTATTTTGCTCGTCCTTTTTGTGAGTAATAAGAATTTGTGCTTGAAATTGTTTGGCCATGACGATATAATCAGGATCTGGATCAGAAGAAGGTTCATGTTGTTCAACATGATCATGTTTGTCTTGCTCAATAGGATCATCAAATGAAACGACAGTGTCATCATCAAATATAACGACTGTGTTTAATTGTTCATCTTCTTGAGAGGATAAAAATGATTCGGATGGAACAACTTATGCCTTATCTGATTCAGAAGCAGAGGGTGATGCATTTTATTGTATTAAGCATGTGGTTAGGTCATGTACCTGAGACAAACCATCAGTGTTAAACACTGGGCCTGAATCATTCAACTAGAGTTCCTGCATGTTGGCCATAAGCATCACAGCTGCATTGGCTTCAAGATCTTCCATATCATCATCATTGTAAGTATTAGTGAAGAAACTATTCTCTTGTTGAGTGAAAGTTCCTTCCTTTTCATCTTTGAGAGCCATTAGTAATGCCTGCTTGTGAAACTGACTGCCCCGGATTCTCGGTTTTAGACATGCTGTTGCAATATGACCTTTTTCGTTGCAGTTGTAGCACCATACCGCATTCCCAGATTTGGTATTACCATTTGCCACATTGTCACTTCTTCTCCGAGGAGTACCTGAATTGTTTCTAAATCCCCCATTCTTGTTGAACCTTTGTCCATACCCAGAATTTCTTGAATACCCTCCTGAACCTGAACGTCCAAGATTACGGTTCTGAATCTCAACCCGACCATCTTGAATGACAGCTTGATTCCTTGTATTTGATGAAGAACAAAGACGGTTGTTAGTCTTCTTTGAGAATTTGCTGAAAGCACGAGCGATAAGAGCAAGTCCTTGATTCAACGTATTGACGTCTTCATCATCATCTTCTATCTGATTCGAGTAGTACATGCTATCATGGTTGTCATATGGAGCAAGTTGAGGAGAAGCCTGTTGCGAGGATGATTCATATGGAACCATTTTGTGTGAGGTTGCAGGTTGCGGGTAACTGAAGTAATTCTGTTCCTAAACATAAGCATGATTAGACATCGGAGGATGTGCCGCATGAGATTGAGCAACGAGTGCTAGTGGATTTGAAGTAGGTGGTGGTGTATATCCTCCTCGTGCAGCTCTATCTTTTTCAACTTCAGATTCATGGTGCTTGAGATAGTCATACAACAAACCATATGGGGCGTCATGAACATTCTTAGCTTGTCTCACAAATGTCACATACTTTTGCCAATCATAACCCAGACTACTGACAAATTTCGTGTTGACTGCGATCCTTAGAAGGTGTACTTCATATCTCTCTAAGTCATTGACGACATTGGTGAAACGATGATAGTAAGATTCTAGTGATTCCCCTGGTTCGATCATGAAGTTAGTGTATTCTAAGTAAAGTTTAGATTCCATGTCTTCTTTGTTCAGTTGTGTGCCTTCCATAAGTAGATGGACGTGTTCCCACATAGCTTTCGCAGTTGTCTGAGCATCAACACTTCTGAATATTGGATTTGGTATTCCCTGAAGTATGTAAGCCATAGCATACTCATCTGCTTCACGATGAAGATGTTGTTCAGTAGTGAGTGCAGACTCAGAAACTGGTATAGTAGTTGGAGCTACTGGAGGATCAGCAGATGGGTCACCTCCAACGTAGTTAATAGGCCACTGAAACGGTCCTTCAAGGATAACTTGTTTCATGTACTTACCATTAGGTTTCTTGAGTTCTATAAACCTTAAGAATCGACTTGCCCACTGAACATAATTACCTGGTGTAAGCATTAGTGGAGTGTCAATAGATCCTGCTTCATGTCTGGATTGTTGAGTTGAAATGACTTCACACATCCTGTCAAACCAGTAAGTCTGTTTTGATGGAAGTTGGCCTTGTTGTTGTGGCATTGGATAGGATTGTTGAATTGGAACCATCTGATGTTGTTGCATGAGTAGATGTTATTGTGAGTAAACTGGTTGTGGATGATACTGTGGTGATTGTTGATATTGTTGCTGTTGCTGATGATACTGCTGATTCTGATATTGCTGAGGATGGTTAAAGTTGTAGTACGGTGGTTGAGACATAATGAAACACTTGTGTGAAAAGATGGATCTTGTAGAAGGTATAGGATTTAGCCAAATCTCGAAAACTTGCACAACTTGTGATTGCGAAACTTGGGATTGAAGTGATCTCGAAACTTTGGAAGAAAGTAGTTCTCGAAACTTTAGAAACTAAGAGATTGCGAAATTAAGGAATTTCGAAACTTAGATTTCGATTTGAGTGTTTTCGAAACTTAAGAGGTTTGCGAAAAATGTGATTTCGAAAAATTTGAAATTTTCGAAAACACAAACTCACTAACAGAATTTCGAAATTATACAATTTCGAAATTAATCCAAAAGTCGAAGTACTTTTCTTTCTTATACAAGAGAGAAAATACTGATTTCACGATCCGTAAGTCGATAGGAAGCAAACTAATGAGATTTTGAAACTTGGGTAGTTTGGCGATTTACGAAACTTGGGCAAGAATTGTATTTAAGGAAAGCAAACCAAAAACTCGTTTTTATTTAAAGATTCTTGTACTTTTAGGTATAAAATGAGGAGATCTTTAAGAAAGTTGAAAACTTGATAAACTTTTTCAAAAATGAAAAAGATTTTGAAAACAAGTACAAAAACCAAATCGTAAGTTTTTGATAGAAGTTTGGAACTTTTTTGTTTGTTTTGATTTGTAGCACAAGTTTGTAAGCAAAGATGTGATAAAAACCAAGAAACAAACAAGAAAGTACTAAAATTTTAATAAAAAACGATTTAAAAAACAAGTTTAAGGATCGAATTCAATATAAACAATAACTACACCTTCATATGGCGAATGATACCACTTGTTAGGTACCCATATTGATTACACACAAGCAAGAATGAGATAGATATAAGGATTTGGGTGATTATAAGAATGAGAGAAATATAAGTGCAAGAGTTTCCTTAAGATATCAAATAACCAACCAAGTATTACAAGTGAACATAAGGTCCTATTTATAGGAGGGAAGCTAGGGCAACACTCCTAGCTCCCATCTTCCATGAATTCGTGGGCCTAGGTGGCCTTATGGGCTTTTCATAAGCCTTAAACACATAAAACATAACTTAATGTAAGTAACTAATAACTAAGCAACCTAACATTTATTACAAATGACCGAGACTTGATAAAATAGTAAAACTTCGTTCCCAACAAACTTGTTTTTCTGTTTTGGTATAGTAGGACAATCACTATTAGGGGTGTTTGGTTCTGTTCATTTGAAGCTAATTTAGTAGAGTTTAGGTAGTTTTAACTTCACTGTTAGTCATTTAGGGATATATTAGCTAATAACTAGTATAAAAATTGGTAGTTACTAAATAAAAGTCAAATATGCATTCATCTCTAAACTGTGCTTGAGTATTTGATTTTTGAGTTTGTTGAGTTGGTGATTCTATATAGATTTAGTTAGAGACTAAGATTTTAGTGCTTAAACATACTTAGTAGGTATCTAGGAACAGAATTAAGCATTTAAAATTTGTTGGGAATTCTGCTAAGAGAAAATGCTGCTGAAGAATCTGCTGAAGAATACTGCTGAAGAGACAGATTCTGCTGATAAGAGTGTTTCTGTTGAAGACTTGTTTCAGCATTATTAGTTCCTGCAGATATAGTTATTCCGTATTTTATGTATTTTAGTTAGGATATGCATGAGTTAATTTAGGAAGTGATAATGCATATCTTTTAGAAGTTTTAGAATATACGTTTCTTGTGAAATGGTTTAGGGTTCCTTGTGTATAAAAGGAACACACGATTATGTATTGAGTAACGTTTTAGAAAATACTTTCGTTGTTATTGAAAAGATCCATAGAGGATCAATTTTTCTTAGTATACGATTGTCAAAACTTGTGTTTGTTTCTGCTTTAAAATACAAGTTACAGAGATTATATATTAGTGTGTTAGTGATTACATTAGCATAACTAACGATCCCGAGTGCTCAAAAGATCTATCAAGGTCTTAAGTCTCAACAAGTGGTATCAGAGCCTCGAGAGAGTCTCTGTCATACTAAGAAACACTAATCTTACACCCTCTCAATCAAAAACAACAAAACACAATGCCTGGAACAGATGATGAAGCTGATACAACTCAGAACATTAACACCACTTCTCTCCAACAACTCAATCTCTCAAACAGTAATGCCAAATTCCCATACCTTAAGAATGCTGAGGATTATGAATTGTGGTCCATGAAGATGCAAAATTGGATCACAAACATTGACTGGAACCTTTGGGAAGTTGTTCGTAAGGGCAACAACTTAAAGAGACATGTCAAAGATGCCGATGGGATTATGACTATTGTAGGTCCCAAAACTGCTGAAGAAGTTCTTGCCGTGCAGAGGGAGAATAAAGTCAGAACAATTCTCCTTCAGGCTATATCAGATGACCACATGGGTGACTTCCACTTCATGGAAGATGCCAAGGACATTTGGATGGCCATTAAGGCTAGATTTGGTGGGAATGGGGAGTCAAGAAGAATGAAAAAGTCAATGCTGAAGCAACAGTTTCAAGACTTTCAGATATCTGAGGAAGAAGGAATCCACAAAGGCTATGATAGGTTCCACAGGATCTTGAGTCAACTTAATCAATTGAAGGCTAGGCCGGATAATGAGGACTGCAATGCTAAGTTTCTAAGATCTTTGCCACCATCCTGGTTGCAAGTCAGCATTGCTCTCAAAACCAAGGGTGGATTGGACATGATCTCCTTTGATGACCTCTACAACAAGCTTAAATCTCTTGAGCCTGATGTTAGAAGTCCCATTCGACCATCCACTCATTCAGCCTTTGTTAGCACCACATCTAATCCGGTGCATCATGCCTCAAGTTCTTACACCTCAGGAGCATCTTCTCAACCCCAACCTAAACCAACTCCTAAATCAAAATCCAGTAATATAATGGAAGATATTGTTCACTCTTTTGTTGCTGAATATGAACATCAGCAGTTTCTTGCTTATGAGGATTTTGAACAGGTGGATCCATTGGAGATGGAGGAGATGCACTTGAAATGGCAGTTAGCAATGATTTCTATGAATATCAAAAGGTTTGAGAACAAGTTTGGGAGAAAGTTTGGTTTTAATGGAAGAGATGCAGCAAGATTTGACAGAAGGAAGGTTAAGTGTTACACTTGTGGCCAGATGGGCCACTTTTCAAGAGAATGCAAGGAGAGAAAGTCTGGTGATGAAGTTAGATATGGCTCATATCTATTGGAATCAGGGACTTCTAAAGCTGCACCTTCCAAAACTTTGGTGACCGTGGATAGCCATATTGATTGGACTGTTCATGAACCTCCTGAAGAGGAAGCTTCTACTTCTGAACAAGGGAATATGCTGGCATACTCCCCCTCTGAGGATAAGAAGGAGCAAGTTTCCTTGACGGGCATCTCTCAGGTACACAATTGTGTTTTTGGTTGTAGTGTAAGATATAATGAGCTTAAATAAGAATATGATGAATTGAAACCTAAATACAATGAGTGTTATGTAGAAGTTGAGGCCTATAAAAAGGCTTTAAAAACTGTAGAAAAACAGAAGGTTTGGTTTCAAAAGAATCAACTCAAATATGAAGAAAAGATAAGAGTTTTATAAAGTGATTTAGAATGTGCTAAGATAGATTTAAGGCATACTAAAAAAGAAAAATCTGATGTAGACAAAGAAAAACAAGAATTACAAGTAAAGTTAGATAAAGAAGTGGTTTGTCGTATGAAGTGGCAAGAAGGGTCCTCTCATTTAAGTAAATTGATTGATAGTAGTCAATCTGTTAGGTCTAGAAAAGCATTAGGGTATGAAAAATATATAGATCCTGAGGAATTAACTTACCCTGATATATCCAGTGTTTTTGATCCTGAACCTCTCCTAGAGTTTCAAAAACCTGTAAAATATGTTTAGGAAGGGGGATTAAATGATGTACCTGGACCTATTAGAGGAGAACGCATGCCTATAGACCTGTCCATACCTGTTGACTTTGATGGATCACACCATCTTTATGGCAAAAAGTCAAGTGACTTGCCAGACCCTATTTCTAAATCTACTGACTTTGTCTCTTGTTGTGACAGTGACAAGTCTTCTGATCAAAGGTCTACTTCATATGCCAGTTGTGATTCAAGTGAGAAGTCAGACCTTCCCAAGACCACACTAAAGACATCACCCAAGACTCCCCACAAGCCTGTTAGAGTTACTGCTGATTACAAGAAAGTTTCTTCTGAAGACTTGTTTTTTAATTCCTTGCAAAACAATGTTTCTATTTCTGTTAAAAACAATTCTGTTAATGTTTGTGTTTTGAATGCTTTTTCATGTTATGGAACTTCTTTCACTTTGAATAAATCTTCTAAAAAGAAGAAATGTTTTGTGTGTGGAAGTAAATTTCATTTGATTAAGGATTGTACTTTTCATGAGCAAAGAATGGGTGTATGTGTTAGTCAAAGAAAACCTAGGCAAATGTGGAAGAATGTTAATGAGATACCATCTTTTATTCCACATTAGCAGAAACCCAATTCTGCTGAAAAATATTCTTCATGGTAAAGAACCAGTACTAGACCTTATGTACGACCCACTAGTCCTTTCTTTTACAATGGTTATTGGCCTAGACAGTTTGACTCTATGTATGTTGGTGGAGGGTATTGGGATACTGCTGTGAAGCCCTCAGCAGGTTGTTCTTGGACAAAGAAGGGACCTAATTTGCAATACAGGCCCAAGAACAATGGTGGATCTAAAACATCTACATGGCATACCTCTTATGATCCACAAGGCAGGCTCAAGTCAACAATGACTTGAGTCTCCAATGTGTACTAACTGTTGTATATTTTTTTGTTGTTGTTGTAGGATCATCCCCTGAAAAGTACTGAAGTAGGTATAGTTGATAGTGGTTGTTTCGGAAGTATGTCAGCGAACAAGGACAAGATGCATGATTTTGTGCCTATAGAAGGAGGAGGCAATGTGACTTTTGGTGGTGGAGATGGCAAAATCACTGGGAAGGGCACAATCAAAATACCTCTGTTAGATTTTGAGAATGTTTATTATGTGAAGGAACTTGAGCACTTTAAATTGTTCTCTGTATCACAAATATGTAACACCAAGAACAAAGTTTTCTTCTCTGAGGATGAATGTCTTGTGCTCTCCAAGGACTTCAAACTTCCAAAAGATACAACTGTTTTGCTAAGAGTTCCTAGAACCTTCAACTTGTACACATTCAACCTGAATGATGTTAAGCCAGAAGGTGATCTGACATGTTTGGTGGCTAAAGCTTCCCAGGATGAATCTACTAAATGGCAAAAGAGAATGGCTCATGTGAATTACAAGACCATCAACAAGTTGTCTAAACTTGGTCTTGTTCAGGGCCTTCCTTCAAAAATCTTCACCAATGAACATAATTGTGTTGCTTGCAATAAAGGAAAGCAGCACAGCCTCTTACAAAGCCATAACAGCTGTGAGCACCATCTCAGAACCTCTTCAGTTGCTGCACATGGATCTCTTTGGTCCAACTCCTATCAGAAGTATTGATCATAAGTACTTCTGCCTGGTTATCACTGATGATTATAGTAGGTTTTGCTGGGTATTCTTTTTGAAAACTAAAGATGAAACAACTCCTATTTTAAAAGAATTTATTACCCTTGTTGAAAACCAGCTAAATAAAAAGGTTAAAGGAATTAGGTGTGATAATGGGACAGAATTCAAAAATGTTGCATTCATAGAATTCTGTAAGTCTAAAAGGATAAAAAGGGACTATAGCACTCCAAGAACCCCACAACAAAATGGGGTTGTTGAAAGGAAAAATAGGACCTTAATAGAGGCAGCAAGATCCATGCTTGCAGACTCTAAGTTACCCACTATGTTTTGGACTGAAGCAGTAAGTACTGCTTGCTATGTCCTGAACAGGGTATCCATCACTAGACCTCATGACAAGACACCTTATGAACTTCTCACTAGGAAAGTCCCAGACATTCATTACCTTAAACCTTTTGGTTGCAAAGTGACCATTTTGATTACTGCTGATACACTGGGAAAGTTTGATGGGAAAGCTGATGAGGGATATGTAGTGGGTTATTCAGCTCATAGCAAGGCCTATAGGGTTTACAATTTGAATGCCAAAAGGATAGAGGAGACCCTTAACCTAAGATTTCTATAAGATCAGCCTAATGCTCAAGGACAAGGTCATTCTTGGTATTTTGACCTAGATTATTTGACTGATTACTTGGGGTACACTAGACATGTTTCTAATCCAAATGCAGGTACCAAAGATACAAGTTCTAACCCTGCAGGTTCCCTGGATGATGACTCAGAGAGTGACTCTGAGCAAGATGAACAAACTATTGTTGTACCTTCTTTTCCACCTAACCATTTTGCAGGTAATTATTCTGCTGCTGAACAAGAAGATGAGTCACATTATGTAGAGGATCTTGCTAGACTCAAGAAGCAAGAACATGCAGCTACTCAGGAAGCTAAGAGACTCAGTGAAAAGCTTGCACAAGAGACTGATGCCTTACTTCAACAATCAGCACAATCAGTCAGTGGAAACAAGAATGCTGTTGACAGTTCTGCTGAAGGGTGTCCTGTTCCTGCTGATGAGATCAAAGCTGCTGATAGTCCTGCTGCACAATCTCCCATTTCTGCTGAAGTGTCTACAGACTTTGAGAAGCCTTTTACAAGATTTCCAAGTCCTTCTGATCTTGGTAATTATCAACCCAAGCCTGGTATCTTTAACTTAGCCTCCTATGATACTGAGTTTGGACCAACTGTCAACAACCTTGATGCCACAATCAATGTCAACCCCACAGCAACAAAGAGGATCCATAATGCTCATCCCCTATCAAAGATTATTGGAGATCCTCAAGCACCTGTTAGAACAAGAAGTACTGTGAAGAATACTAAATATGGTGAAGTTGCTTTCATTTCCTATGTCTACAATCAACAAAGGGACAATTATACAGACTTCAAACATTATCTGTTTGCTTGCTTCCTTTCTCAGATAGAGCCAACCACTGTTCCTCAAGCACTTGCTGATTCAAGTTGGCTTGAAGCAATGCAAGAAGAGATGCTGCAACTTAAGAATCAGCAGGTTTGGATACTGGTCCCTCTCCCTGATGGTAAATATGCAATTGGGACAAAATGGATTTTGAAGAATAAAAGAGATGCAAGGGGTATTGTGGTGAAGAACAAAGCAAGGTTAGTGGCTCAGGGGTTCAGGCAAGAAGAAGGCATAGACTATGATGAAGTCTTTGCACCAGTGGCCAGAGTTGAAGCAATCAGGATATTCTTGGCCTATGCATCATATATGGGCTTTATGGTATATCAGATGGATGTCAAAGGTGCTTTTCTGTATGGTGAGATTGAAGAAGAGGTTTATGTGACTCAACCCAAGGGATTTGAAGACCCTGATCATCCTGATTATGTGTATAAGTTTGTCAAAGCTCTCTATGGACTTCATCAGGCACCAAGAGCTTGGTATGCTAGGCTTTCTGCATTTCTGCTGAAGCATGGTTACAGAAGAGGTTCCATTGACAAGACTCTCTTCCTTAAGAAAGATTCCAGGGATATCATTCTTGTGCAGGTTTATGTGGATGACATCATATTTGGTTCCACAAAAGAAGAATGGTGTAGAGAGTTTGAGGAGTTGATGAATGGAGAATTTCAGATGAGTGCCATGGGGGAGCTCACTTTCTTTTTGGGTTTACAGGTTCAGCAGAAACCTGATGGTATCTTTATCAGTCAGGATAAGTATGTAAAAGATATGTTGAAGAAGTTTGATATGGAGAATGTCAGGACTGCTACTACTCCCTATGAAGCTCCCAAACCAAAGAACAATCTTGAACCTGATCTTCCTGTGAATGTACATTTGTACAGGTCCATGATTGGTTCTTTGATGTATTTGACTGCTTCAAGACCAGATATTACATTTGCTGTGAGTGCTTGTTCAAGGCACCAAGTCACTCCACTTACCTCTCATTTGAATGCTGTCAAGAAGATCTTTAAGTACCTGAAAGGCCAACCCAAATTAGGTCTTTGGTATCCAAAAGAATCTCCTTTCAAGCTGGAAGCTTATAGTGACAGTGACTATGCTGGTGCCAATATGGATAGGAGATCCACAACTGGAGGTTGTCAATTCCTGGGAAGAAGACTGATTTCTTGGCAATGCAAGAAACAGACCATTGTTGCTACCTCTACTACTGAAGCAAAGTATGTTGCTGCTGCCAATTGTTGTGGACAGGTTCTATGGATTCAGAATCAATTGCTGGATTATGGGTATAATTTCATGAATACCACCATTTTTATTGACAATCAAAGTACCATTGGTATTGTTAAAAATCCAGTTTTTCATAATAGAACCAAACATATTGAAATCAGGCACCACTTTATCAGGGATGCTTTTGAAAAACATTTAATTAAAGTGGTTAAAATTCACACAGATGATAATGTGGCAGATCTGTTAACTAAAGCTTTTGATGGACCTAGGTTTCAACACTTAGTGGTCCATATTGGTATGCTTAACCCTTGATTGCAAAGTTTAAGGGGAGGCATAAGCCTCTGGGGAGGCGTATGCCTCAGGGGAGGATTATGATTGTAAACTTTGTATAATTTGTATACTTTTTGAGTTTTAACACTAACCAACTAATGTATTGTAAGCTTGTTGGGTTTGTTTGCTAGTCTGTGTCTATTTTGCAGGATGCCAGTATAAGTTGTTGCTGATTTTCACCAAGATATGTTAATTTAGATGCTGGGATTTGTTTCTTCTGAAGTCTAATGGATGCTGAGATAGATTTCTACTGATTAAAGATACAAAGAGATCAAAATTTGCAAATGATTTTTCATTCATTCTAAGAACAAATTACAGCTGATAAACAACTTCAAATGGAATTACAAGATTTAACCCTATACAAGTCTATCCTAATTATTCAAGCTCATATCATCTATTACAAAAGCTGATTGATGCATAATCAGCATGATGAAGAAGCTGAAGCTGAAAAAAGAAGGATGGATTGATGAAAACGACGATGAAGATGCTCAAGAACCGAGTATTTTGGTCCTTGGCAACATCCCATCATCAGCTACATCATTTTCCCTTTCCATTTACCCTCCACCTCTGCCTTCTTGCTCTTTCCCTTGCGTCCATGGTAAGATGAACCAGATCCTGGAGCAGGAAGACCCAACACCACACCCCGTGATGTTGGAAGAGATGGGTTTCTCTTCCTAGGCCTTGGTTGGGGTCTCTCTGGTGTGGAAGGAGGAAGAAATGTTGGATCTTCATCTTCATCCTCTGAAGAGTCTTCATCAGATGTACAAATGAAGGGAGAGACATATTGTCTCTCAGCAGGAATGGGGATATTACTTGGTTCCATCTTCTCCAAAGCATTCCATCTTCTTTCCAATTCTCTAGCATAATCTGAATTCTAATTCAGATGGGTATGGAGGAAGATCCTCTGATGATGAAGAGGAAGACGAGGAGGAGGTTAAGTCTATAATTTCGGGTTTGGAAGACATTATTTGAGGGTGAATTGGGGTTAATTCTGAAATTAGGGTTTTGAGATGATTTGGTGGTAATTTGATATCTGAGAAGTGTGATTTGGGGGTAATTAAATAGGCAAAGTCTAGGCGTTATGATCATAAATGCGAGTTGGGTGGCACAGTAAAAATCAAGATATTCACCGAAGATATTTTTACTCTTGCTTGGTTTCTGTTGATTGACCATTCATCAGTAGATTTGACTTCCATTTCTGCTGAAGGGTAATTTTGAAATTGGAGGGTTCCATATTACACGTCAGACTTTGTCAACAGTTAGTTCCGATAATTTTGACCACGATTGGGGAACTTCTAAATATAACCTACTTTGTATATCTTTGCCTAAACTAAATTATTCTCCCATCACTCAATTTAAACCCATCATTCTTTTCATAATTCATCACCATCTCACGCAAAATAATTCAAATGGCACAACTTCAATTGAAGCAAGATCATAACAAGTATGCTATTTTGAAAAAGGCTAAGGGTCATGAAGAGTTTGATTCAATGGTGGAGTTTCTACAGCGTTCAAAGATTCATTATGCTTTGACACACTGTCCCAATGTGATTTATGAATCAATGGTGAAGCAATTTTGGGTATCTGCTAGGAAGAGATCTGACACAGAGATCGTAGCTGACATTGAAAGTGCTGAGTATGTGGTGACAGAAGGTTTGATCAGGACTAAGCTTCAGTTGGATGATGAGAATGGTGTTTACCACTCCAATACTGAAGAAATACTTGCTGGGCTGAGGGAAGCTGGTTATCAAAGTACTGAAACAACTAAGTGGTAGAAGAATCAGTTTTGTCCCAAGTGGAGGTATTTGGTGCATTTGCTGCTCCAATGTATAAGCAATAAGTGTGGTGGATGGGATCAGTTCTCTCTATAATTGGGTTGTGGTATTGTTAGTCTCTCTAAGGGTTTAACTTTTAATTTCTCAAAATTTATTTTTGCTAATATGCTAGAAAATATTGAGAAACAAAATCATAAGTTTTTAATGTACCCTAGGTTTTTACAAATAATTTTGGACATAACCACTGAAGATAGGATTCATGTGCCTATTAAGAGCCTTGGTTCTAAGTTGTTTGCCTCAATGAAAACAAACTATAATGGGGAACATCGCCCTCTGTTAGCTGCTATGTTGCCACATGGCAATGATGATGTGGCTGAGGCTGATGCTGCTGACAATTTGCCCTATCAAAATGCTGCTGATGATGATAATCCATCATCTTCTGGTGTTGCTGCTGATGGTAATCCTTTAGTGGTAAATGAGGGAGAGCCAGCTATAACTTCTGAACCATTACCTGTTTCTCCTGACCTACCTCCACCTTCCCCTGTACTTATGTCACCTAGTCCTGTTCCTTCACCATCTTAGGTTGCTCCTGTTGAGCAAACTCCTGAGGTTGAAGAGACAATTCAGTCTCTTGGTACACATGTATCTATACCTCTTGAGCCTAAGACCACTAGGTTACCTACACCTAGTCTAGTGAGAGAGCCAGTTGAGGAAGGCTCTCCCAATGTTGTACATATGTCTGTTTCTCCTACTAGGTTCACTGAAGCTCCATTTACCACTGAGTAATATATTAGTGGAGCAGAGGACCCTGTTACTCTCACTTCTGTATATGATTTGCTTTGTAGGTATATGAGAAAGACTGATGATCTCCAAAAGGAGCTTGCTGATACCAAGTCTACTCTTGGTAGTGAGATTGAGAAGCTGAAAAGCAAAGTTCAGGATTTGGAGGCACAACTGACTCAGCAGAAGAAAAGAAAGGTGGTAATTGATACTGCTGAAGTGCTTCAGGATTCAGGAGGGTAATTTGGACTCTCTTGAAATCTTGGATGAAGTGGCTAGACAGACACATGTTCATTCTCCTAAAGTTGCTGAAGTATCACAAGCTAAGCCTATAATTCACTTTAGCAGAAGAAGTAGAAGACAATATTTGGTAAAGAAAGCTGCTGAATCTTCTAAGAGGTCAAGTGGTGATGACATTCTTATGGCAGAAGCTGATGATACTCTTCAGGAGAAACAACCATCTAGTAACATTGTTGCTGACAAGACTACTGATGTGCTTCATGCATCAGTAGATACATTCTTTGTAGCAGGAAAAGAGTATATGGATTCCCCTGTTCATGATCCATCTGTTCTTAAGCAAGTTTCTCCTGATGACATCACTGCAAACATGTAGCCTAGAGGATCTGCTGATAATATAATTGATTCTGATGTTCAAAAATTAACTGCTGATCCTATGGAAGATTTAGATATTCCTCAGGTTGATTCTACTGAAGGAGTTGAAGTGTGTCAAGATGAGCTTATTACAGAAGAAGAAAGAATTGAACAAGAAAGACTCTTAAAAGAATGGGTAGACTATAAGAGGAGTTCAGAGTTGGCTGAGGCAGAGCAAGCCAAATTTGATTCAGAATATCAGTTTGCTACAAAAAGATACATTTCTACCTTGCCTATTGAAAGACAGAGAATTGGATGCTGCCGTTCAAAATTTTGATGAGTCAGACTAGCAGCATATTGGAGAACAAGTAATTGCTGCTCCTGGTTTAGCTGCAGACATTCTTGGCAATGAGGTGGATAAAAAGGACTGGGTTTCTGAAATTGTGAATAAGATGAAGTTGAGGAAGAAAGAAGCAGATGAGCAAAAAGCCAAAGCAAAAAGAGATAAACCCATGACTTAAGCACAACAAAGGGACTATATGAGAATTTATGTGAAAAGTCAAAGCAGTGCTTTATATAACAATGCTTGGACTAGGAAACAAGTGTGGGCACTTTCAGATGAACAGTTGGTTCAAATGTATAATAGAATCAAGTCTAGGTGTGAAAAGGATGGAATGGGTGCTCCTAAGATTGTTCCTACCATTCTTGTTGATGCTGGTTCTTCTGTCCATGTGAATGTTCCTGTTGTTGATCAGGTATCTTTACCTACCACTTCTGCTGATGTAACCCCTGTTACTGCTTCATCTAGTGTTGATAAAGGTAAAGCTAAAGTAATAGTAGAAGATCGTCCCTCTAGAAAGAGAACCAGGAAACAAATGGAGGAGGAGAGGTTGGGTGAAGAGGTTGCTAAGAGATTAGGTGATGAACAACAAGCTGAAGTGGCAAGATTTCATGAGCTTAAGGAAAGAGAAGTAGAGCTTCAAGCTTCTAGGGCTAAACAGATGAGGAAGGCTATGGATGAACAATATGCCTCTGTTGCACTTGATTCTTCTCAGGATTCTACTGATGAACAATTGGATAATCCATCAGTAGAAACTGGTACTGCAGAAGGTGTATCTACTAAAGGTGAAGCTCCTGATGAATCTTCTTTACCTCATGATGCAATTTATGTTCCTGGAAGAAGGGCTAAGAGAATGGCTAAAGTGAGAACTTCACATTCAGCACAAAGACTAATAGATTTGAATGCTTCTGAAGCATCATTTATCAAAGAAGGATCCCCTGATGATTGGCCTGAGGCAGTTAGAGATGTTTTGGTTCACTAGGAATTGTCTAAAAATGGACAGATCAATACCATTTATAGATTTGATAAAACTTCTCTGTCATTCACATTTCTACAAGAAATTCTACATCTTGTGGATCATCAGGATTTGCTTACTCTCAATGATTTGGTTCACAAATATTATGCAACCCATACTCCTACAGGGTCAGGATTGTATTTATTGGGTGTTCTCAGAGTGCTTTTTGATTCTTCTACTCCCACTGGTGCTGGTGCTGATGTATGAAAAAACAATCAGAGATGGAAGGTTCAGAGTTGGAAGTTTTATCCTATGCCATATGTTCATGTGTTGGAGACTACATCTGGACTCAGACTTCTTATGGATCTTGGCAAAAGCTATCCTCTGACAGTGTCTCTTATGGAGAAAATGCTTCAACAAAAGTTGGAGATTCCTCCTGATCCAGTTGGGAATGCTAGGTTGTTTGCTGAATCTCTGGTTAAAGTGTTCAAAATCAGAAATAGGACTTCCAGAGCTGCTTCTCATTGATGGTAGTTTGTTATATATCTATTAAAAAAAATAACAGATTTGTATAGTATTGTGTATGTTGTATGCAGGTTTGGTGATGATTATTTTCACACCTTCTCTGGTTATCAACTTACCTGATGTTGACTATTCCATAAAAAATTTGGCTAGTCCAAAGGGTACAACTTTGGTAAAGACACATCAAATCTGTTGATAGCTGTGATAGTTTGTTAAAAACTATTGGGTACTTAACTCACCTATGCTTAACAGCTGAGAGTTGAATGGTTGTCAATTGACCATGGATTTTTCCTTTATGGATTCCCAATAATTGGCTAGCCCACATGTATATGGCTTGTGGTAAAGGCAGTGGAAAACCATATTTGGTATTCAGTTGACCAAGATGATTTTTCATCAAATAATTGACTAGTCCTGAGCAAACTGCTACAGGTAAAGCCATCTCAAATCCGTTTACAACTGACGATTTGCTAAAAATCATATGGTCATCAGTGTACCATAGTTTTCGAACTTAAACATTTAGCTACTCCAGTAGTGATGGCTATTGGTAAAGAGACATCAAATCCATTATTTTCAATGATTCACCTCTCACAGGAGTTAACACACCTGGATGTGATGAGAATAGTATGAAACTAATAAGTTTTGATGTACATTTGGTCATTTGTTGCTGCAAAGAATGGAGTTTTCAAGTATGTGCTGATCATAGAGATCCTGCTGATGATGATTCTTTGCTGATGATGTTCGACTACAATCCTCTTGGTATGTATTTTTAAAGATCTATCAAGAATCTTGAACTTAACCATGTCAAATTCAAGATTAGGGGAGGATTGTTGGGAATTCTGCTAAGAGATAATGCTGCTGAAGAATCTGCTGAAGAATACTGCTGAAGAGACAGATTCTGCTGAAGACTTCTTTCAGCATTATTAGTTCCTGCGGATATAGGTATTCCGTATTTTATGTATTTTAGTTAGGATATGCATGAGTTAATTTAGGAAGTGATAATGCATATCTTTTAGAAGTTTTAGAATATACGTTTCTTGTGAAACGGTTTAGGGTTCCTTGTGTATAAAAGGAACACACGATTATGTATTGAGTGACGTTTTAGAAAACACTTTCGTTGTTACTGAAAAGATCCATAGAGGATCAATTGTTCTTAGTATACGATTGTTAAAACTTGTGTTTGTTTCCGCTTTAAAATACAAGTTACAAAGATTATCTATTAGTGTGTTAGTGATTACATTAGCATAACTAACGATCCCGAGTGCTCAAAAGATCTATCAAGGTCTTAAGTCTCAACAAAATTCAACTTAGTCAAAGTGTTGTAGTAATTGTAAAGTCAACTAAAATCAAGTTTAGGTGTTCAATAGCTGCTATTGTTGATCAATTTTAGGGATGTAATTGATTAGCTGAGACAATAAAATTGCTTGATCTAGTTTCTCAGTTGTTCATTTGAGTTTTTGCCCCCTATAGCTGGTTGTTTGAGCTTGTTCTGATTAGCTTATTGCATCTGAGAATCAGCATAGTTGAGATAGTTTACTGTTTGATCCATTAGGCCTTCAGTTGATAATCTAAGCTTGTATTTATGATTAGTGATTATTTCTGAGCTTAATTTGAGTAATTTTAGTGTTGAGTATCATTGATTGCTTCTGTAGCTACCTGTTCTTTTTTATGCTTATCTTTTGAGCTTATTGATTTAGCTTATTGCATAATTACTGAGTTTCTGTGGATTTCTGTGTTTGAATCTGATCAAATCTTGCATATCTGAGCATAATATAGCATACTAAGACTGAGTTAAGAGTTTAATTCATTTTGGTTCACAAGTGCTTATAAATAAGCACTTGTGAATAAGCTGTTTGCAGTAATAAGCACTTAATTAGCTTAATTTCATTTCAAAATTTTTCTCAAAGTTCTTTTTATTATTTTTGATGTTTCTGGAATTTTTCTAGAATTTTCCAAGTTGATTTAGTATTTTTCTTAATTTTCTTTTGATTTTAATCATTTTTAAATAGTTTTTAATAAACAAAAATACATAAAAATTTAGAAAAAGCTGTGAAAAATACAAAAATATTTTAGAAAATTCTTTTATAATATTTTAGATTTTTTAGAAATTATTTTTCATTTTTCCTCTTTATTTTTCTATTTTCTTCTATTTTTAATTCATTTAAAATTACAAAAAATCAAAATAAATTCATTGAAAATAAAAGAAAAGTAAAAAAAATAATTTTCTTTTTCTGGAAATTCATTTTAGTTGTTTAAGATTTTTAAAAAATTATTTCACGTTTGTAGGATCATTTTTCGTTAAAAAGTTACTTTTTATTAAACACGTTTGCATTTCCGTTTTTACGTTTTCAACTTTGGTGCATATCTAGCTTGTACTTCTTGGCTCTTGCATAATTCATCTTTGTTTGTTTATACTTGAATAACTTGATCACTATTTTCACTTTCTTCACTTTTCAATTCACGATTTTCACGAATCAATATTCTTGATTCCATTCACCTTCATTCGGATACGACTCGGATGATCCGTATTTCTCGCGGATCATTTTGATAATATACTACTATACTATAATAAGTTGATTTTCACACAAATCAATGAGCGTTAATCGTCGCCTCTAAACAACGTTCTACATAACGACACCTAGATCCACATACATTGTTTTCAAAAGAGTTGGTTTTACAATACAAAAAGGGCTAGCGGCGTTTGCCTTCTAAATCTACGTAAATTATTTTGTTATCAATAAATATTTCTTTTTGCTATGAAGCAACATATATAACTATAAAAAAAACAGTCTTAATGATAATAAAACAAAGTATTTAAATGTTACTATGTTTGTATTAATACATAACTGTGAAGTGGTGAAAACTTTTACTAAGTATAATATAAGAGCAAATAAAGATATTATAGTGTGAAAAAGCCACTACATCCAGTTTTGATGATAGATCAGAAAAACTCATTTCACCATCCACACATGTATTTAACAAAATAACACAAAAGGTACAACCTTGATAACAAATGGACATCTCTTACAACAGTTTTTTAAAAAAAAGTAACAAAAGAACATGATCAACTTTCATTGACAGTAAGAAAATCCACCAACACATTTGAGTATCGGGAAAACATTGACATAATTTTAGTGTGGGCACGAAGATGGGAGAATACAATATTGCAAATATAAATGCATATAAGGTATCATCTTCCAACTGACCGTGAGAAATTAAGAAATTTTTTGTGCAAGATTTTCACCAGCCAAAGATGGGCCACGAATACTTAACAACCAAAACAACAATATTTATTCCTTGTAACGTATGGTACATGGAAAAAAAATTTGCATTCAACAACAGATAATTATAATCATCTTCGTCTAATAAAAGAATTGATTAACAAAGCACGTCAATCATTTACAAACTTGATGAAAAACCCATCAAAACTATTGGGTATAGGATTGCCTTGAAACAAAAGTGACGACCACCAATGGAACCAAGAACAAATGACCTCAATGACAACCACCTCAATGTCAGTCCTCCAAAAGACTTGATCATCAACATCTTATAATGGTCAAAATTTTGTCTCTCTTGCATCACATATCTTTCACATTATTTCTATCCATATCATTTGAGCAATACCTTTAAAGTTGATCCTAAGCAATTTTTAGGACTTAGTTGACCATATTACTTGCCATATTGCTCAAGTTAAATGAGCTAAATCCCGTAACTAACCACACGATGCTTGCATTTTAGGAATTTATGACCATATTACTTGCCATATTGCTCAAGTTAAATGAGCTCAATCCAGTAATAGTAACAGGATACTTGCAACATGATAACATCTTGATGTGTGCTTATTCACACATCCTTTTAGACCTTAAATCAGACCAAATACACAAAATACACCAAATACTAACGAAATATGCCAAGAGAATGTGTGTTTTTGTATTTGTGTATGTGCAAGTACGGATATGTGAAAAATGGACAAAAACAAAGCCAAAATCGACAAAAACGAGCACGAGAATGGAAAAAGGTCAAAAGCCGGAGCCGTGGAAGCTTAAAGATCAAAAGAAGCTCAAAATGTCAAAAATAAGTCCTTGGAAATTCATAAAGTTACAAGAAAAGTCCCTGGTCAAAGTTTGGTGAAATTGGCAACTTCGATCCCTGTACTTTCGGATATTGACAAGAACATGTCCCTATAATTTCAGAATCTACATAAATGGTCCTTGTCATTTTTATCCTTAATCCTAAAGCCTAAAACTAATCACAACCACCGGATCCAAAACAGAAATAGTCCAACTATACCTTTGGCCCAAAACTACACAAGCCCATCTCCTTAAATCGATTACCCGGTCCACCCTTTTTACCCAAGTCAAACCCACTCCCTACCCGTTCAACCTCTTAATAATAAAAATCCCCAAAACATGTTCCCGCCCCCAATTTCACCAATTACCCAGAATATTTACTGTTGATATGAACCCTAAAACACCTCCTATCAAATTACCCGGTGTAACTAATTATTACCCAATGATTGGGGCTTCTAGAGACTGAAAACAGGACAGAGAATGTCATAAGGGATACGTAGACCAATCATTGAAGACACACAGGATCACCAAAGCATGTGCACACGATCCAAGGGTTGAGGATTGTGACTGATTGATGGGATTGATTCAACGGACGTAATTAGAGATCCAGAGACTTCTCAAAGGCTCTCCTCAGCCTATATGTACCTCCCCTAATCTCACATTTGAAGGTGTTAGATTAGGTTAGGAGTAGAGTTAATTTAGCTATAGCTTAGTGTAGTCTTTAATAGTTTTAGCTTAATTCTCAGCTTATTGTAACTTTCTCAATTTTTATATTGTATTCAATTTCATGTTTTAATAAAATTTAAATTTTCAGTTAAAATTTCTTATCATTTAATTTTCATTGCAAATGTTCTAAAGCTGTTTCTAATTTACATCTTTATATTGTTATAAGCTTATTCTATCCTAAACAATAGCTGGTATTGAGTTTCATAACTACTCTTCTGATTTGAATTGGTGAATTGGTATTTGGTCAACAAAAGTCAAAGGAGGGGATTAATGAAGAATATGGGTAATTCAATGGTGGCTATTGGTTGCAGAGATGTTTATAAGCCTGTCTAAAGATAGGCTTGAGTGCAAATGTTTCCCCTGTTCAGTTGGGGAGTTTTTAGTAAGTTCCTTCTTAGTTCAGTTTATGCATCTTCTTTTAGAAGCTTAGTATTGTAGATTTTTAGCTCATTAAATACTCAATTCTGCTTGATTAAATTATCTGCATACTTACTTCACGTTGTTTTAAGTTTTACCTTAACTTTGCATAATCACTATTCACATTTAGCTTAATCTGCATTTTTTATTTTATTGTTCCTTACCTGTTTTAATAAGTGAATTAGCATTTAAATCAGTTAAATAATTCTGTTTGGTCTTTAGGAATCTTAAAGCAATAGGTTATAGCTAGATTACACAAGTAGTAGTGTAAACAATCATCAAATTTGGGGTGTGTTAGAAATGAAGTTGAGCGATATTTATGTGAATTGGAGTAGACAACTAATATGCATATAATGTAGAGACTACTAATGTCATATTGTAATAGTTGTCTTATGTTTGCCCTATATATACCCCTCAAGTCTTCACTTGAGAGGTGTGAGTGTGTAACCCTTTTATCCTTAATAGTAATATCTTTGTTCACCTCTCCCTCTCTCTACTTTCTCTCTCTAAAACAAGTCATGGATTTCATATACTTTGATCAACCTCGATCTTCCGAACCACATGAATCACTAATATTTTCAGTCCTACAATTGGCATCAGAGCAACGATGTTCATTTTAATGATTTGTGTGGATTCGATTCATGTTTTGAAGCTGTTTTTTTTACATACTTTTTACAGATTTGGAAAATTTTTTTTCCTTATCTATCAACAACAGTTTCTATACAGTGTTTTTTATGTATCTTCATGGTCAAAAGTATCTCTTTATCAGTTTTGTCACTGTCTAACAGTTTCATTACTGTTTTTCTTGGATATTTTTGTTCCATACCCGTGAATATGTGGTCAACATAAGTGAAAAGTGGTCAAGAAAAAGGTCGAAAGTCATCGGAAAACTCATCGAAAACTGGGCAAAAAGGGTGGCCGGAATTTTTGGTCGGAATAATCGCCGGAAAAGGTCAAAATTTCTTGTATAAGAAATTTTCAAAAAGTTCATACCCTATATTTTGGAGAAGTTAAAGCCTTGAATTTTCGAGAAGTTACATTTTCAAAAAGTTCAAAAAAAAATTTATCGAAATCAGGTTCTCGATAACTGAAGATCTCGAAAACTAAGGATCTCGATAAGTCAAGTTTTCGATAAGTTCAAAATTTTTGAAAAGTTACAAAAAATTTTCGAAAATTTTTCGAGAAATGATGATGAAGAGAATAAGACCACTTGACAAACCATATACCAAGGCTCATAGAACCCCAGTCTTACTTTAACCATCAGTCTACGACATGAAAACAGAAGAGAAAACGAAGACCAGACCCATAGACCCCCAACATCCGAATCAAAACAACCTCACATATATAACTAACCTAAACCATCACCTTCAATCTCAGTCCAAGTACATCCTCTCAAATCCAAAACATCAAACACAAATGATAAGCAAACATAAATCTCAGATTTGTTCCATTTTTTATAATCTTTTATAAAGATTTTTTCTGGAACAATTATCATCATTGATCAATCTTTGAAGCATAGCTTCTTAATTACTTTCCGACTCTATAAAGAAAAACGATTTACAACAATTATGTTATAATCGTTTTCTTGGTTCGTTGAAAGTAAAACAAAACCACAACATAAAACACCTACCAGAATTTGGATTGGATTATATGTTATAATCGTTTTCTTGTTAGAAATGAAGCTGAGCGATATTTACGTGAATTGGAGTAGACAACTAATATGCATATAATGCAGGGACTACTAATGTCATATTGTAATAGTTGTCTTATGTTTTCCCTATATATACCTGATGAGTGTGTAAATACTCATCATTTTTACCGTATTTTAACTGCCAAAACGCGTGAAAACATTCAAGAATGCATCAAAATAATGAAAATATCCCAAAGATCGCGTTTTATATGTTTCAAATGCAAAATGATCAAAAACAAACGGAAAAACGAACAAAGTTTGAATAATTGGCAGTTTCAGTCCCCCAACTTTCAAAAGTTGTCAAAACTAGTCCCTGAGCGTTTATTTTGAAAAGTCAAACCTCAAGTCTTTAAAAAAAAAAAATGATCTTTGGGTAAAAAGCTTTCAAAAATGAACAAGTTTAATCCTTTGGTGAAAAGTGTGGAAAAATTACAAGTTGGTCCTTGCAGTTTGGAATTTGGCAGTTTTGGTCCCTGGATGTGCAAATTTGGAAAACATTTGTTCAAGGTCCTTGGGTTATTAATGTTTGGCAAGATTGGTCCTTTGTAGTACCTTGGTGAAATTACAATTTTAATCCATGAGTTTTTGAAAAATACACAATTGGTCCTTGTCGGATATTTAATAAACCATATGGACTCTTATAACCCAACATCTAAATCAAAATCTAAAACATTGCCATATCCAATACCCAAAACCAAATCTGTTACCAGCCTTGCCCCAAAAATCCCTTCAGCCCAACAACCAAAACCCTACCCAATCCCATCCACTTTTTTACGTTTTATAATAAAAACGTATATACTCCTTACCTTTTTCCAGTAAACGTATCCACCTTCTTCCTCAACCTTTTTTTTACCCAGCGTATCTCCACACCCCCCCTTTTCTGCAAAACGCCACCTGCCTCCTCGAAAGTGCCATATCTCCTTCCCCAAGAAAGAATCACGAGATACCCAACCTTCACACGATACCACCCATCACGGGTACCCATTCCATGTCACCAATCCTCCCAATCCCACAAGTGATCCACGGCTGATAATGAGTGACGCGGCGTCCAAGATTTAATCAAGGGTTGTACGTGGTCCAAGAATGCAAAAAGTGAGTCCAAGGCAGTGGCATCAAAGATTGAAGAAACCCTAGTATAGTAGTATAAAAAAGGTGTCTTGTAAGCCTTGAGGGCTGTCTGATTTTAGTCTTTTTTTAATAGCAGTCAAGTGAGGGTTCTAAGCTTTTTTTTTTTTTTTTTTTTTTTTTTTTTTTTTTTTTTTTTTTTTTTTTAAGTTTTTCATGTAACAGTTGCTTCATCAATGAAACTTTTAGTTTAAAAAGAATCCTTATTTTCCAAAATCGATTTTACTGTTTTTAATTTAGAATATAGCTTAGTTTATCACTCTAGTAATTTGCTTGTTTTCTGTTCACTAATGCTCCTTTAGTTAATACTTTTGATTGTAGCTCTGATCTAGTTCTCACCACAGCTTTTGGTATAGTTGCTTTAGTGCTTTTTAGCTTATCTCCTGCTTATTTTCTTGTTTCATTTAACTTTTTAGGATTCCCCTAGAAAACCTGTAGCTTAGTTTCCCCTTGGTGGCTTCTTATCAGCTTTTGATAAGCTGAAACATCCAATTTAGGCACTGTATGAACAGCTTTCTACCCCACTTTGACTTAATTTTAGATCAGCATAGGTAGGAATTAGGTTGTAATCTTTGTTTTACAAATAGTTGGAAGTGTAGAATTTAAAGTTGGAGCTTTAGATTTGATTTTTAAGCTTGTTTGATGAGTGATTAGTGGGCTGCAACGTCTCCACTCACAACTGCTGCCTCAACCCATTTGATCCCAATCAACCCACTGGTTCAGCAGCAAACAGTTCCCAAGCATCCTTTTGGTTTAGATTTTTGATAGGTTAGAGTTTTAATTTAGTTTTATAAACAGCTAGCGGTATGGATTTTAATATTTTGAGCTTGTTTCAGTTTTTAATTCCTAATTGCAAGTTTAAATGAGACCTGAACTTGCCCCCTTGGGACTGCTTTTGATGTTTGTTCTTAGAACCGCCAAGCTTGTTTGATTTATGTATTGTTTGATCCTTATTTAATGATTGCCGTCCTTGATTGATAATCCCAGATTGAGCTTGCTTATGTTTGGTTAATTTACCTTATTAGCTTATGGTGTTTGGTCCAGCTCGTGCTTCTTTTTTGTTTGGCCAAATGCTTATCTCAAAAACTCACTTTGATTTTATACTACAAGTCTGCTGCATGTTTGAGCTTGCACAGCCTAATTTGGTTTTTTTAGAAAAATGCTTCTTTAAAATGTTGATTATGTTTGTTGTTTAAATGTCTTGCAAAAAAGAAAAAGTGAAAAAATAAAATAGTTGGAAAAATGGGTTTTGTCAGGGTCGAACCCCTGACCTCTTGCCCACGACAGACACAACACACAACCACCCTCTAACCATCTGTGCTAGCAGCCTTTTTTGTTAATCCTCTCCCTTAGTTTTAATTTAAAGTAGATAAATTTTGTTTGATTATTTATTTTCAGCTTATATTTTCTGCTTATTACTGCTTATTTCATGTTTTTATTTTTCTTAGGTTTATTTTAGGTAAATTTTGTTTCCATAAAAATTTCAGAATTTTAAGTTTAGTTTTAGTATTTTTTTTTTATCTTTTTATTTAGTTTAAATAGAAATTAAATCATAATAAAAAATATAAAAACCAAAAAAATGTTTTTCTTTTTCTCAAAAATTTCTTTTGTCTTTAGAAAAGTAGAAAAATCATTTTTATACCCGTAGGATTTACGTAGCTCTAAATTCACGTTTTATCTTGTGCATTCGCGCTTTTATTAAAGTAACTTTTACTTTTTTAAATTAGATTACATTTTAGGGTTCCCTAGCTTCCTGATTTTCATTCTCGTAAGATTTTTAGTAGATTTCAAGTTCTAATTTTCATTACCTTGTTTGTGTTTATGTTTTAGTTACGTTTGTTTAATTTTTCGTACGTTATTTAATTTCTCGTAATTCGACAATACCAAATAATCTATCAACCATTCCTTACAAGCATTTTAATCTCGAATCTCACACGATATTGCCCATTCACACCTCGTTGGGACACGACCCGGGTAACCACTTACCCGGTATCACATATATATATTGTATTCACGAGTTTTCGCAAGTCTTCCTTTTCCTAAAGGTTGATTCGTGAATTCCACTCACGTCTACCTTGTATATTAATTTGATACGCGCAAAAACGCAACTATCAAAATGGCGCCGCTGTCGGGGAGGTTGTGTCGCGACAATATCGTTTTGATTTCAACGATTAGTGACTTGTAGAACCTTCGTCAAGAAGTTATCGTTTTCAAAAAATAAATATAAAACACAAAAATATTTTCCTTTTCTTTTGTATATATATTTATCATATAAAAATACAAAAACATTTTCCGTTTTTCTTGTTAAATAAAAATAAACATAAAAAAAACACCGCCGAGAACCAAGGCCGAACACCTACCAACTGGGGGTGTGAACATTAATAAGTTCCCAAACAAAAGATTAAAACTTGCCAGTGTATCCTTGTGAATTGGTGTACCTTTTTCAAAGAAGCCATTTACATTGTGATTATTGGTTTAAGTTCACAATTGTCTTTTTGAGTTGGTCTCGTTTTAATTGATGTGTTTTTCGAAAAACCCAAAAATATTTTTCCCTACCCTCTATCCAATTGATTCTACCTTCTTATACCCCTATCATGTATAATTCTTATGGAGTCTCTCGGCTACACGTGTTTTCACTGTAAAAGCCTGATTGAGAATGGCTATCGTTGTTTCCGGTGTATTTGTGAGAAGTGTGGAAATAATTGTAGTAACAGATTTTGTACTACGTGCAATCTGTTCATAAGTCCAAATTCTCTCGATGATTCACCGAATTCTTCCAACAACCCATCACTGCCTAAGATACGTGCTATTAATGACAAACCATCAAGAATTGATCATAACCTTTCAGGGTTTACGGTTAAAAGTTTGTCAAGCAAACGTACTGAGCATAGAGCAGTGACTGAAAAGAACGACTTGCCCAATCTTCACGTTTATCAAAAACAAAAACCTGAGACCATAACGGAAGTGGTGGAAATTCCTAGTTCTCAGAGCACACCACTTTTCCCACCTCTGATTTTTATTCCTTGTGTCGGTTGTGGTGAGCCGCTTTTCGGGTTGCCATGTCGTTGGTGTACATGTGAACGGTGTGGTAATGATATTCAAAACGGAAGTTGTTTGTTTTGTGGTTCGAGTAATTCATTCGCTTACGATTCTAATCCGAGCTTTTGCAATGAGCCACAAAACAATTTCATTTCATATGAGCATAATCCGTGTTATCAAAATTGCAATGCCGAATCATTTCAAAACGCACCAACTTCACAACAATACGGTTGTGAGTATTGTGGAGGTCCGCATTTTAGCACCGATTGTCAAACTAGGGATCTTTTTCCTTCTGACAACAATTATCACGACCAACCTCCACAATACCAAACTGTTGAAACACAACCTCAACCATTTCCTCAAGAACTTTTGCAAAATGTTTTAAATACTTTAAATGACCTTAAGGATTTGGTTAACAAACCTGCTCTGGAAGAGCCTCGTCCGAAGTCTTACAAAGAAATACTAGCTGAAGAAGCAGAAGAAGCAGCTAGAGTAAGATTTCAAATGCGTAAAACTATCATCTACGACGACGATGACGATGATGATAGTTATGATGAAGATACCCTTGATGTTCGTCAAGGCTCATCAAATTCATCAGTTGAGGTTCCTTCCATGAAAGATCAGTCTGTTGTTGTCACACCCAAAGTTCACACTCACTCTCTAAACATGGGGGATGAGCATCTTAGCACTGTTCCTGATAAGGAATCGGACGAATTCATAAAGTCTAGTGTTGAGAACCTTGTCCAAATCCCAAGAGAGTCACAGGGAACTTTGGACCATATGTGTGATTTACTTTCCCCTCTTGAGTGTTCGAACGATCAATTTGAGACTTTCTCCGATCTTAGCGATGATTATACATCTTATGGAGACATTGAATATGTTGAGGCATCACTTCCGCATCCTGATGTTGATCCTCTTCTTGAGGAGTTCGCCGATGAACTCACTCACATCATTCCACTTCTACTGGGAAGTGATGATGGTCTCTTTGATTTCGAAGCCGATCTTGGAGAAATTGAAAGTCTCCTATATCATGATCCGTCACTCACTTCTTATCCCAACAGTCCAATTGAGAATATTGATCATCGTGTTCCCGAAACATTTAATACGACTCTCACCAATCCTTTGTTTGAATTCGACTCTGAACTCACTTTGATTTCTGATAATCCAATCTTTGGTACTCAGATTGAGGATTGTGATGAGTCTACTCCGAAACATGAATTCACAGACTTACATCTTGTGAAATATTCTCTTCATGAGGAGTTCTCCGGTGAACTCACTCATATCATGACTCCTCCGGAGTATGACAGCAAGGGGGGAAATGTACTCAATCATGAGAATTTACAAATTCCCACCCTCCCTCCCGGGATATTTTTAAACCTAATGAGCTTAACCTTTGAAATCCAAATTCAGGCTACGGAGCCTGATCTCGAGGAAGAAAATTGATTGACTCCAAACGGTCAACCTAAATTGACCAGGTGATGGTCAACAAGGTCAAACAGCCTAGAGTCAATGCTCCGCGGAAGTATAGTGTTTCCCCGGGTCGTTATGTCCCGACGAGGTGTGGATTGTAATCAAAACGGTTTCGTGATCGGGTGAATCTGGATGGAAAGGGGTTTGAGTTTGAGTAAACTACTGATTTGTACAATGAAATAGCTTAAATATGCTTATATGAATAAGACGAGAAAGTTAGTAAAACCAGAAACGATTTAAACCTAAAAACGCGTACGTTACGTTTAAATAAAACGTAAACGTACGAAATAAAAAGTGAAAACGGAAATCTGAAAACACCCAGGGGTGAAAATGACTTTTTTACAAACTACAAGATAAAAGAAAATTTTTAGAAAAAGAAAATAAATTTTTACACTATTTAATTATTTAATATTAATTAAATACTATTTATTACTTATTATTAATATTTAAACAACTTAAATATAATATAATACTAATTAAATTCTAAAAAGGTGAAAATAAAATTCCTAAAATTATAAAATAACTAAAAATAAGTTTTAAAAATAAAAATATGTATTTTTGTCTTTTTGTGAATTTTCTATTAATTAATTATTAATTACCTAATTAAACTATTTTAAATTAGGAAAAATAGGAAATGAACAGTAAAAATTCTAATAAAATTTATAAAATTATTTTATAATATATAAAAGCTATAAAAAATATAAAAACTAGGTTTTACTTAATAAAAACTAATTATGCTATTTAAAACTAATTATTAATTAATAATAAATAAAACTAAGATTAATTCTAATAAATACTTAATGACAAAATAAAAATCTGAAAAAATTATTATAAATACTTTAATATAATAGGTAATTAATAAAAATATAAAAATGACAAGTACTTAATTAAAATCTAAAAATGAAAAATAAAATTTAAATAAAATTAAATAGAAACTATCACTTAAAATTACTTTTGATTTTCTTTTTGAAAACTTGTTTTATACCTAAAAATAGATAACTTTTACAAAAACAAATTTAGTTGAGCTTAAAAATAAGCAAAACACAAGCTTGCTTGTTTGACAGTTGACTTTGGTCAACTGTCAATGGAAGAAGTTGATGCAGGCAGCTAGGGGGGGCCACAGGGGTAAAATAAGCTGAGAACAAGTGAAGTGGATCAAACTAAGCTTGAAGGAATAAACACAAGTCTTGAATAAGCCCAATTAAGCTGAATAAGCTAATCCAAAACCAAACAGTCACTCAGTCAAGGGACAAGGTTGTGGGGGAGTGCAGCCCTAGCAAAAGGAGTTCAAAACCAAAGATAAGCCCAGAACTAGGAAGAGGGGCTTATTGGCTTTTCAAAAAGCCAATAAGCAACCTCTGGGGCTCACTACATAAGCCATGAGGGACCTTGGAAGTTGAGGGTCTGAACTGCTTATCTGTGTGCAGGGGTGAACCTTGCCCTGCAAGTGACTTTGGCAGGGTGTGGGGCCCAACAGAAAAATCACAAAAATATAGGCACCATGGAACCTTTGAGATGAGCTGAGATACTATCTATGAAAACAAGTTACAACCCTAGAAGCCTTCTACAAAATTCAAAACAATTTCTTCAATATTTGGAAAAACTGAGATGACCAAATTTTGACTTTTTCTAAAAACTTGAATATTTGACTTTGTCCAACTTTTAATGGTCACTACTGATGAAATGTGATATATTAAGCTAAACTAAGATGATATAAAGCTATCTAAACATGCAATAGACTAAAATGGATGAATTTGGAACCTAGAACCCATGACAGTTAACTGTCATGGGATATTGATGGTGATTTTGACTTTTGGAGTAAAAGTGGCCAAGAGGATGATCAATAAGGGCTGACTTACACTTAAGAACAATGTACCAAGTGTTTTTGACTCAAAATACCAACACCTATATGGGTTTAAAGCTTAATCCAAACACCCCTATAGGAAACAGTTTTTGATCAATTACAAAGTTAATGAACTAATTACTAGAATAAATTGAAATGTAAGCTTAATCTAACACTACATAAGCATAAACAAACAGGATTCAACAACAAACAACCACTTTTACTAAGAATTACAAAATATGATCAAGTGTGATATAATAACTGAAATGAAGCTTACAGTGATCCTTTGTGCTCAAAAAACAAAATCAGAACATTCACCTTATCCTAATATCTCCCTGAGATGCTAAACCATTGCAGTCACCATCACCTTCTACCTTCTTCCTTGATTTTTTTATTTTCTTTTTATTTTCTTGGATTTTTGAGTATTATAGAATGAATAAACTAAACTGATTTTAATTCTTTCAAGACTTACTAAAACTTATAATTGAACTGATTAAAGCTTAAAGGAACATTAAAACAACAATGTTTAGTAAAATTAGATGGAGTTGTCAATTCCACTAAAAATGCTAAATATGGATTACCAAATAAAACCTTGAAATTAAGATAAGAACTTGTTCAAATTACATAAAGATTGCTGAATAAAAGCTTTTAAAACTAAAAGTAACAACTGAAATTAAAAATTACAAATGAAAGTGGAACATTCCCTATACTACTCCTACACTACTGCTACACTAATTGACTCTTTCTCTCTTTTTCTTTTCTTTTTATAAGCCCTAGAGTTCTCTGCTATCTTTCCCACTCTATTTTCAACCCTTGGATGGCCTCCATGTAATCCCAGCCGTTCAAATCTGTATTTGGCGCCAAATGGGAAAGGGCAGAGTTGATTGGGATTTGGTGTGGGTAATAAATGAGGGTTGGAGGGGGGTTGAATGTAGGTGAGCATTTATGATAGTTGGTGAGGAGGGGGGAGACAAGAACCTGGGTTTAAGGGTGGGTTTAAGGACGATGAACAGTGGTAATGGGAGGTTAGGGATGGGGTTTGACTGCTTGTTGACCCTGGTTTGACTTTTTGACCGGGTTTTATATTAAAGTGGGGAGTGGGCTGATTTTGGTGGGCTGAGGGTGTGTTGTGTTGGGTTTGGTATTTGGTTTGGGCTATAATAATATCAAGGGTCCGTTTGTTTTATTACCAAAGAAACCACAAGGACCTAAGTTGTAATTTTGCAAAAACTAAGGGACTGAAAATGTTATTTTCACAAAGTAATACCAAGGACCAAAATGCCAATCACCAATATTTCAAAAAACCATTTTTTTTTCATTTTCATTTTTCAAAATTTCCCGGGGACCAAATTTGTAAATTTCCAAACCTCGGGGACTAAACTTGCAATTTTCTGAAAATTTCACCCAAGGACTATTTGTGATACATTTTGATTTTCCAAGGGCAAAAAATTGATTTTCCTTTCAAAAATATCCCACCAGGGACTGATTCTGCCAAAATCTGAAACTCCAGGGACTTAAACTGTAAATTTCCAAAACTTTCCAATTATTCACCAAAGGACAAAATATGACAACTTATAATTGTAAAAGGACCTTTGGTGATAATTTGCTATATTTTGAATATCCAGGGACTAGTTTTGTCATTTTATGAAAGTTGGGGGACTGAAACTGCCAATTTTGCAAACTTTGTGCATTTTTTATTTGTTTTTGCTCATTTTGCATCTAAAACATATAAAACACAATTTTGAAATATTTTCAGTATTTTGATGCATTACTGAGTGTTTTTGTATGTTTTGCAGTTCAGATTTGACCAAAAATGATGAGTGTTTGAGCACTCATCAAAAATCTTATCATGATTTTCATCATGGTTTTCTTCCTTTTCTTCACCTACAGGGTGACTTCTTTTCTTCTTCACTCCTTCGGGAATGAAGATACCATATTTGATCCCGGCATTTTCATGTATCATTATCTTGAGCCGGATACTTATCTCATCGGTGTGGAACTTTCACGTGCTTCAAATGTTTGTCCAAACATCTTGAATGAAAGTCCGATGGAGATTGCTTCTTCCACATCATGCTTCCCCAAGGACAAATGAATTCGGGGTCGAGTCAAGCTAGCGACTCGGTAAACAAAAACAGTAGCATTTACTTAGGGTTTTCACCCTAAGTGTGGGGGAGTTACCCCTATTATGGTTACAAAAGTGAAAATACAAAATGGTGTTTTCCACATTTAGCTTGTAATGTTGTCCTTTTACGTTCAAAGAGTCGGCATAATTGCCGGGACTTTGAATATTGAGGACAATATTCAATTCTAAGTGTGGGGGGGGGGGGGGTATTTCGCTATTCTAGCGAATTTTATCACATTTTACTATCTTATACCCCCGTTTTTGACCAAAAATTTTAATAATTTTTCACTTGTGTTTCAAAATTTTTGTGGTTATCAGTCCGCCTTGTCTAAACAACTAAAGGATTGGCTAATCCAGGAGCAAATGGCTCTTGGTAAAGATATATCAAATCCGTTTATGGCTTGCAATTTGCCTAAAATTGTATGGTTCCTCATCTCCCCATTATCCTCAAAAGCTAATGAGTTGGCTAGCCCGCAAGATTATGGCTTGTGGTAAAGGCCGTGGAAAAACCATAATTGGTAATCAGCTCACCAAGATGTTGACTATTCCATCAAGAGCTGGCTAGTCCAGAAGCAAACGGCTTTTGGTAAAGACAAATCAAATCTGTTGACAGCTGGTGGTTTGCTCAAAATCACACGGTTATCAGGTGTGCCACAGTTCTTACACCTGGCTACTCCAGAAGTGATGGCTTTTGGTAAAGAGATTTTCAAATCCATCAAGTTTTTCACAAAAGATTGCTAGGGACTAGCAATACTCAAGTGTGGGGGATTGATGAGTGTGTAAATACTCATCATTTTTACCGTATTTTAACTGCCAAAACGCGTGAAAACATTCAAGAATGCATCAAAATAATGAAAATATCCCAAAGGTCGCGTTTTATATGTTTCAAATGCAAAATGATCGAAAACAAACGGAAAAACGAACAAAGTTTGCATAATTGACAGTTTCAGTCCCCCAACTTTCAAAAGTTGTCAAAACTAGTCCCTGAGCGTTTATTTTGAAAAGTCAAACCTCAAGTCTTAAAAAAAAAAAAAAATGATCTTTGGGTAAAAAGCTTTCAAAAATGAACAAGTTTAATCCTTTGGTGAAAAGTGTGGAAAAATTACAAGTTGGTCCTTGCAGTTTGGAATTTGGCAGTTTTGGTCCCTGGATGTGCAAATTTGGAAAACATTTGTTCAAGGTCCTTGGGTTATTAATGTTTGGCAAGATTGGTCCTTTGGAGTACCTTGGTGAAATTACAATTTTAATCCATGAGTTTTCGAAAAATACACAATTGGTCCTTGTCGGATATTTAATAAACCATATGGACTCTTATAACCCAACATCTAAATCAAAATCTAAAACATTGCCTTATCCAATACCCAAAACCAAATCTGTTACCAGCCTTGGCCCAAAAATCCCTTCAGCCCAACAACCAAAACCCTACCCAATCCCATCCACTTTTTTACGTTTTATAATAAAAACGTATATACTCCTTACCTTTTTCCAGTAAACGTATCCACCTTCTTCCTCAACCTTTTTTTACCCAGCGTATCTCCACACCCCCCCTTTTCTGCAAAACGCCACCTGCCTCCTCGAAAGTGCCATATCTCCTTCCCCAAGAAAGAATCACGAGATACCCAACCTTCACATGATACCACCCATCATGGGTACCCATTCCATGTCACCAATCCTCCCAATCCCACAAGTGATCCACGGCTGATAATGAGTGACGCGGCCTCCAAGATTTAATCAAGGGTTGTACGTGGTCCAAGAATGCAAAAAGTGAGTCCAAGGCAGTGGCATCAAAGATTGAAGAAACCCTAGTATAGTAGTATAAAAAAGGTGTCTTGTAAGCTTTGAGGGCTGTCTGATTTTAGTCTTTTTTTTAATAGCAGTCAAGTGAGGGTTCTAAGCTTTTAATTGTTTTTTTTTTTTTTTTTTTTTTTTTTTTTTTTTTTTTTTTTTTAAGTTTTTCATGTAACAGTTGCTTCATCAATGAAACTTTTAGTTTAAAAAGAATCTTTATTTTCCAAAATCGATTTTACTGTTTTTAATTTAGAATATAGCTTAGTTTATCACTCTGGTAATTTGCTTGTTTTCTGTTCACTAATGCTCCTTTGTATTGCTCTTTATGTTAGTTGGTAGATTTTTTTTAGTTAATACTTTTTATTGTAGCTCTGCTCCAGTTCTCACCACAGCTTTTGGTATAGTTGCTTTAGTGCTTTTTAGCTTATCTCCTGCTTATTTTCTTATTTCATTTAACTTTTTAGGATTCCCCTAGAAAACCTGTAGCTTAGTTTCCCCCTTGGTGGCTTCTTATCAGCTTTTGATAAGCTGAAACATCCCATTTAGGCACTGTATGAGCAGCTTTCTACCCCACTTTGACTTAATTTTAGATCAGCATAGGTAGGAATTAGGTTGTAATCTTTGTTTTACAAATAGTTGGAAGTGTAGAATTTATAGTTGGAGCTTTAGATTTGATTTTTATGCTTGTTTGATGAGTGATTAGTGGGCTGTAACGTCTCCACTCACAACTGCTGCCTCAACCCATTTGATCCCAATCAACCCACTGGTTCAGCAGCAAACAGTTCCCAAGCATCCTTTTGGTTTAGATTTTTGATAGGTTAGAGTTTTAATTTAGTTTTATAAATAGCTAGCGGTATGGATTTTAATATTTTGAGCTTGTTTCAGTTTTTAATTCCTAATTGCAAGTTTAAATGAGACCTGAACTTGCCCCCTTGGGACTGCTTTTGATGTTTGTTCTTAGAACCGCCAAGCTTGTTTGATTTATGTATTGTTTGATCCTTATTTAATGATTGCCGTCCTTGATTGATAATCCCAGATTGAGCTTGCTTATGTTTGGTTAATTTACCTTATTAGCTTATGGTGTTTGGTCCAGCTCGTGCTTCTTTTTTGTTTGGCCAAATGCTTATCTCAAAAACTCACTTTGATTTTATACTACAAGTCTGCTGCATGTTTGAGCTTGCACAGCCTAATTTGGTTTTTTAGAAAAATGCTTCTTTAAAATGTTGATTATGTTTGTTGTTTAAATGTCTTGCAAAAAAGAAAAAGTGAAAAAATAAAATAGTTGGAAAAATGGGTTTTGTCAGGGTCGAACCCCTGACCTCTTGCCCACGACAGACACAACACATAACCACCCTCTAACCATCTGTGCTAGCAGCCTTTTTTGTTAATCGTCTCCCATAGTTTTAATTTAAAGTAGATAAATTTTGTTTGATTATTTATTTTCAGCTTATATTTTCAGCTTATTTATAACTGCTTATTTCATGTTTTTATTTTTCTTAGGTTTATTTTTGGTAAATTTAGTTTCCATAAAAATTTCAGAATTTTAAGTTTAGTTTTAGTATTTTTTTATCTTTTTATTTAGTTTAAATAGAAATTAAATCATAATAAAAAATATAAAAACCAAAAAAATGTTTTTCTTTTTCTCAAAAATTTCTTTTGTCTTTAGAAAAGTAGAAAAATCATTTTTATACCCGTAGGATTTACGTAGCTCTAAATTCACGTTTTATCTTGTGCATTCGCGTTTTTATTAAAGTAACTTTTACGTTTTTAAATTAGATTACGTTTTAGGGTTCCCTAGCTTCCTGATTTTCATTCCCGTAAGATTTTTAGTAGATTTCAAGTTCTAATTTTCATTACCTTGTTTGTGTTTATGTTTTAGTTACGTTTGTTTAATTTTTCGTACGTTATTTAATTTCTCGTAATTCGACAATACCAAATAATCTATCAACCATTCCTTACAAGCATTTTAATCTCGAATCTCACACGATATTGCCCATTCACACCTCGTTGGGACACGACCCGGGTAACCACTTACCCAGTATCACATATATATATTGTATTCACGAGTTTTCGCAAGTCTTCCTTTTCCTAAAGGTTGATTCGTGAATTCCACTCACTTCTACCTTGTATATTAATTTGATACGCGCAAAAACGCAGCTATCAATACCCCTCAAGTCTTCAATTGAGAGGTGTGAGTGTGTAACCCTTTTATCCTTAATAATAATATCTTTGTTCACCTATCCCTCTCTCTACTTTCTCTCTCTAAAACTAGTCATGGATTTCATGTACTTTGATCAACCTCGACCTCCCGAACCACATGAATCACTAATATTTTCGGTCCTACAGGGTGTTTGGACCAGGTTTAATCTAGGTGTTCTTGATATTTGATTGTTGGTTTCTCTGCATAGGTATTCTCCCTTAGGCTTAGTTAACTTATGTAATATATCAAATAATTATATCTTATATGGTTCTTGTGTTAAGATAGAATTAAAGGAAGAAAGAAAGAAAGAAGATGAAGATTAGAGTTTAGAGAGGGGTTGGAGAGAATTGGGTGATTTCTAGAGAGAGAGAGAGTTGAGAGAAAATAGAAAATGTTAGATTGAATGAAAAGCACCAACCCTCTCCACATGTGGAGAGGGGTATATATAGTTTTCTACAAACGCCCACACCCGGGCTGTGGATCAGGCATACAGTGGGTGAAGACCCGTCCTTCTTCCATGGTGTTACTTAAACTACTACTAACTAACTAATATATAAACTAACTACGAGCTAACTTAATGCTATTACAATAATCAGGTGACCGAGACTTTTATAGGAATATTTGTATTCCTAACAATCTCCCCCAAAGTGAGATCACCTTTGAAATTAAGCTCTTTGGTCTATAAGCATTCTTTCGTCTCTGTAGCTCGTAGGATCTGATTCTTCACTTTACTTCACACTTTGTACTTTAAGCAACGAACTTCTGATTTGGATTCCTTTGTGATGTGTGATCTTTGAGCTTCTTTGAGATCATTAGCCATAGTAAATCTCCAAGCTCATCCTAAGTAGTATCGCCTTCATGTGATGTAGTGACTTTAGGACCATCATGCTCACACCCTTCTAGATCAGGAGACTTTACTTTAGAGTTGTGGATCAGGAGACTTTTTCTTCAGAGTTGCGGAAACGTTGTTGGTAGTCTCTCAACATTTGTTTAGCAAGTCTCTCATCGTCATTGATAGTGTGGAGGATGTGTGAGCATGAGGTATGGATTGACCCGATTCAGCTGGAAATAGGAGCCATCAACACCATCTTGATATGTGCCCTTGAAATAAAACAGTTAGCAATAAAGATAGAGAACGAATATGGCTTTGTCATTCGTTCTGCGAGGACAGACTACCCTCCGGTTTTGTGAAAACCGACCTGTGATCGGGTAGAGTCTCTTTTAAAGAACACTCTCCTTGACAGGAATTTCCAGCTTGTAGTAATGAATTTTCCAAAGAATCCACTTCGGAATCTTTATACTTAGCATGTTCTCATACCGGAATGTCTCAAAGCAGACAGTACGATAGAGTGAATCGGTGAATAGATATTCACGGATTGATGAGAAATTCATTTATAGAAATCACTCACGTGTCATATAATAATCATTTTTGAGACACGACGAGAGTTTTAAGCTTTGAATCAAATTTCCATCAAAAATACTTTTGGTTGAAAGGTTATACACAATCAATGTGCTCGAAAATTAGTTTGTGAGCACATTGAAAGGTTTTTGCAAAAGTATACGTCAATCCATATCCTGGAACAAGTTTGATTCAATTTTGAATCGCACCATTGTTGCTTTCCAGTTGTCACTTTGATCATTGATCCAAGGTGGATCTCACATGTCACCTACCAAGAGCTTGAGGGATGTTCGCTCTAGAAGGATTTCCATCTTCATTGTGAATATTTACATATCACTCGGATGTTCTGGCAATACCACAAGGATAATGCGTAGGACTGTAAATAGTTTATCTTATTTTCCACATTATGTGGAACAATAAGCATATTTGGAATGTGTCCTATCGAGATTTATGGATGATCTCTTTGGCTCTAGACTCAATAGTGCGTTTTGATCCGCTCCTGGAGACTGGGGAGGCGTCTCCTATTTTAGGTATCAACATAGCTCGCAATGAGCGGTCGATACATTGCACAGGGTTCCCCGTGAGGATGAAACAAGTTCTTTTAAGAGAACTTGAGTGGTTGGGAAGTTTAGTGCAGTGCGTCACTGGGTCCATGACGTCTTGTCTTCAATACTAGTGTTACTTAAGTAACCACTAGTAGATTATGAATTGAACCCGGTTTCTACCCTAAGGTTGAATATTTGGAGGGCTATTTGTTTTCACCCTTTCTACTTTCATTTCTTTTTAATTCTTCAACCCCTTCAGTGCTTACCGAGACTTTACCACTAGAACCTTGTTGGGTTTGTTCCAGTCCTAGCTCTGTCTCAGTCCGCACTCTTCCCTTTCTCACTTTTCTCCTTTTTTCATATCATTCCTAAGGACTTCTAATCTATCTATGGATTGTCCCTGGGAAAATCCTTCCGGTTCTGGTGGATCATGGGAACTCATACCTAACCTTAACCATCCTTATAACACCATGCATAAAGATAAATGGTCGGTCTTTGGTATAACTTCCGCAAATGCCTTTGCTCTCCCTCAATATGTGCATCGATATACGAAAGAGTTTAGCACATATGTGGGAGCCTATTATTGAGTACAAAAGATCACTTTTGATTATCAGATTTCATATTTAAATCACATTCTGTCCCCCGATCAAAAATTTCAAATCATTCGAGATTTTTGATCTCAATTGATTTAAATAATTTTAGAAAACTTTTGGGAGAGAAATGCGGTTAATTTTTAATGTTTTCTGATAAAAGGAACTTTTTCATGCTCCCCCTCAAACTGTGAGGGAGGTTGTTATGTGTTAGATTTGAAGAGTTTGCAAAAGATTCGAAATTTTAATGAAAACTCTTTGAAAATTTACTCATTCTGACACATAACCATCACAAATCTTGCTTTTGTGTTGTACAAAGTGGGGATGATACAAAAAAATTTTGAAAATCATTCTCCCCCTCAATCAATGACAGATGTTTAAAACATAAATATGTTATGTCATTGATTGAGTGAAAAATTTTATCAAAGATTTAGATTCAATTTGATTTTCATTCAAAATCTCATGGTACCACCAAGTTTTGCACAAATACTCTCCGGAAAAATCATGAAAGGGAAAGTATTTGGCGGTAAAAAGAAGACTTCTCTTCTTTATCAAGAAATAATGCACTGAAACGTACATTAGATCGAGGAAACATGGATGTAAAGTAATCCATGCCCAGGTGAACTTCACCCGGTAAAAGGAACAACCGTCTTTTTGGCGACGTGTTTTCCCCATTTTGAAAAGCGGGTTGCTATCTGAAGTAATAGCAAACCATATTTATGAAGACCGGGTTGTAGCCTGAAATGACTACAAGCCATATTTTTAAGTTCGGGTTGTAGCCTGAATTGACTACAAGCCATATTTTTAAGTTCGGGTTGTAGCCTGAAATGACTACAAGCCATTTAGGCATGTTTTGAAAAACCTTTTGAACTTCTGTTCGAACTTCATTTAAAGACCCGTGTCATTATTGAATGACATTTCTAGGTAAATGTTATCGATGCCAGAAGACATGGCTTAAAGAAAACTATTTTTGGTATTTTCTAATTTTCTGATTTTTATGGGTTTTTGTTGGTTTTATATATCTATATACATTTAGGTATAATATATGTACAAAGGATACTATTAAGTTTAAGAAGATGTTGACATGAATACTGAAATGAGGATTTCGTTCGGCTTGTTGTAGAAACGTGTAGTCGACATCTCTTAAACATTCACTACCAAAGCGTTCGAGGCACATGAATAATAATCGTCTGAACTTGTGCCTTCTCAGTGTGATGCTTTGGTAGCTTCCCCCCCAAACCGACAATCATTTTCATGAGACCACTTCCCCTAGACAGTTGAAGTGATGCAAAAAGTCTCATTGAATGAAGCTCGAGAACCCCGAAGGAAACAATAACACCGAAGTAACAAGGTGAACCACGGATCATCTCTGCGGTAATCAATCCTGGAATGTATGATGAAGCCCGATCACATGACCCTGTTGTACGTCCCCGATGTTCACATTCCTATAGCGGTTTGGAGCAGTTGTCAATTCAGGGGAATTGAGATATCAACATCTTCATTTCATCAAATGCTTTCCAGTTATCTTACACATACCAACTCAATCCATATTGTACGCATGTATCCAACACAAGAAGAAACGATGACACCAAAGTAACAGGTTGAAGCACTGATCATCTCTGCGGATATCACCTCCGGAGTATATGATTAAGCCCGATCATGTGAACCTGTTGCGCGTCCTTGATGTACACAAATCTCTCCCCTGATGGTTGCGATCTCATCGGAATCAGCATAACATTGTGTACATGAAGAATTAACTAGAAGCACTTTACCATAAATCGTATTAACTTATATGAAGATGTCGATAAGCAATATCATCTCACGCTCCAATTGTTCTTCTCATATTTCTTCCCACTGAAAGCTGAAGTAATACATACCACAAGTATCAAGAGACCACTTTCCCCACAGAGTTGGAATGATACACCAAATGCCACGAGTTAAGACACTGATTATCTCTGCGGTTGTGACATATGTCTTCCCGGCATAACTTCAATTAAGACGAAGTATTAAGTTCATCATGTGTACTCATTATGCATTCAGATGCATGTCTCCTTCCCCCTTGCTAGTTTTGATACCTCAGAATCAGCAACACATTTAATGCACACGTACTTGAAATCTTGTGAGAAGAACAACCTTTGGCTTAAATGGATCTGGTGAGAATCAACTGCTATAGAAACACTCACTAATTGGGTTATTACTCCCTCCCAATTAGTAAGCCCATAGATTAACTTGCTCCCTCCCAAACTGACGACCCGTTTGATATAACCTTAATTCTTGTTGAAGAAGTATCTCTCAATTCTGCCCAAAATATCTTCAGTCTCTTAACATGTCATCCACAACGTAAAGTGGATCATAGACTGATAAACTGTAGCTTCTTCACGGGTTTGTTTGGGTAACATCATGTCGACATTTTCAACTCACTTAGAATGCTTCCAGTTCTTTGATTAAAAGCCCCAATGTACACAATTCTCCCTCCATGATGATGACAATCTCTGGGAATCATCATAACTATGTGTACATAAATATATCATCTGGAAGCAATATACAAATCAATATCCCATGAGTAGATGGCGATGACAATTCTCTTCAACAATTCACTGTAGATCAACCCCTAAGTAAACCTCTTTTCACTTCCACTGGCTAATAGTGAATGACCACGTATGGAGAAAAACCCGATATAACAAACTTGAGACTGAAGTAGAGTTCCTTATTCTTGTGTCTTAAGCTTGCACTAATGTTGGAAGAACGGTGTAGAGAATTTATGCTCCAAGCAAATCTCTAAGTTCTCACTACCCAACCAAAGCATGAGACATTACCACCTCTTGCGATTATCCACAACGACAACGGCGTGTGACACTGAGTACTACAACATAACTCCTTAAAGTGATAGTTAACCAGGTCTTCAACCATCCACCTCGACTGCTAGTAACTAGATAAACCAAGTCTTCAACTTAAATCTCGAGCACGAGCAAGTTATCGTTGAAAGTCATTCATCCGTCCAACCCCGACTTCAAGATAAACTAAGATCACACCTTTGTAAGAATCAACTTCAATATCAAATACGTGATACCCAATCAACTCCGTAGTCACATTTAGTCATCCTTACTTAGTGGAACATTAGGTGTTGGAGGAGAGGAGAGTCATTTCACGCATCAATCAACATGTATTTTATTCACACTTCTCCCCCCTCAAATAATGCATATGAGGATGCGATTTTTGATTGAACAAGTGAATAGAAATACATGTAGTTTATTCACACTTCTCCCCCTCAAAAATTGCATACGAGGTTGATCCACTGTCCACACTTCTCCCCCTCAAAAATAGCATTTGAAGATGCCATTTTTGAACGAATGAATAATAACAAATAACATCTGATGAAGGTAATCCACTTGAAGACTGAACAAGCGTGGAACAAATATGAAGTTTGTTGATGAGAATGGTCGGGAGCAAGAACATTTCACAACTTCAGAAGATAAAGCGCACTCAAGCGTACACTTTTCTTTTCTTTAATGAACGGGGCCTGAAGTGTTATCAGTAGACGCCGTAATGATGACAATAAAGACCGAGACTTGAACTGAGGTGTTCAAACATCATAGTCATTGAAGAACGAGGCCTGAACTGAACTGAACAGACGTCATAATCTTTGAAGAATGAGGCCTGAACTGAAGTATTCAGATGTCATAATCTTTAAAGAACGAGGCCTGAACTGAAGTATTCAGACGTCATGGTGAGCAAACATCAACATTGACCTTCTATACCTCCTGAAGTAGGAGATATGCTTGCTTTAGGCCTCCAGACTTTGAGTCTTCGCGTGTGGTGAATGATTGATGTACCTGCAACTGAGTAAGGACTACCTGCACTAACATTACAAACTTGATTGCATATATATGGGTTAGTGACAAAAGTATCCAAACCGTTGGGGGTGTCACGGTCAACCAAGGTATTGCCATTGGTAAGTATCTTTCCGGTAGGTATCCACTTAAGTCCAACGTTCTTAAAAATTCTACCAGTTGGAATCCACTTATGGCAAGGTCTAGGATTGTTAAGCTTCCTATGCACAGTGGAGGGCTTATCGATATTCCTAGTCTCAGAAGATTTAGCAGTTTGAATCCACCTAGGAGAAGTTATAGGTTTATTTTGCTTCTTATGCATTGTGGATGACTTACTATAAATCCTAGACTTAACAGGTTGAACCTTAGCATTGTTCCTCAATATCCTAGGAGGGATCATACAAGGTTGTAAACCTAAGATTCCATCCTTATGAAGTAGTGCCCTTTTCCTAGCCTTTTCTAGATCATAGTTCTTGTGCAAGTCATTAATATCATAAGTGTTTTGAACCTTAATGCAAGGTTTCGACATTGTTTTCAAACTAATCCTAGAAGAGCTGGGTGTAGGAGTAACTACTTGTTGAGGTTTAACCGAACTAGAAGCAGTTATCTTAGGCAAATAATGTGTAGTGACTGGTTTTGTCAAAACTTGTTCCGCATCAACTTGGGAGGCAAACCGTGTTTTTGAAAGTTTTGGTCGTTCAGATCTAAATGCAGTTGGTTGCCTAACAACGGATTGGTTTCTATTTGATTGAAAACCTGGTTTCCCCAAGATTGATGGTTTTGCAAACTTAGTGTTCACACTATCCCCTGTTGCTTTTCTTAGCTCGTTCTTTAATGCGGTTATTGTGAACCCCTTTTCAAGAAGTTGAGCTTTGAAATCATCATTTTTGGCAATCAAAGAGGTTGTTTGTTCTATCGTCTTAGTTCTCATTTCTTTGATTGAGTCACCTAAAACCTTTTGATGCTTTTTCAAAGACTCATTTTCCTTAAGTAATTCAGCCACATAGATTGACAGTTCATTAATTCTTGTCTTGGTTGCATCAATGTCCTTGTTTGTTTCGACTAAACTACATTTCACATTCACAGCAGAGATATGTTTCTTCAAGTTAGTGATTGTCAAGTTTTTGGCTTCCAACTGGGCTTTTAAATCATTAATCATAAAGAATTCACGGAACTCAGGAAGTTTCGGATTTTTACTTGGTTGGTTTGTTTGAAAACTTTCTTTCTGTTGTTGCATTGCGATTTCAAGTGAAATGCAATGTTTTTCAAGTTGTAAAAATCTGTTTGAAAGTTCATTAAAAACTTCTTTATCAACCATGTCATTGGATTTAAACATCTCAGCTGTAAACAAAGAACTTGACTCATCATTGCATTCAGCATCCTGATCACTTTCTCCCCCCTTATGATTCATATTTGTTGGATTAGAAATGGTATTGCTGTCACTCTTTTCTAACAAATTTGTGTCATAAGTGGGCTTAATTTGATCAGTATGCTGCCGTTCATTAGAAAGCACATTATGTTGATTATGTTTATCAGTGAGGGGTACCTCAGCGCTTGACACCTGTTCTTTTACGGGTCTGAAATCAGCATCCATATCATGTATAACAGGAGTCTCTGAAGTGTTGATAGTGTCAAGCTTATCAGTCTTTGATTCTTTGCATTCAATGACAGCTGACCCAACATCCGATGCTTTACCCGAATCAACAATACCCTCACATGATTGAACCCGAGATGCCTTCACCTTGTCATCATATGCAGGTATATGTTGTGCCTTTTCGTTAATGAATCTTTTCACTTTGTCCATAAGCTGGACAAGTGTGTCTCTGAACGTGTTAACCTCAATTCCCGTGTGATCAGCAAAGCACTTTTTCGTCATCTCACTATAATGGTCATACTCCAGAGTGAATTTCGAATCAAAGAACACTTGGAGTTGTTTGTTGATCACACAAAGGGCAGCCATGGATCCCATCTTGAAAAATTCTCCTTGGTCAAGTTGTTGTTGTAGTTGATCTAAATTAAGAATCATTGTGCATGTGAAAGTCTGAACATCTTGACCAAAGAGTGTTACAAATGCGCGTTCGAATCCCATCTTGAATCCAGTTCCCTCTAAAAGTACAGATAGGTGTGAATGAAGTTGTCAAAAACATTCTATGCAACTTTCATTTGCATTCTGAAGCACTTGCCGTGACTGAAGCAACTCATACTCATGTGAATTAGAGCACAAAGATTCCATATTAGTAGTTTCAGATTCAAAACCAGTAGCGTGTTGTACTATGTTGGAAATCTTATGATCGTTGATTATGTCATACCGTTTGAGAATCTCAGATATGACTGAGTCTGAAGAATTAGACATGATTTGAGCACGCACGGGATTTTACAAGTCAATGATTTAAACCGAAAAATAGAATCTTTCGCGGTATTTTACAAAATCAAGACAAAACCGTGAAACAATGAGAAACCGTTAGAACGGTAAATTATGAGATGATAGTTTGAAGAGCGTGATGGTTGTATGATCAAAATCCGAATAAGCCCCGAAATTATATCCACTGAGCACGAAAACCCGAGGTTATCTCCAATTAGCCCGAAACTATCACAAACCAAAACTCAATCTCGTACTTTGAAGCTCACTCAAAATCTCGATCCGAGTAATATACCCAACAAAATTCACCACAATAAACATAAGCAGATTCGACTACAAGTTCCTACACAACGAAATCTCTTTTATATTACACGACCATCACCCTCGGTTGTATTGGAGCTTGAGTAAAAAAACGTGATCAACAATAAAACATTCACCACAACAATATTTGCTTCCACCACCAATTGGTTATCACAAGCCAAAAAAATGAATTGTACGATAGCCCAATGTCCGGATGGAAAAACAATACGGCCCGATCTGATTACAATAAGTAGGCCCAATCCAAATCCCTTTAGATCTTAATAAACTGTGAAGAAAACTCACATAAACACAATTTATCCTCATAAACCGTAACCCTAAACACCTACACAAGTTATACACAGCCACCTAACTACTTCCAAACCAAATCATTGAATCTGAAGAAAAGTTCGTCACCCCTTTCCTTTAATGAAAGACAATAAACAACAAGAATACACTTGTAAATCAAACACCAAGGACACTAATTACACTTGACGAATAAAGACCTAATCAAAAGGACGAACCCTTTTCACAACAGTGAGGTTCGAATGGAACCAAGGTAGGTTACTAAACGGTTTTGTTTTGCTTTAAATCGTTGAACGAATGAAAGAGATAATCGAAACAGTTGTTTTGGTTATATCTTTATAAGATTCGGACATAATCAAAAGAAAGATCAATGATGACTATCTCATGTGGTTAGGACAAAGTGAGAAATTGTTCAAAGAGAATAACCTGAGATCCTTTGTATTTTATTTTGTGTTAACGTTCAAACCGAATCAAAGATAAAGATGAAACAGCAATGTTTTGATCTTAATCTTTATAATAGATGTTCGGATAATAATACAAAAGAAGTCAATCTTCTTTGTCAATTTTCATTATAGATCTGTGATGAAGTTGTATCTCGTTTGGATTTGTCTTTGGACAAATTTAGAATACAACATTAGAAATCTGAGATCATTTGGTTTCCTTTTGATTGTTGTTGTTATTCTTTCGTTTCGATTCTTGTTTGTGAACGAGTTAGGATGAGATGAAGTTTTACTTGATAAGATGTATTATACCGCTGCCTAAATCTAAACAAGGTACCCGCAAAAAAGAATTAACCGCAACTTATGAGATAACCGCTAACTCGAATGAACCGCAAAATTATGAGGTAACCACAGTTTTTTTTTTTTTTTTTTTTTTTTTTTTTTTTTTTTTTTTAAGGTAACCGCAGGTCACAAATGTACAAACGAGTCACAATCTACTTTTTGTTTATATCTCACAAACAGCCAAAAACCCAATAGCTGTACATGCAATACAAGACAGGGCACTTAAAATATTATTTTCATTCAATTGCAAACCGCTAGTATATGAAATTAGATTTAACCGCTAGTAAGAAAGACAAAAGAGCACCAAAAGAAGAAACAAATACCACTCGTGAACCACTAGTAAACCTTCAACAGTTTGCAAATAGATATCTGGTTTGAAAAAGAATTTCATTTGTACTAGACTTAGCAATGTATACAACTCAAATGAAGCAAGAGTGTTATCTTATGAAAACAAAGTCGAACCATGATAAAAACACAAGAACCAAACTGAAAATTTGAGATCAAACAATCCCAAGGATGAAACCATGGCTCTTGATACCAATTGTAATATATCAAATAATTATATCTTATATGGTTCTTGTGTTAAGATAGAATTAAAGGAAGAAAGAAAGAAAGAAGATGAAGATGAGAGTTTAGAGAGGGGTTGGAGAGAATTGGGTGATTTCTAGAGAGAGAGAGAGTTGAGAGAAAATAGAAAATGTTAGATTGAATGAAAAGTACCAACCCTCTCCACATGTGGAGAGGGGTATATATAGTTTTCTACAAACGCCCACACCCGGGCTGTGGATCAGGCATACAGTGGGTGAAGACCCGTCCTTCTTCCACGGTATTACTTAAACTACTACTAACTAACTAATATATAAACTAACTACGAGCTAACTTAATGCTATTACAATAATCAGGTGACTGAGACTTTTATAGGAATATTTGTATTCCTAACAACTTAGTTTTAGCATTAAAAGAGTAGGTCTGAAGCAAAAAAGTCAACAACCATTTTCAATTGCATTTCTGTTAGTGTAAGTAACTTTTAGAACCTAAGATCATGCAATCTGTTAGTATTAGAGTATATACAGGTTAATTAAAAGTTATATCAGCTTAATATTGCATTTAGGATTAGTATTGATCATTAGAAAGTCATTTTAGTCAAATCTCAGGTGTAATAAAAAAGTCAAATACGTCAGCGCTGCAGGTTCAAAGAGACCTGATCTCAGGTCCAATTGAGGGTCAATTAGGTTTTAGATTTAGAGTTTTTTTGGTTTTTTAGATTCCCAGTAGTATAGGATAGCATTTGCCCCCATAAACTTTCATTCCTTAGCTTTTTGTTACTGCTTATTGGCTTATCCAAGTGTGTGGATTGAACCAAGCTTCTGTTTCAATTTTGAGGCCTGCAATTGTGATCTAGAGGTTCAAATCTGAGATTGGTTGTTCATTTGTGTTCATTTGTGCTCCTAGTTATTGTTTTCATTGAGTTTTTGCCAATTGCTTATTTGTTGCTTAACTGCTTATTAAGCCAAGAGCTGATATCATATGTTTTGGACATAATCTATGTTTCTGAGTGCTTATTGGTTTGAATCTTGTTTCATTCAACTTATTTAAGTCTAAAACACATTTGGTCAAAGTTTGGACAAGTTTGGTCAAAGTTTGCTTATAAATAAGCACTCCCATTAAGCTGTTTTAAGCCAATAAGCAGTTCCTGTGCCTAATTTTCAATTTTCAAAATTTTCTTAGGTTTAGATTAATATTTTAGATTTTCCCTGAATTTTTCATATTTTTATGAGTTTATTTTCTATTTTTCTTATTTAATTTTCCTTTTTACTCAATTTTTAATTCATTTTAATTACCAAAAATTGCAAAAAAATAAGAAAAATCCTTAAAAAATCAAAAAATATTTTAGAAATTAGTTTTCATTTATTTTAGATTTTTAGAAATTTATTTTGCTATTTTCCCATTTATTTTCAATTTTATTTCAATATTTAATTAGTTTAATTAGTTTTTAATTCACAAAAATATCACAAAAAGCCAAAAAAATAGATTTTCAGTTTTAAAAATAGTTTTTAGTTATTTTAGAATTTTCAAAAATTTATTTTGCATTTTTCTCACTTAATTTCCATTTTCTTTTAATTTTTAATTAGTTAAATTAGTTTTTAATTCATAAAAATTAAATAAAAAGTCAAAAAAATATTTTTTCTTTTTCTCAAAATTTTCTTTTATCATTTTTTATTTAGGAAAATTATTTTCAAGTCCGTAGGAGTAGTAGCTTAAAATTCACGTTTTGTTTCGCGCGTTAACGTTTATTTTGCGTTTAAGCTTACGGTTTTGAATCTAAGTTTCGTTTTAAGTTTGTTTACTTGAATTACGTGCTTAAGTGATTAATTGTGCTTCATTTTCATATTCCTTAGTGTAATCTCATTAAAATCACTTTTCCCACTTTCACGACACGTTTCACGAACTAGGAATTCAAAATTCCATTCACACATTCGCTGGGACATGACCCGGGGAAATACTTTCCTAAGTACTTCTTTGGGAAAATAAACCTATACTAGAAATGACTAAATCAAATGGCACCGCTGCCGGGGAAGGTTGAAGTGAATTTTTTATTTTCGTTTTTTGAAATTGTGTTTTGAAGACCTTCCTTTGTATATATTTTCTATAAAAACCAAAAAAAATGAAAAATCCAAAACACTTTTCCTAAAGTGTTTTCAAAAATACCAAAAAGAAAGTTACAGCCTCGACTCTCCCGTGGAAGGGGGGCGTTGTAAACCAAATAAGCTTACCAACATAAGAACGCGTGAAATTAGTTGCTAATCGGATTACTTTAATTCTACAACCGAATAAGCGGAAAATACGGAAGCTTTGACATTAAATTGCAAGCTGAAGAGAGAAACACTCTTCTCTTCCGTTTCGTCGCAAGTAGATTTGAAGAAAACGGTTACGATTAACGTAACGTTTGAAAAAAGAGAACAGAAGTTTAAGTTTTTGAATTTTTATTTCCAAAAATATAAAAATACAAAAAGATTTTCCTTTTTTACTTTGATTTTCTTTTTTCAATAATTAAAAACCAAAAATAATCTTCTTATCCTCTTATCATTTGATTCTTCTTCTTTAATCCTCTAAACCGATAATTCTTATGGATCTGATTTGTTTTAAATGTGGAGAACCGTTCTTTGAAGGTTCATGTGTTTGGTGTAAGTTGAACAATGTGGTATTGATATTCATGATGGAGTTTGTTAGTTTTGTAATTCTCCCGAGTATGTTCAAAGAGCAATCCTTCAAGACGTTCCCGATTACTATCCAACACCTCCACCACCTTCGTTTACGTGCTTTAATTGTGGAAATCCATCCGATGAAGGATTACCGTGTGGGCAATGTTTTTGTAATCAATGTGGATACATGAATTGTATATGTTACGCCCCGAGTGCTGAAACGTCTTACGCTTGTGATTCGAGTTTTGATAATTATCCTCAAAATGATTTCAATCATCCTTTTCAAAACTCTTATGAGCAAGTACCAAATTACAATGATGATTCATTCCAAAGTTCATCAAAATTTGAAAATTGTGGGGAATCTTTTGAATTTTTTTTTTTTTTTTTTTTTATTATGATATGTGGTCATTCCTAGTAGTCGGTGAATTACAAGGAGGTTCGTTTAAAGGTTGATTTAAGAGACAAGTATTGACAGTATTTTTTCGACATATTCTCACAAATTATGCTTACACAGTCTATCTATATTGCATCAGAAGTCTAAAGTACGGGTAATTAAGGCATGTACACAAAATAGTATGATGATTTCGATAAATCGCAACCATCAATAGGGAGAAGAACATGCCAAAAGAAGTAGTGTTTCATCTCTAGTACGTTGGTTGTTTTTGGGAATTGTGCTTACACTGGAACCGAAGAAGTACTAATGATGTGTACATCGGAGCGTATTACCAACCTTCTGTGCAATGTTATGTGAGTTATATTGTCAAAATGCTCCCTGAACGACAACCATGTGCCTATACTTTTGAATCTACTTTATCCGCTGCTTGATGAAAAGAGAGTTGTCGGTTCAGGAGGGAGCAAAAAAAAATAAAAAAAAGAATAAAGGCTCACTAGTTAGGAGGGAGTAATAACCTAACTAGACCATTACAGTTGAAGTTCAGAGCTACAAATACCTTTGCCGTCAGTGTCAAAGATCATACGCCGAGATCGTCGGAAAAGAGAACTTCAAGTCTGCCTCAGTATCTAGACTACAGAGACTCTGCGCTTCAACAACGTCAACATAGTTTACTATTGTTGTAATTTTACTTTGTTAATGTATTTATAGGTCTCATTGTAACCATTCACGTGTGACGATATCTTGGAGGGAGATTGTTAGTATCGCTATTTTATTAAGATAACGTCACACAAGTGAAATGGACTAGATATGTAGCTAGTAGTAACTTCAGGGACTATTAGTGGTCATTAGGCAAACTTATTATGTAATGAGCCTATAAATACCCCTCATGACTCTCCATGAGGGGTGTGGGAAATTGTGTATCTTTAATTTCATTTTTAATATACTCCATTTTCTCCACCCTCTCTCTACTCTTTCTCTCTCTAGAACCAAACATGGAATCCATCTTCTTTGATCAACCAAGACCTCCCGAACCACATGAATCATACATATTTTCGGTCCAACATAACCAACCCCCACAAACTCCCAATATTATTGATGAAATTAAAACCCTTATCGAGAAGTTAAAAGAGTTGGTGGCTAATCGTGAAACTTATACTCCCGAGCCTCGTGAGAAGTCTATTGCAGAATTACTTGCTGAAGAGAAAGCGTCTAATCCTTTTAAAAATTTTAATTACTATGATTTCGACGACGATGATGAGAAAATCACGATCATTCTTAATCCTCACAAAACTTCCGTTGTTTCTCCTGTAGAACCCGAGGACTCTCTAAAAATGGGGGACGAGCATCTTAACACTACTCCGACAATGGAATCGGACGAATTCAATAAGTCTAGTGTTGAGAACCTCGTCCCAATCCCAAGTGAGTCCGGGGAAATTTCTAACGGTGATTCTGAAATTGTTTCCGACTCTTTCCATCCTTCTCTTACACTGGTTGAGGGAAGCGACCTCGTTTTGGAAGAAGACGATACTTTTATTGATAACGATGATTCTATGTCAACTGAGATTGTTACGCCGTCAGATCCTTTGGAGCCCGAGCTCAAGGATTCTTTACCCAATTTTGTAAAACATGATTTTGTTACGGCTGAAGAAAGTGACGTATCTCCAATTGATAATCTGAATGATCGTGTTGAGATGTTCTCAGATTCTTACGATGATGATTCTTTATCTTGTGGAGACATCGATTACGTGGATGAAGTACCTTCTGAGCTCGTCAGCTTAGAAGAAGAGAGTAATCTAGAAAACGAAGTTAAATTCAATCATCCTAAAGATATTGATGACCTTGTTCCAAGGGTTTCCGAACCATTCAATATGACTTTCACAAATCCGTTATTTGATTTCGATTTGGAATTGACTCTTGATAATCCAATCTTCGATATTCCTTGTGATGAGTCCAAAATGGAACCCGAGGTCCAGGATTCACATAATACAATTGCTTCTCTTCAAGAGAAGTTCTCCGATGAACTTACTCATACCATTTCTCCATCGGATATTGAAAATGACGAGAATGGCCTTCAAAGAAACGAGCTTATTGAAGAAATACATAATGGTGATTTACCTTCCGATACTGATTCATCTCTTTTCAATTTACCATCTTCTCGTCTACCCGCGAAACCACCAGATGTAATTTTTGAATAAGATACGAATGAAGAAATTTTTGCAGTGGTGGACGAGATTTCCGAACATGATGTTCCTATGCTTGATATTTTACCCACCTAACCCACCCGTGATTCTGAAATTGACTTTGGTATTATCATCCGAGTGTTTAAACCATTCTTTGCTTATCCCATCATTCCTTCACTTTTTCACTCCACCGGGAGTGAGGATACCGTCTTTGACCCCGGCATCTCCGTTTTTCGTGTCGGGTGTCCGTTCCATCTGCTCTCCCCAAGGACGAATTAATTCAGGGATCGAGTCAAACTCATGTGACTCGGTGAACAAAAACAAGCACTTCATGGGAGGCACCCCATGCTTATCCATTTCATTTTCTTTATTTTCTATTTTCTTAAGTAACGTGACGTGAGGGGGGCGACCCTTTCCAAACTCGTGTTTTCATGGTTGTTTGTGAATGTTCAGGAATTTCCCCGAAGATTGAGGACTCTCGTGCTCGTGTTTTGTCGTCCTCTCCACTCGAGTCTCATTCTTCGCTGCTCTTTCGGAAATTCACCATATCCAAAATCTTATCGACTAACGTTTATCTCATGGCATACTTGATAAACGGCCTTAGATATTACGTATAGACTACCCGTACCCTTAAAACATTGAGGACAATGTTTCACTTTAGTCTTGGGGGTGAATCTTCGATTCGATTTGACTTGTTACCTTCGTCTGAGCTGTTTACTTACGCAACTCTGTTTTTCCACCAAAATTAAAATTTTTCGTCACTTTATATATATATATATATATATATATATATATATATATATATATATATATATATATATATATATATATATAGTAAGAAGAATAATTATAATAAGAAGGGTAAGAAGTAATTCTAGCCACACATTTCAAATTAGGAGGGAAATTTTGAAGGAAGATGCATCCACTTTTGTAGGTGCATCTGAAATGTGTGGTTGTGGTTACTTCTTATCATTCCTATTTTAATTGTTCTTCCTATTTGATCCTAACTCTCTCTATATATATAAAATGATATATGGTATAATAATAAAGATTTGACACCTTGTTTTAACTTTCCAACCGGCTAGAGTAGAAATAAATGTTCTGACTTAACTGGGCGTGTTGAGCCCTAGCTCGTCTCCCTTAACCAATATAATCAAAAGATTATTGGCTAAGCATCCGCGGATCTCATTACTTGGGATTTTAAATTTGCGAAGATCGAGGAATGATAGAGTTTATTTAGAAGTTTCGTGCTAAGTGGAGTAGTTGGATCTCTTTAGAGCCCACGAAAGGTACTTGTGGCCTCGTTGTTCCCACAAGATTGCACACCAATAATAATAGATCTCTAGGATTAATTAAATGTATGGGGTTTGGGCAATACTTAGTTTTTTCTCGTTCCCAACAAAATCTCTGCATATGGAGGTTTGGTACACATAGGGGTACTGCCAGTGTTACGGTGAAATAGTATATTGCATCTTGTCAGTTCACAGTCGATGGTGTGATCTTAGTAAAGGCCGTAGGACTCGGGGTTTGGCATATGATTATTAATATCAATAATAATAATAATAATCCAAAGCCAATAAAAAGGCAGATGAATCCAAAGCCATAAAAAGCAGCGGATATAAATCCGAGGTCATCATAAAGCTCTTACATCTTGGTGGCTCTTAAACCGTTGTTGTAATTGAAATAAAGGACTAAGGACCAAATATTATTAAATTGCTTATAATTATGCAAAAATGCCAAGCTTCGACTCCGGGGGTTTCCCCTAATAAAAAGCTTCCGTCTCGGGTCTCAAACATGGGATGTTTCGGCTGTAAATAAAAAGGGGGCCCCTACTAATCGTGTTAAATCAGAGACCTTAATGTGGACCCGATTTCTGTATGTATGGGTTTTCGAGGGAAAATTTAGAAACTACTTAGCGTTCAAATTTTGGGCTTTTATCGAACTAACAACTATCAAAATGAGAAAATATGAAGAAATTCATTTCTCACAAAAATAAAATCTTGAGATACAAAACTTAGGAACTGGGAACAAGAGGTAATTACACAAGTAACTTTTGTGGGTAGTGTTAGCATCTAACTTGTGGATAAACAATGATTTCGATTTTACGCTTAGTTTGGGGGCTTGTGAAAAATCAAGGATAACGATTTTTATCCGTATGGTCTCTTCTCTGTGAGAAGTGTTTCTACTCGTAGACACTGAAAATTATAACAGATAAGAATTGATAATGAAAGTCAAGGCAAACCGGCACATATATAAAAAAAATGGAAAAGTACAAAAAAGAGTAGTAGTAGTAGTTGTCAGTGTTGCAAAAATCGGCTGAGGCGGCCGATTAATCGGTGATTAATCGGCCTCGGCCCTGGAACTTGTAGGAAATTACAAGGTAATCGGCCGAGTCAATAAAATCGGCCGATTAATCGGCCAAAAATCGCAACTCGGCTCCCGACCGCCTCTGGACCGATTCACGATTTTTGCAACATTGGTAGTTGTTATTCATGAAAATCGGAAAATAGAGCGTTTTTGAGAATAAATGATTTTAATATCTCTTTTGAACATCATTGCTACTTTACAACGTCAGTAAAGAGAGGTTTTGAAATTATTTTTCTCTTAAGCGTGAGGTGATGACATTGCGTTAGGGCACGGGAATACCTTAGTCTGGGGGATTTTAATGTGTGTTTATTCACACATCCTTTTAGACTTTAAATCAGATCAAATACACCAAATACTAACCAAATATGCCAAGAGAATGTGTGTTTTTGTATTTGTGTATGTGCATGTATAGATATGTGAAAAATGGACAAAAAGAAAGCCAAAACCGACAAAAATGAGCACAAGAATGGAAAAAGGTCAAAAGCCGGAGCCTGGGAAGCTTAACGATCAAAAGAAGCTCAAAATGTCAAAAATAAGTCTGTTAGGAATACAAATATTCCTATAAAAGACTCAGTCACCTAAATATTGTAATAGCATTAAGTTAGCTCGTAGTTAGTTTTGTTTTTATTAGTTTAGTTTAAGTAACACCGTGAAAGAAGGACGGGTCTTTACCCGCTGTATGCCTGATCCACAACCCGGGTGTGGGGGTTTTTATCTTTTTTTGTAAGACACTATATATACCCCTCTCCACACGTGGAGAGGGTTGGTGCTTTCTATTCTCAATCTAATATTCACACATTTTCTCTCATCTCTTTCTCTCACAAGAAACACCCAACTCACTTTCTCTCTCTAAAATCTCTTCTTCTTTATTCTTTAATCAATCTAACCACAAGTAACCATACATGTTTGTGATGATGAATATTCTAAAATTGGTATCAAGAGCCAAGGTTTCATCTTAGGGCCTTGGATATTCGGATTTGGTGTGGTTTTTGTGAGTTAGAAGAGTTTTCTTTGAAAACATCATGGTTTGATCTTTCTAGTGTTATTTGATACGTTATGGGTGTACTTTTGTGATCATTGGTGTTAGTACTACATAGTTTTTCAGTTGGTTATGCTACATCAAACGTGTATTTGAAGTTGGGATTGATTTTGGGGCGTTATTCTTGACTGCGGTTAGCTCTACTGTTTTATTTCTTGGTTGCGGTTAGCTACTGGTTCCTGCGGTTTGCTAGTTAGCGTTTACTTTACTGGGTATATGGAAAAAACGCAAGATAGTGACTGTTTTGGACTCTAGTGGGTTGCGGTTAAGTCTTTGCGGTTTGCTCCTGCGGTTACTGTTGTGACTTGCGATTTGTTATTTGCGGTTTGCTCATTCTGCGGTTAACTCTGGTTTGCGGTTTACTCATTCTGCGGTTAACTCTGGTTTGCGGTTTGCTCATTCTGCGGTTAACTCATTCTGCGGTTAACTCTGGTTTGCGGTTTGCTCATTCTGCGGTTAACCCTGGTTTGCAGTTTCCTCATTCTGCGGTGATGCATGGGAATCGCAACAGGCTTTACCTCTCGAGGGATCTCGAGAAGCTTACAACCCCCACCAGGCAGTGTACCTGATCGTTGTAGTATAGTATAGTGACAAGTACCGGGGGATTGATCGTTCAGCTTAGGAATAGTGTTGCTAGGATTAGAAAACCTAATTACTAGTTCTAGAGGTGATGGATGATTATTTTTGTGTTTTTATGTTTTATGGAAAGCAAGTAAAAATCTCGGGTTTTGGAAGAGTGGGCGGAATTAGTTGCTATTCAACTAACCCAAAACTAAGATGCAATCAAAATAAAATACTAAAAATGAAAATAAACTAATTATACTAAGGTTGTGAGCAGTAATTGGATAAAATGTGTTTACTTAGACTTCACTACTCCCTAGATATCTTTTACACGTTAATTACTTGTTATAATTGTATGGATGACGGATTGTATTCCTTAATACCATTCATGGGGTGGCATACATAACTCCCCAATTCTATGAGGTCTTATCTCCTCCTACACCATGACCCAGCACAACTATAGGGATTGTAAACAGTGGCTCATGCATTAAATACAACCAATAAAGACCTAGTACGCCTCGGTTCATGTTTCTTAAGATGTTCAAGCATGTTACCATTTGGAGATCTGCCAGTTTTCTTAAGCCTAACATATACAATCATTCATCCAAGACAAGAATAAACAAGTAATCAACACATAATCAAAATCTAGGTTTCATTAGATCTAAGCAAACACAAAAGAGATCTAGCCTAGCATAATGGAATTGAGACAAGAACAAGATATAGACAACCAACACATAGACATATTGATTGAATTAGAAGAACACTTATCTCAATTACAATGCAAGGTATCAAGGGTTTGGAACCCTTGAAAAACCTGTAAAAGTTGCACCAAATTCGTCTTTAGGGTTTCACCAAAACTTCTCTCTCTTTTTATGTGAAAAACTAGAAAACTATATATAGGGAAATAGGGGTGACGGCGTCAAGAGCAAGGGTGTGACGCCGTCATCTCGCCGCCAAATACTTCCTCGGACGGCCTTGATCTACTTATGACGGCCTATGTGACGCCGTCATCAACTACGGTATTTTATTCTTTAGGTTTTGACGCCGTCAAGAACAAATCTTGACGCCTTCATGTACTGTTCCAGCATAGAAATTTGAGACTTTGCCGTTTTCTTCACTTTTATGCTCCAAAAACGTCCAAAATAGCTTCTTTTCCAGAATTCACTCTCCAAGTACCTAAAATCACAAAAGGAACGATTTAGGGCAATATTTGATCAAATAAAGTCGGATTCGGGCTTAAATGACCCCCTAAAAACGGATCATTTTTCGCCTCATCATGCGGTTAACTCATTCTGCGGTTAACTCTGGTTTGCGGTTTGCTCATTCTGCGGTTAACTCATTTTGCAGTTATTGTAGCGTTTACCTTCAGATTGCGATTACCTCCAACTAGCGTTTACCTCTTCTAGCGATTTGCTAAAGTTGCAGTTTGACCAAAGTTGACTTTTTACGTCAAAACTTCAAACGGCCATAAGTTTTAAACCGTAACTCCGTTTTCAGCGAATTAGCTGTCAAAACGTCCGGAACAGGCTGAATATTGTGAAGTTTCACCACGAAGTCATGAAACAAATTTTTCGAGGCCTAAATCACCTCCACAGTGAAATTATTGAGGTTTTAAGTTTTTAGACTTAATTTTCACCAAATTTTTGAGGCCAAACTTACATCAACCGAACCAAGATCACAACTAAACAACATCAAATGATCTTCAAGTCCATCAACTGATCATCAACTTCATCTCCAGTGTTCAGTGTTTCACGGTTTTTTCTTGATTTTGTAAAATGCCGCGAAAGAAACTATTTCTCGGTTTAAATCATAGAATTGTAAAATCCCGTGCACGCTCATATCATGTTAAACTCTTCGGATTCCATCATATCTGAAATACTCAAATTGTATGACATGAACGATGGTCATAAGATTTCTAACCCTGTACAACATATAATTGTGTTTGAGTCTGATAACGATGTAATGGAACCTTCGTGCTCGGATCCTCAAGAGAATGTGACTCATCAGCCAAGTAAATTACTTGATAATGCAAAGGAATGCCACATAGAATGCTTTCGACTACTTCATTCACATCTCTCGGTACTGTTAGAGGGAAATGGATTCAAAATGGGATTCGAACGTGCATTTACAACTCTCTTCGGTCAAGATGTTCAGATTTTCAAAGACACAATGATTCTTAATTTAGATCAATTACGACAACAACTGGACCAAGAAGAATCTTCCAATATTGGACCCATGGCTGCCCTCTGTGTGCTCAACAAACAACTGCAGAGGTTCATAGATTCAAAATCCGCTATGATATATGACTATGAAAGTCAGATGACTATGAAGTGTTTTGCTGACCACACGGAAATTGATGTTGACACATTCAGAGACATTTTACTTCAACTTATGAGTAATGTTAAGAAGTACATTGAGGAGGGAGCATATCATGAACTTAAGAATGATGATAAGGTGAATGAATGTAAGGTGCAATCTAGTGATAGTGATGTTAAGTCGGGTAAAGCATTGGATGCAGGAACAGTTATCACTGAATGCAGAGGTACAAAGATTGATAAGCTTGACACAAACAACGGTTCTGTGACTCTTGTTACTTATGATGTGGATGCAGCTATCAAACATGTAAATGTTCAGGTGTCATGTGCTGAGGTACCTCTAACTGTTCAACAAAATTTTTCTGCAAATACACTTACACAAACTAATCAAGATGCTGAACATGATTATGACAAATGTTCTTTGGCTGAGGCTGAGCCTGAAACTAAGTGTTCCAAATCTAACGATACGGTTGATAAGAAAATTTATGATGAACTTTCACACTAAATTTTGCAACTTGAAAAAAATTGCATTTCTCTTGAAATTGCAATGCAAAATATGGAAGAAAGTTTACAATCTAACAAACCATGTAAAAATCCGGTATTTCCTGAGTTCCGTGAATTTTTTTGAAATTAACACTTTGAAAGCTCAGCTTCAAGACAAAAACTCGACAATCAACAATTTGAAAAAGCATATTTCTATCCTGAATGAGAAAAGTAATATAGTCAAAGCTAAACATGACACCGATGTTATTAAATCAAGAAACATCGAATTGGAACTTTATGTGGCTAGATTACTTAAGGAAAATAAGACTTTGAAAAGGCATCACATAGACTTAAGAGACTCTATCAAAGAAACTGGTACTAAAACTTCAGAACAAACAACATCTTTGATGGTCAAAAATGATAAATTCAAATCACAAATTCAGGATAAGGGCTTTACAACTGCTGCTCTAAAAAATGAGGTAGGAAAACTAACAAGAAACAGTGTGAACACTAAGTTTGCAAAACCATCAATCTTGGGGAAACCGGTTTTACAATCAAGTAGAAATCATTCAGTTGTCAGACAACTGAATGCGATTAGATCTGAACATCCAAAATTTTCAAAAACTCAATTTGCCTCCCAAGTTGATGCGAAACAAGTTTTGTCAAAACCAGTCACTTCACATGATTTGCCTAAGAAAAATGTCTCTGGGTCTGTTAAAACTCAACAAGTAGCTACACCTTCTCCTGACTCTTCTAGGATATGTTCGAAAACAGTGTCAATACCAAGCATTAAAACTCAAAACTCTTATGATATAAATGACTTGTACAAGAACAATGACCTCAAAAAGGCTAGGAAAAAGGCTCTACTTCAAAAGGATGGTATTTTAGGTTCACGACCTCATAGGATGCCTTCTAGCTTATTCCAGAACTCGGCCAGTAGTAGCAAACCAAAACCTGTGAGCACTCAACAAACAAATAGGAAGTGTCCGGTTTCCAAGAGTAGTTGCACATCAATTAAAGTGATTCCTGTAGCTAATCACTCTAAGAATCCTAGAGTTTGTTCTGAATCCAAACACCTTGTTTGCTCAACTTGTCTGAAATGTGTTTTAAAGGCAAACCATCTTAGTTGTGCTACACAATTCCTGAAGAAAGTGAATATTTGTGATAAGGTTCAACTATCTAAAACTAGAAACTACAACAAGCCCGTAGAACCAAAGAGTTATAATCAGAAACCTGGTACGCAGATTAATTTAGAACAAAGGTATTCTCTCAACAATAATTCCACTTTACATGAGAAACCAAACATTCCTAGAACTTGCCTTAGGTGGATACAGATGGGTAGAATTTTTAAGATTATAGGTCTTAGATGGATACCTATAAGAAAGATGTTCACTGATTGCAAAACCAAGGTTGAAAGTGGAACCCCAAATGGTATAGATGCTGATTTCACCAACCTATATAAATGCAAACAAACTCTCAATGTCAGTGCAGGTAGTCTTTACTTAAGTGCAGGTACAACGCTCAATCCTAGTAAGGAAAGACTCAGAGTTTGGTTGCCGAAAAGAGGGACATCTCATCAATGAGGGGTTAATGAAGCTCAACTTTGATGCACATGGCTATGACGTCTGAATACTTCAGTTCAAGCCTTGTTCTTCAACAACTATGATGTCTGTTCACATCAGTACAGGCCTCGCTCTTCATCATTATGACGTTTGAACAAATTAGTTCAATCCTCGGTCCTTATTGTCATCATTATGGTGTCTGCTGACAACACTTCAGGCCCCGTTTCCTCAAAGAAAAGAAAAGTGTATGCTTAAGTGCACTTTATCTTCTGAAGATGTGTTATGCTCTTGCTTCTGACCATTCTCAACAACACGGTTCATGCTTCCTCCATGTTCGTTCAGTCATCAAGTGGATCTACTGATCTTTGTTCGAATTCGTATTCACTTGCTCATTCAAAAATGGCAAACTTCCTATGCAATTTTTGAGGGGGAGAAATGTGAACAGTGGATCAACCCCTTATGCAATTTTTGAGGGGGAGAAGTGTGAACAAACTACATGTATTTCTATTCACTTGTTCAATCAAAAATCGCATCCTCATATGCAACATTTGAGGGGGAGAAGTGTGAATAAAATACATGTTGATTGATGCGTGAAATGACTCTCCTCTCCTCCAACACCTAATGTTCCACTAACTAAGGAAGACTAATTGTGACTATGGAGTTGATTGGGTATCACATATTTGAGATTGAAGTTGACTTTCACAAAGGCGTGATCTTAGTTTATCTTGAAGTCGGGGTTGGTTGGATGAATGATTTTCAATGGTAACTTTCTCGTGCTTGAGATTTTAGTTGAAGACTTGGTTTATCTAGTTACCAGCAGTCGAGGTGGATGGTAGAAGAGCTGGTTAACTATCACTTTAATGAGTTATGTTGTATTACTCAGTGTCACACGCCGATGTCATTGTGGATAATCGCAAGAGGTGGTAATGTCTCATACTTTAGTTGGGTAGTGAGTACTTAGAGATTTGGTTGGAGCATAAATTCTCTACACCGTTCTTCCAACATTAGTGCAAGCTTAAGTCACAAGAACGGGGAACTCTACTTCAGTTTCAAGTTTGGTATATCGGGTTTTCTCCATACGTGGTCATTTACTATTAGCCAGTGGAAGTGAAACGAGGATTACTTAGGGGTTGATCTACAGTGAATTGTTGAAGAGAATTGTTATCGACATCTACTCATGGGGTAGTGATTTGTATGTGGCTTCCAGTTGATATGTTTATGTACACACAGTTATGATGATTCCGAGTGATTGTCATCATCATGGAGGGAGAATTGTGTACATTGGGTCTTTTACGAAGAACTGGAAGCATTCTAAGTGAGTTGAAAATGTCGACATGACGTTCCCCAAACAAACCCGTGAAGAAGCTACAGATTATCAGTCTATGACCCACTTTACGTTGTGGATGACATGTTAAGAAACTGAAGACATTTTGGGCAGAATTGAGAGATACTTCTTCAACAAGCATCAAGGTTATATCAAACGGGTCGTCTGTTTGGGAGGGAGCAAGTTAATTTATGGGCTTACTAATTGGGAGGGAGTAATAACCCAATTAGTGAGTGTTTCTATAGAAGTTGATTCTCACCAGATCCATTTAAGCCAATGGTTGTTCTTCTCATAAGATTTCAAGTACGTGTGCATAAAATGTGTTGCTGATTCTGAGGTATCAAAACCTGCAAGGGGGAAGGAGACATACATCTGAATGCATAATGAGTAAACGTGATGAACTTAATACTTCGTCCTAATTGAAGTTATGCCGGGAAGACAAATGTCACAACCGCAGAGATAATCAGTGTCTTAACTCGTGGCGTTTGATGTATCATTCCAACTATGTGGGGGAAGTGGTCTCTTGATACTTGTGGTATGTATTATTTCAGCTTTCAGTGGGAAGAAATATGAGAAGAACAATTGGAACGTGAGATGATATTGCTTATCGACATCTGCATATGAGCTGATATGATTTATGGTAAAGTGCTTCTGGTTAATGCTTCATGTACACAATGTTATGCTGATTCCGATGAGATCGCAACCATCAGGGGAAGATATGTGTACATCAAGGATGCGCAATAGGTTCACGTGATCGGGCTTAATCATATATTCCGGAGGTTATATCCGCAGAGATGATCAGTGCTTCAACCTTTTACTTTGGTGTCATCGTTTCTTCTTGTGTTGGATACATGCGTACAATATGTATTGAGTTGTGTAAGATAACTGGAAAGCATTTGTTGAAATGAAGATGTTGATATCCTATTCCCCTAATAGACAACTGATCCAAACCTCAAAGTAATGTGTACATTGGGGACGCACAACATGGTCATGTGATCGGGCTTCATCATACATTCTGGGATTGATAACCGCAGAGACGATCCATGGTTTACCTTGTTACTTCGATGCTATCATTTTCTTTGGGTCTTTGAGTGTTATACAATGAGACTTTTTGCATCACTTCAACTACTTGGGGAAGTGGTCTCATGAAGATGATTGTCGGTTTGGGGGGAAGCTACCAAAGCTTCACATTGAGGAGACTAAAACTCAGCAATTTGGTGGTGTCTAGCGATTAACTCAGTTGTGAGATTCTAGTGATTTGATAACTACTTGTGTTTGGTGAATTGTTGTGACTTAAGTCGTTTCGATTAGTCTGATTGTAATTTGACGTTGTGAGTTAATCTCTACGACTTGACTTATTACGATCGGATCTATTGTAACTTGACTTGTCGCGACTTGACACTTAATGCTAATTGTCACCTATCCAAGATCTCTCTCTAAGTTTAACTCGCATATTACATCTTTCGGTTTCTTTTGTTGACTTTAGTAAAATCCGGGGCGAGAATCGATCTCTTGGTTTAAGTCACAAGAGTTGTAAAATCCCGTTTAAGATTATATCATGGCAACTACCGCTTCAGACGATTATTCAGGAGCCTCGAAAGCTTTGGTGGTGAAAGTTTAAGAGAAGTTGACTACTAATTTCTACAACGAGCTGAACGATACTATCATTTTGGTACTCAAGTCAACATCTTCCTAAACTGATTAGTATCCTTTGTACATATATTATACTAAATTGTAAATATAGAAGTATAAAACAACTAAAAACCCATAAAAATCTGAAAAATTATAAAAAAAATCCAAAATACTCTTCTTACGACATGTCTCTTGTGTAATCAATATTATGTACGTTTCTAGAAATGTCATTCAATAATGACACAGAATCATACATATGCTTGAGCAAGAGTTTTTCTTTTTCAAATAATGTTTTTCTAAAACATGTCGTTTCTCAAAACATTCTTAATACAATGGCTTGTAGTCATTTCAAGCTACAACCCGTACTTCAAAATTATGGCTTGCTATTACTTTAGGTAGCAACTCGTTTTTCAAAATGAGGAAAACACGTCGCTAAAAAGACGGTTGTTCCTTTACCGGGTGCCGTTCATCCGAGCGTGAATTACTTTATATTTATGCACCCTCGATCTAATGAACGCTTCAATCCATTATTTCTTGATAAAGAAGAGAAATCTTCTTTTTATCGCCAAATACTTTCCCTTCTATGATTTTTCCGGAAAGTATTTGTGCAAAACTTGGTGGTACCATGAGATTTTGATTGAAAATCAAATTGAACTCAAAATTTTGATAAAATTTTTCACTCAATCAATGACATCATTTATTTAAGCTTTAACATCCGTCATTGATTGAGGGGGAGAGTGATTTCTTAAAATTTTATGTATCATCAAAACTCTCCACACTTTGTAAAAAAAACCTTGCAACAAAACGATTTGTGATGGTTATGTGTCAGAATGAGAACATTTTCAAAGAGTTTCGTTAAAAGTTCAAATCTTTTGTCAACTCATCAAATCTGACACATAACAACCTCCCTCACAGATTGAGGGGGAGCAAGAAAAAGGTTCCGTTTATCAGAAAATATTAAAACTGACCGCATTTCTCTCCCAAAAGTTAAATCAATTGAGATCCAAAATCTCAAAAAGATTTAAAATTTTTGATCAGGGGAGAGAATGTGATTTAAATATGAAATCTGATAATCAAACGTGATCTTTTGGACTCAATAATAGGCTCCCACATATGTGCTAAACTCTTTCGAATATCTATGCACATATTGAGGGGGAGCAAAAGGCGTTTGTGGAAGTATTACCAAAGACTAACTATTTATCTTTATGCATGGAGTTATAAGGATGGTTAAGGTTTGGTATGAGTTCCCATGATCCATCAGAACCGGAAGGATCCTCCTAGGGACAATCCATAGATAGATTAGAAGTCCATAGGAATGATTGAAAAAGGGAGTAAAGTGAGAAAGGGAAGAGTGCGGACTGAGATAGAGCTAGGACTGGAACAAACCCAATAAGGTTCTAGTGGTGAAGTCTCGGTAAGCACTGAAGGGGTTGAAGAATGAAAAAGAAATGAAATGAGAAATGGTGAAAAGAAATAGCCCTCCATATATTCAACCTTAGGGCAGAAACCGGGTTCAACTTCATATGCTACTAGTGGGTACTAAGGTAACACTGGTATTGAAGACAAGACGTCATGGACCCAGTGACGCACTGAACTAAACTTCCCAACCACTCAAGTTCTCTTAAAAGAACTTGTTTCATTCTCACAGGGAACCCTGTGCAATGTATCGACCGCTCATTGCGAGCTATGTTGATACCTAAAATAGGAGACGCCTCCCCAGTCTCCAGGAGCGGATCAAAATGCACTATTGAGTCTAGAGCCATGAGATCATCCATAAATCACAATAGGACACACTTCCAAATATGCTTATTGTTTCACACAATGTGGAAAGTAAGATAAAATATTTAGAGTCATAAGCATTATCCTTGTGGTATTGCCAGAACATCCGAGTGATATGAAAATATTCACAATGACGATGGAAATCCTTCTAGAGCGAACATCTCTCAAGCTCTTGGTAGGTGACATGTGAGATCCATCTTGGATCAATGATCAAGTGACAACTGGAAAGCAACAATGGTGCGATTCAAATATTGAATCAAACTTGTTCCAGGAAATGGATTGACGGATACTTTTGCAAAAACCTTTCAATGTGCTCATAAACTAATTTTTGAGCACATTGATTATGTACACTATTTCAAACAAAAGTATTTTTGATTGAAATGTGATTTTGAGCATAAAACTCTCGCCGTGTCTCAAAAATGTTTATCATATGACACGCGGGTGATTTCTATAAAACAATTTCTCATCAATCCGTGAATATTTATTCACCGATTCACTCTATCGTGCTGTCTGCATTGAGACGTTCCGGTATGAGAACATGCTAAGTATGAAGATTCCGAAGTGGATTCTTTGTAAAATTCATTACTACAAGCTAGAAATTCCTGTCAAGGAGAGTCTTCTTTAACAGAGACTCTACCTGATCACAGGTCGGTTTTCACAAAACCGGAGGGTAGTCTGTCCTCGCAGAACGAATGACAAAGCCATATTCGTTGTCTATCTTTATTGCTAACTGTTTTATTTCATGGACACATATAAAGATGGCGTTGATGGCTCCTAACCCCAGCTGAATCGGGTCAATCCGTACCTCATGCTCACACATCCTCCTCACTATCAATGATGATGACAGACTTACTACAACAAATGTTGAGAGACTACCAACAATGTTTCCGCAACTCTGTCGAAAAGTCTCCTAATCCGCAAACTCTGATGTAAAGTCTCCTGATCCAGAAGGGTGTGAGCATGACGGTCCTAAAGTCACTACATCACATGAAGGCGATACTACTGTGGATGAGCTTGGAGATTTACTGTGGCTGATGATCTCAAAGAAGCTCAAAGATCACACATCATAAAGGAACCCAAATCACAAGTTCATTGCTTGAAGTACAAAGTGTGCTAAAAAGTGAAGAATCAGAACCTACGAGCTACAATGTCTAAAGAATGCTTGAAGATCAAAGAGCTTAATTTCCAAGGTGACCTAGCTTAGGGGGAGATTGTTAGGAATACAAATATTCCTATAAAGGACTCGGTCACCTAAATATTGTAATAGCATTAAGTTAGCTCGTAGTTAGTTTAGTTTTTATTAGTTTAGTTTAAGTAACACCGTGGAAGAGGGACGGGTCTTTACCCACTGTATGCCTAATCCACAGCTCGGGTGTGGGCGTTTTTATCTTTTTTTTGTAAGACACTATATATACCCCTCTCCACATGTGGAGAAGGTTGGTGCTTTCTATTCTCAATCTAATATTCACACATTTTCTCTCATCTCTTTCTCTTACAAGAAACACCCAACTCACTTTCTCTCTCTAAAATCTCTTCTTCTTTATTCTTGAAACAATCTAACCACAAGTAACCATACATGTTTGTGATTATGAATATTCTACAAAGTCCTTGGAAATTCATAAAGTTACAAGAAAAGTCCCTGGTCAAAGTTTGGTAAAATTGGCAACTTCGGTCCCTGTAGTTTCGGATATTGACAAGAATGGTCCCTGAAGAATAATTATGAAAAATCATCAAAGGTCCCTCATAAATTCAAAAGATGTTCAGGATTGGCCCCTGGAGAAAGATTTCAAAGTTGACAGAACGGGTCCCTATAATTTTAGAATCTACATAAATGGTCCTTGTCATTTTTATCCTTAATCCTAAAGCCTAAAACTAATCACAACCACCGGATCCAAAACAGAAATAGTCCAACTATACCTTTGGCCCAAAACTACAGAAGCCCATCATCTTAAATCTATTACCCGGTCCACCCTTTTTACCCAAGTCAAACCCACTCCCTACCCGGTCAACCTTTCAATAATAAAAATCCCCAAAACATGTTCCCGCCCCCAATTTCACCAATTACCTAGAATATTTACTGTTGATATGAACCCTAAAACACCTCCCATCAAATTACCCCATGTAACTAATTATTACCCAATGATTGGGGCTTCTAGAGACTGACAGCAGGAAAGAGAATGTCATAAGGGATACGTGGACCAATCATTGAAGACACGCAAGATCACCAAAGCATGTGCACACGATCCAAGGGTTCAGGATTGTAACTGATTGATGGGATTGATCCAAGGGACGTAATTAGAGATCCAGAGACTTCTCAAAGGCTCTTGATTGAGGCAAAAGCAGTCAAATAAAGTCAACCACGGATGTGGTCAATATAGTCAAACTCCTTAGGCTCAATTCTGCGTGGAATATAGTGTTTCCCCGGGTCGTTGTGCCCTAACGAGGTGTGATGGTACAAAAACGGGTTTGGGTTCGGGTGAATTTGAATGGGAAGTAACCAGATAATGATTTGGATTTGTTTTACACTACTGGAGTGATTAGGAATAACAGTATTAACAATTACAAGAAACAGATGTGTATAAACGTAAATCAAATTAAAATCAGACACGATTACGTGCTGGGAAAAAGGTGAGTTTTAAGCAAATATAAACTACAGGGGGTAAAAATGAAACTTTTACAAACTTAATATTAAAAGAAAATTTAATTAAAAATAAAATTATTTTTTTGATTATTTTATTATTTATTATTAATTAAAACTATTTAATTACTTATTATTAATATTTAACTTATACTAAATATAATATAATATTAAATTAAAACTAAGAAATTGAAAATTTATTTGTTTGAAATTCTAAAATAACTTAAAAATAATATAAAAACTAAAAATATTTCTTTTTGTCTTTTTGTGATTTTAATATTAACTAATTACTAATTATATTAATTAAACTAATTAACTAATTTAAATTACTAATAATACTACAAATGACTTAGAAAATTAAGAAATATCTTGTAAAACTAATTAATCATCACATGAATCCTAAAAAATTATAAAAAAGTTTATAAAAAATTATTTTTAAACTATTTTACTATTTATTATCTTAATTATTAATTAATTACTAATTAAACTAATTAAATTATAAAAAATAGAAAATGAACAGTTAAAATTATGAAAAAAAATTCCTAAAATTATTTTATAATATATAAAAGCTAGGAAAAATATAAAAACTAGGGTGTGCTTAATAAAAACTAATTATGCTATTTAATACTTAAATATTAATTAATTATTACTTAAATTATATTTAATTCTAATAAACACTAGATGACAATATAAAAATCTGAAAAAAATTACTAAAAATACTTTGATATAAAAGAAAATTAAGAAAAATATAAAAATGTAAATTACTTAATAAAAAGCTAAAAATGAAAATTAAAAAGATAATTAATATTAAATAGAAGCTATCACTTAAATTTATTTTGGATATTTCTGGTTTTTCTTTTGGAAATCTATTTAACTACTGAAAATAAGAAACTTTTGTGAAGAAAACTTTTTTCTAGCTTAAAAATAAGCCAAATGGACACCAAAATGCTTAACAGTTGACTTTTGTTGACTTTAAATGGAAATAAGCTTATGTGGGGTCCACAGGGGTATCTTTGAGTGCAAATAAGTAAGATGGACTGATATGAACCCAAAAAAACAAAAATGCACCACTGATAAGCAAATAAGCACTCCAATAAGCACTTGGAACTTTGTTTCAACACAGAAATAGGACAGAAAACAAGAGGGATTCTAGGTGGGTCCCAGGGGTCTTGAGCTCAAAAACTTGGTACAATTAGAAAGATGGCCAGCTTGTGAGTCCAAAGAACCAAGGGGGAGGCTGTGGGGCCCACTGTGGTGGTCTTTGGGACCCACAGAAGTTGGGCAGCTAAAGGTGGAGCTGCTGCAGCAGGGGAAGTGATACCCCCTGCAGCAGTGTTTGAGAGGTTGTGGGGCGCACAAGAAAAATCACAAAAATATAATGAATGTGGGATGCTAAAGATTAGGTGGGGGGCTTCAATTGGTAAAAAGCTCAAGTCCTGAATCCAATTACAAAAATCAAAACAATTCCTTGAAAAAATGGTTTTTCTGTTCATGCATGCAATTTGACTTTTATGAAATTTATCCTAGTTTGACTTTGGTGAAGTTTGATTCTCAAATAATGACTAATTATGATGTATTATAATAAATTAAGACTGACTTAGGCTACTAGGATAAGTATAAAGTGAAATGGGCGAGATTGGATCATAACAGTCCCAACAGTGGACTGTTATGGGTCATTATGGGTGAGATTTGACTTTTTCACTTGTAAGACCTGTGTTTTATACCTTAGACTTGCTACCTAAACATAATTAGAGATGTTACAAGCAATTATAACAACAAAATCTAACTGTGAGTACAAGAACTCACAAAAACCAAACACCTCTTATATGGACAGTTAAGAGAGGTTTTTTGGGAGCTAATGAAACATTGAGACCATGAAATTGATTTATAACCATATATGATGATAAATTAAACTAAAATGAGCATAGAAATACCATAAAGAACAACAAACACTGAAAATTACCAAGATACTAATTATAAAAAACTAAGCAACTATGTAATCTATTAAACTAACAAGTAAGATTAAGCAATATTATGACTAATAGGCAACAAACAAGCATAAAAACACGAAGCTAAGAGCTTAAGGTTTATCCTACAATAGAATGCTAAAAATGGAAAAACAAGCTTACAATTGCAATTCAGGCCAACAACACCGAACCAAGGATCATGTATACTTCCTACAGCTTCCAATAAGCTTCTAAACCCAAAAGCTTCCCTGGTCCATCATGCTCCTTGCTTCTTCCTTCTTCAAAATTGATTTTTAATTTTATAGCTATTTATTGATTAATTTTTAAGATTTCCTTGTAAACTGAATAGAAACTGGTTTAAAAGCTTAGAGAGCTTATAAAAGTTTATAATTAACTTATTTGAGCTTATTGTGTCCCTACATAACAAATTTAAACAATGTTACAAGTAAATGAGATTTTTAACTAAAAATGGCAAAAGACTGAATTCAACAATAGGACTGGAATTAATGTTAAAGAAAGTTGATATTATACTCAAAACATTGATTACACCATGTTTGAACTGAATTAGTCAACTAAGAAGGGAAAATAAGCTAAAACTACATTCTATGCTACACTACGACTACTTTCCTTCTCTCTGTGCTTCCTCCTTCCTTTATAAGTGACTTCTAGGGTTTTTCTCTGTCCTCTGAATATTTTCCATCAATAATACTAGCCCTTGGATTATTGCAACTAATCTTAGCCATCAATTGGTATTTTGGCGGGAAAAGTTTTTGCAACTGGTTACGGTAGCGTGTGAGGGATTTCTGGCATTAAATGTGCCTTGGGATGTGTGGTAAGGTGGAGGGATAGGGTAGGGATAGTTGGTGGCAAGTGGAGGCCAAGTGGTTGTAAAAACCACTGGTGGTTTTGGTTTAGTGATGTGGGAGGGAAGGAAGACGAGGGAGAGTGGGTTTGACCTGTGATCAAACCGGTTTTACTAAAGGGGGTGGTTGTGGGCTTATTTCTTGGGCCTGGTGTTGTGGTGGACTGGATCAAAGGGAGTATTATATTTGTGTTGGACTTGGACTAAAAATAATAAAGGGATCCGTTTGGTTTTAGAGTTAACACAAGGACCTATTATGCAAATTCTGAATTTGAAGGGCCGGATGTGTAAATTTCCCAAAGTACTCATAAGGGTCTATTTTGCCAAGGGTGAATAGTACAAAGGTTGTAAATGTTATTTTCAAATTTTGAAAACCCAGGGACTATTTCCAAAGTACTCATAATGGTCAAAATTTTATCTCTCTTGCATCACATATCTTTCACATTATTTCTATCCATATCATTTGAGCAATACCTTTAAAGTTGATCCTAAGAAATTTTTAGGACTTAGTTGACCATATTACTTGCCATATTGCTCAAGTTAAATGAGCTAAATCCCGTAACTAACCACACGATGCTTGCATTTTAGGACTTGACGACCATATTACTTGCCATATTGCTCAACTTAAATGAGCTCAATCCAGTAACAGAAATAGGATACTTGCAACATGATAACATCCTGATGTGTGCTTATTCACACATCCTTTTAGACCTTAAATCAGACCAAATACACCAAATACTAACAAAATATACCAAGAGAATGTGTGTTTTTATATTTGTGTATGTGCAGGTACGGATATGTGAAAAATGGACAAAAACAAAGCCAAAATCGACAAAAACGAGCACGAGAATGGAAAAAGGTCAAAAGCCAGAGCCGGGGAAGCTTAACGATCAAAAGAAGCTCAAAATGTCAAAAATAAGTCCTCGGAAATTCATAAAGTTAAAAGAAAAGTCCCTGGTCAAAGTTTGGTGAAATTGGCAATTCGGTCCCTGTACTTTCGAATATTGACAAGAATGGTCCCTGAAGAATAATTATGAAAAATCATCAAAGGTACCTCATAAATTCAAAAGATGTTCAAGATTGGTCCATGGATAAAGATTTCAAAGTTGACAGAACAGGTCCCTATAATTTCAGAATCTACATAAATGGTCCTTGTCATTTTTATCCTTAATTCTAAAGCCTAAAACTAATCACAACCACCAGATCCAAACAGAAATAGTCCAACTATACCTTTGGCCCAAAACTACACAAGCCCATCTCCTTAAATCTATTACCCGGTCCACCCTTTTTACCCAAGTCAAACCCACTCCCTACCCTGTCAACCTCTCAATAATAAAAATCCCCAAAACATGTTCCTGCCCCCCAATTTCACCAATTACCCAGAATATTTACTGTTGATATGAACCCTAAAACACCTTCCATCAAATTACCCCGTGTAACTAATTATTACCCAATGATTGGGGCTTCTAGAGACTGACAGCAGGACGAAGAATTTCGTAAGGGATACGTGGACCAATCATTGAAGACACGCAGGATCACCAAAGCATGTGCACACGATCCAAGGGTTGAGGATTGTGACTGATTGATGGGATTGATCCAAGGGACGTCATTAGAGATCCAGAGACTTCTCAAAGGCTCTCCTCAGCCTATATATACCTCCCCTCATCTCACATTTGAAGGTGTTAGATTAGGTTAAGAGTAGGGTTAATTTAGCTATAGCTTAGTGTATTCTTTAATAGTTTTAGCTTAATTCTCAGCTTATTGTAACTTTCTCAGTTTTTATATTGTATTCACTTTCATGTTTTAATAAAATTTAAATTTTCAGTTAAAATTTCTTATCATTTAATTTTCATTGCAAATGTTCTAAAGCTGTTTCTAATTTACATCTTTCTATTGTTATAAGCTTATTATATCCTAAACAATAGCTGGTATTGAGTTTCATAACTACTCTTCTGAGTTGAATTGGTGAATTGGTAGTTGGTCAACGAAAGTCAAAGGAGGGGATTAATGAAGAATATAGGTAATTCAATGGTAACTATTGGTTGCAGAGATGTTTATAAGCCTGTCTAAAGATAGGCTTGAGTGCAAATGTTTCCCCTGTTCAGCTGGGGAGTTATTAGTAAGTTCCTTCTTAGTTCAGTTTATGCATCTTCTTTTAGAAGCTTAGTATTGTTGATTTTTAGCTCATTAAATACTCAATTCTGCTTGATTAGATTATCTGCATACTTAATTCACGTTGTTTTAAGTTTTAGCTTAACTTTGCATAATCACTATTCACATTTAGCTTAATCTGTATTTTTTATTTTATTGTTCCTTACCTATTTTAATAAGTGAATTAGCATTTAAATCAGTTAAATAATTCAGTTTGGTCTTTAGGAATCTTAAAGCAGTAGGTTATAGATAGATTACACAAGTAGTAGTGTAAACGGTCATCAAATTTGGGGTGTTTGATTGTTGGTTTCTCTGCATAGGTAGTCTCCCTTAGGCTTAGTTAACTTAGTTTCAGCATTAAAAGAGTAGGTCTGAAGCAAACAAGTCAACGACCATTTTCAATTGCATTTCTGTTAGTGTAAGTAACTTTTAGAACCTAAGATCATGCAATCTGTTAGTATTAGAGTATATACAGGTTAATTAAAAGTTATATCAGCTTAATATTGCATTTAGGATTAGTATTGATCATTAGAAAGTCATTTTAGTCAAATCTCAGGTGTAATCAAAAAGTCAAATCCATCAGGGCTGCAGGTTCAAAGAGACCTGATCTTAGGTCCAATTGAGGGTCAATTAAGTTTTAGATTTAGAGTTTTTTTTGGTTTTCTAGATTCCCAGTAGTATAGGCTAGCCTTTTCCCCCATAAGCTTTCATTCCTTAGCTTTTTGTTACTGCTTATTGGCTTATCCAAGTGTGTGGATTGAACCAAGCTTCTGTTTCAATTTTGAGGCCTGCAATTGTGATCTAGAGGTTCAAATCTGAGATTGGTTGTTCATTTGTGTTCATTTGTGCTCCTAGTTATTGTTTTCATTGACTTTTTGCCAATTGCTTATTTGTTGCTTAACTGCTTATTAAGCCAAGAGCTTATATCATCTGTTTTGGACATAATCTATGTTTCTAAGTGCTTATTGGTTTGAATCTTGTTTCATTCAACTTATTTAAGTCTACAACACATTTGGTCAAAGTTTGCTTATAAATAAGCACTCCTATTATGCTGTTTTAAGCCAATAAGCAGTTCTTGTGCTTAATTTTCAATTTTCAAATTTTTCTTAGGTTTAGATTAATATTTTAGATTTTCCCTGAATTTTTCATATTTTTATGAGTTTATTTGCTATTTTTCTTATTTAATTTTCATTTTTATTCAATTTTTAATACATTTTAATTACCAAAAATTCTAAAAAAATCAGAAAAAGCTTTAAAAAATCCAAAAATATCATAGAAATTAGTTTTCATTTATTTTAGATTTTTAGAAATTTATTTTGCAATTTTCCCATTTATTTTCAATTTTATTTCAATTTTTAATTAGTTTAATTAGTTTTTAATTCACAAAAATATCACAAAAAGCCATAAAAAAATAGATTTTCAGTTTTAAAAATAGTTTTTAGTTATTTTAGAATTTTTAAAATTTATTCTGCATTTTTCTCACTTAATTTCCATTTTCTTTTAATTTTTAATTAGTTAAATTAGTTTTTAATTCATAAAAATTAAATAATAGTCAAAAAAAATATTTTTTCTTTTTTTCAAAATTTTCTTTTATCATTTTTTATTTAGGAAAATTATTTTCAAGTCCGTTGGAGTAGTATAGCTTAAAATTCACGTTTTGTTTTGCGAGTTAACGTTTATTTTGCGTTTAAGCTTACAGTTTTGAATCTAAGTTGCGTTTTAAGTTTGTTTACTTTAATTACGTGCTTAAGTGATTAATTGTGCTTCATTTTCATATTCCTTAGTGTAATCTCATTAAAATCACTTTTTCCCACTTTCATGACACGTTTCACGAACCGGGAATTCAAAATTCTATTCACACCTTCGCTGGGACACGACCCGAGGAAATACTTTCCTAAGTATTTCTTTGGAAAAATAAATCTTTACTAAAAACGACTAAATCACATCCTCCGCCAATCACAAACAATCATGGACTTTTTTACCTCAAATTTGTCAAACTGAAACCACGGAGTTAATAAGTTATTGACAAACAATCGGATTGGGATTACATGCAGTCACTTTGTCTTCTCCAAAACTTAAATACCTATAGATAATATATGTACTTGTACTATCACAGATCATGTTGGGAATAGACTTTATTGATTCAAGTGTCGGTCATTGAATTTAGTAATAGGTTGCATTACTTAGTTAGTACGTTAGTATTTTAATATGTTTTTATTAAGTTTTATGCTAAATTTATAGGTTTGGAAAAGGTCTAAGGGCTTATTTTTTATTAATATCAAAGTTTAGTGAAGCCCTAGTCCTCACCTATAAATAGAAATGTAACCCCTCATTTGAGGTTGTTGGTTCTCTTGGTAATACAAGTTCATTTCATTTTCTCTTAAGAGTTCCTTCCACTTTTTCTCTCTACTTACTTTCTCTCTCTAGATTTCTAAGTGTTTATGTTAAGAAATGGTGACCTAACAAGTGGTATCATTCGCCAAGGGATAATATAGGTGTTTTAGGTTAGATTTGGTTATAAAAACTAGGATTAAATCGGTTTTATAAGCATCAGGTTACTGTTCATCGGCGATCTTGCGAGTTAGAACAATTTCTTTCGAGTTTGGATTTTCTGACTTGCGAGTTACATTGGTTTTTTTGAGTTAGCTTCTGTTGGGTATCGAGTTAAGTTATTTATTGGCGAGTTAGCCATTTCCTTATCGTTTATCGAGTACGGTTCTTTTAGTACTTAATGCCTATGGGAAACTATACTCATTTGAATTTAAGTTACCGAGTTAGAATATCTTAGTTATCGAGTTAGAATCTACAAGTTTCAAGTTTTACCGAGTTAAGTACTCAAAAAGTTCTTACCGAGTTACGATTTCAGCAAGCTTTACCGAGTTAGCAGACTAACTTATCGAGTTAGAAATTCAAGCTTGTTACCGAGTTAAGTCTTCAGAAACCCATACCGAGTTAGAAATCAAGGTTGTTATCAAGTTAATTTTTTAGTAAGTTATACCAAGTTAGCAATCAAGATTTTCAAGTTAACAAGTCAACCTAGGATTTCAACCTTTATTTATCCTTAATGATCCAAGTTTAACATAATCACTAAAGATGTCTCAACCACCACATTACTTCTTTTCTCATCCTCCGCAACATCAGTATCCGCAGTATCAGCAACAGCAATACCATCAGCAACAATCGTATCAACAACCATCACAATCAAACTTTCATCAACAACCGTTCCATCCACAACAACAATATCTCATGATGCAACAACGTCAAATCATTCCTCAAGAACAACCATATCCAATGTTACAACAACCAATTCAGTATCCGTCCAAACAACCTCACTGGTTTGATCGAATGTGTGAAGTTATTACAACTCAACAATCCAGACATGAGGCAGGATCACTTGATACACCCCCAATGCTTACACCTGGGAACTATGTTCAGTGGGCAAGTCGATTCTTACGATTTATTGAACTTAGGATACCCCATGGGAAATTCTTAAAACAAGTGATACTTGAAGGACCATTTCAGTGGCCAACTAGACTTGAAGGTGGTGACCCATCTGCTGATCCTCTACGTCCTCCTGTAGAGAAACCTCTTCCAGAATCTTTACTCACAGAAGAACAGAAACTACACTGTGAAGCCGATGAGTATGCCATGATCTATAATATACTTCAAGGAATACCAAATCCAATCTATCGTAGTGTGGATGCTCAGAAAACGGCTAAAGCTATGTGGGAACATGTTCATTTCCTAATGGAAGGCACTCAATTGAACAAAGATGATATGGAATCAAAACTCTACATGGAATACACTAACATCACAATTGAACCTGGGGAGTCACTGGAATCCTATTACCAACGTTTCACTAATGTGGTAAATGATTTGGAACGACACAAAATCACAGTACCAAGGATCGCAGTGAATTCCAAATTCGTCGGTAGTCTTGGTCCGGATTGGCAAAAGTATGTGACATTTGTTCGTCAAACCAAAAATCTTCATGATGCACCTTATGGCTTGTTGTATGATTTTCTGAAACACCATGAACCTGAAGTGGAAAAAGATCGAGCTCTTCGAGGAGGTTACTCACCACCACCAACACCAAATTCTTTGGCACTCGTAGCTCAATCTTACTATGCTCCACCTCCAATGTCAAATCATGCTTATGTTCAAGTACAAAATTACTTCAGTTATCCACAACCTTCTAACTCAAACCCAATGGTTTCTTATGATTCATTTCCGCAGCATACTTCAACTCAACTTTTTCCATACACCAACAGTGATGCAGTGTACTACTCGAACTCCAATGAAGATGACGATGAAGAACTTAACACACTGAATCAAGGACTTGCTCTCATTGCTCGTGCTTTCAGCAAATTTTCCAACAAGACTAAAAATCGTCAACGTTCTTCTTCTAACACAAGGAATCAAGCTGTTGTGCAAGATGGCAGGGTTGAAATACAGAATCGTAACTTTGGTCGATCAGGTTCAGGAGGTTATTCAGGAAATTTAGGGAATGGTCAGAGGTTTAATAGCAATGGAGGGTTCAGGAACAATTCAGGTGCTCCTCAGCCAAGATCTGAAACATTTGAAACTGGGAACTCAAACTCTGGGAATGCAGTGTGGTGTTACAACTGTAATGAGAAAGGTCATATTGCAACAGCATATCCAAAACCAAGAACTCGGGCAGTAAGTTTCAAAAGCAAGCATTACTTATGGATCTCAAAGATGAAAAGGATGGACACTTCACTAAGCAGGAGAATAGCTTCATGGCAAATGCATAGACATGGAAGATCTGGAAGCAAATGCAGCTGTGATGCTTATGGCCAACATGCTGGAACTTCATCTGAATGATTCAGGCCCAGTGTATGACACGGATGGTTTGTCTTAGGTACATGATCTTAATGCTTGCCTAATACATGAAATAACATCACCCTCTGCTTCTACATCAGATAAGGTGCACATTGTTCCATCTGACTTATCTTTATCTTCTCAAGAAGATGAACAAATAAACACAGTTGTCATATTTGATGATGACATAGTTGTTTCATATGATGATCCAATTGAGAACGACAAACATGATCATGTCGAACAAAATGAACCTTACTCTGATCCTGATCCTGACCAGATCATTTTGATGGCCAAACAACTACAGGCTCAAATTTTACTAATCCAGCAAAAGAACGAGCAAAATAAAATATTAAAAGAAATGAATGCGTCACTTACAAGAGATAATGAGTGTTATAAAATACAACTTTCAAATTTGGAACACAAGGTTAAACATGAAAAAAGTTTTGAAAAAGCTTTTCAACAATATTACAATAAAGAACAAGATCTTCAACATAAAATGCAAGATTTAATTAAGTCAAACGGAAAGTTGGTTTCAAAACTAGAAAATGAAAAGTGAGAACTTCAAAAACAAGTTAAACAACTTCAAAAAGAGCTTTCAAAAACACAAACAGAGTTGTCAATTTGCAAAAAGGATTTTTGTTAACATAAAGTACGAAAAAGGAAATATGTAAATAAATTAATCGGCGACATTGTTGATCTTGAAAACCAACTAAAAGAATTTCGTAATGTTGTTTACAAAACCGGGGGCTCTGTCACAACAATTCAGAAATTTACTTTGAAACTAAGACCCGATAAAGGTTTTGCACTTGGTGATTTCAAATCAATGTTTCTTCACAAAGCATTCAAAGCAAATCCTAAAATTTATAGTATGGAACAAATGCTTGATGATACGATTGTGCGTACCATTGTTTATGATACTAAGGAAGAAGACGAACTTGAAGAAGAGAGTCGATAAAAAATGAGTCAAGTTGAATATTGGAAACCATATGATTATTCAAAAGCTCCTCATATTTCTAAATCTTTTGTTCCTAAAAAAGAAATACATGAGAAATCTTGGTATGTCACTGAGTCATATGTTTCATCTTCAAATGCGGCTCCTGTCCAAACTGTGGCACAAATAAACGGTCCTTTACCATCTTCTGGTGACGTTACACCTTTACCAAAAAGTTGTCATGTCTTAAATTATTTCAAAACTTTTATGGACGACATCGAAATTCGAAATTTTGGAAGAAACAATTGAACGTAATTCAGAGATAAAAATTGAAACTTTTCAATCCGCTTACGAGCGAGAAAAGGGAGATATTTTTCAAAAACAAATGTTGCCAATCGTTCAACACCTACGTCACTGTGCTACACGTTGGGAACAGGAACTTCAAAAAGAAGTCAAATCAATGATAAGTATTTTCAACTCAAATAAAAATGCGATTTTGGTTCAAAAGCAAAGAAACAGTGCTTTAAAAAATGATGTTGATCGACTCTTGGAACAAGTTCTCAATGCTGATATTTTGTCTATTATCATGAATGCTCTTTATGAATCTGGTACTTCTGTTCTTGTGGAAGATCATTGTGCTGATATTGATTTGCTGAACACTAAAATAGAGGCATTAAAACATGATAATGAAATGATGAGGAAAAATAATGATGATGTGAAAAAACAATTTTCAAAAGAAATTTGTCAACTCAAACAAAGGCTTGAATGGTGTCAAGCTCAAAGTCTTGAACTGGAATTGCAACTTCAAAGTCAAAACGTTTTAAAATCTTGTCAGATTTGCAAAAACAATGAGTCTTTCAAAAATAAATGTCTTCAATATGAAAAGGAAATTGCAAAATTGCAAATTGACAATGCTGAATGGGAACAAAACCGGATTAATATTGCTCATTGCAATAGAAAACTAAAGTCTCAAATTCAGGACAAGAATCACATCATCATTGATTTAAAAGAGAAAATTAAGCTACTTGAGAAAGGAAAGTTTGTTGACACCACAGTAATTGCACCAGGAAAATACCACTTAGACAAAACAGATAAGGGAGATCATTCTCAAAGTTCTAATGTTAAGTCTTCCACTTCTATAGGATTAGTCTCCACTAAAACCATTAGTAGACCCAAGAGAAAAAGTAACAAGAAGACCAGGAAGACTAGGATCTGGCAACGTTATAGCTGAACACTAGAAGTCCAAGAAGTAGAAGATCAACTTAGGAATTTGAATAAACCTCACGTTGCATCTGAATTAGATTTTAATTTGGCAAATTGTAATCAAAATCTCAGTGTAACGAATGATGAACCTTTGAATGTTTTAAATTTTAATGCATCTTGTGTGTTTTGTCGTGAAAGTGAATTATCTGGTGATCATACGAAATGTGTAGCTAATTCTCTATTAAATCGTCATAAGAAACGTAGGACAGGCATTCCTTCTAGGCCCACTACTGCCTCTAAGTCTATACTAGGAAAACCACCATCTACGGTTTCTAATAAGGTTGAAGTTACCCCCATAGTTAGGAACAAATCTAGGAACAAGCCCAAAGCTAGTGAATTCACCAAAAAGAAAGTGAGAACTAGTTGGAATTGGAAACGTTGGTTATAATATAAACCAGAATTTAAATGGATTCCTAAAATATTGAATGCGTGTGCTTCTAACCAACTGGAACCCACACTTTCTTTGGGTTCCACCCTTACTTCTGTTCCATCTTCGTCGTCTTCTTGTGATGCAGGTGGTTCAGATTGTTCTCTGGATTGTTGATAGCGGATGCACCCGAAATATGATAGGCAATCTCAAACTGTTAGTCAACTTTGTTTCAAAGTTTATCAGAACTGTCAGATTCGGGAATGATCATTACGCTCTAATCATGGGATATGGTGACTATGTAAGTGGGAACATTGAAATCAGTCGTGTATATTATGTGGAAGGCTTAGGTCACAACCTCTTTTCAGTCGGTCAATTTTGTGATGGGGATTTAGAAGTAGCATTTCATGAGAAAACTTGTTTCGTTCGTGACTTACAAGGAAATGATTTAAATCGAGTACAGTACAAATCATGTTTTGCAATTGCTTCATATGGATTTGTGTGGCCCGATGCGTGTTCAAAGTATCAACGGTAAACGCTACATATTTGTAATTGTTGATGATTACTCCAGATGGACTTGGGTTTATTTTTCTACGAAGTAAAGATCAAGCTCCTTCAATGATTATCACCTTTCTCACTAAAATTCAAGTTCAGTTATGCAACACGGTCCGAATGGTCAGAACTGACAATGGTACAGAATTTAAGAATCAGACACTTCAGTCATATTTTGAGAAAGTGGGAATTGAACATTAAACATCTATTGCAAGAAGCCCAGAATAGAATGGAGTAGTTGAAAGACGCAACAAGACGTTATTAGAAGCTGCAAGAACCATGTTGATCAATGCTCAATTACCAGATTACTTATAGGCGGAAGCTATTTCAACTGCATGTTACACCAAAAACCGTTGCATGATCACAAAACGCCATCACAAAACACCTTATCAGATTGTTCACAAAAGAAAACCAAACATCGATGACGTTCATGTATTTGGAGCACTTTGTTATCCAAAAAATGATCGTGATGATTTAGGTAAACTTAAAGCAAAGGCTGATATCAGAGTGTTCGTTGGATATTGTGAAAATTCTAAAGGCTTTCGGATATGGAATCGTCGTACAAGAGAAATTCAAGAAACTATTCATGCTAATTTCGATGAACTCACATAGATGGCTTCTGAGCAAAACAACTTAGGACCCTAATTCAACAGTCTTAACTTTCCGGATTCTTTGGCTGAACCATTGTCTCTCAACCGCAAAGAAATGGAAACCCTGTTTGCTCCACCGTTCGATGATACAATTGAAAACCGTCCTTTGAGGTCTCACCTATTTCTGCTGCACAACCTGAAAATATTCAAGTACCTGAATCACCTCAACAAACAACAACAAGTGTTGAGAAAGACGACCCTCTAATTGCATCTCCGATTACAACAGAACAAACCGCATCCAACTCACGACAATCGACTGAAGATTCTACACCACAATCAGTTCCACAACTCGTAGAGTATGATCCAAATGTGTTCTTTAACCCGTTTGCACCGGCTCCAACAATTTCTGAAATAGCTGAGTCGTTCACACGCAATTTAGATCCTGCTAACATGCGACATACCTATCAACTTCACCCTTCGACACACAAATGGACTAGAGATCGATCATCCACTAGTTCAAATTATTGGCCATCCAAATGCACCAATCATGACAAGACAACGACTTCACACAGATGGTGAAACTTGCATCTATGCACTCATAGTTTGTCAAGATGAACCAAAGAACATCAAACAAGCAATGACTTATGAAAACTGGATTGAATCTATGCAAGAGGAACTTCAGCAATTCAAAAGATTAGAAGTCTGGGAATTAGTTAAAAAACCTGACGGAGTCTTTGTCATTGGGTTAAAATGGATCTGGAAAAATAAGCTGGATGCAGAAGGCACTGTCATACGTAACAAATCACACTTGGTAGCTAAAGGATACTTCCAAGAAGAAGGAATCGATTTTGAAGAATCTTTTGCTCCAGTGGCTAGACTTGAAGCTGTTCGGATTTTTCTGGCATATGCTGCTCATCGGAACATGGTTGTTTATCAAATGAATGTGAAAACGGCATTTTTGAATGGTCAACTCCGTGAATAAGTTTATGTCAACCAACCAGAAGGCTTCGTTGATCCTGAGCGTCCCAATCACATTTACCGACTCAAAAAGACTCTCTACAGACTCAAGCAAGCCCCAAGGGTGTGGTATGACAAACTATCTGCTTTCTTGTTAGCAAATAAATTTTCTATAGGTTTGGTAGATCCAACATTATTTACAAAAACATACGGGGTGGACTTACTAATCGTTCAAATATATGTCGATGACATTATTTTTGCTTCAACAAACAGAAGTTACTCAAATGATTTTGCAAATTTAATGAAAGATAATTTGTAAATGTCCATGATGGGTGAACTTTCATTCTTTTTAGGACTGCAAGTTCATCAATCACCCCGTGGAATTTTTCTAAATCAGTCCAAATATGCTTTGGAAATTTTAAAGAAACATGGAATGATGAGCTGTGATACTTATAATACACCAATGGCCTATACCACAAAACTAGATGCTGATATACATGGGACTCCTGTTGACCCTACCAAATACCACAGTATTATTGGATCACTCATGTATCTCACAGCTAGTAGACCTGATATAGTATTTGATGTCTACGTGTGTCCTCGTTATCAGTCCAAACCAACTGAAAGGCTCCTCAATGAGGCTAAAAGAATCATTCGATACATAAAGGGAACCATTAATTTGGGAATCTGGTATCCGAAGGATTCTGGTTTTGAACTAATTGCTTTTTCAGACGCTGACCATGCAGGATGCTTAGACACGCGAAAAAGTACATCAGGTGGATTACAGTTTCTGGGAGATAAACTGGTGTCTTGGCAATCTAAGAAGCATGACTGCACATCACTATCATCAACCAAATCTGAGTACGTAGCTATGTCTGCTTGTTGTGCTTAAGTCATTTGGATGAGATCACAACTTAAGGACTATGGCTACCTATTCAATAAGATTCCGATCTACTGTGACTCCAAAACTGCCATTGCCATTTCCTGAAACACCGTTCATCACTGCAAGTCAAAACACATCGATCCCCGATATCATTTCATCAAGGAGCATGTCGAAAAAGGTACAACTGAATTATATTTTGTGGGAACTGAATACCAATTTGCAGACTTACTCACTAAAGCATTACCTCCAACAAGGTTTGCTGATCTAGTCAACCAAATTGGTATGCGATGTTTGACTCCAGAAGATCTGGAAAAGTTTTTAAAACACAAGTGATTGTCAAACATCAAAACTATCTTTTGTAAATATTTTTTGAAAAACCAAATACAAAAATATAAAACCTACAAAACCACAAAAAGATTTTCCATCTCTTTCATTAAAAAAAAAAAAAAAAAAAAAAAAAAAAAAAAAAAAAATAGTTTCCTTCTTCAAGATATGTTGTTCAAATCAATTTTTTCAACTTTATAACATACATATCTTGAGGGGGAGACATAAAAATTTTTCTACTTCTTCATTTCAAAGCTTTTCTCATCACAAAAATCTTTTTCTCGATACCTCTTGAACCATTTGTTATCAAAGTTTTTCAAAATTATCATCTCAAGGTTGGTTCAAGGGGAACTTACATCCAAAATACTCGAAACATTTATTTCTCATACTCAATGTTTTAAGCTCTTAAAACCTTAGGGGTTTATTGTGCACAAATGGTTAGAACTTTGAATTGAAAACAAGTAAGAGGACCAGAAGTGTCAATACACCATAGTCACAAATATAAATCCATGTTTCTAAATTTGTATTACTTTTTCACTCAAACAAACACACCCCCCACGCAGTCAAAATTTTTCCAAAATCAAGATTTTCAAAGATTACATGTTTCTGTGATTGTAAGTGTTGATTTTAATCATATTCCTGCTATAAACTCTCGCCCTAATTCTCTTTACATGTTATATGGTTATATTGTCTTACATCGTTTATTAGGGTTTTAGCATATTGAAATTGGGTGTTTTTGAGATTGGATGTTTTAGAGAAGTTAATGTAGATGGTTAATTGCGGTATGTCCCAATGTGTAATAATCCACCCTTGTTTTGATTCCCATTACATCTATCTAGTTTAATTTAGGTGTTTAGGGTTTAAAGTGCTCGTTTTTCCTCTTGGCACCTACTGGGTTAGTGTTTGTTTGATATGTGTGTTGTTTGTGACTTATAAGTCTTCTCTAATCATGACCATTCAGCCTCATTGATTCTTGATTACAATGGCTTGTGTTTCATTAATAGACTCTAACTGTTTGATCTTTTGTGCAAAATGCGTTAGGCTTATTTTTTTGTTTTAGATTGAATTATGTATCTAGACGCCTATTCTCACACAACTATTGCAAACCACTGGCCTAATTCTTTCTTTAATTTTTTGGTCTATCGAGTTATCCAATGAACTTGTCGAGTTAAATGATGAATTTTGCGAGTTAAGTGATGAGATTATCGAGTTTGATACTTGTGAATGTTTGTGCATGAACTTATCGAATTAGGACTTACATGTTATCAAGTTATACTGCCTGTCGAGTTATGTATGCTTATAAAAATTATATAAGTGATGTTCACATTCTTTTTATCAAGTTTGGATGATTATCGAGTTACACTTTTTTCTCTTTGTTTATCGAGTTATCTTCTGACTATTCAGTATCGAGTTTGATGACTGAGTTTTATCGAGTTTGATGGGTTTATCGAGTTACAAATTTTTCTGTGCTTATCGAGTTACGATTTATGTGTTTATCGAGTTATAAATTCTTCTGTGCTTATCGAGTTACGTTTTCTGTACTTATAGAGTTACGTAAAAGTTTTTTTCGAGTTTGCAATTTTACTAAATTATCGAGTTATCAAGTTTTTCCATTTAACTGATCTTGCACATAACTTTTTCCACTCTGAGTTAGGAGTTTCAAATGGAACCATCGAGTATGGGTTCTAGATTTTCAACCTCCGTGAAAAGAGATGCTGCCCAAATTTTTCCAAAATTATCAAGTTAAAAGTGTTTGTCGAGTTAGGCTATGAGTCAAATGTTTTCCGAGTTATGTGAAAATTTTTGTCAAGTTATGTATTTTTTGTGATGTGGTACTCAGTTTGATTTTATCATGTGATGTATATGTGATTGCACAATTGTCTTAGGTGATTGCTTTTTACTACAATGGATGATATCTTGGTATCTTTTTATGGAACTAACATGTATATCACCATAATGCTTATGTTGGTTTTATGACACATTTCAGGTCCAAACATGTCGAAGGCATCCACACCTAGACACGAATTGATTCAAGGAGAAGAAAGAACAATTGCAAAGATAAACCAGAAAGTTAATCTTGAGACAAACACGTGTCATCCAACATGTGCTATTATCTTAGAGATACTTAAAGAACACTTTATTTTTAATCTTCTCACCATCACAAGCACAGTACCAGAAGTCTACTTAACTCAGTTTTGGGAATCTCTTGAAGTTAGCAGAGATAACAAGTCATTGGGTGTTCGTCTTGATCACAAAGATATTGTGTTTGATGTGAAAACTCTCCGCACAGTTCTTAGTTTGCCTACAAATATCAAGAAATTCACTCCTTTGCCTCATTGTCAGAAATTGTCAGACTTCTTCGAGAACTGCAGTATGATGAATCACAAGTCACACTCAACAAAATATCTACTGTCGACAGAAAATTCATTCCACAACCATGGCTCACACCTTACTCAATCCTCACCAATAGTCTAACAGGCAAGGAAACTGGGCATGAACACCCTTCTCTAGAAATCATGCAGATTTTCTGGGGGGTTGTCAAACAAGCTAATATTGACTATGCTCAACTGATTTAGGAGGATATGGTTTATCATGCAAGACAGTTTAAGAAAGCCGAGAACTCAAGAATTCCATTCTATAGATTCACTAAGTGTCTCATCGCTCATTTCATGAAGATACACCCAGATATTGATCGCAGATTGGAAGATAAGAAACACACAATTGCAATGGATCATATGTTGATGCATGGGAATTGCACCAGGTTTTACCTCTCGAGGGATCTCGAGAAGCTTACAACCCCCACCAGGCAGTGTACCTGATCGTTGTAGTATAGTATAGTGACAAGTAACGGGGGATTGATCGTTCAACTTAGGAATAGTATTGCTAGGATTAGAAAACCTAAAAACTAGGTCTAGAGATGAGGGATGATTCTTTTTGTATTTTTATATTTTTATAAAAGCAATTAAAAATCTCGGTTTTTGAAGGAGTGGACGGAATTAGTTGCTAATCAACTTACCCAATAACTAAGATGCAATCAAAATAAAATGACAAAAATAAAAATAAACTAAATTATACTAGTGGTGCGAGCAATATATGAGAGAATTGTGTTTACTTAGATTTCACTACTCCCTAGATATCTTTTACAGGTTAATTACTTGTTACAGTTGCGTGGATGACGGATTGTATTCCTTAATACCATTCATGGGGTGGCGTACTTACTTCCCCAATCCTATAAGCTCCTACTTCACTCCTATGTCGAGCCGGCTAAGAAGCTCCTAACATGGGATCACTAGAATTCGCTCATGCATTAAATACAATCATAAAAACCTAGTACACATCGGTTCATGTTTCTTAAGCTGTTCAAGCAAGTTACACAATGGAGATCTGCCAGTTTTCTTAAGCCTAACATTGAAATCATTCATCCATTACAACTATAAACAAGCAATCAACCTATAATTAACATCTAGGTTTCATTACATCTAAGCAAACACATGAGAGATCTGGCCTAGCATGCTGAAATCAAGACAAGCAAAAGATATATTCAAACAACACATAGACATATTAATTGAATTGAAAGAGGACTTATCTTAATTGAACATGAAAGGTTTCAAGGGGTGAAAACCCTTGAAAATACTGTTAAAAACGACCTAGGGTTTATTAGGTTCGACCCTAGTATTCTCCACACAAGTTCCTCTTTTAATGAAGGAAAAATAGAAAAGTATATATAGATTTTGTGAGGTGACGGCGTCAAGAGTAAATGTCTGACGTCGTCATCTCGCCGCCAATAAAGTTATCGGACTGCCTAGATCTGGGTTTGACGCCGTCACGTGTAATTCATCTTCAGGCCGTCACCAAAATAACTCTTGACGCCCTTCTCTTGACGCCTTCAGGTTTTCACTGGGTCGTCATGGATTTTACTCCTGACGCCGTCACAATTCCCTTCTTGACACCGTCAGGTACTGTTCTCAGCATGGAAAATTAAGTCTTTGCCGTTTTCTTCACTTTTATGCTCTAAAAACGTCCAAAATGCTTCCTTTTCCATAGTTCACTCCCAAAGTACCTAAAATCACAAAAGGAACGATTTAGAGCAATATTTGATCAAATAAATTCAATTCCGGGCTTAAATGATCCCCTAAAAACGGTTCATTTTTCGCCTCATCATATACCCTTACACTTGAAATTTGCTTGTCCTCAAGCAAATGCGCTTTTATTCTAATCAAAATACAAGTTAGGGGTCATTTAACACTAATATAAAAGTAATTACAACAAATAATTGCTCCACTAAAGACCAAAGACAAGCACGGAGGTTATACACTAGCACCTCACAAATAGTGTTTAGATACTCACATCTCTCAGGTGTAATAAAGTAATATCACAATATGGAAATGGAAAACATCTCTCACTACCTGTCATAGCAAAATAGATTACCATAGGCTTGGGAAAGGATCAAACCTCTACCACATGGCGTAAGCACCTAGGATAAACTATGAAAGAGGTCTTTTAAGGATCAAACCTCTACCACATGGCGTAAGCACCTAAGATAAACTATCAAAGAGGTCTTTTAAAGGGTTGTAACGTTAGGTGTAGGGATATGGAATACACGGTTTTGTTGGATATAGGTAGTCTTTACTGGTGGCGAGTTAATAATCTTGGTTAATTACATGTAAAATATGGCGTTGCTAAGCCAAGACTAGACTCGACTTAAGCTAATAAATGAAAAATAACAAAAAAATAAAATAAACATAGAATGAAACGGGATGGTAGTGCGTATGTTTTTTTTTCTCTTTTTGTTATTATTTTTTTTCTTGATTTTTCGATTTTTTTTTTTTTTTTTTTTTTTTTTTTTTTTTTTTTTTTTTTGCATACACTCTTACCCTACCATCCAAAATAATACAACATAGGGAATGAACATTCCCCTTACACTTGAATTTTTACATACTTTACAAAAACTAATCTAATGACTCGAATTAAGAAAATCAAAACACTTGGAGTACTTTTAAGATTAACGTACATATAGGGGTAATAAATGATGTTCTTCCCCGTTACTCCATAAATAAGTACTTTACCCATGAGTCCCAATCATCCCAAAACAATATGTACAAGGATATGACTCGACTTAGCAACCATGTAATCAATTAGATAATTAACTAAGGGTTTAAACAATTAACAATAATGCACTAAAGATGAGTGCATACACGGAAGGTTAAGGCGATTTGGTTGTACATTTAAGTGGGGTGTAACAAATTCTTCCTTTAAGTAATATGCTTAAAGTTAGAAACGAAAAGATAGGCTCGGAGGGGTGTACTAGGGGTTTCGTGTACTAAAAATGAGTACAATGCTAATGGTGTGGGAAAAATAGTTGACTTAACTAGCCAAGTAATATGACTTAAATGGTCAAGTAATTATGATATGGGTTTAACACAAGGGTGATCCTAATGCCTCTTATCATGTAGTAAATCCTACTACACGAATGTAGTCTCACTAGCGGTCTCGGGATGCATCACTAACGCAAGTTCTAGAATCTAAATGCTACCGGTACACTCATAAGCACTAATAGTAAATGTTTTTCCTATCAAATCTAAAGGCGAGCCTCACATATTTGGGTGGAAAATTTTTCGAAATGGTACGGTTTTGTGCTAGTCATACAATCTCCTATCCATGAGACGCTTGCTATGGCTAAAGTTTCACTCCTAAATGTTGTAAAAAATTTTAAATTTGGTGCTAAAATTACACTAACAAGTATTTCTCATAGTTTTATTACACATCTACTATCAAACAAACAAACTCAAGCGAAAGTGTATCAATAAGGTATCATCAATTTACCCTCCCCTTACACTTAGGATGAACACTGTCCCCAATGTTCAAGTAAAGAATGTAAAAGTGAAATAAGTAAAAAGAATGAAATCAAATACTCCCCTGATTCACTCGGTATGGATAATAAGGTAGCCAGTTTAGATCTTCCTCCAAGAAAATGAACAATCAAAGCTTCCCTTCCAGAATATAAATCATCTTCTTGTCATACATAACCTGTTAAACCTGAGAAAACAGACAAGCCAACCTCGCGTAAAATCGGCGACAATCTATATATGCTAACAAATCCTAGAAAACAAAATAAGATATAATGCTTGTGGAATGATGTTTGCAGATCTCCTGGAGATTATAAAACTAAAGATTCAACAAAAACTTTAAGACTCCGTTAGAAAAACAAAACTGGTAAAATTTCCAGAATTTTACACGTGACGCCGTCAGAAGTGACCTGCAGAAATTCTTATGTTATGTTTCCGGAAAATTTCTGGAAAAACTTTGTCCAAATTCCTGGAAAATCATGCAAAACATCATTACGACTCGATACAAGCATTTGACTCTAACAAATATGAATATACATGTTCACTTAATATTGTGGAGAATCATGATCGAGTTTGTTTCTTAAAAACATATTTGGGGTTTCCCCTTACACTTATCTTTTGCGAAATACCTTTGGATGAAGTTAAGAATAAGCCAAACAACAAAATAAAGTATTTTCACCATTTTAGTTTGAAACATGATCTACCAACAATAAGAATAAAGCATGCATATGGAAGCAAATAACAAACAAACAAAAATAAAAGTCACACAAAACATGGGTTGCCTCCCAAGAAGCGCTTTTCTTTATTTACGAGTCTTGTAGCTAGACTCAAGGTCATGGGTTACTACGTGACCTCATCGTTGGTTTCACGCTCTAGGTCATCTCCTATACCAGTTTTTATTCCGGACCTAGTTGCAAGCATTCTTTGTAGAAACCAAGCATCCTATTCATCACATACTCTACTCCTCTACGTCTATCCTCATCATTCCTATAATAAGCCGCTTGTTTGTGTTCCTTTTCTATGTTTGACAGGAGGCGATATTGCTCAATCTTATAGGGCATTTGGTAGGCAATCTCATCATTCTCTTCCTTGAACCTAACTATCCCTAAAGTTGGATCATAACTCATCTTAGTGGCCTCAACGAATGGTTTTCCGAACACTACTTGACTTAGGCAAGCATCTATCACCGGACGAGTATCCTATACTATCATAAAATCGATCTCATAAGTGAAATTTCCGACAATCACATGCAATCCCTTCACTCTTCCTACAAAATTACTTATCAAATTCTTATTGGGCATCATCCTATAACCAAGTTGTTTCTTCATTACCCAATTATAATAAGTCCTAGTCATGATGTTTATAGGAGATCTAGGATCGATAAAAGCTTTCCATATATGCATATGCCAAATGTTGCATGGTATGTTGATGATAGAGGGGTCTCCCATTTTGATAAGGGATGTTCCAAGGATATATGGTGTCTCGGGGCCATCGAATAAATCCTTATGATATTCCCGTTCTTCCTTGGTGGGCAACTTATCAAAGTACTCTTCCACAGTCTCTACTTCCTCTAACTCTTCTCCCTTATTAACCTCATCTTCCCTAATTTCATCCCTAGTCTCGGTTTCTACTCCAACTTCATCTTTATCACTTTCTTCTATATCCTTATCTATTGGCTTAATGGTGACAACATTGACAAAGTGGACGTGTTTGGATGACGAGGGGTCCTTAGTTTGGATTCTGCTATTGGCATCCCTAGTGTCCTTCCTAGGTGTAGTTAATGCTTGGTTGTTGAGGGCTTTCAACAAGTTGTCAATCTTATTGGTCATCTCCGTTTGTTGTTGGTTGAATTCGGTTTCAAACCTAGCTATGCGAGCCTCTTGAGATGCCATAAACTTGGACATCAATCCTTCAAGATTGTTGGTACGACCATAGTTGTTAGAAGGATTGTTGTTGAAAGTACGGTTGGAGGGAGGACCGTTTGGTTTGTAACGATTAGGTGGATTGGAAGAATTGGTTTGGTTTTGTTTCCACCTAAGGTTTGGGTGATTTTTCCAAGAAGGGTTGTAGGAATCACCATAAGGGTTTGGCTCGGGTTTGAAAGTGTACCACTTATCTCCCGCTTCGTCGGTACGCGAGGATGCGAAGTTCGCAAAAGCTGTTCCGGGAAGTTCCACACAATCACGAGTGTCATGGGGACCACTACATAATTCGCATGAAAAAGTGATTTTGTTCACTTGGCTTGAAGGCTTAGGAGCTTCATAAGATTTCATGAGAAACTTGACTTGGTCCTCAAGTTCCATGATCCTACGGTCGGGAGTGCTAGAATTGTTCGAAGGCAAAGATATTGCCTTGACCGTTTTGTTTAAATCTCGAGGATCATTCCAACATTCGTTGTCATAGAGAGCGCAATCTTCTATGAGTTCCCATGATTGATCCGCACTTAGATCACGTAGCTTGCCACCGGCTGATTGGTCAATGGTTCGCCTTGTGGAGAGATCGATATGGTCATAGAAGATTTGGACTTTGAGCCAAAGATCTATGCCATGATGAGGGACTTTTTGGAGTAAGTCCTTGAAACGAGTCCATGCTTCATATAGAGTTTCACCTTGACGTTGTTGGAACATCAAGATATCAATTCTAAGCTTGGTAGTTCTCCCCAGTGGGAAAAATTGAGCAAGGAAACGAGTGCTGAGATCATCCCATGAGGTTATGGATCCCGCGGGTAAACGCTCAAGCCATTGACTAGCTTGATCACGTAGAGAGAATTGGAATTGGCGTAATCGGGTTGACTCTCAAGTTGTAGCATCAAGGTCTATAAAATCTATGATTTTAAGGAAGTCCTTGAGATGTTGATTTGGATCTTCGGAACGAAGTCCATAGAATGCACATCCGCTTTGCACCAACCGGATGGTGTCGGATCTCAAGGGAGACACATTGGCTCCTTGGGTGAGCTCAAAGGTGTTTCGATAGCCTTTGTGGCTAGGTCGGGAGTACTCTCCTCGGGTTTGGGGCCTAAGAGGTTGGTTAACTAGTGGTGGGTTTTTTGGGTGGTCTTGTTGTGGTGGGTTGATGGGTTCAAAGATGTTACCACCTTCCATGATGTTGGATGGTCAAGAGTTACGAAAAAAAACATGAAGAAATAAGATAGACTAAAGAGAACCTAAAAATAAAAATAAAATCTTACTAGAAAGGAATCTAGCAAGTAGACCTAATAAAAAGAAATTCTAACCTAGACAATAACTATTCCCCAGGCTGCGGCGCCAAAAACTTGATGCGTGGGAATTGCACCAGGCTTTACCTCTCGAGGGATCTCGAGAAGCTTACAACCCCCACTAGGCAGTGTACCTGATCGTTGAAGTATAGTATAGTGACAAGTAACGGGGGATTGATCGTTCAACTTAGGAATAGTGTCGCTAGGATTAGAAAACCTAAAAACTAGGTCTAGAGATGAGGGATGATTCTTTTTGTATTTTTATATTTTTATAAAAGCAATTAAAAATCTCAGTTTTTGAAGGAGTGGGCGGAATTAGTTGCTAATCAACTAACCCAATAACTAAGATACAATCAAAATAAAATAACAAAAATGAAAATAAACTAAATTATACTAGTGGTGCGAGCAATATATGGGAGAATTGTGTTTACTTAGATTTCACTACTCCCTAGATATCTTTTATAGGTTAATTACTTGTTACAGTTGCGTGGATGACGGATTGTATTCCTTAATACCATTCATGGGGTGGCGTACTTACTTCCCCAATCCTATAAGCTCCTACTTCACTCCTATGTCGAGCCGGCTAAGAAGCTCCTAACATGGGATCACTAGAATTCGTTCATGCATTAAATACAATCATAAAAACCTAGTACACATCGGTTCATGTTTCTTAAGACATTCAAGCAAGTTACACAATGGAGATCTGCCAGTTTTCTTAAGCCTAACATTGAAATCATTCATCCATTACAACAATAAACAGGCAATCAACCTATAATTAACATCTAGGTTTCATTACATCTAAGCAAACACATGAGAGATCTAGCCTAGCATGTTGAAATCAAGACAAGCACAAGATATATTCAAACAACACATAGACATATTGATTGAATTGAAAGAGGACTTATCTTAATTGAACATGAAAGGTTTCAAGGGGTGAAAACCCTTGAAAATACTGTTAAAAATGACCTAGGGTTTATTAGGTTCGACCCTAGTATTCTCCACACAAGTTCCTCTTTTAATGAAGGAAAAATAGAAAAGTATATATAGATTTTGTGAGGTGACGACGTCAAGAGTAAATGTCTGACGCCGTCATCTCACCGCCAATAAAGTTCTCGGACTGCCTAGATCTGGGTTTGACGCCGTCACGTGTAATCCATCTTCAGGACGTCACCAAAATAACTCTTGACGCCCTTCTCTTGACGCCTTCAGGTTTTCACTAGGTCGTCATGGATTTTACTCCTGACGCCGTCACAATTCCCTTCTTGACGCCGTCAGGTACTGTTCTCAGCATGGAAAATTAAGTCTTTGTTGTTTTCTTCACTTTTATGCTCCAAAAACGTCCAAAATGCTTCCTTTTCTAGAATTCACTCCCAAACTACCTAAAATCACAAAAGGAACGATTTAGGGCAATATTTGATCAAATAAATTCAATTCCGGGCTTAAATAACCCCCTAAAAATGGTTCATTTTTCGCCTCATCATATGTATACGAGAAGCAGAATTCAGAAGACAAATACTCAAAAACAAGGAATGAGAATCCCTGCAAGTCTGTTACCTGAAGCAATCCTTAGTACTGAAGCATATAAAATATATGATGAAGCTCAAAGAATCGACCAAGTTGGTTTGACTCAACCAAAGAAAGTCACTGTACAACCTAAGAAGAAAGTGACAACTCTTCGTGACGAACTAACTAATGATGAAGGAGAAGCTCAGAAGGAAACAGAGACTGAAAAGCTTACACTGACTAAAAGGAAAAAGGCAGATAAGGGAAAAGCAAATGAAACTCAAGAAGAATCAGTCACCTCACCAATGTCCGAATCCGAAGAAGATGAACAACTACAACTAGCCATAAGAAAAAGCAAACAAACAGAATAGGAAAGAATTGCTAGACTAACAAAGAAAGGTGAAGGTTCTGGTACTCAGGATATGGAAATGACAACTCAAGATTCAGAAAGAGATGATCAATCATCAGAAGAAACATGTTCTCAAACATTGTCATCCATTGATCAAGATGGTGATGATTCCGATAGCGAAGCTCAGTCATCCAGTTCTGAACCGCAAGACTCACTTGATAAACCAGCTGAAAGTGAAGAAGAAGAAGCTTCGAAAAGTAAAGATGATAATGCATCCGAAAGAGAATAAAGTAGTGATGAGGAAAATAAGTCTGAAAGTGAAGAAGCTAAGAAAACAGACGATGATGAAGAAGATGAAAATGATGAAAGCGATGATGAATCTGATGGTGATGGTAATGATGAGCAGCTTGATACTAGTAAAGACACCACTATAGACAATGTTGGTGTTGATGATGAACCGTCGACAGTTCAACCACAACAACAACCTTCATCACCTAAACAAGGTCATCCTCAGCAAACCCATGAACTTCCAACAACAATTCACCCAAGCTTGCTGCGATCATTACATGAACAACTCAATATGCTCCAGAAACAAGTTGAAGAACAAAAGAGTGATGTTGAAGCATTCAAAGTGTACAATATTGATGCAGCAGTTAAGCACCAGGTGAAAGAGAGACTACCAGGAGAGGTTTGCAAGTATATTCGTGAGAAACTTCCTTCTACTGTGGAACACTATGTCAAAGATAATCTTGAAGGGATTGTTTCTCAAAGGTTTCAAACTACACCTATCACCATTCGAACTCTACCTCCAAACCCTTCTGTAAGTGATCTCAAAGGTAAACTGTTGGAAGCAATTGTGAATGATTTGCGCAAGGCACTAATTAAGTCTATCAAAAGAGCTGAAAAGAAAGACGAAGCTTGTAAGAAGACGAAGACTACCAAGTATCGTCATGATGATTCAGATCCAGATGATCAGCCACAACAAGGAAAAAGGAAGAAAGTATCCGGTTCCACCTCAAGACCTCCAACTAAAATAGCAATTGTCAACATTCTAGCTGATCCAAACCCTACACATTCAACCGAGGAAGCAGGTGTAGATATGGATGACATTCCACCACAAATCACCGAAAACATTGATGAACCACCTAAGGAAGCTCAATTAATTCCAGCTCCTGAGTGGATTAATCCTGATACACCTTCGTTTAATTGGTTTGATGACATGGTCGATGCTCACCCTGATGTCCCTAAAGCTGAAGAAATGACTGAAGGATCAATTGTCAACTTCACAAAACGAAACAAGAAAGTGATGCAAACACAAAAACTTCAGCTTTCTGACTTGGTTAAGATTCGTGCAACATGGTTTACTAAATTTAAAACATGCACCACATCTGAACTTGAGTTTGAATATAACGTTGATGAAGTTGCAAGAGCTCTATCGGAGAATATTACTTGGGAAAAGAGGCCATCTTGGGACAGAATCTACCTCGGCACGGATCCTGATGACTTCAAATTTTAAGATTTTTCTCAACCATTACCCCTCATTGGTCCTCCAAGTGATCCAAAAATTCCTAAGCAATACTTCTTCAACAACGATCTCCAATATCTTATCCATTGGAACACTGATCCAAAACACCGTTATGCTACATCTCTCACCAAATTCAAAGCAGCTTCATATCCTCTGGAAGAACTTGATGATCAAATGAGAGGATTGTACTCCACGTCTGTCAGCAAGTACAACATTGAAGCAGCTTTATGCACCCTTCACTGGCCTGAGATGCGCAAATGGTTCTATAAGTACAAGCTGACATTCCGATCCAAACACAAAGTCTTCTCGAAACAACGAATTCTTTCCTTCACAGAAGTTCTAGTAACTGAGAAAAGATTCGGGTATAATTTTCTTGACGAAATTGTGGTTCGTCAAATCAATGCCAAATTGTATAAATTCAGTGAAGCAGACTATCATCGGTTGAACCTCAATGACATAGAAGATATGTATTTACTCAAGGTTCAAGGCAAACTTCAGCATCTGCCCAGCAGCCTTCAGTATGACATCATCAACTCGATTATGCTCTTCATGTGCCAAACTATCATCAAAGCAAGAGTAGAAGATGCACAATTAGGAGTCGAAAGTTATCAAACATCACTCAACTTTACTGCTCCACAAAAACATACTCATGGCATCTAGTATTTAAGACCTTTCATCTTCAACAACAAACCCTTTGGAGTTGTTTACCCGTATAGGGATTGATACAGATTCATGAGATATGAAGAGGTTCACAAGTTTGGGGATTAGACTCTTAAGTATGTCAGAATTAAGCTGAATGAAAAACTCAAAGAACATGATAGTGGGATTAACGTGGGATGGAAAAGTAGAGATGTGAGGGAAGCACTTAAGTTCATGGACAGGATTGATCAAAAGTTAAAGTTCAGGGAGCATATACGCAGATTGGAGAGCTTGATTGGAGCAAGGGAACTGATTCCGAATATTCTCACTTACCGCCGTCCGGATACTACTCAAGTCTGATCGATTTTGGTATAACATTATCTTTGTTTCATCATAATTTTCTTCATCAATGACTTTGGTTTGTGCACATATAACAGTGTACAACCCGTGCTTGTAATGAAAGGACCCTGAGGTACGCATCAGTGCCTCAATCCTAATATAAGGAGTGAAGGCTTCTTACTTTTGAGTGGAATTAATCAAACATTTTCTGATTTTCATAATTCTGCTCAAAAGACAAGTATTTCACCTCAATGAGTATTCACTTGTTGAGGGGAAGCACTTGAAAACTCATCGTTTTGAAAAACAAAAGTTCTTATTGATATCTCCCCATAAGACTCTGTAAGCATTAAAAGTGACGATCATTATTGAGTCGACAAGTATTGTAATAGTTAAGGATATTGGGCTATGGACTTGGTACTTATTAAGTATATCATGTAAGCCTTTATTAGAAAAATGTAAACCAAGCCCATTAGGCAAAGCCCATGGAAAGCCTTTTAGGGCATCTTATGTAAGTTACTATATAAACACCTCAAAGGCTCATTTGAGGTGTGTGCTTGTGTATGTATTGTGTGTGTTTTATTAATAAAAGTTCTCTTCATCTTTATCTCTCTTTATACATATTAACGCCACACATATTCTATACAAGTCACTATCTTTACTTCATCTTGTGCTTATATTTGTGATAAAGTTGATAGATTTAGGGTCCTACAAGTGGTATCAATCGCCTAACAATGATTTAGGAGTGTTTTTTTTATCAAGTTTTTGTTAAAAAGTTGCATATTTTTCATATATATGTGAACTTTTTCTTCAAAAAGTTTTGATTTTTACAAGTTTTAGTGTTAAATTCGTTGTCTTTATTGAAGTTTTAGTGATTCTAAGTGTTTTGGGAAAGATTTGATGAAAAGAAACAAGTGGAAAATGAGTTTTGGGTGAAAAAAATCATTTTTTTAGCTGGTTGGTAATCCTTTGCTTAAAGCTTAGCAAAAAACATTTTCCTACTCAAAAGATCCTACTCAAAAGATCCTACTCAGAGGATCCTACTCAAAAGATCCTACTCAAAAGATCCTACTCAGAAGATCCTACTCAGAAGATCCTACTCAAAAGATCCTACTCAGAAGATCCTACTTAAAAGATCCTACTCAAAAGATCCTAATCAGAAGATCCTACTCAAAAGATCCTACTCAGAAGATCCTACTCAAAAGATCCTACTTAGAAGATCCTACTCAAAAGATCCTACTCAGAAGATCCTACTCAGAAGTTTTACTCAGTACTTCCCTAGCTTGGACAAGTTAGTGGAATACTTCGACACGAGATATCTTTCAAGCTTGGACAAGTTTGAGAGATTTGTTTGGTTCTTTAACCTTACGCATAAACAATTGCTTACGCCTAAGCCAAAAACTTACGCATAAAGTAAAAGTTTACGCCTAAACTTTCAGTTTACGCATAACTTCTCTTTACGCCTAACTTTTTGTTTACGCATAAGTTATCAGTTACACGTAAGATTCAAGTTAACCATAAGATTAGTGTCTACGCATAAGAACAAATCATCAGAGTTGACTAAAAACGCTCCGGGAAGAAGTTATTGAGGTTTTTAAGGTTTCAGATCAAATTTTTCACCATAAAAACTTGCATCAACCTACACTAAACACAACTCCTACTTCGTTGAATCGATCCAAGATCAACTTTATCATCTATCAATGGCAACTCAGCAAGACATTCATGCAGCCGGTGCCGAAAACCGACCTCTCATGTTGTCAAAGGGTGGATACTCACAATGGGCTAGTCGTATGATGCACTATCTTAAGAGCAAAACAAATGGAACACTTCTTGTCAAATCCATTGTGGATGGACCCTTCAAACCAATATAAGTCCTAGACCCTGGAGATCCAAATGGAACCCCCCCCCCCCTCCCCCCCAATACAACCGTTCTACAGAGATCAGAATGAGATTGAGTACACTGAGCAAGACAGACAACAGATTGCAGCTGATGATCAGGCATTTCATTACATCGTTCTTGGTTTACCTGAAACCATTTATTCTACTGTTGATAGTGAAGTAAGTGCTCATGCTATCTGGGAAAGAGTCAAGAGGTTAATGTATGGGACAGACTTCAGGAAACAGGATATGGCAACACAATTGCTTAAGGAACTTCGCAAGTTCACTTCAATTCCTGGTGAATCCATAGAGACGTACTACCACAGGTTCTGTAAGATCATGAATGATTTATCAAGACACAACCTCAGTCAGACAAATATTGCTAACAACACCATTTTTCTGAATGAGTTGCAACCAAAATGGGGAAGATACATCACTATTGTCTATCAGACAAAGAATTTGTATGAAGTAACTTATGATCAGCTGTATGACTTCTTGAATCAAAATCAAGATGAAGCTAATGAAGTAAGGGCCGAATTACTAGCTAAAAAGCATGATCCTCTAGCATTAATGGCTAATACACCAACACCTTTACCTGTAAACACACAACAACCATCATCATGTTCAACTCACAACTACATGCAACCATCCTACATTCAACAACCAACACCTGTCTACCAACAACAGTTCTACCCACAGCAACAATAACATGTTATTCAACAACAACAATACCCACAGTTCCAAGAACCAGAATTCACTGACAATGATGAAGCTACCGCAGCCTTGACACAAGCGTTTGCTTTCCTGATAAAGGCATTCCAAGGACGTTATGCTACACCTACTAACAATAACCAAAGGATTTCATCGAACACTTGCAACAAGCAGATTGCTCAGCCGAGTTTCAATATGGGCAACGGAGGCCAAATGGTTGGAGTTTATGGGAATCAGCAGGGATATGCTACTGGATTCAATATGGGTAATCAGAATATGTTGAATGCAGGTCAGTTTGCAGGGAATCAGAATGCAGGTCAGTATGCAGGGAATCAGTATGGTCAGTTTGTTGGAAATCAGAGAGGTCAGAATGTTGGTAATCAGGCAATGGGTAATCAGAATAGGAATGTTGCAGCTCCAGTTGTTGGGAATTATGGAAGTGTGAATCAGGGTAATCCGGTAAAGTGTTTCAACTGCCAAGGTGTAGGTCATATGGCAAGGAACTGTCCTACTAAGCCGAAGAAGAATGATCTAGAGTATTTGCAGAAAGCAGTGCTATTGGCACAAAAGGAAAAGGCATGGTTTCAATTGAATGCAGAGGAAAATGATTTTATGGCTCTTATGGATGACATGGAAGAACGAGAGGATATCGATGCGAACTGCATATTCATGGCAAATCTTCAGGAAGCTAAGTATGACACGGATTCTGACACACTTCCTGTTTATGACACCAGTGCACCATTTGAGGTATCAAACATCAATACATGTCACAATAATGATATATTTGATATGTCTCCTCATGAGAAACAGCATCCTGAGAAGCTAGCATCCACTTATGATACATCTATGGATACGCCAAGTAGTAGCAATACTCCTTCAGCAACTCCATATATGAATCATAATGGAGGCTTCGTTTCACAGCATGCTGAGAATGATGAGGAAACACGTGCTCTATTTGAATCATTATTAAATAATTGTGGTATTGAAATCGAGAATGTGAAAAAGGTCAATCGCGATGTTAAGGCCGCGAATGAAAAATTGACCACTGAGCTTGAGAGATACAAGGAAAATGCAAAAAGTTTTCTGATGGATCTTAACACCTTGAACTTGTGTTAGATTGATACTTTGAATTATATCACTAAGTATGCGGAATCTACTTAGTAACACTTAGAAGTTTGATTTACAGTTGTATATGAATAAGAACAATGTATGTAAACAAACTATTAGCTCCAATATTATTAATGATAATAATATGAGTGATCTTGATATCACTAGGGTTACACCTTGAAGCTCTAGAAAAACGTATATCAACTTATAACCTAGGATCTCCTTTTATAGCACAAGGAGTCCTCTTCTACAATATAAGTATAAAGCTAATAGAATAAGATATACACAAAATCTATTCTATATTTATCTAGACGCGTTTCCTAACAGTTATCTAATAAGCAGTGATAATATATTGTTCTTGCAGTGGTAATGAGTTTCCACTGCAAGCACAATCTTCTGCAGTTGTAACTTCTCCTTTAGCCGTGGTAACTGTTAGCATAATTCCCAACAATCCTCCCCTAACTTATGATTAATACATAAATCAACAAGTTTCTTCAAGTATTCAGTAATCATGAGGATATGGGAATTCTTCCAAACACTTATCTTCTTCTTCTTAACTCTCTATCAGCTCTCACACTTTGATCATAAATCCTTTGCAGCAAATCATCTATGACTTCAGTTCTTTCCCAACACCTAAGCTTCTCTGACAACATCACTGTTAATACTCCAGCTCTCAATGGATATTCTTTCTCAGCCAACATAAAAACATCAACTCCATCTTGAGTAGAAACATGATGTACAGAACTTAAATCATAGAATTTCCACAAAGTCCTTGTACCATGAGTTTCAAATCTCTAATACCTATCACTTGGATCAGGTTCATATAATCTTCTGAAGTGAACCCATAACTCCTTAGCTTTGACATCAACAAGTTCTTCCTTCTTAAACTGATCTTGAACAATTTTCCACAAAGTATCCAAATCTTCTCTATCACAGCATCTAACAATGTCTTCAAAGTCTCTACAGATGTTTGTGACATTTCCATTTCTGATGATCTTCCAAGCAGCACCAAAATTATCAGAAAAGATTTCCCAACCAACTACTAGATATTTTGCTTGTAGAGGTTCAATGTTTAGCACATCAGTTTCTATGAACAACATGTTTGTAACTTGCTCTTCAGTCAACTTGCTAGGACCTTCTTCTTCTTGAGATGATTTTTGAGTCTTCAACTTCTTTGCTTCTTTTGATTCAAGACTCACTCCAGTCCTTTTTGTCTTCATAGATAATGGTTCTTGATCCATTGGAATGAATTTACTATCTTGTCTTTTGATTCTGTAGTAAATACCTTCAATCTGATCATGTGACATTCCTTTGAATTGACCCATCTTCATATTACCAACATGACAACAAAAAGTCTTCATCTCAGAAATAATTTGTGCCTTTGTAAGTTTCCTTGGCTTCTTTTGACCTTTTCTAGCATCCCCAATGATTTGGTCAAGAGCCTGCTGATTTTTCATTAGAATGAAATCTTTAAGTTGAGCAGACCTTTGTTCTTCATCCAAGGTTTTATTTGCAATCAATTCAATAGCCTTCTTCCTAATTATTTGATCATTGTTAATCAAATAATCAATCTCTTCTTCTGTAGGCACATAGGTAAACTCTGGAGGTTTCTCATACATGACAGTTGGTGAGACACTTGATATAGGTTCTGCCATTACAGCTTCAAGTTTATCCAACCTAGTTGCTTCCATAAAGCTAGCAACTTCATCTTCTTTAATCTTTTTCTTTCTTTCATACTTTTCAGCTTGTTGTTGCTCTGCTAACCTTGCATCAAAATCAATCTGAGCTTGTTCAAACTTAGAAATCTTTCTTGTCTCTTGATCTGAAGCAATTACAATAGCCTTTCCTTTAACTGATCTTCTTCTGGCAGCTTCTTCCTCTGCAGTGGTAATTTCTTGACTAGCAGTGGGAACATTTTCACTTGCAGTGGTAATTTGTTGATCAGTGGGAACTTGTTCTGCTTCAGTGGAAATTGGTTGAGCAGTTCCAACTAAATCATCAAAGTTAAAACCTGCATCAGCATCCATATCTTGAAAATCCAATTTCCTCCCCTCAATCTCAGCATCATCATCTTTTGCTTGAGCATTATTAGAATCAGGAAGCTCAGCAAACTCTTTTCCAAAGTTTTTACTCCTCCCCTTAAGCTCTGCATCTGGATTCCTCCCCTGTTTGGAAGAATCTCCCAAAACTTTACTAGAACTTACAGAAAACTCATCTGAAGGTGAAGATGATGATAATACAACCTGAGATCTTTTCTTCTTGAGATTCTCAACTTCATTCTGCAATTTGTGAATCTCATCCTTCAATGTCTTCAGCTCTGTGGCATGTTGTTCTTTAGTCTGTGCCAGATCTTTCTCCAGAGCTTGAACCTGCTTGACTAATTTGGTACAAATATCCATCAATTCATTTTGTGACACACTGCCTTCATCACTTCCAGCTGTGTAACCTGCTGGGAGAGGTGAATCATGAGGCATTGATTCAGGCTCTTCCCTAGATGGACTAGGATTAAGCCTTGAACCACCACTGCTTGTCCCTAAACCAAATGGCTCAGCAACATGCAATGTTGAGATGAGAAAAGTTGGCTGTTTAGACCTTCTCTCATAAGTGTGAGTGACTGCAGGGGTGTGTTGAATTGGTGGAATAACAATAGTGGGTGTGTTTTGAGATGCAACTGGGATTGATGCATCCTCACCCTGTACTTGAGAAAGTTTAGCAAGCATTTGAGGGAAAAGTGGATGAACCTACCCATTCCAAAGTTCTGAAGCCTTAGACATATTTTGAAAAACTTTTGGCTTAAGAGTGGAAGGTTCATAAATTCTGTTGTGAGGGCGCAGTTGAAACTCATTTAACACTGCTTGCACAAATCTTGGATACATCAAAAATTTATATTGACTCTTTACATTGCCTTTCATATTATTGAAAATAAACTTTGAAAAATTGAAAGTCCTATCTGTTGCCAAACAAACCAAAAGATAAGCCATGGTTGATGCAAATTGTTCAAAAGAAGTTTTCTTAGGACTTAGACAATGTAAAAGAGTATGAATGAAAAATCTCCAATGAGGACAAAAACATCCTTTCTTAAAAGTAACTTTTTGTGCAGATGTGTCATACCCCATTAAAGCAATATTTTCAAAAATATCTAAATTAGGTAATGTGATGATACCATTGAGATCATCCAATTGGAGAATCCTCCTCAAGGATGACTCAGTAACATCAATAGTTACCCCATCAACTGTGGCTCTTAGAGCATCCACAGATTCTTGTGTGTCTCCCTGTTCAAGAGTTATGGACTCCACAGTGTTCCAGAACTGTTTGATATGAGAGACATAGATTGTGGATTAATAGTTAAGGCATACCTTATGTGAGTTGTGTTTAGAAAATCCACAATTTGATGAAAACAGGGCCACTCTTCTCATTCGACTTTTGTAAGTAGGCCACTTGGTTGTGCTCCTCGACAAATTTTAGAATCGCCATGATATTTGTGAAAAAGAGAATGAAAGTGTTAGTAATCAAGATAAAAATCAAGCCGTATGATAATGAATTTATACTAATAGGGTTTGAGGAGGTTACGCAATGTGAATCATCTTTAGAAAGAATTATCTTTGGAAAAAGAATAATTTATAATAAGTAAGAAGATAATTCACAAAAGATTTTACCCTATTAATAAGGAATGACGGTTATTTTACAATGGCTAGTAAAAATTAGATTACTGACACAACAGTTGTAACGGCTAGTCATCAGTGGAAAAATTACTCTTGCAGTGGTAACTGATGAACTAGCAGTGGTAAAATTTTCACAAAAATATCAAAGAGCAGTGGTTAATAAAACATGAACATTTGCTGCTCTTATCATAGTTTTTAGCAAACTACCAGCTATCAACGGATTTGATATGTCTTTACCATTAGCCGTTTGCTATGGACTAGCCAACTCTTGATCACATGGATGTATGGTGAGTTGAGAACCTAGGTTTTGGTAAACTATCAACCATAAACGGATTTGATAAGTCTTTACCAGTAGCCTTTTGCTCTGGACTAGTTGATTCTTATGTTGATTAGACATGGTGAATCAATAACCATTTGTTGTGTGTCAATGATACACACCTTATTACTCTAAATACTCCAATAATATGGGTTGTATGCATCAACTCAACTTAACCCATAAAACTTAACGCAAAGTAACTTTTTAACCAAGTTACTATTCACATAAATATCTTCCAAAAGTCAACCCGATAATAACCAAATTTACTCCTCCAACCTACCAAAACAAGTAGAAGTAAATATCCTTCATTAATTAGAATTCGACCTTGACTTTGCATATAAAAGGGGGCTCAACTTCTTTTATCTTTCATCAACAATCTTCTTCAATAAATACAAACCCAATACAGCATCATGAGTTGGTTTCCACTTATCTACATCTCCTCTGATGATTCTTCTGATGAGGAAATCAGCTACTACACAGATTCTGAAGAACTTTCTACTGGATTGAATGGATATTTTCCACCAAAGTCTGCAACTGCCACATCTTCAAGCATGAAGCCAAATAAGAAGATATCAGCTGATCCTGCTCCATCTCTTGAGTTTTATTCCAGCTCTTCATCAGATGATGACAATGACCCAACTTTTGATCTTTCCAAGGAACTCCCAAAGGCTCTTACCACAGCATTGACATCTGCAATAAACAACATGAAGTGGCCAGCTGTTGACAAGCCTACTCAAGCACCAAAGCCTCCTAAGCAAGTTCTGGGACTTGCTTGTCCAAGGAAACAACTCTCTTTTGATGAAAAGAGAAAGAAAATTTCCAAAGGCAAGCATCAGTATGAGGGAAAAGGAAAGAAACCTATGGAGTAGGTTTTAGGTTGTAGGTTCATGTCAGATGTAATGGTTTTCTTGTTTGGTGACAATCTTTTGTTGATGGATGTGATGTACTTCTTCTTAATAATTAATAAAAGTACTCTTTTCTGCTTGTTATTATCACCAATCTTTCCACTGTTGTGTGGTGTGCTCTTGATAACTCTGCATACAAGTTAGTAGAAAACCATACATACAATACAAACAATATTAGTACCCAAAAAGTATCCTGCAACACTGAAAAATATTTAGACATCAAAAATTTATGGATTGAGCATTCCAATACCTGTTACCAAGTATTGAAACCTACCCACATCAAGCCCTTTTGTTAATAAATCAGCATAATTGTCATCAGTATGAATCTTGACAACATTAATAAGCTTTTTCTCAAAACAATCTCTGATAAAGTGATGTCTAATTTCAATATGTTTAGTTTTTGTGTGTTGCACAGGATTTTTAATAATGCATATGGTACTACTATTGTCTATATAGATAATGGTGTTCATGAAATTGTACCCATAGTCCAATAATTGATTCTGAAGCCAAAGGATCTGAGCACAACAACTAGCAGCTGCAACATATTCTGCTTCAGTGGTTGAAGTAGCCACCATAGTTTGCTTCTTGCACTGCCATGACACCAATCTACATCCAAGAAATTGACATCCTCCAGTAGTTGATCTTCTATCCAAACTTGCACCAGCATAGTCACTATCTGAGTATGTGATCAATTCCATTGGAGAGTCTCTTGGATACCATAATCCTAGATTAGGATAAGTCTTCAAGTATCTAAAAATCTTTTCCACTGCTGTCATATGTGATGTCTTTGGAGTCACTTGAAATCTTGCACAAGCACATACAGCAAACATGATGTCTGGCCTTGATGAAGTAAGATACATCAAGGAACCAATCATAGATCTGTAAGTGTGAACATCAACATTAGCACCACTTGCATTCTTCAACAATAAGTGAGTGGTCTTGTCAGCAGGGGTATTGGAAGATTTTGCATCAGTAAACTTGAACTTTTTGATAATCTCAGCCACATACTTGTCTTGACTGATAAATATACCTTCCTTACTCTGTTGTACTTGTAGCCCCAAAAAGAATGTAAGTTCTCCCATAGAACTCATTTGAAATTCATCTTTCATTAGCTTCTCAAACTCTCTGCACATCTCTTGTTTAGTAGATCCAAAGATAATATCATCAACATATACTTGCACAAGTAGGATATCACCCTTGTCTTTCTTGATGAACAAAGTTTGATCAATTTTATCTCTATGAAACCCATTATTCAATAAATAATTAGCTAAGGTTTCATACAACTTCCTTGGAGCTTGATGTAAGCCATAAAGAGCCTGTAAACTTTATTTGGGTGTTGAGGATCTTCAAAGCCTGGAGGTTGAGATACATATACCTCCTCATCAATAGTTCCATACAAAAAGGCACTTTTAACATCCATTTGATAGACTGTAAAGCCCATAAAGGATGCATAGGCTAAGAACAATCTAATAGCCTCTAGTCTTGCAACAAGAGCAAACACTTCTTCATAATCAATACCCTCCTCTTGAGTGTATCCTTGAGCAACCAATCTAGCTTTGTTCCTGATTACAATGCCTCTTTCATCTTTCTTATTTCTGAAAACCCATTTAGTACCAATGACCTTCATACCATCAGGCAAGTCACAAAGAACCCAAACCTTTTGAAGTTTAAACTGCAACAACTCTTCTTGCATAGCTTCAACCCAGCTAGATTCTCCTAGAGCCATATATACATTCTTAGGCTCCATCTGTGAGAGAAAGCAGAAAAACAAACACTCATTCTTCTGTCTATGTTTCTTGGACTCATACACTTCACTTATGAACCCATGAATGTCATCTTTCTTTGACTGTCTTCTAGTCTTCACACCTGATTGAAGTTCACCAATAACATTATCAAGTGGATGCACTTTGTGAATGGTAGACTGTGATGTGCTAGGAATATCATATGTTGTAGGCATGTTTGACATCTCTACATCATCACTTGGTAATTCCTGAGAAGTATTATCCACATTTGGACTTACAGTGGAAACTTCTGGTGTAGCAGTGGGAATTGAGTTACCACTGCTAGTAGGAATTTCTTTATTCACAGAATTTGCATCACTTGGTTTTTCAGAATTATCACCAAAGTCCCAAAGTGGCATAACAATTTGGTCTTCATCATCTTTGCAAGCTTCATCTTCATCAATGAATTCTTCTGAATCTTCAAGATCTTTGTCTCCAGTACTTGAAGTGAGAGGAACATAATTCATTGTATTTGATTATGTTTCAAGATCAAATAGCCAATCTGGACCTGAACCTGCCATGTTTGCTTTATTTTCAAGAAACTGAACATGCAAGTTCTCTTCAATCTTCTTTGTTCTTAAGTTATAGACTCTAAAAGCCTTGCTAACCATAGAGTATCCAACAAAGAAGCCTTCATCTGACTTTTCTTCAAATTTACCCAGATGATCAATGGTATTGAGAATAGTAACATAACACCCAAATGGCCTCATAAACTCCAAAGTAGGAGGTCTTCCTCTGAACAACTCATAAGGTGTCTTGTTCTTTGTTTTGACCACTAAAACTCTATTTTGAATGTAACAAGCAGTGTTAATTGCTTCAGCCCAAAAAGTCACTGGAAGCTTGGAATCAGCTAACATAGTTCTAGCAGCCTCAATTAGTGTTCTATTTCTTCTTTCAGCAACTCCATTTTGTTGAGGAGTTCTTGCAATACTAAATTCTCTTTTAATACCTTTATCTCTGCAGAAATCATCCATAACTTTATTCTTGAACTCTGTCCCATTGTCAAACCTGATGATCTTGATTTTCTTTTCAAATTGATTTTCAACTTGAGTGATGAATGTCTTAAGGATGCCTGTGGTTTCATCTTTGGTACTCAAAAAGAAAACCCATGTGAATCTACTGAAGTCATCAGTTACAACAAGACAATATTTCTTCAAATTGATGCTGCTCACAGACGTAGGACCAAACAAGTCCATATGCAGCATAAAAAGTGGATGATTGATTGAATTGAATGCCTTGGTCTTACATGAAGCTCTGTGTTGCTTTCCTTTGAGACAGGCAACACAAGTTTGGTCATTCTCAAATCTTTTCTCTGGTAGTCCTCTGACAAGGCCATCTTTCACAATCTTGTTGATGGTCTTAAAGTTAACATGACCAAGTCTTCTATGCCAAAGCATTGATTCAACCAAAGTGGCTTTAGCAAGCAAGCAAGTAACATTATCATTAGCCACTATGTTCTGCATATCAATGCTATAAAAATTTCCTTTTCTAGGGATTTTAAGCAGAATGTCACATTCTTCTGGAAGCTTATAATCCTTAGATAAGATATAGCATTCATCTTCTGTGAATAGAACTCTATGCTTTTTGTCACACATCTGTGACACACTGAAGAGGTTGTACTTGAGCTCTTTCACATACTGCACATCTTCAAAATCAATGTTTCCAGCCTTAATTGTTCCTTTGCCAGAAACTTTACCACCAATTCCTCCTCCAAAACTGACAAATTGTCCATCATAAGGTTGAAAATCTAAAAGATAAGACTTATTGCCAGTCATGTGCCTGGAACATCCACTGTCTGAGTATCCTTGATCATTGGTAGTCTTTGAATGTCCCTGCATACAAAATAAAGGAATTAGTTCCTTTTGGGGACCCAAGCCACAAATGACTTGGATCTGCCTCATGTATCAATATAATTATATCTATCAAAGGTCATTTATACACCATTGGGATTGTCTGAGGTGATGGTTCCTTTTGGTTTCCATTCCCAACGTGCTGAGGCCTTAACAGCATTTCCCACATTTACCCTTTTCTTGTTAACAGACCTATCAGTGGTAACCTTTGGCCTTGCAGTGGTAACTGCTGCCTTAGCAGTGGAAACTGCTGGCTTAAAAATTTTAGGTGCCCACTTCTGATTATGGTTAACTTTCTTTTCAAAATAAGTCTTTTTCCCTGTTTGATTAGATTTAATAAAAGTAGTAACAGGGGACTTAGAGTAAACTCTGTTGTTATGTCTGGCAGTGGCAACTGCTGGTCTAGCAGTGGAAACTGCTGGTCTAGCAGTGGAAATAGGTTTGATGCCAGAATGAAGCAAAACAGATCTAGGAATCATCTTGCTAAGAGGATTTGGGTGAGTTAAGTTATTAGCATTGTTTCTATGCACCCAAGTATTCCCAAACACTTCCCTTCTTCCGAAGTGGTAGGTACAACCTTTAGCTAAATGGTCAAAGCTACCACATATATGACTGGGTTTGTTGTTAAACTCAAAGTCACTACCAAATTGCTTAGATTTGACATGATTCCAACTCCTCATATTCCCTCTAGGAGTTGGTGACTTACTTCTGTACATCTCTGCATATCTAGTAGTTGGCCTAGTGAAATTAGGTTGTGATCTAGGCTTCTCTTTGACTACATCAGGAATACTTTTCTTAACCTCCACTTTAACATTCTCAGGAACACTAGGTTTAGACTCAACATTTAGATTTTCATCTTTAAGAGATGAGTCACTTGCACTATCAAAAACATCAGCCTCAACATGAACCTTTTCAATTTCAACTGGTTTAACAAATTTTGGTCCATAGGTCATGACTGGTTCCTGGAATTCTTCTAAGCCTGTGTGAGCTAAGTCAATGCCAGGAGGTGCTGGAACACCTCTTAGAGGTGGTGGAACAGTTTTGTATCCAAGACCTGATTTAGCTTTGCTCACAATTTGGGCTTCCCAAATTTTATCAATACTCTTGGATTGATGATCCAAGGTTTGCTTAGTAATCATTATATTCTCACTAGCCACTTTAACCTTTTCTAGTTCTTCTCTAAGAACCTTATTAACAGCAACCTGATAATCTAAGTCTCTTCTTAATACTGCAATATCATCATTGAACTTAGATTCATTTGCCCTATAATGCTCTAATTGTGTTTCTAAAACTCCTAGGCCTCTTTTATGATTTGATAAGTTATAATTAGTATGAGTTAACTCTATGTGTTGCTCATTAAATTGTGCTTTAAGTTTCTCATACTCTTTTAAGGCCTTACAGGATTTAGAACAAGCATTATCAATTTGTACCTCAGAGTCAGAAAAAGCCATTAGTGCAAGCTCTGTAGCAACCATTGCAGACTCTGAATCATCATCCTCCTCCTTAGTCATAAAGCTCCAATCAAAGCTCACTCCATCAATGGCCAATAGCCCCTTTGGCTCATCAGTAGTAGGTTCCTTCTTCTTGTCCTTCTTGTACCAAGTTGACCTGTTATCAGACTTCCTTGGCTTCCTACACTCTCTGGCAAAGTGCCCCTTCTTATGACAATTGTAGCACTCCACCTTCTTTTTGTCAAAACCTACTGTTTCATCACCACTGATGTTGATTTTTCTTCCAGTCTTCTTCCAAAACTTCTTTGTCCTCAAGCTTAGTAATGCTACTTGCCATTTAATATCCATCTCCTCCATATCATCTTCATCAATTTGATCCAGATCCTCATGATTGAGAATCGAACCACCCACTTGACTTGATATAAAGGCATAAAAGGTAGTATCACTAAGCCCTGCAATCTGTTTCTTTGAGCTAACAGTGGAAACACTTCCACTACCCGTGGAAACAACAATGTTAGCACAGTCATCATCACTATCACTTTCTTCATCTGAACTATCATCAAGAGATGATGATATAAGTGCTACACTTCCTGAACTAGAACTTATTTTGCCAGCTTTCTTCAGTCTTTGTTCAATAACTTTGAAGTTATTGTACAAATCATTAAGTTTCATGGTCTCCAACTCTGGCTTATCTTCCCACACAGCAACATTTGTTCCAAACTCAGAGGGTAAGCTTCTTAAGAACTTTAGATTGAGGTCTTCTCTTTCAACCTCAATTCCAAAAACAATGAGTTGAGAAACAATCTTTTGTAGCCTTGTGAAAATGCTATCAAGAGATTCATTACTTGATGAACCAAAGTTTTCATAAGTTTGCTTCAGCAGAGTCTTTTGAGTCTTCTTGGTGGAATCATTACCTCCAAAAACTTCACAGATCTCATCAAAGAGAGTCTTTGCAGTCTTGAACTTGCTGAATGCAACAACTTGATCTCTTGGAAGTGTCATCAGCAACAAACCTCTGGCCTTCAAATCATTCTTTAGTTGAAGTCTTTCATCATTAGTAACAGGTCCAGCATTGACCTTAATCACTTCCTTGCCACCAACCATCTCTGAAGTAGAACCTGGTTTGAAAGAGTTTCCAACCATGATGATCTCCCAAAGTGTGTAATCTTGGACCATAAAGAATTGTTCTATCATTAGCCTCCACATCTCAAAGTCATTCAACTTAAGCTTTGGAAGCTTAGCAACAATATTTGAGTTACTGGTTTCTGTCTCCATTGAATCTTCTAAGTGAACTTGAGTCTTCTAAATCAAAGTATCAAAGCCTGGCTCTGATACCACTTGATGGATCTTAACACCTTGAACTTGTGTTAGATTGATACTTTGAATTATATCACTAAGTATGCGGAATCTACTTAGTAACACTTAGAAGTTTGATTTACAGTTGTATATGAATAAGAACAATGTATGTAAACAAACTATTAGCTCCAATATTATTAATGATAATAATACGAGTGATCTTGATATCACTAGGGTTACACCTTGAAGCTATAGAAAAACGTATATCAACTTATAACCTAGGATCTCCTTTTATAGCACAAGGAGTCCTCTTCTACAAGATAAGTATAAAGCTAATAGAATAAGATATACACAAAATCTATTCTATATTTATCTAGACGCGTTTCCTAACAGTTATCTAATAAGCAGTGGTAATATATTGTTCTTGCAGTGGTAATGAGTTTCCACTGCAAGCACAATCTTCTACAGTTGTAACTTCTTCTTTAGCCGTGGTAACTGTTAGCATAATTCCCAACATTTTCAAATTCACAAAGAACGCGAGTCAGAACTTGAAATTGGTTATAAGAAGTTACCTGTTAAAGATAGGGAATGAAAAAACAAGTTTGCTAATCTTGAAATAAGTTCAACAAAAACCATTAACTCTTTAAAACAAGAAATTTCTGAGTTAACAAACCAACTTTCAAAACAAAAAACAGCTTACTCCAATCATGAAAAAGAACAGGATGAGTTGAAAAAGGACTTTGCAAAGAAAGAAGATAAACTTTTGGAAGAAATCATAGAGTCAGAACACAAGATTTCACATCTAGAAGAATTAGTGGTTAAGTCGGGTCAGTCAAGTCAAACAATGAAAATGATTTCAAATCAAACTAATCCGATTTACCACATGAAACACAAAATGGCTCTTGGTAACACAAATCCTTGTAATCTCAAGAAAGCTCAGTAAGAACAGAATGTTTTGTATAATGGTAATCTTATTTACACCAAACATGATCCTCCCATCGTTCGGGATTCTGTGGAAATGATGGAACTTGTCAAAGAGAACATAACTAAAATGAAAAAAAGGATTTGAAACCCATTGATTACAACAAATTGAACAAACTTTCAGGAATTACTTTTGTTCCATAAAAAGAACCATCAGTGTTTTCCATAAAACGATCATTCTCAAAAATGTTTTCTAAGAAAGTAGTTGCTTCCAAATCGATTTCTAACATGGAATAGATTTCCTCAAACAACACTTTTAACACAAGTGTTGCACGGGGATATCTTGATGATATTAAAACCAGAATTGGGCAACTTAAAACGACTTTAGAATCTAAAACGAGACTTAATGAGATCAACTGGAATTCCACGGTTCATGTATAGCTTAAAAAGATTCTCGAAAGTGAATTTGCTCCTCAAATTAATAACATTCATGCTCGAGTAATTCATTTTGATCAAGCATTTTTGAAAGAAACAGCTGACTTTGTCACGGATCACAAATCCCTGATAAAGAAGGATAATGAATCTTTTGAGCAAATCACTGTTTTGGAAAACCTAAATGATTCACTCTTCGAAGCTGTTATGACTACTGATATCATGTCCATCATTTTACAAATATATTCTATTCAAGACGATGAACGACTGAGAGCTGAGACCTCTGAAATTGTTTCCAAATATGAAAATGCTCTTATAAAGCTTGAAAAAGAAAATGTGTCATGTTTTAAACAACTTGATCGAAAAAGAGAAGAATGCAAATATTACAAACTGTCGTATGAGTGTGCCTTCAAGAACATGCAAGAGCAAAATGATCTTTTGAGGGCTCAGCTTGAAAGTCAAAAAGGGAAGGGTGTAGATACTAAGTTTGCAAAACCATCAACTTTAGAGAAACCAAATGTTTCAAAAACAGTTGAAAAACCAAAAATGTCAATTTCACGGTTTGCTCCAAAAGTCGATGAGAAAAACGATTTGACAAAACCAGTCACTCCGCAACCTTTGCCCAAGAAAACGGAAATTGAAAATATTGTTGAAAATCAAAACTTGGTTGGTGAAAGAAACACAAATGTGATTGCACTTGGCTCTTCTAGGAATAATACACCGAATGTGACCACAAACACTTTTAAAGAATCTGTTGGTTCTAATGACTTGGTCCAAAATCACCATCTAGAAGAAGCTAAGATAAAGGCACAACATCGAAAAGACGGAATTTTAGGTACAAAACCTAGTGTGATGAATTCTACAAGATTCCAAAGCACTGCTAGTAGTAGTAAACCATTACCTAGGAACAATCAACAAAATACTAGGGATTGGCTTGCATCTAAGAGTAGTGGCACAAAAGAGAATGCTAGAAACGTAGAATGCAACACAAAGAATTCCAAAGTCTCATTGAACAACAAACAATTTCCAAAAGACTATAGTGACAAAGTTAAAGTTGCTGTGTTAAACAAGAATGTTGAATTTGTCTATCCTACATGTCAAAAATGTGTTTTTTCAGCTAATCACGATGCATGTATTGCACAATTTATCAAGAAGGAAAAGTCATGTGTCAAGACACAATCCACTAAGACACCAAATCGAAACAAACCCGTTGATAAGAAGCAAGAGGTTAAGAAACCTAATAGGTGGATATCAAAAGGATGTAGTTTTCCCAAGACTGAGACTTCCGCTGCATCTGATAAGAAAACTACGTCTAGATATTACCTTAGGTGGATTCCTACGGGAAAATTTTTTAAAACAGTTGGTCTTAGATGGATTCCCACAGGAAAGATTTTTGATAGTTGCACCAAGGGAAATACTAGTGATAATCATCAGGAAAAGGAAGTAGAAACCATTACAACCGTTGATAGTGATTACCCTCAAAGTGAAGAAACATGTACTTCTAACACTGTTATTTGTGAAACCTCTTCGTCTTTGGTTGCAGGTGCTTCAACTATCTCAGAAACCAGTTCTTCATTCTTTCAATCTTCTATTTTTGATTTTCCATTTCTGTAAATTCTATAAAATCATTCTTTCAATCTTCTATTTTTGATTTTCCATTTCTTTTATAAAAACAAAAACAAAATACAAAAATAGAAAATTTAAAAAAATCCAAAAACATTATAAAATCTAGAAAATCCAAAAATATTCTTCTCACGACATGTCTCTCGTATAAATCAATATTCTATACGTTTCTAGAAATGTCATTCAACAATGATACGGACATATACAGATGCTTGAACGGGATTTCTTTTAAATGTTTCTCTAAAACATGTCGTTTCTCAAAATTTTCTTCACGATGGCTTTCGTATACCTCAGTACGAAACCCGGACTAAAATGATGACTTCTGATTATTTCAAATCAAGAACTCGTACGTTCAAAGATGAAATCATTTTCAAAAGTTCGAGTATAAACAAACGAAAAGGATTTCAAACATAAACTCGTTTTTCAAAATACAATTCTTGAGCACTTTTTCAAGATTGTTCAAAAGATTTCTCAAAATCTTTCAAATGAGTGTTCAAGATAACTCCCTTAAAACCCTTAATTGATTTTAAAATGTGCTATCATTAAGGGGGAGGACAAAAACAAAAATGTTCCGTATTCATGCAAAATGAAATATGTCTTTCTCTCCAAAAAAAAGTTTTTTTTTACTCAGTTGATATCAAAAATATCACAATATGCTATTTTTGAGGGGGAGAAGACATGATTAAAATGTGATCAAAGGTGTTTAAAGTTTGTGACTGAATCTCAAAAGAGCTCAACTCAGAAAGTACCAATGAATTGACGAAGCTTAAAAAGTAAGTAATCAAAAAGACTTGTCCTGGATGGGTAATAATTTCAAGCTAGTCCAACTAGTGATGTAAGCGTGTCACGAATAGGACTTGTCTGAGTAGAATGTACCATATCGAGAGACTTTCTTTGGACTTGACCAGGACGGGTAATAATTTCAAGCTAGTCTAACTAGTGATGTAAATGTGTCTCGAATCGGTCATGTTCACTGAAAGTGGATCAATTCAAAAACTGCAAACTCCTCACGCATGTCCAAATTTCTTAAAAATTCATGTGCACACGTGAAGGGGAGTCCTTCAAAAGAAATGCAAAAATCTCGAAGTGTCAACAATGTGTTTTATTATTGTAAACACTTTGAGAGATTTTCAATAAATGGTTTCATGGCAATGATAGGATAGTCATGGAGATATAAGGTGACTAAGGTTAGGAAAAACCGTCCTATGATCCGCCAGAGCCGGAGGGATCTACCCAAGGACAAATCCAATAGATTAGTATTAGAAGTCCTTAGGTATGTTTGAAAAAAAAAGGGAGAAAATGAGAAAGGAGAAAGAAGGGGTTGAAGAATTAAAAAGAAAAGCAAATGAAAGGGTGAAAAGAAATAGCCCTCCAAATGTTCAACCTTAGGGCAGACAGCGGGTTCAACTCATATGCTACTGGTTGTTACTAAAGTGACACCGGTATTGAAGACAAGACGTCATGGACCCAGTGACGCACAACTTAACCTTCAAGCCACTCAAGTTCTCTCAAAAGAGCTTGTTTCATTCTCACGGGGAACCGGTGTAATCTATCAACTTATCTCTTAGAGATGGTTGATATTGAAGCAGGAGACCAATCCCTAGTCTCCGCATAGGAAACCAAATTATGCACTTATCGAGTCTAGAGCCATGAGATACATTAAAAGATCTCTTATGATACACTTCCTATGAATACACTTGTGTTCGCCATAAAGGACACAAGTTGTAAGAGTCTTTATAATATCTACGGATCTTTCCTTATCTATCATGATGGTTACTATGTTCCATATCAGTCTACAGTTGTGGGGTGATCTCCAGCAACTCACCTGAATCATTGATGTACTTCGGTGGATCTAGTAAGCCCTCTCGGGGGTATCTGGTTCAGGAATGGCCTTGGCAAGGGTTAGAGAGAGTTCTCACACTATGCTGTTAACGATCTCTAATTCCAAACCTGTAAGTACCGGATACTTTATTGCTAACTATTTTAATGCAGGTACTGATGAATGTTCCTTGGAGAAAGACCATTCCCATCACTCAAAGATCCACATGCTCATACCCTGCAAAGCTGATTCGTGAAAAACACAATATCAATATTATAGTATAGTAGTAAGCTCAAAGAAATACGGATAACCCGAGGTCGTATTCCGTGTGAAGGATGAATGGAATTTCGAATTCCCGAATCGTAAAACGTGTCGTGAAAGTGGTAAAAAGTGATATGAATGAGATTACACTAATGAAATAGTAAATGAAGCACAAATAATCAATTAAACACGTAAATCAAGTAAGACAACTAGAAACATAACGTAGAATCGAAAACGTAAGCTAAAACGGAAAATAAACGTTAACGAACGAAATAAAACGCGATTTTTAAACTACGCTACTCCTATGGACTTGGAAATAATTTTGAAAAGTTAAAAATGGTAAAAGAAAATTTTGAGAAAAAGAAAAATATTTTTTTGACTTTTTATTTATTTATTATGAATTAAAAACTAATTAAACTAATTAAAAATTAAAAATAAATTCAAAATAAATGGGAAAATTGCAAAATAAATTTCTAAAAATCTAAAATAACTAAAAATAATTTTCTAATATTTTTTTGGATTTTTCTGGGGTTTTTCTGATTTTTTTTTATTTTTCAGTAATTAAAAAGTAATTAAAAATGATTAAAAATGAAAACTAAATAAGAAAAATAGCAAATGAGCTCAGAAAAATATGAAAATTTCAGGGAAATTCTAAAATAATGTTTAAAAGCTAGGAAAAATAGAAAAATTGAAAAATAAGCACTGGAAGTGCTGATTAGACCCAAACTGCTTATTTAAAGTGCTTATTAATAAGCAAAAGTTGACCAATTGACTTGAAACTTTAACCAACTGATTTTTAGACTAAAATGAACTTAAAGGAACAGATCTTAGACCAAATTGAACTCAGAAACTCAGATATGGATGCAAAAAGGTTCAAAGAAGCTATATGAAATAAGTATTAAGCACAGCAGATAAGCACTTGGTACCAAATCAGTGTATAAAGCTTCTATAAGCACAAATAAACTTGAATGATCAATGATATACAAATAAAACTCAAATAATCCAAATTGCAGCCCTACTTGTAAAATCAGAAACTAGTCTCAAACACCAACTTAATCAGACAAATAAGCAGTGAAGATAAGCTAAGAATGGCAAAATATTGGGTGCTATCTACTGTCTAGCTACCAGAGGTTACAAATCAACCTTGAATAAAGATCCTAGGTCCAAACTACTAGTCTAAAAGTACCCTAGAAGCTATGGTCAAAACTGAGATGCAGGGCACCTATGTACTCAAACAGGCCACTTCAATTGGCTTTTCAAATAAGCAAACAAGGACTAAACTAGGATTTTCTTTTTGATACTTATAAATATACTATTAGGCTTCTAAAACCAGCAAACAAAAGGTAATTCCAAACAGTAATGAAACCTACAGATGATTCCAAAGGTATGACCAAGAAAACTGAGTTTGACTTTTGAAGTGCAAATAAGCTTTGACTAAAATGGATTATGATTCTACTTTATTAACTACTGAAATGTTTAGAAGCTAAATAGTGATTCAATTAAGCTATTAGTACTTACACTACACCTATATAAGAGCTTATCTCTCCTAAAACCACTAAATACTAACTGTTATGATGATTTAAAAAGTAAATTGACTTTTTATAGAAATAACCTACTGATTTTATGTAATACTAACTCTAATTTCAACCTAAGTGACTAGCTAAAACCAAAAACTACAATGCCAAACACTCCTATTATGACTGTTACAGCCAAAAACTCACCACAGACTTGATCCAACTCAACCAACACTCATCCTCAATACCTGATATAATCCTCAAAACACCAGCAAATCACAACAAGAACAATTCTAATCACAGATCTCAGATGCAAAACTTAAACAGAACACACAACTCAGATCCAAATAATGTGACAGATGGAACAGTAGTGGTGTAATTCAACCAATAATCAGCTAAAATAAACTACTAATACTCAATTATAATCAAGCTAACTCAAGAAGTAACAATTAATAAAAAGCAACTAAAGCACAGATCTGTACTACTTTATACTACTGATTCAAAATTAGGACGAAAAATGAAAACAAAAACTTACAAACCCCCTCAGCCAAACAGAGGGGGACTCCCACACAGCCTATCTTTAGATAGGCTAACAGCTCCTTGTTAGCTACCTTTGAACTCCAAATAAGCTGTTGCTTATTGCAATAAGCTCTGTTGACCAATCAGTTGACCTTTTGAGGCTTATGAAAGATTTGAGAACTTTGTGCCAAAGTAAGTATCACAAAAGCTATAAAAGCTTATATGAACACTGAATTAACAAAACTCAAGCTTATTGAAGCTTGTGAAAATAAGAACTTGATATTTTTTGTATTTTCTGATTTTTTTTTATTTTTTATTTTTTTTTTCTTTTTATGTAATACTTGAACAACAATAAGTAATAATTGAAAAGTAATACTGAATTGAAAAGACAATAATAAAATAGAAACAATAAGCTAAGAACAGAAATTAAACAATAAGCTGAAAATAAGAGAAATAAGAAATAAGACAATTATAATAAAACTGAAATTAAATTTTCATTAATAAAAGGATTTAATACAAGAAATAAAATGACAGCATAACAATACATAAAAAGAGGCACACTATTATAATGAAATGGAGGGGGTATATATAGGAGATGTGAGAGCTGCTAGGGTATGTCCAGGTCATCAATCCGCGTCACTTTGTGTTTCTTTGAGTCTTTCTCAGCCCTTGATCACGCTCTAGATGCTTCCAATCATTTTGGACCCTAGGATTTAATTGTGTGATGTGACCGATCCTAGGGGTGTATCCTCATTGGTCCACGTGCCCTCAAAACATTCCCTGACATGCCTGACACCTTCTAGAAGACCTTATGATTGGGTAATCATTACTTACGTGGGTAATTTTGGGTGTGGTAAAAGTTAGGGTTCATGTGAATAGTTCTTTTCTGGGTAACACAGATTTGGGGGGGCGGGAGTAATAAAAATGGGGGTATTTGTTTGTTTTTATTTCGTTGACCGGGTGTGGTTTGACCTGGGTAATTTAGCAGGCCGGGTAAGGGAATAAAGGGTTTGGGCTAGTTTGTTCTTTGGGCTTAAGGGTTATTGGATCCGGTGTAATGTTTGTTTAGGACTAATAGATTTTAAACAAGGACCATTGTTGTATAATTCAAAAAATTAAGGGACCAATTCTGCAAACCATTGAAACTTTCTCCCAAGGGTATTTCTTGCCATACTCTAAATAATGGAGGACCTTATTTGTCTTTTCTTCAAATTTTTCTTCAAGGGACCATTTGTGTAATTCTCTGAAACTGCGGGGACTAAATTTGCCAAATTCTCAAACTTTGACCAGGGACCAAATATGTAACTTTGACGAATCTCTGAGGTTGAATTTGACTTTTTAAACTTGGACTTTGACCATTTGACTTCCCCGACTCCGGCTTTTGACCTTTTTCCAATCTCGTGCTCGTTTTTGTCGGTTTTGCTTTGTTTTCGTTCATTTTCCACATATCCGTACCTGCACATACACAAACACAAAAACATGCATTCTCTTGGCATTTTTGGTTAGTATTTGGTGTCTTAGGTCTGATTTTGGGTCTAAAAAGTATGTGTGAATAAGCACACATCAAAATCCCCCAGACTAAGGTATTGCCGTGCCCTCACGCAATGTCATCACCTCACGCTTAAGAGATAAATAATTTCAAAACCTCTCTTTACTGACGTTGTAAAGTAGCAATGATGTTCAAAAGAGATAATAAAATCATTTATTCTCAAAAACGCTCCGTTTTCCGATTTTTATGAATAATAACTACAACTACTATTTTTGTACTTTTTCATTTATATATGTGACGGTTTGCCTTGACTTTCATTATCAATTCTTATCTGTTGATAATTTTCAGGGTCAACGAGTAGAAACACTTCTCACAGAGAAGAGACCGTACGGATAAAAATCGTCATCCTTGATTTTTCACAAGCTCCCAAACTAAGCGTAAAATCGAAATCATTGTTTATCAGAAGTTAGATGCTAACACTGCCCACAAAAGTTACTTGTGTATTACCTCTTGTCCCCAGGTCCTAAGTTTTGTATCTAAGGATTTTAATTTGTGAGAAATGAATTGCTTCATATTTTCTCGTTTCGATATTTGTTAGTCCGATAAGAGCACAAAATTTGAACGCTAAGTAGTTTCCAAACTTTCCGTCGAAAACCCCTGCATACAGAAATCGGGTCCACATGAAGGTCTCTGATTTAACACGATTTATGGAGGCTCCCTTTTTATTTACGACCGAGACATACCATGTTTGATACCCGAAACGGAAGCTTTTTATTAGGGAAACCCCCAGAGTCGAAGCTTGGCATTTTTGCATAATCATAAGCACTTTAATAACACTTTGGTCCTTAGTCCTTTATTCTTTTACAGTCAACGGTTTATGAGCCGCCAAGATGTAAGAGCTTTATTATGACTTTGGATTTCTATCCGCTGCTTTTTTATAGCTTTGGATTCCTCTGCCTTTTTATTTGGCTTTGGACTATTATTATCGATATTCATAACTATATGCCAAACCCCAAGTCCTATGGCCTTTACTAAGATCACAACATCGGCAGCGAACCGGCAAGATGCAATAGTCTATTTCACCGTAACACTGGCAGTACCTCAATGTGTACCAAACCCCCATATGCAGAGATTTTGTTGGGAACGAGAAAAAACTAAGTATTGCCCAAACCGTATACCCTTAATTAATCCTAGACATCTATTATATATTGGTGACGTTGCTGATGGGAACAAGGAGGCCACAAGTACCTCTCGTGGGTTTTTTAAATCCCAGGAATGCGATCCGTGTATAGCATGAAACTTCTAAATAAACTCTATCATTCCTCGATCTCCGCAAATTTAAAATCCCAAATAATGAGATCCGCGGATGCTTAGCCATAATCTTTTGATTATTTTGGTTAAGGGAAACAAGCTAGGGCTCAACACGCCCGGTCAAGTCGGAACATTTATTTCTACTCTCGCCGGTAGGAAAGTCAAAACAAGGTGTCAAAACTTATTATTCATATCATACATTTTTTTCATTTTTCATCATTTTTTTTTTTTTTTTTTTTTTTTTTTTTTTTTTTTTTTTTGATTATAAAGCGGTGACAAAAATTAAAATTTTTGGTGGAAAACGGAGTTGCGTAAGTTAACAGCTCAGACGATGGTACAGGTCAAATCGAATCGAAGATTCACCCCCCCAGACTAAAGTGAAACATTGTCCTCAATGTTTTAAGGGACGAGGTAATCCTACGTAAAATCTAAGGCCGTTTATTAAGTATGCCAAGAGATAAACGTTAGTCGATAAGATTTTGGATATGGTGAATTTCCGAAAAAGCAGCGAAGGATGAGACTCGAGTGGAGAGAACGACAAACCACGAGCACGAGAGTCCTCAAACTTCGGGGAAATTCCTGAACATTCATAAACAACAACCACGAAAACACGAGTTTGGAAAGGGTCGCCCCCCTCACGTCACGTTATTAGAAAATAGAAAATATAGAAAATGAAAATGGATAAGCATGGGGTGCCTCCCACGAAGCACTTGTTTTTGTTCACCGAGTCACATGAGCTTGACTCGATCCCCGAATTAATTCGTCCTTGGGGAGAGCAAATGGAAAATAATCTCTCTCGGGCTTTCATTAAAAAAAATTTTGAAAAACATTTGAATTAGTTGAAAGTTCCATCCCGAAGAGATGACCACTGGTATTTTAATTTTGAAACTTTTGAAAAATGATACCAGGATCAAAAACAACATCCTCACTCCTCACGGAGTGAAGGATAAGAGAAATCACACCAAATGTTACAAATGGCAAAAAGGTCATGATAACAATCTTGTAAAACTCATCATCTTCAAAAGAAAACTTCATAATTGTGGAATTATGAATCTTATCATTTAAACTCATTTTAAAATCTTTTTCGGGTGGGAGGGTTGGGAAAAACTTTTCATTCAAATTCTCATTTTTAAGCACACCACCCGGATCATGATCAATTTCAAGATCAAAACTGAAACTTTCATATTCAGGTTTAGAAAACTTTTCCATTTCAAATTTATCAAAACGAAATGATTCAAACTCCGGAAGAGAGATAAAAGCATGAGAAGTGATACTGCCACGACTCGTCTCTTCCGTATGATCGATATCAAAATGAAAAGCTTCATAAGTCGGACGAAAAGTGGGATTGCCACTAATTTCCTCAGTCGTATCGAACGTAAAAATCTCAAAGTCTGGTAAAAATTCTTCGAGCTCGGGCTCAAAAGGATTGTCAATTATAAGCTCAATCTTCGTCTTAACTTTATCCGGAGGGATTGACAGTTCATAGTTCAACAAATTGTTAAGAAAAATAGTATCTCCCTCCGAATCAAAGTAAGAATCGTCAATCTCAGAAAACGGAATCGTATCAATAGCAAGAAATTCATCGACCTCTTCCCAAAAAGAATCATGTTCCTTAGTCGGAGGAAATGATGAGGAAGAGTCGGAGACGAAAGTTTTCACAAAATCATCAAATGAATAATCACAAACATCAACACTTTTGACGGAAAACTTCTTTGATTTCGAATCATCGGCTTTAAAAATCATAATATCATCATCGTGTCGTAAAGTTAGAGTATCCTCATAATGGTCTACTAGGGCTTTAGCGGTTCGTAAAAACGGTCGCCCTAGTATAAGAGGAACTCTCGGATCAGCTTCAAAATTGACAACAACAAAATCTGCCGGAAAAGTACACAAATTCACACGAACAAAAACGTCCTCAGCAATTCTAACTGGATGAGTGATCGATCGATTAGCAAGCTCCAAAGTCATTCTCGTCGGTTTAAGAGCCCCCATTCCAAGTTGTTCGTAGATCGATAATGGCATGAGGTTAATACTCGCACCCGAATCGGCCAGGGCGTTACAAACTTCTTGATCTTTCAATGAACAAGGAATGAGAAACTTTCCTGAATCACCAAGCTTTTCGGGAAGCTTCTTGAGAAGAATCGCGGAACATTGAGCATTTATCGGTGTTTCGGCTAATTCGAGCAATTTCTCTTTATTACTTATTAGATTCTTAAACGTTGAGGCAAATTTCGGCATGTAAACAAGAGTATCCATGAAACTGATATCAAAGTGCAACTTTTGAAAAATATCGAGAAACTTTTCCATTTGTTTTTTAGATTTTGCACGGAGCTCTTCATCATTAAATCGTGACGGATATGGCAATTTAGACTTGTATTGCACATTATTCTCAAAAACGACTTTTTCTTTATCCTTTGACTTTTGGACAACCGGAGGTTGGACGTTTTCAGCTCCTCCATTATTACTAGGAGGAACCGGGTCCTTTGTCGCCTCGGTCTCACAGTCCACTACCTTAGGCGGAGACGAAGAAGAAGAGGTAGTCGGCACTGTGGGTTCATATAAAGCACCACTGCGAGTCGTGATCGCCTTGATCTCACCCCTCGGGTTAGCGATCGTGTTGCTTGGAAGAGTACCCGAACCCGATTCACAACTGGATTTTGAAAATTTTGAGCACGATTGTTTAAAGACTTCTTCAATTCGTACATTTGATTGATTAACATTTTATTCATTTCCTCTAGACTTTTCATTTAAAGACTTCTTCAATTCGTACATTTGATTGATTAACATTTTATTCATTTCCTCTTGACTTTTCATAAACTGCTTAAGTAATTCATCCGAAGAAGACTGATTCACAACTGGATTTTGAAAATTTTGAGCACGATTGTTGTTATTGAAACCTTGATTTTGATAATTCTGATTTCCTTGATTATAATTCCCTTGATTAGCATAATTTCCTTGAAAATTCCCTTGATTCGGGCCTTGATTATAATTTCCCCGATTTTGATTTTGAAAACCATTGTTCATCCGATTTTGATTAGCATTGTGATTAAATTGATGATTTTGGTTTTGCACGTTTTGATTTACTTGATTGACTTGATTAACTTGAGTCGGTTGATTGAAACCGGGTGGTCCAACATAATGGTTCGAACAGTAGCTAAGAAGATTTCGGTCACCCGGTGGTTGGTATCCATTACCGCCCATATTGTAGGTTCCCGAAGTAGCATACACATTCTCGTGAGTATAGCCACCAGTGGTTGGGCACTCAAAATACGAATGAGGACCACCACAAGTCTCACAAACATTGTTCACCATATTGACTTGATGGTTCTTGACTTGATTTTGATTCTGAGACGTTTGGTGCATTCTTAAAACAGCAGTCGACAAATCATCGAGTTTCTTAGTAATTGCGGCTATTTCAGAATTAGACGTAGAAGAATTGTGAGCAACGGTTGTTCTTGACTCATTCCTCTCGGCAGAGGAATCCCAGTAATTGTAATGAGCAGTCATGTTCTCAATAAGTTCGTAGCAATCTTCAGGACGTCGTTTCATAAAAGTTCCACCCGCAGCTGCATTGATCGTGTCCCGATGTCGCAAAGTCAAACCATTGTAAAACGTATCGATTATCGTAACAAGAAGCATGTTATGGTTTGGACACCGATCAATAGCAAGCTTATAGCGTTCCCAAGCTTCGAATAAAGATTCGTCGGGAAGCTGACGGAAATTGCTAATATCGTTTCGAAGTTTCGTCACCATCGATGGTGGAAAATATTTCGCCAAGAACTTCGATACCATTTCTTCGAAGGTATGAATCGAGTTCTTGGGAAGACGATCAAACCAAGCTGTGGCATGATGTGTAAGAGAATAGGGGAAGAGAGAAAGACGAAGGGCGTCATCGGAGACCCCATGTTGTTTCATACTTTGGGTGACGGTTAAAAATTTGTCGAGATGCTTGTTTGGATCGTCACCCGGTAAACCGTGAAATTGGCACGAATTCTGGACTTGTTGAATCATATGGTGCTTAAGTCCAAAATCCGTAGCCTCAATATTGAGAGGGGCAATCGGACCGCCTCTACCGTGCATTGTCGGTTGACACAGCTCCTCCATCATTCGGAGATCGGGAGCTGGTGCATTTTGAACAACACCCACCGGAGGGTGTTGATTGTTGTGGTTGTTTTGTTCCATTTCCGTGATGTTAGGGAAACGAACTTTGTGTGTGTGACGTATCAAACTCTCGGGGTTCGATAATGGAGAAATAAGACGTTTAGAAGATGAACGGGTGTTCATACACCACAAAAACTCAAATTTTGAAAAGGAAAATCAAATTTGAAAAGGAAAATCTTTTTGTATTTTTGTTTTTATAAAGCAAAATTCGAGAACTTATACTTTTGTTTTTCTTTTCCAAACGTTACGTTAATCGTAAACCGTTTCCCTTAATCTACTCGCGACGGAACGGGAGAGAAGAATGAATCTCTCTTCAGCTTGCAATTTAATGTCAAAGCTTCCGTATTTTCCGCTTATTCGGTCGTAGAATCAAAGTAATCCGATTAGCAATTAATTTCACGCGTAATAATATTGGGAGACTTATTTGGTTTACAACGCCCTTTCTTTCGATCGAGTCGAGGCTGTAACTTTATTATTTTTTTGGTATTTTTGTGAAAACACTTTAGGAAAAGTGTTTTTGATTTTTCGATATTTATACAATATATACAAAATAGAGGAAGGCTTATCAAAACACAATTTTTCAAAAACGAATATTCAAAAATTCACTTCAACCTTCCCCGGCAACGGCGCCAAAAATTTGATTCGTGAAAAACACAATATCAATATTATAGTATAGTAGTAAGCTCAAAGAAATCCGCAAAGAAATACAGATAACCCGAGGTCGTATTCCGTGTGAAGGATGAATGGAATTTCGAATTCCCGAATCGTAAAACGTGTCGTGAAAGTGGTAAAAAGTGATATGAATGAGATTACACTAATGAAATAGTAAATGAAGCACAAATAATCAATTAAACACGTAAATCAAGTAAGACAACTAGAAACACAACGTAGAATCGAAAACGTAAGCTAAAACGGAAAATAAACGTTAACGAACGAAATAAAACGCGATTTTTAAACTACGCTACTTCTATGGACTTGGAAATAATTTTGAAAAGTTAAAAATGGTAAAAGAAAATTTTGAGAAAAAGAAAAATATTTTTTTGACTTTTTATTTATTTATTATGAATTAAAAACTAATTAAACTAATTAAAAATTAAAAATAAATTCAAAATAAATGGGAAAATTGCAAAATAAATTTCTAAAAATCTAAAATAACTAAAAATAATTTTCTAATATTTTTTTGGATTTTTCTGGGGTTTTTCTGATTTTTTTTTATTTTTCAGTAATTAAAAAGTAATTAAAAATGATTAAAAATGAAAACTAAATAAGAAAAATAGCAAATGAGCTCAGAAAAATATGAAAATTTCAGGGAAATTCTAAAATAATGTTTAAAAGCTAGGAAAAATAGAAAAATTGAAAAATAAGCACTGGAAGTGCTGATTAGACCCAAACTGCTTATTTAAAGTGCTTATTAATAAGCAAAAGTTGACCAATTGACTTGAAACTTTAACCAACTGATTTTTAGACTAAAATGAACTTAAAGGAACAGATCTTAGACCAAATTGAACTCAGAAACTCAGATATGGATGCAAAAAGGTTCAAAGAAGCTATATGAAATAAGTATTAAGCACAGCAGATAAGCACTTGGTACCAAATCAGTGTATAAAGCTTCTATAAGCACAAATAAACTTGAATGATCAATGATATACAAATAAAACTCAAATAATCCAAATTGCAGCCCTACTTGTAAAATCAGAAACTAGTCTCAAACACCAACTTAATCAGACAAATAAGCAGTGAAGATAAGCTAAGAATGGCAAAATATTGGGTGCTATCTACTGTCTAGCTACCAGAGGTTACAAATCAACCTTGAATAAAGATCCTAGGTCCAAACTACTAGTCTAAAAGTACCCTAGAAGCTATGGTCAAAACTGAGATGCAGGGCACCTGTGTACTCAAACAGGCCACTTCAATTGGCTTTTCAAATAAGCAAACAAGGACTAAACTAGGATTTTCTTTTTGATACTTATTAATATACTATTAGGCTTCTAAAACCAGCAAACAAAAGGTAATTCCAAACAGTAACGAAACCTACAGATGATTCCAAAGGTATGACCAAGAAAACTGAGTTTGACTTTTGAAGTGCAAATAAGCTTTGACTAAAATGGATTATGATTCTACTTTATTAACTACTGAAATGTTTAGAAGCTAAATAGTGATTCAATTAATCTATTAGTACTTACACTACACCTATATAAGAGCTTATCTCTCCTAAAACCACTAAATACTAACTGTTATGATGATTTAAAAAGTAAATTGACTTTTTATAGAAATAACCTACTGATTTTATGTAATACTAACTCTAATTTCAACCTAAGTGACTAGCTAAAACCAAAAACTACAATGCCAAACACTCCTATTATGACTGTTACAGCCAAAAACTCACCACAGACTTGATCCAACTCAACCAACACTCATCCTCAATACCTGATATAATCCTCAGAACACCAGCAAATCACAACAAGAACAATTCTAATCACAGATCTCAGATGCAAAACTTAAACAGAACACACAACTCAGATCCAAATAATGTGACAGATGGAACAGTAGTGGTGTAATTCAACCAATAATCAGCCAATCAGCTAAAATAAACTACTAATACTCAATTATAATCAAGCTAACTCAAGAAGTAACAATTAATAAAAAGCAACTAAAGCACAGATCTGTACTACTTTATACTACTGATTCAAAATTAGGACGAAAAATGAAAACAAAAACTTACAAACCCCCTCAGCCAAACAGAGGGGGACTCCCACACAGCCTATCTTTAGATAGGCTAACAGCTCCTTGTTAGCTACCTTTGAACTCCAAATAAGCTGTTGCTTATTGCAATAAGCTCTGTTGACCAATCAGTTGACCTTTTGTGGCTTATGAAAGATTTGAGAACTTTGTGCCAAAGTAAGTATCACAAAAGCTATAAAAGCTTATATGAACACTGAATTAACAAAACTCAAGCTTATTGAAGCTTGTGTAAATAAGAACTTGATATTTTTTGTATTTTCTGATTTTTTTTATTTTTTATTTTTTTTTCTTTTTATGTAATACTTGAACAACAATAAGTAATAATTGAAAAGTAATACTGAATTGAAAAGACAATAATAAAATAGAAACAATAAGCTAAGAACAGAAATTAAACAATAAGCTGAAAATAAGAGAAATAAGAAATAAGACAATTATAATAAAACTGAAATTAAATTTTCATTAATAAAAGGATTTAATACAAGAAATAAAATGACAGCATAACAATACATAAAAAGAGGCACACTATTACAATGAAATGGAGGGGGTATATATAGGAGATGTGAGAGCTGCTAGGGTATGTCCAGGTCATCAATCCGCGTCACTTTGTGTTTCTTTGAGTCTTTCTCAGCCCTTGATCACGCTCTAGATGCTTCCAATCATTTTGGACCCTAGGATTTAATTGTGTGATGTGACCGATCCTAGGGGTGTATCCTCATTGGTCCACGTGCCCTCAAAACATTCCCTGACATGCCTGACACCTTCTAGAAGACCTTATGATTGGGTAATCATTACTTACGTGGGTAATTTTAGGTGTGGTAAAAGTTAGGGTTCATGTGAATAGTTCTTTTCTGGGTAACACAGATTTGGGGGGGTGGGAGTAATAAAAATGGGGGTATTTGTTTGTTTTTATTTCGTTGACCGGGTGTGGTTTGACCTGGGTAATTTAGCAGGCCGGGTAAGGGAATAAAGGGTTTGGGCTAGTTTGTTCTTTGGGCTTAAGGGTTATTGGATCCGGTGTAATGTTTGTTTAGGACTAATAGATTTTAAACAAGGACCATTGTTGCATAATTCAGAAAATTAAGGGACCAATTCTGCAAACCATTTAAACCTTCTCCCAAGGGTATTTCTTGCCATACTCTAAATAATGGAGGACCTTATTTGTCTTTTCTTCAAATTTTTCTTCAAGGGACCATTTGTGTAATTCTCTGAAACTGCGGGGACTAAATTTGCCAAATTCTCAAACTTTGACCAGGGACCAAATATGTAACTTTGACAAATCTCTGAGGTTGAATTTGACTTTTTAAACTTGGACTTTGACCATTTGACTTCCCCAACTCCGGCTTTTGACCTTTTTCCAATCTCGTGCTCGTTTTTGTCGGTTTTACTTTGTTTTCGTTCATTTTCCACATATCCGTACCTGCACATACACAAACACAAAAACATGCATTCTCTTGGCATTTTTGGTTAGTATTTGGTGTCTTAGGTCTGATTTTGGGTCAAAAAAGTATGTGTGAATAAGCACACATCAAAAGCTCTCTTCAAAGATCAAAGCAAAGCAAAGTTCAGAACGTTTCTAAGTCAAAGTCAAAGAATCTACAAACTAAAGAAACAAAGATTAAAGTCTAAGAAAAGAGAATTTCACAAAGAATTCAATGCCAAACAAAGTATGAGCATGTTGGAAAAGACGTTAAGACAACAGAGTTAAGATGTTGATCAAAGGCAAGAACGACCAATCAACCTTATTCAGAGATCATTAAGCATGATTGGAACAAAGGAACTTGCAAAACTATTACACAACAAGACTCAACGTTCGAAAAGAACAAGAATCAAAGATCAAAGATCAAGGTCACAAATGAGAGATCTCAATGATCACCCTTAGGAGGAGATTGTTAGCATTAAAAGTGTTGATCATTTAGGTAATCAAAGGGAGATCTCAATGATCGTCCCTTAGGGGGAGATTGTTAGCATTAAAAGTGACGATCATTATTGAGTCAACAAGTATTGTAATAGTTAAGGATATTGGGCTATGGACTTGGTACTTATTAAGTATATTATGTAAGCCTTTATTAGAAAAATGTAAACCAAGCCCATTAGACAAAGCCCATGGAAAGCCTTTTAGGGCATCTTATGTAAGTTACTATATAAACACCTCAAAGGCTCATTTGAGGTGTGTGCTTGTGTGTGTATTGTGTGTGTTTTATTAATAAAAGTTCTCTTCATCTTTATCTCTCTTTATACATATTAACGCCACACATATTCTATACAAGTCACCATCTTTACTTCATCTTGTGCTTATATTTGTGATAAAGTTGATAGATTTAAGGTCCTACAGACTTAAAAAGCATATTTTAATCAAAAGTTTAACAAAAACAACATCTAATATGATATTTTTGAGGGGGAGAAAAGTGAAAGTGATTAAAATATTAAAGTTCAAAGTTGCTTAAAGTCAAATCTCATGCGAGCTAGACTCAGGATTGACCCAAGAATTGACGAAACATAAAAGTTAATAATCGAAAGGACTTATCCTCGACGAGTAATAACATCAAGTTAGTTGCTAGAGCTAGTTGTCACCTAAAAGCTGACAATGGAACTCTTTAACTAACCACGTAAGCGTGTCTCGAATAGGACTTGTCTGAGTAGAATGTACCGTATCGAGAGACTTTCTTTGGACTTGACCAGGACGGGTAATAACTTCAAGCTAGTATAACTAGTGATGTAAGCATGTCTCGAATCGGTCCTGTTCACTAAAAGTGGATCAATTCAAAAAGTGCTTGATCCTCCCGCATGTGCAAATTTATTAAATACTTATGAGCACATGTGAAGGAGGAGCCCTTCAAAAGTAAATACAAAACTCTCAAAGTGTTAAACAAAATGTTTGATAATCACAAACACTTTGAGAGATTTTCAATCAAAGGTTTCATGGCAATTGTAGGATAATCATGGAGTTATAAGGTGATTAAGATAGGAAAAACCGTCCTATGATCCGCCAGAGCCGGAGGGATCTACCCAAGGACATCACCAATAGTTAGAATTAGAAGTCCTTAGGTATGATACGAAAAAAGGAGAACAGAATGAAAGGGGAAAGAAGGAGTTGAAGAATTAAAAAGAAAAGTAAAGAAAAAGGTGAAAAGAAATAGCCCTCCATATGTTCAAACTTAGGGCAGACACCGGGTTCAATTCGTATGCTACTGGTTGTTGCTAAGGCAACACCGGTATTGAAGATAAAGTCGTCATGGACCCAGTGACGCAATGCACTAAACCTTCTTAACCACTCAGGTTCTCTTAAAAGAACTTGTTTTATTCTCATGGGTCGTCATGGACCCAGTGACGCAATGCACTAAACCTTCTTAACCACTCAGGTTCTCTTAAAAGAACTTGTTTCATTCTCATGGGGAACCGGTGTAATCTATCGACTTATCTCTTAGAATTGGTTGATATTGAAGCAGGAGACCCCTCCCTAGTCTCCGCATAGGAAACCTAAGTGTGCACTTTTCGAGTCTGGAGCCATGAGATACATCAAAGATCTCTTAGGAACACTTAGTATTTCTACAAGTGGTGTTCTACATCAATGGACACCAGCTGTAAATTAACGAGTCCTTCGCAGATCTTAGCAATCTGCCGAGAATGTTTATGAGAGAATTACAAATGTATTTCTCAATGATTGAACGGAAATTCTTGCCAGGGTCAACATCAAACAGCCCTGACAGCAGGTCACTTCGGTAACCCTTCACGGGTTATGCTTAGTGTTCACGGTGGTTCCATAGCGGTCTACAGTCATGGAGTGATCCCCAGCGACTCACCCAGTCATTGAGCTACTTAGTAGGTCTCGTAAGCTCCTTTGGGGGTATCTGATATGGGAACGGCCTTGATAAGGATTAGAAGGAGTCTTCACAATATGTTGTTGACGAGCTCTAATTCCTTATCTGTAAGTACCGGTTGATTATTGCTAACTGTTTACCTCCAGGTACAAATCTTCTCCATGATGGTAGATTCCAGCATGCTCATGCATACATCTTGAAGCCATTGAAAGCTCCCCCAAAGATCTAAGCACCGCAAAGTTCAAAGAAAGATTCTACGCCAAAAAGAAGAATCTACAAAGTATAAAGACCAAAGATCAATGTGAATGTAAAGGAACTTCATACACTTGAAAGACAAAGTCCAAAGATGTATGAGCATGTTGGAATGGCGAACAACCACCACAGACACAGAAGTGACGAACGGCAGACAACTTCATAACATGATCACCATCACATCAACAAAGAACGAAGTACAAAGAACGATGAAAGATTCTGCTAACAATTTTTTTTGAAGACGTCAACAACAAAGTCAAAGTTTAGAAGATGATGACGTCGGACAACCTTTGTTGACCAACACTTAGGGGGAGATTGTTGGGAACAGACTTTATTGATTCAAGTGTCGGTCATTGAGTTTAGTAATAGGTTGCATTATTAAGTTAGTACGTTAGTATTTAAATATGTTTTTATTAAGTTTTATGCTAAATTTATAGGTTTGGTAAAGGTCTAAGGGCTTATTTTGTATTAATATCAAAGTTTAGTGAAGCCCTAGTCCTCACCTATAAATAGAAATGTAACCCCTCATTTGAGGTTGTTGGTTCTCTTGGTAGTACAAGTTCATTTCATTTTCTCTTAAGAGTTCCTTCCACTTTCTCTCTCTACTTACTTTCTCTCTCTAGATTTCTAAGTGTTTATGTTAAGAAATGGTGACCTAACAGATCATATTACCAATATAATCCTAAAATATAATCAGGACAACCTAATAGGGAACTTGTTATGACTTATGCAATTATATACATTTTGAAATACTCAAACCATTTGACCTTTTTTCTTTTACTTACATCAGTTGGTTTAACAAATTTAACCTTAAAAAGACGACCTAAATTAAGAAATTATATGTAATCGGTCAAAACTCAAATCAAGAAATTATATAGTAAATGTGTGTGAATTTATAGTATTGAGGGTATGACAAAAGATCACACCCATCAGGAGCTCCTTACCTTTTATGTATTAGGTCCTCAAAAGTAAAATACATGTTAGTTATGCCCTCAAATCAGCAACAACAACTAAGGAATCTAAAGGAACCCTTTTTAAGAGCCTACATCAGCAACAACTAAGGAAATACATCAAACTTAAAAACACAAAATAACCACCCAATTTCATAAAAATATCTCATTACGTTATATAGTATATTTTGTCTGTAAAGGAAACGGGTTGGATGAATCATAGGTAAGTTAAAATGTATTTATAACGCTGAAAAATCTACCTTTAAACATATCTAATAGGCTAACTGTCAAATAGGAAGGTCTATGAGCATAGATGGGGCTAAACCGCTCTGCTGCATCAAATGTTTCCTACTTATCTTCTTATTTCAGGCCACTTATTATCTCACATTCTACCACTAATTATCATTATCCATGAATGAATGGCAGCTACTATTTTCGCCTACGCAAGACCAGCAGCGGCAAGACTTGCCTTATGACATTTATGCTCATATTAAATATTTATTAGTTTAATTATATAAAACTTTATTGTTACCTATCCGATAAAATTCTTATAAAATCTTGCAAATTGTAGTTAATCAGAAATGTTGTTACCTAATCTCTGTTTTTCTTCAGCTAAAACATATGTAAACTCCTCGACATCAGCTTCTTCATTCATGTGTCGCATCATACGTATAGAATCAATAAACTTTTAAATCAATAATCTTTACCCCTCTTTTTTGCTTGCCTCTTTGATGCAAACGGTTAAAGAGATAAGACTTTTACATCTTGGTATGGCTTATTTCAATTATCCATCTTCACTTTATTAACTGCGTGAAAACAAAGTTTGTTTCAGAAAAATTTCACAGAAGTTCTATAACACTGTAATTGATTAGAAAAAATATTCTAGTTGGTTCAGAATTTACATCCTTCAACACATAAACAACAAAACTATGGACACTCCTAATTAAAGCTGCATAATTGATAGCAGTCTAAATCAAGCATAAAGAATGATAAGGAGAAATTTGTTACGCTTTTAAGGGGTCATTTAAGCTCTAAGTCATGATAATATTATCAATTATTACCTTAAATCGTTTCTTTTGTCAATTTAGGTACTTTTGAGAAGAATTCTAAAAAAGGAAGAATTTGGGTGTTTTTGGAGCAAAAAGTGAAGAAAACGACAAAGTCAAGAATCCAAGCTGGAAATTGTACCTGACAGCGTCAAGCATTTCAAAGGGACGGCGTCACTCATTGAGACAAGAGGTGGATATCACATTTACACTTGACGCGCCAGAAGATAAATTGAAAACGTGATGGCGTCATGTTATACAAGAAGTAGGCCATCACGTATTACTCCAAAGCGTGACGGCCCAGAAGTCTTACAAGGGGACGGCGTCAAGAAGTTGGATTGGACGACACAAAACTCTAGCCGCGGCGAGATGACGGCGTCAGCCATTAAAAAGGGACATCGTCACCAATGTAAATCTATATATATTTTCGATTTTTCATTCATTAGAGAGGACTTTTGGTAGGGAACTTTTTTGTACGAACCCTAGTCGAATTTTGCAGCAATTTTAGGGTTCCAAACCCTCTTTTCTTCCATGTTCAATTAAAGATAAGTTATCCTTTAATCATTCAATATGTCTATGTGTTGTTTGATTATATCGTATGCTTTTCTTTCTTTTAACATGCCAACTTAGATTTACTTGTGTTTGCTTAGATCTAATGAAACCAAGTTATTGATTATTAGTTTTTGGTTTGTCATTAATTGTTGTGGGTGATTGATTTTAGCGTTAGGCTTAAGAAAACTGGCTAATCTCCTATATGGTAACTTGCTTGAATGTCTTAAGAAACGTAATCGGATGTGTACTACAGTTTTATTGGTTGTATTAAATGCATAAGTGACTATTAATGAGGCTATGATAGGATACTAAACATGTCATCATAGGAAGAGATAGAAGCTTATAGATTTGGGGAAGATCGTACACGGCCTCCCGAATGGTATTAAGAAAAGCAACCCTTCACCCATGCAATTGTGACAAACCAATTAATCGATAAAAGATAACTAGGGAGTAATGAAATCTAAGTAAACAAGCTTTTCTCCATATTAGAAGTTCGCATATTTTATTTTCTTGTTATTTATTTTATTTGTTTAAGTAGTTATTTGGGTTAGTTGACTAGAAACTAATTCCGCCCACTGTTCCAATACTCGAGATATTTACTTGCTTTCCATAAAATATAAAAATACAAAAATAATACGTTAGTGCAAACATTACGATGTTTAATATATACAATGTCTTTGTGTTTTAATGATGACAAACACGTAACTTATAATACATAACGTAAAGTGCACAAGTTACTCGTTCACACATCAACGTCTCTCGACATCACCTCAGGTATGTACAAACACTTTACCAACTTTGTTAAGTGATCAAAGAAAAAAACCTTTTGTCCTTAATCCCTACATTTTATAAATGTCACAAAACATTTTTACAAAAATAAACTAGACAAATTATTTTTGTATTTATAAAAAAATGTTTTACTAAGAAAAATATATTTTAAATTTGAATTTCAAAATGTCCAAACGGCCTCATTTCCCGCCCAAATCAGATAAAATTTTACCAGATAACATTTCACCACTAAAGGACAAAAACTGTCTAGGAGGTCCTTTATTTATGTGACGGTCCCTTATTGATAAAGGATTGTCCAAGGTTTAAGGGACCGTCTGACGCTCCTCGTGCAGGCTATAAATACTGACCTATTTTCATTAGAAAAACCAGTGCTATTTGCACAAAAATTTCCTATTTCATCTTTGATCACTATAACTCTTTGGTATGTATTTATAAGTGATCCCAGCATCCACTACATCATGTGCAAGAGAAGAACACTCGAACTCATCAAGAATCAAAGTGTTGTTGAGTCCACATACCAACGTAACTAGTGTCATGATTTTCTTTTTCCTCTACCTCATGGGTAAGAGAAGAACTCTCGACATAGATGAAGAATCGAGATGTTATAAGAGTCCACACACAAACGTAACAAGTGTTATGATTCTAATCTTCACAAGGTGTTGTAACTAGAATAGGTCTTGTTATATTTCCGACTTGTGTGTGAGTCTAGGATGGGGTTATTTGTGTGAACTTGGATGGTGATGTAGATCCAAGAAGTCTTGTAACTAGATTAGGTCATGTAATTGTTGTATGGTGTGTGGTGTCCTAGTGTGTAGGTTAGGAGTTAGTTGAGTCGGTGCATGAAAGCTGGGATAGGGTGATGATCCAAGTGTGTCTTGTGTGAAGGAATGAGTTGGGTGAAGATTCAAGTGAACAGGAGTGCTCGTTCGTGTGAAGGCTTGGATCGTGTGTCAATCTAAATGGGACAAGAGTGCTTGTTCGTGTGGCCACGTGGGCCTTTGTGTAGATTGGTTCTAGCTAGGATTAGGACTCGACATTTCGCTTAGTGCCGTTAAACTTGGTGTAAGCTTGTGTACGGTTTGTTCCACCTAAAGGGAGCATGTTGATTAGTGAAGTAACTCTAGTGTGTGGTACTCGGGGAGTGGAGTAGGACAAAGAGGTGCTTCGTGCCGAACCACTATAAATCATCGTGTCCGGTTTGCATTTTCTCTTCCTTTCTCTTTATTTTCTATACTTGCATTACATTTATGTTTTTGTGGCTTGGTGGGTATATGATTGTGATATCAACTAGTTATCTTAGAAACACAAAACATAAGAAAACTTAATCAAACGTAATTGACATGCCCACTGATGGCAGTCCTTTATATAGGGACGGTCACCAAACATTTAAGGGACCGTCAGTGTATATTAGGGACTGTCCCCAGTGTAATCAGAAATAGCTTAGAAATATTTAAACCTCGTGTCATGCTTATGTAATTGCATGTTATGAGTGACATAACAACTATTCATATTTAGTCACGCTTTATCAGAAATTTGATACGAAACATTTTAAGTTTTAAAAAGGAACGTATTCACCCCCATACGTTTCTACAATTGATATCAGAGCCACGTCGCTCTAGTTTTCAAAAAAATGGTTTTTAAAATAGAGTACGGTCCATGTATCAAATTGCTCATTAAGAAAGTTAAATATGAAAAATGTTTATGTTGCTAAACTTGTGTTAGAATTATTTGTTTCTTAATTCGTACTAGTTTTGTTGGTTAAATGCATTCCGTATACTAGCTTGAAGAAAATGAATTTTTACACGAAAACAGTGTTTTGGCTTACTGGTGGCGGTCCTTTATCTCTGGGCGGTCCTTTATCACTAAGGACTGTCAGGATTTAAGGGACCTCCACCAGAACAGTGTCCGTTTTAGAAAATTCATATAAAATCAACCGTAAGTCCGTAGGAGTCGTGCCACCCGCCGTTTTAAAGGTAATTGAATGTACTTTCATTTAAAAATATTTGCAAGGATTAGTTCCAAACTTATTTAAGTCGTAAATGCAAGATAATACATAGTGGTCAAAACATCTCATTACATTTTAACGTAAAACTTGCATTCTACTCTTACTTTAGAGTCGGACACTTCTAGTTAATGAATCTTTGAAAAATTGAGTCTTCATATTTTTAAAATATCAATCTTAACTAATCTTTTAAAAGGGGATGAAACTATTTTGGTTTAAAACACAATCAAGCTATGTATAGATTGTTGTATCTAACATGCAAAATGATTGCGAATATCTTTGTGTGTGTTATGCTAAATGATTATGTGTTTTTGGATGCTTGCTTATGTTATAATATTTTAGTAAATCACTTAGATATGTAGACTAAGTTGAGTAATCATGTATGTCGAAAACAATTGTCTTACACAATTATCTTTCCAAAGATGCAAGTGCTAAAATAAGTCATCCTAAAATATGTAACACTTCTTCAACATGATTTCTAAAACATTGCATGTACTTATCTTGGTTGGCCATGGGTTGCCTAAACAATATAGAGGTTTATAATAATAAATTAGTACTTAAGTAAAAGAAAATGCATTCTTGAACCTTCCATGTATTTGAACACACACTAATTGTTTCAAACATGTAGTCATAAACTATTTTTTCATAAGTTGTGTATTGTATAAAAATGGTTAGGATAATTATTTTTATACTTATGAAATGTCAAAAACTACGCAAATTATATGTAATAATAAATAGTTTTCGCACACAAAAATAAATGACAATCTTGAATCATTAAGTTAACATGTCATTGTTATTAACCTCACACATTCAACAAGTATTAGATTTGATGGAGCACATTCCATAAATCTTTACTTATTTTTTTTTATTAAAAAGAGTGGTTGTGAGGGTCAAGAAAGATTTCGAGCTTATATCAATTCATTATTCAAAATATGAATGATAATACTATCGAATCTAATTGACAAGTTTTTGAGTGTGGACATGAAATTTGGAGTCATTATTTGTTTAGGTTCAATATATAACATAACATATCATCTTGAACCTACATACTCAATCACACTCGATTGGTATGAAAATAATGACGTCCTTATCAAGATAAAAAGAATATGCATCGGATCATAACTCACACTTGTGTTGATGATGTCATATTAAGTCTTCTTGTCCAAAGGTTGTGTTCCAATCGTTAAGACTAATATATGTAAAAGATGATTAAAATACACAATGAAGTAGGATTGAAGAATTGGATGTTTCATCCAAAATATTCAAGCAATTTACATTGCAACGCAATTTGTAAATGTGTTATTTCTGAAAAACCAAACACGAGCAAACATACAACATATGTAGCATTTGCTCATGAACGAGTCAAGACTCAAAATCACATGTCAAGTAAGAATATCACATATAGTACATCATCAATCTTCAAGAAGATAACATGTATCTCAAAAGGATAATTCATACAACGTGTGTCACTACATAAACAAGTAAAATTTGTAAATCACATTATAACTAAAATACTTGTTCTCATTAGTAACTCATAAGAGTGAAAAGGTGTCACACCCCCAAAATACCTGAATGGCAGTGGAATGGAATACCAGGGGTAACAGTCATAGCACCACAGTTACAGTTATATTGAACGACCTAAAGTGTCGTTTGGAAAATACATCGTTTGATTTATTTAAAAAGGTTCAGAGTTACAAAACATAGGTCCCAAAGTATTTAAAAGTTAAAGGAAACAAGTTTGGTACAATCAAACGATAATATATAAGTGCATGAAAATCCAAAATGAGACGCGTCATCCTTGCTACTCAATAAAATGACTCCATGCATGCCATGAGATATACCTTAGTTACCTGAAAATACATTGCTAAAACGGTCAACATAAAGTTGGTGAATAATCATAGGTTTATAAGTAAAAGCTGATGTACATTAGCCATAAGTAAAGTAAAGTGACAAAAATGTCATAAAGAAAGCTACATTGACTCTTAAGCTCATGACCCCGAAGCTAGACATAGTTACTTGGCCCCAAATGAGTGTTTACCAGACACTCTAATATATTAGACATGAAATGCATCCATAATTTCGTTGGAGCAACCCAAACACGGATGGAGGAGTCACCCTCAATAGATCTATTCACTCACTCTCGCTCGTACTTTAATTAACGGTCCATGATAATAAAGGGGACTTGTCAAGACGTGGTAATAAGGCAACTTAAGCAATGTAAGGAATTTAATACTTAGGCATGTACAAAAATAAGTGGTGCAATGTATTCTCCCCCGTGGGATTTGAAATCAAAATATTGTATTAAAAACGGGGCTATGAAAACTCACCTCGAAGTGATAGTACAATGTGATGAAATGATAAGGACAACAAGGAACGAAATCAACCGCAACCTATGATGAATGAGTATGATCTAATTTAGATCATGAAATGATGTAGAGAATATGCATGCACATGATACCTATACCACTCATAACTTGAAAATACTAGTTATAGTCATAGTAAAATATATTCCATACTTTAGAAAAGTAAGTCTTAACTAGACTTGTAAAAACTTGTCGTAGTGTATCGTATATAGAATATTAGTGATATAATCTTCGCCTTGAAAACCTTGAAGTAACGTCTAATAGTCGTAAAAATAAACTTGTAATCACTAGTATTTCATTAGTTATAAATTTGGCATCTTGGTAGTATTTCTAGAAAATCTAGGATTTAGTACGTAGAAGTAGTATTATTACTATTTCTAGTTGAAAAGCTGTCAAAAATATATATAGTTTTGCCGATATTGAAACGTGAATAACTTGGTCGTTTTAAGTTCATTTTCTTCGTTCTTTATATCCACGGATTTGTCTTAGTATGTACTAATATATTTTTGAAAACTCGGCTTCTCTAGGTTACGTCTAACACCTCGGTTTGTCCACTAAAAATCGTCCAACAGCATACAATTTTCAGAAAAATAGTTTTCGTCAATAAACTTGCAAAAATCATATCTCCTTCGTTATAAACTCGTTTTAATCTGTTCTTTCGCCAAAAGTTTCGTTTTTGAAAGTATTTTCTAAATATTTGGTTGAAAATCTCCCCTGAGTTACTGGGTTTTCTAGAATTTCAATTTTGGGACAGTGGGTTTGTAAACATGTTCCAAATCCATTTCTAATGTTCTAAACTAGTTTATAATCCACCCAAATCACTTCCAATCACCACAAATCTAGTATAATCCTACCATACACCTTCTTAAGGTGTCATGGGTTCTTAAACATCATCAATCTAGTGGATCTAACAAGGGTTTCCCTTTCTAGGGTTTCAAAGACATAAGTATATATAATGAGTGGTAAAAGCTAACATATGCATGAGATCTTGTATGAAAACCATATGATCATAATAAATACTTGAAGAAATGATGAAAATAAATTTAGTAAACTTACTTTGAATGATTATGAAGCTTGTATGATTAAAACCTAAGGATCCTTGAGTTTGTATTACAAAACCCTAACAAGGATAATCAAATGAACTAGTTTTGAGCTTGATCTTGGAAAAATTCTTGGTTCTTGCTCCCTTTTTGATTTGGCTGTGGGTTTTGAGAGAGAAAAGAGAGAAAAAGCAAGTTTTGATTCTAAAATTATAAGTGTGTGAAAGTGTTTTATGTTTGTAGATATTATTTGGTGATTTTGGAGAAGTTAAAAAGAATTAATGCATAAGGTTAAAAAAAAAGGGGGGGGGGGGGGGGGGGTTGGCCGGTTTTCCAAAGGAAGAAAAAGAGAAAAAGAGTTTTTTTTATTTATTTAGAAGTGTTAGTGAAGAGTAGTGATGTATGAGTATAGATTTTAGTTATTGTTTTAGTTGTAGTTTAGTTATAATCGGGTACCGGGTTTGCGAGAAATAAATTTTAACAAGTTAATCGGGACATAATAAAGTCATAAAAATGTTAAAAATATGTTGGGTACAAAAATTGAGCGTTTGGATAATTATTATTTAGTTTTCACGAAAACCGTCGTAATTATATTAAACTTACGATATAAATTAAATAAATTCCCAAAATACCGGGTAAATGAATTTTATAATTTTTATGACGATGTAATGAGTTTAAAAATATATCGGAACCATCGTGGGGATTTTTAGATATGTTAGTTATATTTATTTATCGCGGATTAACGTTTAATCAAAATAATTTTACGTAAAACGTTAAATATACCAAAAATATTACTATGAATATTCTACGAGTGGTATAGTATGCAAATGCTATTATGATGATATGTAGACTATTTCTAGTCCGTATGAAGGTCCCTAATGATAATGCAGGAATTCGCACTTGAACCAATACGGTTACGCGAATTTAAGTACTCGTAAACTAAATTTACGATGAAATGAGCAATGCATGTGAATAGTATTTTCTTTCCAGAAATGAATAGTACTTGGTGAATAGTAAAATTTTTGAATGTTTCTCAGAATATCAAATTGACCTCAAAAATGATGAATAGTAAAATGATGAATAGTGTTTTCATGAATAGTGATTTATGAATAGTAAATTGTCGAAGTTTGGGAAATGACCTGAAATGGTGAGTTGTGACAGTCGCCCATCCAAAAAGGAATTCAGTCCCTGAATTCAGCTAGTGTTGGTCTCGGTAATAGGTTTGGTGAAAAGATGTGGATACTTGCGTTGCGTTTGGTCTTCTCGTTCCCAAGTAAACTAGGTCCTCTTCGAGAATTCCAGCGAACCTTCACGATCGGAATTCGACTCTGCTTCAATTGTTTGACCTCTCGGTCCATGATCTCAACGGGTTTTTCCACAAAGTTAAGCTTGTCATCTAGTTGAATTTCTTCTAATGGTATAACGGAAGACTCGTCCGAAAGGCATTTCTTGAGGTTTGAGACATGAAACGTGTTATGTACGTTGCTGAGTTCTGATGGAAGTTCAAGCTTGTAAGCTACTGGACCAATCCTTTCCAGTATTTTAAATGGACTAATGTATCTCGGGTTCAACTTTCCGCGTTTCCCAAATCGTTTCACGCCCTTCCAAGGCGAGACTTTCAACATGACTTTGTCTCCAACCTGGAATTCCAATGGTTTGCGTTGAACATCTGCGTAGCTTTTCTGTCTACTTCTAGCTGTTTCGAGTCTCTCTCAAATCTGGATTATCTTTTCTGTTGTTTCTCGAACCATCTCCAGGCCAGTACATTGTACATCACCGACTTCAGCCCAACAAACTGGAGATTGACACTTACGACCATAAAGTGCCTCGAATGGTGCTGCTTTTATGCTTGAATGGTAGCTGTTGTTATAAGAAAACTCGATCAACGACAAATGGTTAGCCCAACCATTTCCAAAGTCAATCACACATGCTCGCAGCATGTCTTCAAGTGTCTGAATAGTTCTCTGACTCTGACCATCGGTCTGAGGATGGTAAGCAGTGCTCATGTCTAACTTGGATCCAAAAGAATCTTGTAATGACTTCCAAAAGTTTGAAGTAAAGCGACTATCTCTGTCAGAAATAATGGAGATTGGTGCTCCATGTCTTGAGACTATTTCCTTGACATAAAGTCTGGCAAGTTGTTCCATGGAATAAGTCTCTCTAATGGGTATGAAATGGGCTGATTTGGTATGACGATCAACAATTACCCAAATAGCATTGTAACCTCCTAACGTCTTGGGAAGTTTAGTAACAAAGTCCATGGTAATACGCTCCCACTTCCATTGTGGAATTTCTGGCTGTTGAAGTAGTCCTAATGGTTTCTGGTACTCAGCCTTCACTTTGGCACAAGTAAGGCAGTTGCTGACATACGTAGCTATTTCTGCTTTCATATTCGGCCACCAATAAAGCTTTTTGAGATCCTGATACATCTTGTCAGAACCTGGGTGAATAGAGTACTTCGACTTGTGGGATTCATGCATAATCAATTCTCGTACTCCACCATAGAGTGGTATCCAACTTCGGTCCTTAAAGCATAACACTCCATCTGATCTCTTCACAAAGCCATTTTTGTTCTCTGGCATACCATAAAGTTTCTCCTGTGGTCGATTTTCCTCCTTGAGAGCCTCAATCTGAGCTTCTAGAATTTTTGATGGTAATGGTGAAATGATAGTCATTCCCAATGACCTGACTCTCAAAGGTTTGAATCGTTCTTTTCGGCTAAGTGCATCTGCTACAACATTTGCTTTTCCTGGGTGATATCGGATTTCACAATCGTAATCACTCAACAATTATAGCCAACGACGTTGTCTCATATTAAGTTCCTTCTGATCAAGTATATGCTGTAAGCTCTTGTGGTCGGTAAAAACTACACATTTGGTACCATAAGGGTAGTGTCTCCAAATCTTGAGTGCAAAAACTACAGCACCCAACTCCAAGTCGTGTGTAGTGTAATTCTTCTCGTGTGTCTTAAGCTGTCTAGATGCATACGCTATCACCTTCTCGTTTTGTATTAGCACAGCTCCAAGTCCTTTATGCGAAGCATCGCAATATACCACAAAGTTCTCAATACCTTCAGGTAGTGACAAAATCGATGCGCTACAAAGCTTCTGTTTCAATAACTGAAATGCGGACTCTTGTTTCTCTCCCCACTCGTACTTTTAATTCTTTTGTGTCAGCTTAGTCAGCGACTTCGCTATCTTGGAAAACCCTTCAATAAACCTTCTGTAATATCCTGCAAGTCCTAGGAATTGACGAATTTCCGTAGGAGACTTAGGCGTAGCCCAATCTTTTACTGCCTCGATCTTTGCTGGGTCGACTTGTAATCCTTGGCTATCAATGACATGGCCAAGAAATTGAACTCTTTGTATCCAGAAGTCACACTTTGAAAATTTGGCATACAATTGCTCCTTCTTGAGTAGTTCCAAAATTGTTTTGAGGTGTTCTGCGTGCTCTTCCGTACTCTTGGAATAAATCAAGATATCGTCAATGAATACGATCAAAAACTTATCAAGATACGGTTTGCACACTCTATTCATGAGGTCCATGAATACCGCAGGTGCGTTGGTTAATCCGAAAGGCATTACTTGAAACTCATAATGACCATAACGTGTTCTAAATGCCGTCTTCGGGATATCCTCTTCCCGAACTCTAAGTTGATGGTAATCGGATCTTAAATCAATCTTGGAATAAAAACAGGAACCTTGTAACTGATCGAACAAGTCGTCGATCCTAGGGAGTGGATAACGATTCTTCACCGTTAACTTGTTCAGCTCACGATAGTCGATGCACATTCTGAAAGATCTGTCCTTCTTCTTCATAAACAAAACCGGTGCTCCCCAAGGCGAGGAACTCGGTCTAATGAATCCTTTGTCCAAAAGTTCTTGTAATTGGTTCGACAATTCTTGCATCTCTGAAGGTGCAAGTCTATACGGTGCTCGCGCAATTGGTGCAGCTCCTGGCACTAATTCAATTTGAAACTCAACTTGGCGTGTAGGCGGAAGTCCTGGCAATTCTTCCGGAAAAACTTCTGGGAATTCCTTAACAATTGGCACATCTTCAAGTCATTTCTCATCCGACTTCTTCTCCGTGATGTGAGCCAAGAATGCATAACGACCCTTCTTTATGTACTTCTTGGTTTTAATGCACGATATAATACTGAGTCTAGTTCCACTTCGCTCTACGCGAACAACTAAAGTTTCATCACTATAAGGAAGATGAACCACTTTCTCATCACAAATAATTCTTGCACGATGTCGAGACAACCAATCCATACCGATAACAATGTCGAAACTTCCATGTTCTACAGGCATAAGGTCTATATTGAATGGATGGTTTAGGAAATTGATTGTGCAACCACGGATAACGGTATTGATTTTAACTAAAGATCCATCGGCTAATTCAACAATATAGGGAATGTCTAAGGTGGTTGGTTCTATGTTAAGTAAAGGTGCAAATGCAACAGAAACAAAACTCCTATCCGCTTCTGAATCAAATAAAATGGATGCATAACGATTATTAACGAGGAACGTACTCGCAACAACATTTGGGTCCTCTCGGGCATCTTCTCCTCCCATAACATAAGCTCTTCCTCGAGCCACTCCACCTTGGTTTCCAGTTCCTTGGTTCTTCTTCTTTGGGCACTCACTCCTATAGCGTCCAATTTCTCCGGAAATAAAACATGTTACTGGCGGTTTCTGATTGTTACCCAAGTTTGGAAGCCTGCAATCTTTGGTGTAGTGACCAATCTTCTTGCAGTTGCTACATAGATCTGGGCAATGTCCTGGGTTATGATGTTTTTGACACTTTTCACACTTGGGTAAATTACCCTTATATCCTTTCCTTTCGGTTAGCCCTGCAACATAGGCCCTTGCCACTTCCTGTCTCTTGGGTGCTGGTTGGATAGCATTTCCACCTTGGTTGTAGTCAAACCTCCTCTTGTTGTTGTTGTTGTTATTGTTTGGGTTGTTGTTTCGGTTATTGGGATAGTTGTGGTTTTGGTTGTTGTTATAGTTGTTGTTGTTTCGAGTGTTGTTGTAGTTGGTGTTATTTGAACGGTTATTGTTGTTGTTGACAGCAGATTTTCCTTTTACCACTTGGACCATAAGTTTCTGAGTTATACGAATAGCCTCTTTCATTGATTGTGGGTCGAAAGACATCACATCCCCTCGGATGCTTTCGGGTAGTCCACCAGTGAAGTTCTCCATCTTTTTCTCATCGTCAGGAACCATAGTTGGACATATTGCAGCCAACTCCTGAAACCTCCTGATGTAGGTCTCGATGTCATCACCTTTTGTTACCAGCTCATAGAATTCTGTCTCCAATTTCTTCACCTCAGTACGAGGGCAAAACTTCTTAGTCATCAGCTTCTTGAATTGATCCCAAGTGAGCTTGTAGGCATTCTCCATACCAATAAGCTGAGCATGAGAATTCCACCATGACATAGCTTCATCCAAAAGCATACCTATAGCAAATTTTACCTTGCTGACATCAGGACAACTACACATGAGGAATACATTCTCAGTCTTTTCAAACCAGCGGATCAAAGCAACCGCTCCCTCAGTGCCCTTAAACTTGACAGGATCACTAATCTTGAAATCTTTCCATGTGCACTCACGCCTAGTAGTGGGTGGTTCAACCACCCCAGTATTAGGAGCAATTTCAGCAGCCCTAGTAGCAACCTCAGCTCTCTCAGTCTCCAGAGCTTCTGCTATACTATCCCTGACTAACTTACGAATAGCAGCTTGAGTCATAGCGGGTGTTTCTGGTGCAGCCTTTCCTTTCCTTGGCGCCATACTTCTGATAAATCATAATGGACAACAACCATGGGAAAGTCATAATAGAAATAGTCATTGTACCAAAAGTATACACCCACAACATGTATATATACAACCACAACAAGTATAAATACAACCACGACATGTACGATTACAGCCACAACCTGTATAAATACGATAACAATAAAGAGCAACCACGAAACATCATAAATATAATCACAACACATAAATATAATACATGAAAATTTCGGCCTACATGGACCGATATATATATAGCATAACCATTCCAAAATAGTAGAGTCATACTTGATATATCTGTTTGTACAACAACCAGAAGACTACAAGTTCTTGAACTATGTCCCACACCTCGGGACTAGGAAAATAGTAAAAGCTAATACAATACAAGTCTATGTCTATGTCTAGGCTCCTCCGGGTGCTCCAGAACCTCCAGGTGCTCCAAATCCTCCAGGTTCTCCCCTAAGGCGGCGAATCTCATGATCCATCGCAACAACAATCTCCTCCAAGTGCTCAACTCGAAGCTGGAGAGCAGCCTCCCTGGTCTCTGCAGCTGTCATCCTCTCCTGAGCTACTGCCAACTGGTGTGCTACTCTCCCTGAGCCTCCTGTGTCATCTGAGCTCTATCCCGTATCTCAGGCAGCTCATCCCTAAGCTGATCAATTAGCTCCTGGTGTCCCTCCTGCCGTGCCTCAAGTCCATGATAAGACACGTCAATGCTAACCCTGCCTAAGATCAATCCCTCAACCTGCTCCTCCACCTCCTCAAGTCGAGTAGTGATAATCTCATCTACCCTATAACCCAAACTATCAACCTGCTCTTGTTGAGCCCCTAACTGATCATCTAAAGTAAAAGCTGTAGGCCCTCTAGCAGCAGCTGCTCTCGAACTCTCACCTATATGGTATACTGGTGGTGGTGGAAGGTCAGAAGTCTCAGTAGTAGGTGAAGCTGGGGTAGTAAACCTTGCACGCTTCTTGAGTGGCAAAAGTGAAGTAGATATAGAAGTAGTAGTGGGCATAGTTGGTGGTGTAGGTAATGTAGGAACAGTAGGGATCCTAAAGGTAGAGGTAGTAGTGCGTACGCTCTTCCTAGCACCTATGGTTGTTTTTCTACGAGGGAACATAAGTTTTGGTTCTGAGGGAATAGAAGTAGCCAGGGATGATATGTCAGTAGGTACACGGGTAACCTCAGGTGGTGCAATAGGAGAGACATGAGGAGTAGGAGCAGTCTCTTCCTCCTCAAAAGGCTCAACATCCTCACCTGATGCCGAAAGTGGCAACACAGGTACAAGAGGAATGGGTGGTGGTGAAAAAGCGGTGGAAGACATAGAGCCTTCAACATCAGAGTCTGAGATAGAGTAAAGTATGACAACGTTCGGGTCTGAAGACATAACTCTGTGATAATCAAGGTGAAATGAAAATAAATAACTCGTATAATGGAATCACCTAAAACAATGAATATGCACTTATGATGTAATGATGAGATGCTATGATAATGTGGTTATAGTCTAGGGTCTATGATGCATCCTAGTTCGCTATAATCTTAGCTCTGATGCCAATCTGTCACACCCCCAAAATACCTGAATGGCAGCGGAATGGAATACCAGGGGGTGACGGTCATAGCACCACAGTTACAGTTATATTGAATGACCTAAAGTGTCGTTTGGAGAATACATCGTTTGATTTATTTAAAAAAGTTCAGAGTTACAAAACATAGGTCCCAAAGTATTTAAGAGTTAAAGGAAACACGTTTGGTACAATCAAACGATAATATATAAGTGCATGAAAATCCAAAATGAGATGCGTCATCCTTGCTACTCACTAAAATGACTCCATACATGCCATGAGATATACCTTAGTTACCTGAAAATACATTGCTAAAACGGTCAACATAAAGTTGGTGAATAATCATAGGTTTATAAGTAAAATCGGATGTACATTAGCCATAAGTAAAGTAAAGTGACAAAAATGTCATAAAGAAAGCTACATTGACTCTTAAGCTCATGACCCCGAAGCTAGATATAGTTACTTATTTCAGGTCATTTCCCAAACTTCGACAATTTATTATTCATAAATCACTATTCATCAAAACACTATTCATCGTTTTACTATTCATCAGTTTTTAGGTCAATTTGATATTCTGAGAAACATTCACAAATTTTACTATTCACCAAGTACTATTCATTTCCGGAAAGAAAATACTATTCACGTGCATTGCTCATTTCATCGTAAATTTAGTTTACGAGTACTTAAATTCGCGTAACCGTATTGGTTCAAGTGTGAATTCCTGCATTATCATTAGGGACACTTCATACGGACTAGAAATAGTCTACATATCATCATAATAGCATTTGCATACTATACCACTCGTAGAATATTCATATTAATATTTTTGGTATATTTAACGTTTTACGTAAAATTATTTTGATTAAACGTTAACCCGCGATAAATAAATATAACTAACATATCTAAAAATCCCCACGATGGTTCCGATATAGTTTTAAACTCATTACAACGTCATAAAAATTATAAAATTCATTTACCCGGTATTTTGGGAATTTATTTAATTTATATCGTAAGTTTAATATAATTACGACGGTTTTTGTGAAAACTAAATAATAATTATCCAAACTCAATTTTTGTACCCAACATATTTTTAACATTTTTATGACTTTATTATGTCCCGGTTAACTTGTTAATTTATTTCTCGCAAACCCGGTACCCGATTATAACTAAACTACAACTAAAACTATAACTAAAATCTATACTTATACATCACTACTCTCCACTAACACTTCTAAATAAATAAAAAACTCTTTTTCTCTTTTTCTTCCTTTGGAAAACCGGCCAACCCCCCCCCCCCCTTCCCTTTTTAACCTTATGCATTAATTCTTTTTAACTTCTCTAAAATCACCAAATAATATCTACAAACCTAAAACACTTTCACACACTTATAATTTTAGAATCAAAACTTGCTTTTTCTCTCTTTTCTCTCTCAAAACCCACGGCCAAATCAAAAAGGGAGCAAGAACCAAGAATTTTTCCAAGATCAAGCTCAAAACTAGTTCATTTGATTATCCTTGTTAGGGTTTTGTAATACAAACTCAAGGATCCTTAGGTTTTAATCATACAAGCTTCATAATCATTCAAAGTAAGTTTACAAAATTTATTTTCATCATTTCTTCAAGTATTTATTATGATCATATGGTTTTCATACAAGATCTCATGCATATGTTAGTTTTTACCACTCATTATATATAATTATGTCATTGAAACCCTAGAAATGGAAACCCTTGTTAGATCCACTAGATTGATGATGTTTAAGAACCCATGACACCTTAAGAAGGTGTATGGTAGGATTAGACTAGATTTGTGGTGATTGGAAGTGATTTGGGTGGATTAGAAACTAGTTTAGAACATTATAAATGGATTTGGAACATGTTTACAAACCTACTGTCCCAAAATTGAAATTCTGGAAAACTCAGTAACTCAGGGGAGATTTTCAACCAAAGATTTAGAAAATACTTTCAAAAACGAAACTTTTGGAGAAAGAACGGATTAAAACGAGTTTATAACGAAGGAGATATGATTTTTGCAAGTTTATTGACGAAAACTATTTTTCTGAAAATTGTATGCTGTTGGACAATTTTTAGTGGACAAACCGAGGCATTAGACGTAACCTAGAGAAGCCGAGTTTTCAAAAATATATTAGTACATACTAATACAAATCCGTGGATATAAAGAACGAAGAAAATGAACTTAAAACAACCAAGTTATTCACGTTTCAATATCGGCAAAACTATATATATTTTTGACAGCTTTTCAACTAGAAATAATAATAATACTACTTCTACGTACTAAGTCCTAGATTTTCTAGAAATACTACCAAGATGCTAAATTTATACTAATGAAATACTAGTGATTACAAGTTTATTTTTACGACTATTAGACGTTACTTCAAGGTTTTCAATGCGAAGATTATAACACTAATATTCTATATACGATACATTACGACAAGTTTTTACAAGTCTAGTTAAGACTTATTTTTCTAAAGTATGGAATATATTTTACTATGACTATAACTAGTATTTTCAAGTTATGAGTGGTATAGGTACCATGTGCATGCATATTCTCTACATCATTTCATGATCTAAATTAGATCATACTCATTCATCATAGGTTGCGGTTGATTTCGTTCCTTGTTGTCCTTATCATTCCATCACATTGTACTATCACTTCGAGGTGAGTTTTCATAGCCCCGTTTTTAATACAGTATTTTGATTTCAAATCCTACGGAGGAGAATACATTGCACCACTTATTTTTGTACATGCCTAAGTATTAAATTCCTTACATTGCTTAAGTTGCCTTATTACCACGTCTTGACAAGTCCCCTTTATTATCATGGACCGTTAATTAAAGTACGAACGAGAGTGAGTGAATAGATCTATTGAAGGTGACTCCTCCATCCGTGTTTGGGTTGCTCCAACGGAATTATGGATGCATTTCATGTCTAATATATTAGAGTGTCTGGTAAACACTTATTTGGGGCCAAGTAACTATGTCTAGCTTCGGGGTCATGAGCTTAAGAGTCAATGTAGCTTTCTTTATGACATTTTTGTCACTTTACTTTACTTATGGCTAATGTACATCCGATTTTACTTATAAACCTATGATTATTCACCAACTTTATGTTGACCATTTTAGCAATGTATTTTCAGGTAACTAAGGTATATCTCATGGCATGCATGGAGTCATTTTAGTGAGTAGCAAGGATGACGCGTCTCATTTTGGATTTTCATGCACTTATATATTATCGTTTGATTGTACCAAACTTGTTTCCTTTAACTTTTAAATACTTTGGGACCTATGTTTTGTAACTCTGAACCTTTTTAAATAAATCAAACGATGTATTTTCCAAACGACACTTTAGGTCGTTCAATATAACTGTAACTCTGGTGCTATGACCGTCACCCCTGGTATTCCATTCCGCTGCCATTCAGGTATTTTGGGGGTGTGACAGAAGGTCACTATGTTAAATAAGCATGTTTGTCAAATGATACAATATGTTTTCTCTCAATATAACAAAGTAAAATGTTACAAGATCAATTAAGGTAAGTAATCTTTATTAGATTCTCTTTCTCAAGATTTACTATAGAGTATTCTTGGAGCCAAAACATGTTAAAACAAGAACTCAACAAACAAAGATGTGATCATGTAATGCACCATCTAAACCAAACAAACTATAAGTCTCAAACACATGATTTAAATACCGCACTTGCCTTTGTCAGGATGTTATGTAAGACATGTCGTTTTCGTTAATTGGCAATTAAAATATTGATAGTTAAGTTATGTTAGGATATGTTCTAGCGGAATTGGCAAATTTCATCTTTGGAAAACCTCAATGGGAAAGTATAGGAATTCCAATTTTTCTAATATGAGAATAGCTACTGGAGAACCTATTGCACTAGAAACTCAAGTTGACCTAATGGTTGAATTGCTTCTAGGAGAGAAGTTGGGTTTGTGGTAAACCCGTAAAAACGGTCGTGTTTAGCCTTAATTGAGCACCGCTAGTAATAGTCTCATATCCATTCTCTAACTTGAATAACTTCAATTCCTACATTTGAATAAAGATGTTTTACATGGATGATCTTTGTCTCCCATTAAGATTGGACTTTAAACTAGTAGTAATTAGGATTTTCCTTGACAAACCTAGACTACTTGCATATATGTGATTAATAGTTGTAATCAACAACTTGCTCTTATGTGCTAAATGTCAACATGTTTTACTTTGTCCTTGCATAGTAATCATGTTTTGAATGCATCACTTTACATGGCTTATATGTTATTTGTGCACCTAAACTTTGTTGGACTAGGTATGCCGTTCATAATACCTCCTAGATGTCTTATAGGCTTGCATGCTAATATCCATAACTATTACGTGATGCATGCTTAAATGACCTACATGCCTAAATTTTTTGATTCTTATGTAACTAGGCTTATTACTCCTCACACTAGATCATAATCTCCCTTTAGGGTGTCTAGTGTCACAATCCTGCCTTATTACCTAAACCATTCCTTAATCATTTGATTACTCCTATCCTTTAATCTAGGAAAAACAGAAACTGGAGAGACTCTGCATCTTACTGACGGCGGTCCCTTATTGCATTGGCGGTCCCTTATCTTTAAAGGACCGTCCCCAGTAAAGGTTGTTGATATAAATAATGCCTTAAAACGTTATTAACATATATCGATATCTCTATGTTTTGATAATCATAAAACGTAAACTCATTGAACTACAAATTATGACGTAAACAAGTATTTCGTCGTAAATATTCACTTTAGCATCCAAATCACTTAAGGTATGAATAAACAAAGTGTCTAATGCATTTTATGATCAAAGGAATTTTTATCTTTACAAACCTTACATTTTTTTATAAAGTGGGACAAACATTTTTAAACTTATATAAGATATTTTTTGTATTTATAAGAAATGTTTTATTCAAAATAAATATTTTGAATTCAAATTTCTACCCAAAAAACAGACATATTCTTCAAGAAAAACCTTCCCCACAAAAAGACAAAAATTCTGAAAAAAAAATATCTTTTATTAGGCGGCCCCCTTAATTAATTAAGGGGACCGGCCACACAATTAAGGGGGCCGCCCACGCTCCCAAACAATATTTTTTCCCCTATAAATACTGGTTCATTCCACAGATTTTTTCTCACCTTTTGCACTCCAAAAATTTCTGTTCTAGATCTCCATCTCTATTCTCTAAATCCTTTGTTAATACATACATAAATCTTTGTTTCAAAGTGATCCAAACCTTTACCTTTCAAGTGCAAGAGAAGAATACTTCAATCCTTCAAGAGAAGAAGTATTACAACTTGTTGTGACCTCCACATCCAAGTTGTTAGAGCATCATCCATTGTGTCTATTTCTTTGTGTAACTAGTTGTGAATATTTGATAGAAGATAGATTAGCAAAGTGTGTAGATAAAGAGATTGTGTAGTAGATAGTTGTGAAGTAGAGAAGTTGGGAAGTAGATAGTTGTGAAGAAGATTGTTGTGAAGTAGATAGTTGTGAGGATAGATAGGTGTGAAGAAGTAGTGTTGTGATTAAGTAGTGACTAGGTGTGAAGAAGTTGTGTAGAAGGTGAGAATTAGTTGTGACGAAGTTGTGGTGTGTATATTGGTGTGTAAGGTTTTCTCCGCCATAAGGGAGCTTGTTGACATAGTGAAGAAAACTCTCGAGTAGGTGACTCGGGGAGTAAAGTAGGGCAAGGAAGGTGTCCTTGTAGCCGAACCACTATAAATGCTTTGTCTTGCGGTTTGATCTTTCCATCTCTTACTTATTATCTTACTTATATCGTTATTACTTTCGTAGACGTAGACGTGTATATATATATATATATAGTGCTAGTGTTGATTTCACTTAAAGATCAAACAAAAGTTTCATTCGCAAAACAAAGTTTTTACAATCAAACCAAAAAGATAAAATACATATAATTGATCATTTCAATCAAGTATAGTTTTCATACAAATTATAATTTAGGATTACATAATAAACGTTTACTTACTTATCTCTCGTATATAGCTATAACTGTTTATATTATGCATGTGTTGATTTCACATACTTAGCTTACATTATTATTGTTGTTCATACTTAGATATAGTTGTTCATACTGTTCAAGATTTGAGTTCACATAAGATCGAATCAAAAGTTTTAAAAGTAAACAAGGTTTTAAAACTAAACTAAGTTTTCATAATAAAATTGAAAAGACATAAAACTATTCAACCCCCCCCCCCCTTCTAGTTTTCCACAATTGGTATCAGGAGCCACGTCAAACAAGATTTTTAAAATATATTGTATTTTAAAACTTGTAACGATCTATGGAATCTGAAAAATATTTAGAAGGGCAATCTATGCAAAGACCATCATTATTTGAAAGTGATGGTTTTCTTTATTGGAAAAATAGATTCGAAACTTATGTGAAATCAAAAGATCTTGATCTTTGGCATGTTATTACCTTTGGTGATTTCCCCCTATTCAATATAATTTTGAAACTAAAAAGGATGAAATTGTAACTTTTGAAAAACAAAATGATGGTTTGAAAAAGAAACTAGCAAAAAATAATGTGGCTAAAATGGTTATTTATAATGTGTTACCACACAAAGAATATGAAAGAATTTTTATGTGTAAAACCGCAAAAGAAATTTGGGATTCTTTACTAATCACTCATTAAAGTAATAGTCAAGTTAAAGATAACAAAATAGATCTTCTTGTTCAACAATATGAACAATTTACGATTCCGGAGGAGGAATCAATAGATAATGCTTTTACTAGATTTAACACTATTATCACAAGTTTAAAAACACTTGATGAGAATTTTTCTAGTAAGAATTTTGTTAGGAAATTTCTTAGGGCTCTTCATCCAAAATGGCGAGCTAAAGTCACGGCTATTGAAGAATCAAAGAATTTGTCAACTCTACAACTTGACGAATTGATCGGCAACTTAAAGGTCTACAAAGAAATAATAAAGAAAGACACCGAGATGGTCAAAGGAAAAAGGGAGCAAAGCAAATCAATTGCGTTGAAAGCTAAAAAGGACTCTGGTGACAAAGAATGATTAACCTCCAAAAGTGACGATGAAGAGTATGCTATGGCCGTACGAGACTTCAAGAAATTCTTCAAAAGACGAGAAAGATACGTTAGGCAACCATATAATGAAAGAAAGTGTTTTAAATGTGGCAATCCAAATCATCTTATCGGAAAGTGTCCAATAATGTCAAGAGATCAAAATCAAAAGGCGTTTATTAGAGGTGTTTGGAGTGATAGCGATGAGGACAAGAAAGAAACCACAAATGAAGAAAAGTGTCTTATGGCTAAGACATCAAGCGAGGTACGTTCCGAAACCGAATACTTTAGTGACAAAAATCTATCATTAGACGAAAAAGACCTAGATAGTGAATAATAGGTTATGCAAATTAGGTCAAAAGGTTATAGCTAAAAATAAGTCACTAAAACATATTAATAATCTATTAGAAAATGAAGTACTCGAATTAAAAATTAAACTACAACATTTGGAAAAAGAAAAAGAAGTTTTTATAAAATGTAAAACATGCTTAGAGGTTAAAAATGAAAACGAAAAACTTAAAGATGAAATTTTCAAACTTGACAACTTTAAAAATAGTAGTAACCCACTTAAGAAAATAATAAGTGTTCAAGAAACTTCGGGAGATAAAACCGGTCTAGGATTAACTTCAACTAATGTTTCAACTAGTGAAAATAAAAGTATAAAGTTTGAATGTGAATCTAGTAAACAAAAATCATTAGAATCAAATCCTAAGTATGTACTTACACAAGATAGAAAAATACCCATTGCGAATGATGAAAAAGTAAAAACTTTTTATAAACCATCCTTAAAGAATAAAGTAGGATCCTCTAAACCTAAATTAAGATCTAAAACTCCACCACCAAGAAAACCAAATAATCCTCATACTCGATCTAAAACACCTCAACTAGAAGAAACAAAAATAGACAAAATTACAATAACACTAGAAATCAAATGTGGAATTATCAATCAATTTACAATCCTTGGGAAATATTACCACCATATATGCATCCTAGCCAAATGTTAAATATGTTTGGACCAAACAACTTTGGACCAATGAGACAATGGGGACCAAGTGGCTAAGTTGTCAATCTTGGAAGAAGTTGGAATATCATCTACAAATGACTTCTATAAGTCAACATGGTCACTTGAAGTGCTTGAGGATATTCCATTGAAGACTAAAAGGTACGCGTTTCTTTTAAGTTCATCGGTATAATTTGCATGCTTAGATAAATAATTAGTTAGATTAATGCTTAGCTATACATATATATGTACATAATAGCTTATATTCTTATAACCTAGAAACATCATTGGTTGACTTTTCTAGGAATATGATAAAATTGTTCCTTGCCGAACAAAATAGAAAATGGAAATCTTCTATATCCACTATTAACAAACTCATGGTGATGAAGTGAAATGAGTTAAGTGGATCAATCGTTAATATAGAAGTAGGATTAGATCTCTCGCATAAGAAAACTATGGATGAAACAAGCTTTCGTAGACTATGGAATTAAGTTAGATAAGCGTGCAAAAACAAAGGAACTATGGATGTTAGGTTATACCCCATTCAACCCTCTCGCATCTAACATATAAATTATCATCATCACTTCCTTTAGGATCATAGGATATGTAGAAACGATAGCATGAGATAATAATAGGCTTAACCAATCCTCTTGAGCATGAGATCCTTAATAAATATCTTTTAAAATATATGATTAATGATATTTGTTGTCAAAAATCTAATATCTCTAAAAATATGCAAAAACCTCACATTTTGGGAAATAGTTTTTCAAATAACTATTCCACTTTTAAATAACATGTTTTCTCTATCAATATCCACAATTTTGTTTTGATCAAAACAAAAGATTGAGAAAAGTTTATTTACCTTTCATTAACACATTTTGAAGTAAAACTTAATCTATTTTATTCAAACAACTCTCACATCCACGTGAAAACCTACTTTCAAACATTGTTGAATAATGCTAAAAACGTCTCTTTAAATCATGCATGGTGGTCTCATACTTATCATCTATATTTATATAAATGACACTTATAAGTGAACTAAATCAAATCAAAAAGACCATGGTGTGTCTACTAAGACTTTGTTTGTAAGAAGTCTAGAAATCCATGCTATCATAACTACCTACTTATTGCACATTGATACACATTAGGATTAATCCTCCTAGTTATGTAGTTATGAAATACTTGATGTTGCTTATTGTTTCTTAGCACTTATATTTTACTTGCTTAATGAGTATGTTTACATGCTAGATGAAATTGCTTGTTTACTTAATCTCTTTGGCTAACATGCTTTGGCTACATAATTGCCTACATAATTAGTGTATGCTTAATTGCCTCAAAGAGTTGGACTTGTTTGAAACCAAAAACACAACCTTTCTGCAATTCACTACCAAAAACTCTTTTCTAGCAATCTGGGAATCACAAGATGGGCGGCCCTCTTAAATCATAAGGCGGCCCCCTTAATTATTAAGGGGACCGGCCTCCAATTATGGGGACCGGCCATCTGATGGTCGAAGGTGTTGTTTCCTTTTTCTATTTTTAGCCCATTTCATCCTACACTTCCCAAAATTCACAAACCTATTTTATCCTAAACCTTCTATCAAAATTTATACATCCTTAATCCCATCAATCCTACATTATAAACACTCTCATGCCTCTCAATCTCCACTCATCTCATCATGACCTCTCCCATTAAACCAAAACCACCATGAAATCCGTTTGGAGAAGAAAGCCTAACTTCCATTAAAAGCCGATCAAACCAAATGATGTTGTCAAACATCCAACACCAAATTCCTCCTATGTCTTCAACATTACATACCTAACACCTCACTCTCCTTCCCACCAACATTAAATATCAACAACCTTTACTCACCCATATCCTTCTACATTACACTCAAACCTCATAATCTTTACACACTTAAACCTCATATCCTTCTACCTTATACTCAAACCTCAAAACCTTCACGCACTCAAACCTCATAACCTTTACTCACCACAACCTCAAATTTCATCTCCTACTGCACCTAATGCACCATCTACAACACCCTCCTACTAAGAAATCCCTTCCATGAACATCGCTCTTTCACTCTCACCAATCACATCACTTGATACTTATTTCTCATCTTCACTAATAACTCCACCTAGACATCCTCATAAAAAAAACTCAACCATATAACCATTCCCTACACACTACAAAGTGTGTCATCACCACTACAACTTACCCATGAAGGTCAAACCATATTTCATTATACATAAACCTCATGTTCACTCAAATGAACCCTTTCACAAACCTCATCATAATAACCAAACATCCATCCTTGTTCCCAAAAATAGACTTTCATCTCACCCACATAAGCCATATGAAGAGCATGTTCAATCTCAAAACAACAATCCCAATCTCATTCCTAACACCTCACATTTTGTTCAACCTACCAATCCACCATCCAAAACATCCTCCACTCATGAAACATCCTATTCTTCAACAACTTCATTCTCATCCATTCATGATTACCCAAACTCACAAATATCTCCACCACCAAGAGTATCACCACCACCTCCTACCAACACACATGTTATCCCTATGTTACATGTCCAATCATCCATCCCTAATAACAACTAGACTCCACCATCATTACCTTCCTCTGAACACTTGAAGTTCATTGAAGAACCCAAGGAAGCCCATGAGCTTTGTGCTCTTCTTTCCTTACACCTTGCTCAATGCAACTTGGAACAACTTTCTTCTAGCTCTCCTTCATCACCCCACAACTTGAATCAAGTTGAAAAACATGTCAACAATTGACTTTGTTGCATATTTCTCCTAAAAACCATTGCATTCAATGAATACTTCACTTGGATTGAATACCTTCTCACTAGATCACATCCAATACCCTCACTTGAACAACATCCAAAACCTCAATCAACCTCTTTCGCTACAAACTCTCCACCACCAAAATCTCCAACATCCATGCACCTAAACATATGCCTCCATTAATCCAACAACCTTACCTAACTAAACTACATCATTCCAAACACTCCATCATTAACCATTCTAAGCATACTATATGCTTATGACTTTCACTTTCAAACAAGAATCAACCAACCTCTTGTTGCAAGCAAGTCCGATGGCTCTCTTTGGCAAATTAGGATCTTTTACTTATTGAATGCATTAAGCATAATAAATGAATATATTGCTATGTGAGCTTAGTATTTGTTTGCTATGCTTGTTGTTTTCCTTATTTTGTTATATATGCTTGTGCTTCTAATATTTTTCTTGTGAGAATTCCATATCTCGATTCTTTGGTGCCCTTGAACGAGGGGGAGCACACATCAAGGGGGAGCTTTCTACCCGTCTAACTTCATTCATGAAGCTAGTCGGCATAACCTTTTTGATTCTACAAAAAGGAGGAGAAGTGAATATAAACTTACTAAGTACTTGTCTAAAAATTAATTTTTAGACTTAATGAGTTTAGATTTTGTAATCATCAAAAAGGGGGAGATTGTTGAAATAAATAATGCCTTAAAACGTTATTAACATATATCGATATCTCTATGTTTTGATAATCACAAAACATAAACTCATTGAACTACAAATTATGACGTAAACAAGTATTTTGTCGTAAATATTCACTTTAGCATCCAAATCACTTAAGGTATGAATAAACAAAGTGTCTAATGCATTTTATGATCAAAGGAATTTTTATCTCTACAAACCTTACATTTTTTATAAAGTGGGACAAACATTTTTAAACTTGTACAAAATATTTTTTGTATTTATAAGAAATGTTTTATTCAAAATAAATATTTTGAATTCAAATTTCTACCCAAAAAACGGCCATATTCTTTAAGAAAAACCTTCCCCACAAAAAGACAAAAATTCTGAAGAAAAAATATTTTTTTATTAGGCGGCCCCCTTAATTAATTAAGGTGACCGGCTAGTAAATTAAGGGAACCGGCCACACAATTAAGGGGACCGCCCACGCTCCCAAACAGTATTTTTTCCCCTATAAATACTGGTTCATTCCACAGATTTTTCTCACCTTTTGCACTCCAAAACTTTCTGTTCTAGATCTCCATCTCTATTCTCTAAATTCTTTGATCATACATACATAAATCTTTAATTCAAAGTGATCCAAACCTTTACCTTTCAAGTGCAAGAGAAGAATACTTCAATCCTTCAAGAGAAGAAGTATTACAACTTGTTGTGACCTCCACATCCAAGTTGTTAGAGCATCATCCATTGTGTCTATTTCTTTGTGTAACTAGTTGTGAATATTTGATAGAAGATAGATTAGCAAAGTGTGTAGATAAAGAGATTGTGTAGTAGATAGTTGTGAAGTAGAGAAGTTGGGAAGTAGATAGTTGTGAAGAAGATTGTTGTGAAGTAGATAGTTGTGAGGATATATAGGTGTGAAGAAGTAGTGTTGTGATTAAGTAGTGACTAGGTGTGAAGAAGTTGTGTAGAAGGTGTGAATTAGTTGTGACGAAGTTTTGGTGTGTATATTGGTGTGTAAGGTTTTCTCCGCCATAAGGGAGCTTGTTGACATAGTGAAGAAAACTCTCAAGTAGGTGACTCGGGGAGTGGAGTAGGGCAAGGAAGGTGTCCTTGTAGCCGAACCACTATAAATGCTTTGTCTCGCGGTTTGATCTTTCCATCTCTTACTTATTATCTTGCTTATATCGTTATTACTTTCGTAGACGTAGACGTGTATATATATATATATATATATATATATATATATATATATATATATATATATATATATATATATATATATATATAGTTGCTCATATAGTGCTAGTGTTGATTTCACTTAAAGATCAAACAAAAGTTTCATTCACAAAACAAGGTTTTTACAATCAAACCAAAAAGATAAAATACATATAATTGATCATTTCGATCAAGTATAGTTTTCATACAAAATATAATTTAGGATTTTATAATAAACGTTTACTTACTTATCTCTCGTATATAGCTATAACTGTTTATATTATGCATGTGTTGATTTCACATACTTAGCTTACATTATTATTATTGTTCATACTTAGATATAGCTGTTCATATTGTTCAAGATTTGAGTTCACATAAGATCGAATCAAAAGTTTTAAAAGTAAACAAGGTTTTAAAACTAAACTAAGTTTTCATAATAAAATTAAAAAGACATAAAACTATTCAACCCCCCCCCCCCCCTTCTAGTTTTCCACAAAGGTGTCACGAACTGGTTCACTGCTTTTCTTCTTCTGCAATACTTTGAACCATCCTACATCATGCCTTGTCAAAAACTCACAAAGAAGCATCTTCTTCATAACATTTCATCACTATAACCTCAAACCACCAATGTGAAATGAAAAACTGAGTTATCCTTTGTTCTACCAATATCGAGTCATACACCATTTCCATGCCCTCAAAGAAACCAAGAGTCATCCACCGATTACTCCACCTAGTCATCTTCACAAGAAGATTCCACCATGTAACCAAACAAGTGTCTCATCACCACTACAACCTACCCCATTTAGGTCAAACCACTTTTCATGATACATAAACCTATGTTCACCCTTGTGTCGCTCGTTGAAACAAAGGGCAATCGTCATATCCATACACTCATTAACATATTTGTCTATGTTGTCAAAAGTCAAGTGAATTTCATTATGAAATGCGTCTTTTCCACTTTCTAGCAAATGAAGAACACAAAGAAGATATCCAAGCTTCAAGTGTTGTCAAGTCATCACCATCTCATGTCACATATCCAAGTTAATTTCATTATGAAATGCGTCTTTTCCACTTCCTAGCAAGTGAAGAACACAAAGAAGATATCCAAGCTTCAAGTGTTGTTGAGTCATCACCACCTCTTTTCACATATCCACCTTCGATCGTCAACCAACAAAACACCTTAAAATTCCATGATTCCTAATCATCCAAACTGGAGAGACTCTGCATCTTATTAACGGTGGTCCCTTATTGCATTGGCGGTCCCTTATCTTTAAAGGACCGTCCAATGATTTAAAGGACCGTCCCCAGTAAAGGTGTCACGAACTGGTTCACTGCTTTTCTTCTTCTGCAATACTTTGAACCATCCTACATCATGCCTTGTCAAAAACTCACAAGGAAGCATCTTCTTCATAAGCTTTCATCACTAAAACCTCAAACCACCAATGTGAAATGAAAAACCGAGTTATCCTTTATTCTACCAATATCGAGTCATCCACCATTTCTATGCCCTCAAAGAAACTAAGAGTAATCCACCAATTACTCCACCTATTAGGAATACGTTTATTCATATGAAAGACTCGGTCACCCCGAGTATAGATTAGCATATGTAGCTCGTAGTATTTATCGTATTAGTTAGTACATAGTTTAATATTAGTCAATATTTGTGGAGTCAGGTCAGGTCTTTACCCACTGTCAGCTCGATCCACAGCCCGTTTTATGGGGCGTTTTCTTTCTATGTATAAATACCCGTCTCCACTAGTGGAGAGGGTTTGACCTTCATTTGCAATACATCAACTCTCTAGTTTCTCTCAAGGCTCCCACCTCACTTTCTCTTTCTAATCTCTCTCTAAAATACATAACATTTAATCCACTTAAACACAAGACCATACATTTTTGCACATTAGAGCATACTACAATTGGTATCAGAGCCATGGTTCTTTCCTAGGATTCATGGTATGCTCGGATTTATAACTTGGTTATGTGTTTTAGTTTGGTTCGAACTAGTTTAGTGGTTTTTCTCATTTGATTGATCTCGTTAGGAGTTGTTCTTGGCATTTTTCGTGTACTTTCGTATCTAGAAGTGTTGTAGGCATCTTGTCTAGCTTTTGGTTAAGTTACTTCATCATTTTCGTGGACATTAGAGGAATTTCGTGTTGTGTTTCTTACTAGCAAGTTGACATTTTGCTGTAGAGGGTTGACAGATTTACTAGTAAGTTGGGTGTAATGATTTAGCAGTTTGCTATTTTGGGATAAAAGGACAAAACACTAAAAGTGACCCCTTTGTCTTATTAAATAGCGAGTTGAACTTCTAACGAGTTGATCTGTTTTAGCGAGTTGATCTTTGTTAGCGTGTTGATCAGTTTTAGCGAGTTGATTTGTTTCTGCGAGTTGATCTGGTTTAGTGAGTTGGCTTGTTTTCAGCGAGTTTGTCTCTCAGCGATTTGGTTTGATTAGCGAGTTGCTATGTCCAGCGAGTTGGTGTGTTCAGAGAGTTGGTATCTTAGCGAGTTGACTGTTTCAGCGACTTGGGTGGTCTAGCGAGTTGGTACACCAGCGAGTTGCTCAGTTGTATTTTAGCGAGTTGGTTAGTTTTCTGTGGTTTGGTAAATTCAGCTAGTTAGTTGTTTAGTGACTTGAGATTTTAGCGAGTTGCTTGTCTGTTTAGTGTGTTGTTGTGTAGTGTTAGTAATTTGGTTCAGTGTCAATCGTGTAAATTGTGTGTTGTTGCGACTTAAGTTGTTTCGACTAATTCAACTGTAACTTGACGTTGTGAGATAACTCTTACGACTTGACTTATTAATTATTGAGCGGTTATAACTTGGCTTGTTGCGACCATACACTGTGTTGGGATATGAAGATCAAAGTACTTCTGGAAGTTAAAAGTACTGCTTGTGTCAAAGTGATGCTCATGGTTAAAGTACTGCTCATGCATGAAGATTATTCAAAGTACTTCTAAAGTTAAATGACTGATATGCAAAATTGTTTAAGGATTGTTATGTAATATTATTAGAATATTCTAGAATTAGTTAGAGATAGTTTACTTGTCATTCAAGTATTGTAAACAGACTTAAGGTTTTCCTTATGCCTATAAAAGGAGCCTTAGGATGGTATTAGACGTAGGAGTACTTGCATATGATTTAATAGATTGGAGAATACGATATTAGAGAGTAAGGGATTGTTAGTGAATTTGTGTAGGATAAGCAGGTTCAAGTTGGTTTTAATAGAATCATTCAAAGTTCTTCTTAGCTTTGTGTTAGAAGATTCCGCATACTTTACAAGGTTATATCAGTGTTTCATTGTCAGTAGTTTTGAGTTATTCAAGATTACTAAGACCATTACAAGTTATAGTTAAGTTTGGTCAGAGTCTATCGATCCAACAAGTAGTATCAGAGCTTGTGTGGAAACTCTGATTAAGAAGAAACCCTTAAAACCGATTTTACAACAAACCCTAAAAGATGTCGACAGAAGTTGCACTAGTTCCATCCATCACCTCAATCAGAATTCCCATTGTCAAAAAGGGAGAATATGATCTATGGAGTATGAAGATGAGGCAGTACATTGCCATCACAGACCATGCTTTATGCGATGTGATTGTCAATGGTAATGTTGTCACTGATGAACCTGTATCCATTGAAGGACAACCTACACCACCTAAGCCAACCTTACCAACAGTTACTAAAAGAAATCAAGATAAGGCTCTCAACATACTGCTTTATGCTATTCCTGATGGTCACCTATTGAAGTTTCATGATGCTAAGGATGCAAAAAAACTATGGGCTGCTATTAAGACAAGATTTGGAGGTAATGATGCTTCCAAGAAGATGCACAGAAACCTATTGAAGCTATTAAGACAAGATTTCCTCTTCCGTCATGCTTCCAAGAAGATGCTATTAAGACAAGATTTCCTCTTCTGTCAAGTGCAAGAGAAGAACTCTCGACAACTATGAAGATTAGAGATGTTATAGGTGTCCACACACAAACGTAATATGTATTACATGATAGGATTGATATCATTGTTTTCTGACTTGTATGTGAGTCGAGGATGGGGTATAAACTTGGATGGTGATGTAGTTCCAAGTATTGTATTTGTGTGAGCTTGGATAGTGATGTAGTTCCAAGAAATCTTGTAACTAGATTAGTTCATGTAATTTTTGTGAGGATTGTGATGTCCTAAAGTGTAGGTTAAGATTTGTTGTGTCATTATGTAAAGACTTGATTCGGGTGAAGAATCAAGTGAGTCGTGTGTGTGAAGGCTTGGTTCGGGTGAAGAACCAAGTATGTCTAACAAGTGAAGACTTAGATTGGGTGAAGATGCAAGATGGACAAGAGTGCTTATTCGTGTGGCCATGTGGGCCTTTGGAATAGATTGGTTCTAGCTATGATTAGAACTCGACATTATGCTTAGTGTCGTTAATCCTTGTGTAAGCATGTGTACGGATTGCTCCAACTGAAGGAATGTGTTGATATAGTGATTGATAACTCTCGAGTGTCGTACTCGGAGAGTGGAGTAGGACGGAGAGTGAGCTTCGTGCCGAACCACTATAAATCGCCGCGTTTCTTGGTTGTTGTCACACCCCGCCACGGCGTAAACGCGAGGGTGTAACTTCATGGATATCGTCACAACACCTGGTGTCAACATAGAGAACAACTACATGCACATAAAGTAGAGCAAGTACAGACACGAAGTATCGTAACAATACCCCAAAACAACATAATCAAAACAAAACATAAATCCAAACATAAACGATAAACCACTTCCAATGCAACTAAGGTCTCGTCTATCCACATCCTTCTATCTTATCCTTAGAAAGCTCACCTGAAAATGATGCATAAAATGTCAACATTATGTTGGTGAGATTCATAGGTTTGAGACTCAACACACAAGGCAACCGAATTCACTGTGATTACAAAATGTAGCTGGACAAATAAATTACAGTTATCATATAGCTACATGTATTTGCAAGTTAATATTCACACACAAAGGCAACAGCACTCATAAGGCAACCAATAGGACGGCTCGTGTCCCCCGATCCCATAATCATCAATTAGGTCGCATGCACGAGCAACAGGATAAGCATCCTCCTAATTGGATCCCACACAAATTCCACCACTTGGGTACAGTTCTACCCTCATCTCAGGTACAGTTCTACCCTCGATTTTCACAACTTGGGTATAGTTCTACCCTTCACATCTCAGGTACAGTTCTACCCTCGATTTCCACAGAAGCAAATAATCACACATAGCATGCATACGATAACATTATAAGTCCAAGCTCTTTAACACCATACACATAATCACAGTAAATCAAATCATTTAAGACAAGCATCATTCCCATCCCAAGTTTAAAACAAGTTAAAATATGGGACTATAAACTCACCTTAAACTCCGCAGCTTCCACACAAAAACAACTCACAATCTATAGCACACAAAAATAATCCACATTACACAAGGTCAAGCTAAAAGCTACAACCTATGTAATAGACATATGATGGATGTCTAAGACTCATATAACCCACCATGGATCTCCTAGACACCACACTAACCACTACCATAACTTAATACTCACTAAATCCCTTGCACTCTAAAACTTCCAAAAAGTTTTTAATTTTAATAATTACTTCCACAAGTTTTTATCGCGAATCCTCTTCGTGGTAGTTTAATATAACCAAAAACTTAACTATTCCAGAAGACCAAGTCAAAATACCACTTTTACAACCACATGTCACCCTCAAACTATTACTAATTATTGATCCCAACATGTTTAATAACATTAATTTACAGAAGTTAATACAAACCCTAATCCATCATATAATTATTACATGAATTATATTAATTAATCAAACAATTGAACATGTATTTTAAGAATTTTACCTTGATTCTTGATTATTGCCTCCAAATTATAAACCCTAATTTTTTCTTCTTCCTTGGCCTCCTATGAATGACCAAGAACTCCCAAAAAACGTTTGTGGGGTGTTGGGGTTTGTTTATATATTATTTATGGATAATCCTTATCATTAGGTGTTGTAATTGGACTCAAATTTGGTTTCCTTTTTCCCCTTATCCCCCTAAATCGATTTTTCCTATGCATATATATTTATTTTTTTATTTTTTATTAAACTTAATTATTACACTCAAATCCTCATACTTTTCATATTTTATGTATTCCCATATCAAAACCTAACGTCTTACGCGATAAACCTCAGTTTTACGACAAACCGGAAAATATTCATTTTCAAAATAAAGTTTCCAAAAATAGATTTTCACACTCTTTTTGAAATATAACTCATAAAAACAAATTCCACGTAACTTACTAACGCTCAATTACTTGAACGAAGCCTCGTTACGCAAAAACACAAAAACACCAAAACTACACAAGTCATTTCTATACCACAAAGGTGATCAAAATGAACTTTCCCAAATTCCAAACTTTCCAAATCACAATAAAAACCATTTACGCAAAGGATTTAGTGCTAAAACTCACCTATATCACTCCTATATCACTTCAAACACCTAATACACACCAAACAAACGTCAACCGAGTCAAGACTATCAGTCAAACTGACCTGCTAAAACCACGGTTGTTACATCATCCCCCACTTAGGGAAATCGCGTCCCGAGATTTCAACTACTATAGTCACCACTCACAACAACAAAAGAAAATTTATGGATTTTTAAGCGGAATAATACCACCCCATAAAATCACAGAGAAAGAATCGCAAAAATGTGAATCGAATAAATATCCGAAGTCACACAATAGAAAAACATTTCGTCACTCCAACAATACACGCAAATAGATACACTCCCCGATCAATAACACCAAAGATCCGAACGACTTCTCACAGGTAGGTACGATACTCTCGAACCAAATGAAAATCCAAATGGTAACCGGAAAACGCACTCACGAATAACAAATACCCATAAAACAAAACATTTATGAATACCCCGCATCTAACTCCCACAATCTAAAATCCAACTACAAACAATCTACTTCATCAACCACATCCGCAAACAAAATTGGGTACTTAAATTTCATCGGATCCTCACATTCCCAAGTAAACTCAGGACCATGCTTAGAATCCCACCATACCTTTAACAACGCTATCTCACCACACTTCAAACCCTTAACATCTCGATCCATAATCTCAACAGGTTTCTCGACAAAACGAAGAGTCTTGTCAACCTTACATTCATCTAATGGCACATGCAGACTAGCATCCGCCAAACACTTCTTTCCATTAGATACGTGAAACGTATCATGCACTCTACTTCACTCCTTAAGAAAATTTAAGCGATATGTCTCAAATCCAATCCTTTCCATAAATCTCAAACAGTCTTACTGATGAGGCGAAAAATGGTCCATTTTTAGGGGGTCATTTAAGCCCGAATCCGAATTTATTTGATCAAATATTGCCTTAAATCGTTCCTTTTGTGATTTTAGGTACTTGGAGAGTGAATTCTGGAAAAGAAGCCATTTTGGACATTTTTGGAGCATAAAAGTGAAGAAAACGGCAAAGTCTCAATTTTCCATGCTGGGAACAGTACATGAAGGCGTCAAGAGTAAACCCATGACGGCGTCAAACCCCAAGAATTAAAATCCGTAGCTCATGACGGCGTCACACAGGGCGTCAGAAGTAGATCAAGGCCGTCCGATGAAGTATTTGGCGGCGAGATGACGGCGTCACACCTTTGTTCTTGACGCCGTCACCCTGATTTCCCTATATATAGTTTTCTAGTTTTTCACATTAAAGGAGAGAAGTTTTTGGAGAAACCCTAAAGACGATTTTGGTGCAACTTTTACAGGTTTTTCAAGGGTTCCAAACCCTTGATACCTTGCATTGTAATTGAGATAAGTGTTCTTCTAATTCAATCAATATGTCTATGTGTTGGTTGTCTATATCTTGTTCTTGTCTCAATTCCATTATGCTAGGCTAGATCTCTTTTGTGTTTGCTTAGATCTAATGAAACCTAGATATTGATTATGTGTTGATTACTTGTTTATTCTTGTCTTGGATGAATGATTTTATATGTTAGGCTTAAGAAAACTGGCAGATCTCCAAATGGTAACATGCTTGAACATCTTAAGAAACATGAACCGAGGCGTACTAGGTCTTTATTGGTTGTATTTAATGCATGAGCCACTGTTTATAATCCCTATAGTTGTGCTGGGCATGGTGTAGGAGGAGATAAGAGCTCATAGATTGGGGAGTTATGTATGCCACCCCATGAATGGTATTAAGGAATACAATCCGTCATCCATACAATTATAACAAGTAATTAACGTGTAAAAGATATCTAGGGAGTAGTGAAATCTAAGTAAACACATTTTCTCCAATTACTGCTCACAACCTTAGTATAATTAGTTTATTTTCATTTTCAGTATTTTTATTTTGATTGCATCTTAGTTTTGGGTTAGTTGAATAGCAACTAATTCCGCCCACTCTTCCAAAACCCGAGATTTTACATGCTTTCATAAAAATATAAAAATACAAAAAGAATCATCCCTCATCTTTAGAACTACTATTTAGGTTTTCTAATCCTAGCGACACTATTCCTAAGCTGAACGATTAATCCCCCGGTACTTGTCACTATACTATACTACAACGATCAGGTACACTGCCTGGTGGGGGTTGTAAGCTTTTCGAGATCCCTCGAGAGGTAAAGCCTGTTGCGATTCCCACGCATCAAGTTTTTGGCGCCGTTGCCGGGGAATAGTTATTGTCTAGGTTAGAATTTCTTTTTATTAGGTCTACTTGCTAGATTCCTTTCTAGTAAGATTTTATTTTTATTTTTAGGTTTTCTTTAGTCTATCTTATTTCTTCGTGCCTTTGTTCGTAACTCTTTACCATCCGACATCATGGAAGGTGGTAACATCTTTGAACCCGTCATCCCACCACAACAAAACCCACCACTAGAACCCCTTAGGCCCCGAACCTTAGGAGAGTATTCCCGACCTAGCCACCAAGGCTATCGAAACACCATTGAGCTCACCGGAGACAATGTGACCCCCTTGCGATCCGACACCATCCGGTTGGTGCAAAGCGGATGTGCATTCTATGGACTTCGTTCCGAAGATCCAAACCAACATCTTAAGGACTTTCTCAAAATCGTAGATTCCATAGACCTAGGTGTTGAAACTAGAGAGACTACCCGTTTACGCCTATTCCAATTCTCTCTACGGGATCAAGCTAGTCAATGGCTTGAGCGTTTACCCGCGGGATCCATCACCACATGGGATGATCTCACCACTCGTTTCCTTGCTCAATTTTTCCACCGGGGAGAACTACTAAGCTTAGGAATGACATCTTGATGTTCCAACAACGTCAAAATGAATCTCTTTATGAAGCATGGACACGTTTCAAGGACTTACTCCAAAAAGTCCCTCATCATGGCATAGATCTTTGGCTCCAAGTCCAAATTTTTTATGACCATATCGACATCTCCACGAGGCGAACCATTGACCAATCGGCCGGTGGTAAGCTACGTGATCTTAGTGCGGAACAATCATGGGAACTCATAGAAGATCTTGCTCTCTATGACAACGAAAGTTGGAATGATCCCCGTGATTTGAACAAAATGGTCAAGGCAATATCTTTGCCTTCGAACAATTCTAGCACTCCCGACCGTAGGATCATGGAACTTGAGGACCAAGTCAAGTTTCTCATGAAATCTTACGAAGCTCCGAAGCCTTCAAGCCAAGTGAACAAAATCGAATTATGTAGTGGTCCTCATGACACTCGTGATTGTGTGGAACTCCCCGGAACAGCTTTTGCGGACTACGCATCCACGCGTACCGACGAAGCGGGAGATAAGCGGTACACTTTCAAGCCCGAGCCAAACACTTATGGTGATTCATACAACCCCTCTTGGAAAAATCACCCAAACCTTAGGTGGAGACAAAATCAACCCAATTCCTCCAATCCGCCTAATCGCTACCAACCAAACGGTCCACCATCCAACCGTACTTTCAACAACAATCCTTCTAACAACTATGGTAGTACCAACAATCTTGAAGGATTGATGTCAAAGTTCATGGCATCTCAAGAAGCTCGCATATCTAAGTTTGAAGCCGATTTCAAACAAAAGCAAAGCGACATGACCACTAGAATTGATGCATTGTTGAAAGTTCTCAATGACCGAGAAATGGGAGCACTCCCGAGTGACACGGTCAAGAATCCGAAACTAACCGTTAATTCCACATCCTCAGTTTCGTCACCCACTTCGTGTCCACAATATTACTCGGTTAAATCAACGAGCACGTGTTTCAAACAAAACCAAGTTCCCCAAAAGGACCAATCAAATAAAACACCCACTATAGAGCCGGTCAAAAGCATTGTTGAAACACCTCTTACGCAAGACCTTGACGATGAATTCAAAGAACTTCACCTTGAACGCCCCGTCATTGATGTCTTAGCGCGTGCTCCCTACTATAGTGCCCTCCTAGAAAAATATGAGAAGTGTAAGCTAGGTAAAAATGGGACCGCCTTCGTTCAAAACAAGTTGCCTAAAAAGCTTGATGACCCGGGTATATTTGTTTTGCCTTGTAAGATAGGAAGATCCGAAGCTTTCGACATACTAGCCGATTTAGGGTCAAGCCTCAACTTGATTCCCTTATCCTTATTCACCGCTCTTAAGCTAGGAAAGTTAGAGGAAACGGAGGTATTGATAGGGCTAGCGGATGGGAGTATTGCACACCCAGTTGGAATGATTAAGGATGTAGTTGTTCACGTAGGAAAGTTAACTATATTAGCGGATTTTCACGTCCTAGACATGGTTAGTGACACTACATGCCCATTATTAGTAGGAAGAGGATTTTAGCAACCGCTAGTGCAATGATAGATTGCAAGGAATCAAAGATAACGGTAGGTGAAGGCGATACTTGGTCGGTGTATGATGTTAAGAAGCATAGTTATGATTGTGATGATGAACCAACACCGCATTGGGTAGAGATGAATAGGAGACCGTCTAGATATGGACCTTGGATAGAAAGGAACTTTATAGGACCTCAATGCCTATTCTATCTAGAAAAAGACTTTGTTGAAAAGACACATTCGGTAGAACAACTCATAGCTTGAGATGAGGAGCTAGACCCCTTTGAGGACCCCTTAGTCTTTAGGAAGATGATTGAGTTATTAAGCGTAATGCCCATTAACATAGAAAGAAATAAATGGAAAAGAGAGGGAGATAAGTGTAAATGGAGGTGGGACAAGCCACCTAAAGAAGGTGACGGGTCATGGCATATTAGAATGACCTTGTATGATCCGGATGGAGAAAAGTTTGAAAGGTCATACCATACTAAGGAAACCGATAGAAAGTTGAAACCTAAGTTTGATCCCAAAGATGTCCTCAACGAGGAACTCACCCGAATCACGTAGTAACCCATGACCTTGAGTCTAGCTACAAGACTCGTAAATAAAGAAAAGCGCTTCTTGGGAGGCAACCCATGTTTTGTGTGATTTTCATTTTGTTTGATTGTTATTTGCTTCCATATGCATGTTTTATTTTTATTGTTGGTTGATCATGTCTCTAAATTAAAATGTGAAAATACTTTACTATGTTGTTTGGCCTAGTCTTAACTCCAACCTAAAAGTATTTTTGCAAAAGATAAGTGTAAGGGGAAACCCCAAATATGTTTTCAAGAAACAAACCGATCATGATTCTCCACAATATTAAATGAACATGTATATTCATATTTGTTAGAGTCAAATGCTTGTATTGAGTCACAATGAAGTTTTGCAGGATTTTCCAGGAAGTAGGACCAAGTTTTTCCAGAAATTTTCCGGAAACTTAACATAAGAATTTCTGCAGGTCCATTCTGACGGCGTCAGAGGATTACTCTTGACGGCGTCAGGAGTTAAAATCTGGAAATTTTACCCGTTTTGTTTTTCTAACGGAGTCTTATGGTTTTTGTGAATTATTAAGTTTTATAATCTCCAGGAAATCTGCAAACTTCATTCCACAAGCATTATATCTTACTTTGTTTTCTAGGATTTAGTAATTTATATAGGATGCCGCCGATTTTACGCGAGGTTGTCTTGTCTATTTTTGTCAGGATTTACAGGTTATGTATGACAAGAAGATGATTTATATTCTGGAAGGGAAGCTTTGATTGTTCATTTTCTTGGAGGAAGATCTAACCTGGCCAACCTATAATCCATACCGAGCGAATCAGGGGAGTATTTGATTTCATTCTATTTACTTTTTCACTTTTACATTCTTTACTTGAACATTGGGGACAATGTTCATATTAAGTGTAAGGGGAGGGTAAAAAGATGATACCTTACATATGCACTTTCGCTTGAGTTTGTTTTGTTTGATAGTAGATGTGTAATAAAACTATGAGAAATACTTGTTAGTGTAATTTTAGCGCCAAATTTAAAATTTTTTACAACATTTAGGAGTGAAACTTTAGCCATAGCAAGCGTCTCATGGATAGGAGATTGTATGACTAGCACATAACCGTATATTCAGAAAAATTTTTCACCCAAAAATGTGAGGTTCACCTTTAGATTTGATAGGAAAAGCATTTACTATTAGTGCTTATGAGTGTACCGGTAGCATTTAGATTCTAGAACTTGCGTTAGTGATGCATTCCGAGACCGCTAGTGAGACTACATTCGTGTGGTAGGATTTACTACATGATAAGAGGCATTAGGATCACCCTTGTGTTAAACCCATATTATAATTACTTGACCATTTAAGTCATATTACTTGACTAGTTAAGTCAACTAATTTTTCCCACACCCTTAGCGTTGTACTCAATTTTAGTACACGATACCCCTAGTACACCCCTCCGAGCCTATCTTTTCGTTTCTAACTTTAAGCATTTTACTTAAAGGAAGAATTTGTTACACCCCACTTAAATGTACAACCAAATCGCCTTAGCCTTCCGTGTATGCGCTCATTTTTAGTGCATTATTGTTATTTGTTAAACCCTAAGTTAACTTTCTAATTGATTACATGATTGCTAAGTCGAGTCATATCCTTGTACATATTGTTTTGGGACGATTGGGACTCATGGGTAAGTACTTATTTTATGGAGTAATGGGGAAGAACATCATTTATTACCCCCATATATACGTTAATCTTAAAAGTGCTCCAAGTGTTTTGATTTTCTTAATTCGAGTCATTAGATTAGTTAATTGTAAAGTATGAAAAGATTCAAGTGTAAGGGGAGTTTTCATTTCCTATGATGTATTATTTTGGATGGTAGGGTAAGAGTGTATGCAAAAAAAAAAAAAAAAAAAAAAAAAAAAAAAAAAAAAAAAAAAAATCAAGAAAAAGAAAAAAAAATAGAAAAAGGAAAAAGAGAAAAAAAAAACATACGGACTACCATCCCGTTTCATTCTATGTTTATTTTATGTTTTAGTTATTTTTCATTTATTAGCTTAAGTCGAGTCTAGTCTTGGCTTAGCAACGCCATCTTGTACATGTAATTAACCAAGATTGTTAACTCGCCACCAGTAAAACTTCCTTTATCAAACAAAACCGTGTAATTCATATCCCTATACCTAACGTTACAACCCTTTAAAAGACCTCTTTGATAGTTTATCCTAGGTGCTTACGCCATGTGGTGGAGGTTTGATCCTTTCCCAAGCCTATGGTAATCTATTTTGCGATGACAGGTAGTGAGAGATATCTTCCATTTCCATAATGTTATATTACTTTATTACACCCGAGAGATGTGAGTATCTAAACACTATTTGTGAGGTGCTTGTACATGACCTCCGTGCTTGTCTATTGGTCTTTAGTGGAACGATTATTTGTTATAATTACTTTTATATTAGTGTTAAATGACCCCTAACTTGTCTTTTGAGTAGAATAAAAGCGCATTTGCTTGAGGACAAGCAAATCTCAAGTGTAAGGGTATATGATGAGGCGAAAAATGGTCCGTTTTTAGGGGGTCATTTAAGCCCGAATCCGAATTTATTTGATCAAATATTGCCCTAAATCATTCCTTTTGTGATTTTAGGTACTTGGAGAGTGAATTCTGGAAAAGAAGCCATTTTGGACGTTTTTGGAGCATAAAAGTGAAGAAAACGGCAAAGTCTCAATTTTCCTTGCTGGGAACAGTACATGAAGGCGTCAAGAGTAAACCCATGACGGCGTCAAACCCCAAGAATTAAAATCCGTAGCTCATGACGGCGTCACACAGGGCGTCAGAAGTAGATCAAGGCCGTCCGAGGAAGTATTTGGCGGCGAGATGACGGTGTCACACCTTTGTTCTTGACGTCGTCACCCCGATTTCCCTATATATAGTTTTCTAGTTTTTCACATTAAAGGAGAGAAGTTTTTGGAGAAACCCTAAAGACGATTTTGGTGCAACTTTTACAGGTTTTTCAAGGGTTCCAAACCCTTGATACCTTGCATTGTAATTGAGATAAGTGTTCTTCTAATTCAATCAATATGTCTATGTGTTGGTTGTCTATATCTTGTTCTTGTCTCAATTCCATTATGCTAGGCTAGATCTCTTTTGTGTTTGCTTAGATCTAATGAAACCTAGATATTGATTATGTGTTGATTACTTGTTTATTCTTGTCTTGGATGAATGATTTTATATGTTAGGCTTAAGAAGACTGGCAGATCTCCAAATGGTAACATGCTTGAACGTCTTAAGAAACATGAACCGAGGCGTACTAGGTCTTTATTGGTTGTATTTAATGCATGAGCCACTGTTTACAATCCCTATAGTTGTGCTGGGCATGGTGTAGGAGGAGATAAGAGCTCATAGAATTGGGGAGTTATGTATGCCACCCCATGAATGGTATTAAGGAATACAATCCGTCATCCATACAATTATAACAAGTAATTAACGTGTAAAAGATATCTAGGGAGTAGTGAAATCTAAGTAAACACATTTTCTCCAATTACTGCTCACAACCTTAGTATAATTAGTTTATTTTCATTTTCAGTATTTTTATTTTGATTGCATCTTAGTTTTGGGTTAGTTGAATAGCAACTAATTCCGCCCACTCTTCCAAAACCCGAGATTTTACTTGCTTTCATAAAAATATAAAAATACAAAAAGAATCATCCCTCATATTTAGAACTAGTATTTAGGTTTTCTAATCCTAGCGACACTATTCCTAAGCTGAATGATCAATCCCCCGGTACTTGTCACTATACTATACTACAACGATCAGGTACACTGCCTGGTGGGGGTTGTAAGCTTCTCGAGATCCCTCGAGAGGTAAAGCCTGTTGCGATTCCCACGCATCACTTACGTATCTCGGTGCTAGCTTGCCTTTCTTACCGAAACGCACCACACCCTTCCAAGGAGATACTTTTAACCTCACAATATCACCAACACCAAACTCCAAGACTTACAGCAATAATCCGCATAACTCTTTTGGCGATCTCTTGTTGCTTCAAGTCTTTCCTTAATCGGAAAACCTTATTCGTAGTCTTTCGTTCTAGTTCAGGACCAATTAGTTGGCTCATCTCAACTTCTGCCCATAGAACAGGTAATCTACATTTCCTTCCATACAACTTTTCACACGACACATACTCAATATTAGAATGATAATTGTTGATATAGGAGAACTCAGCTTAGGGTAAATGTATACCCCGACTTCCTCCAAAATCAAACACACCCATGCTCTCAGCTCACCATCCATCGCCTGATTTGTACGCTCACTTAGTTCACTCATTAGAAAATGATAAGTCGTACTCATCTACATACGCGTTCTCAAGACTCTATAACACGTTTACGACTATTGCGAAGTAAGTATTCCATCTTGATATAAGCTGATTGACGCGACACTCCACGTCTCTCTACCAACTCATCAAATGAAATGTCTCACCAATTCCTTCTCAACAAAATCTCCAAGTATCTCTGACCGTTGCATCACCATAATAATCGTTGACATCAACACTCACCTTCAAGCGTATCAACCACTTGCTAAGGTAATAATACGTTTTATCCATTCTCGGATGTATCAAATACCTTGCATGAATGATGTCCTTACGCTTCCTCTCAATGAAACCAATAGCTGGTCCGCAAAATACATTCCACCATCTTCGTTCCTTTCCATTTACTGGTCTAAACCAAGTAATCATTCTTCTTACATGTTCTCATCCGTGAACCTCTCTCTCTAGGCTATCAACATCATCCTCTTAACTCCGAACTAAATTATCATAATCATTGCTCACAAACATCCAAGTTTCACGCGTTCACTCCTGCTCAGCGCTCTTACCACAATGTCTGCCCTTCCTTGACGGTGGCGAATCAGACAATCGTATTCACTGAGAAATTCCACACCCAACTTCTCTTCAACATATATTAACCTCTTGTCAAATATATGCTAAAGATTCTTATGATCTGGGTAGACCACACTCTTTGCTCCATAAAATATCATCTTCAAGTTCTACTCCCCAACTTAAAATCATGTATCACATAGTTCCTCTCATGGATCTTCCACCTCCGCGATGCCTACGCAATCTATAGAAGGATACAAATGAATCGTCAATAGTACCTGCCAACCCTAAGGACAATTGTCTCTCATACGGTGTCTTAGATACTTTCTACTCTTTACCACTTTTATCTTACTAGTGTCCACAAACACTCGCTATCGTTGACCACCTTCCTGAAGAACGTACATCTCAAAGCTACACCTCTCACTTGGACACTTGGCAACATCCTCTTCTTCTTCAACGAACAAATTGATAATCGAAACGACAATCTATCCTAAGTAGACGACGCGAACCATGAAACCGGTCGAACTAAAACGTATATTAACGAACTCAAAAGGGGTACGAATTTCCGACCAACGAAGTAACGAACATCAAAATCAAAGCTAGAAAACACAATGAGAAATTTTCCCCCAATAAAAGTAGACACGGATAAAATGTTCATGAACACCCATACAAAGAAAACATAAAATACATGTACCCATAGTAAATCCACAGGCGTACCTCAACAAAAGAAACACTCGATGAACTAAGTACATAACAAGTTTGGTAAATGAGAACCATAGACAGTTCTTATTCCCGTACTCGACCTTCCCAACAACAAATGAACACCGTTTTTCACAAGACATATCTTAAACTTACATTTTTTTATAAAATATATATAAACCATTTTATGTAAGACATCAACATAACCATTTTTTTTCTTCACACTTCATTTCCCATAAAAATATTAGTTTCCATCAAACGACCTTGAAATACCCAAAACGAATTTGTAAAATACCATAAAGACTCTAACACAACCTCTTAATTGAACGCGAAAGACATTGAAGAATTCCGTAATCAAAATAATCCTCAAATGAACTCATACCAGTGAACACTCACGCAAATGCATTGCAAACCAAACGAAGAACGCAAAGACTCATTCGTACAACAATCAAACCAAAATCATAGAAAAACATCGATACTAACAGGTCACAAATCATGTCACAAAATTTAATTGGTGTGTGTAAATGAGAGATCAAATATCCACACCAACTTGTCTCGAACCAACAATACTCGAAGAACAATATAATATTCATTCGCGGAATGAATGCAAGGAATAACCAAAGAAACAAACCAGTATCCAACAAAACGAATTCAATTACCCAACACCTATCACGACATCGAATAGAAAAAATATGGCATCTGTACCATCATGGTACGAATAGGAATGCCAACCAAAGAATTAGGTATACAAACGGAGCGTCTAGCAAACAAATCAACTTAAATATCACAACATAAGTACCCACCGATAATTGAGGTATCAACATATGATAGGTAGGATAGAATCTTACCACCTACACACCCCAACTTATAACAACTGCCCAAACGGTTAAGAGAATACTTCTCTAACCATACAGCCATTACCAACATGATATCACAAACCATCTACCACAACATATAACAACAAACATCAATCAATGCAATAATGGTCACAAGTCCACATGTGTAATACCCTTATAATTATGTTCGCGACCATAGTTATAAGCCTATTCCACATGCATACTTACTTCCAAAACCACACATCTTAATGATAACGCACATATACCACATAACACCTAATACACCATGCAATCCATGCTATCATACTTGCAAGTCCACTTGTGTTGTGACGTATGTATAATTATGTTGGCCACCATAATTATCTATGCCCCCTTTCATAAGTGTACTCCCTCCTATGACAACACATCATGCAAACAAACAAGCAAACAAAAACAAAAGACGTCGCAAACAATCATCTCACATGGAACAATTCCAACGATCACGTAAACTCCATAATCAAAATTACTTGGATAAGGTCGATCCAATATCCAAGAGTAATCACGCTCCAACATGGCTCCAGACGGCAAAAGACAATATTCAAATTCCAAAACATAACACAAAACAAAAGACGTCGCATAATGGCTCAAACTCCACTCTCGCACTTATCTCCCCACTCAGATCAATTCAACTTACTACTCGCTGTGGACTCTAGATCCGAATCCACACCATTCCATCCTAACTCCCTTTCATCTTTACTCAACCACCCATTTATGTTTCCTACATGTTGAGGTAGTCGACAACACGCAAAACCATCTCTATTCTATTCTTCCAATTCCACATGATTCACAAGAGCATACAAATCACGAGGTTTAGACTAAACCACATCTCCTTCCTATGTGACGTGAGGACACTACCAAGGGTATTTAGTAATGGCTCCATCTCCAGAAGTCACTGTGGTTCCAAACCTCTCTACTTCTTCTCCCCCAACGTTTCCCATAAACGTCCTTTCCTTGTCCGAACATAGATACATGCTATCGGGAACTCGGATTCTGCAGTTAATCCGTTTCATCTGACCACTTCTCTCGCATCCGATAGCGACAATGGTAGTCCAACGAAGCATCTTACGCGTGGAAGTCGATATAATAAAGTCGATATATACAATACTACGTATAGGGGATAAAATAGATGTCCGAAACTCAATAAAACAACTCATAAATAAAGAAAAATAGACATATAAAATACTATAATTACACATAGATCCTAAATGCAACTATATGAGGGACTCCTAAGTTATAGTCTAGGTCCAACCGCCTAATTCTCTATAACCAAGGCTCTGATACCAATCTGTCACACCCCGCCACGGCGGAAACGCGAGGGTGTAACTTCATGGATATCGTCACAACACCTGGTGTCAACATAGAGAACAACTACATGCACATAAAGTAGAGCAAGTACAGACACGAAGTGTCGTAACAATACCCCAAAACAACATAATCAAAACAAAACATAAATCCAAACATAAATGATAAACCACTTCCAATGCAACTAAGGTCTCGTCTATCCACATCCTTCTATCTTATCCTTAGAAAGCTCACCTGAAAATGATGCTTAAAATGTCAACATTACGTTGGTGAGATTCATAGGTTTGAGACTCAACACACAAGGCAACCGAATTCACTGTGATTACAAAATATAGCTGGACAAATAAATTACAGTTATCATATAGCTACATGTATTTGCAAGTTAATATTCATACACAAAGGCAACAGCACTCATAAGGCAACCAATAGGACGGCTCGTGTCCCCCGATCCCATAATCATCAATTAGATCGCAAGCGCGAGCAACAGGATAAGCATCCTCCTAATTGGATCCCACACAAATTCCACCACTTGGGTACAGTTCTACCCTCATCTCAGGTACAGTTCTACCCTCGATTTTCACAACTTGGGTACAGTTCTACCTAGGGGTGTCATAAATCCCGACCCGACCCGGACCCGAACCCGAATAAGGATACTCGGGTCGGGTTACTCGGGTCCAAAATCTTAGTCGGGTCAATCGGGTCAACCCGACTAACCCGATTACGAATTCGGGTCGGGTATCGGGTTTCAAAAACTTGCCTATTCGGGTTCGGGTCAACCCGACTAACCCGAGTTTTTTTTTTTTTTTTTTTTTTTTTTTTTTTTTTTTTTTTGTATTTGTTCAATTGATAGGCCCAAGTTAAATTAAGTGATCCATGTAGTAAACTTGGCCCATTTTCTATATAATTTTTTTTTTTTTGCCTCGACATAGTGTTTGAACGTAGAAATTACTTCCTCGAGAAAAAGGTGGTGGGTGTGAGAATTTATAGTGTTTGAACTTTGAAGGTATGACATGCCCCTTTTCATATGCAACGTGGATACTTCACACTTGAAACATGAACATGGCTCTACTACATGCATATCTTCTCTTTTTATTTTGTATGAATGAAATCTTTGGTATCTTAGTATATACATAGTTTTTCATGTTAAAGGTACAAACTACAAAGTGAATTTGGTTTTTCATAATTGTCATTCGCAAAAAAAAAAAAAAAAAAAAAAAAAAAAAAAAAAAAAAAAAAGGAATAAGATTATGTGATTTTGTAAATTGGACAAACCCGAACCCGACTTGACCCGACCCGACATGACCCGATTTGACCCGAACCCGACTAACCCGAGTTCAAATAGGGTCGGGTTCGGGTATATTATTTTTACCCTCGACCCGACTTGGACCCGACCCGTTTGACCCGAACCCGACCAACCCGACCCGAATAGCACCCCTAGTTCTACCCTTCACATCTCAGGTACAGTTCTACCCTCGATTTCCACAGAAGCAAATAATCACACATAGCATGCATACGATAACATTATAAGTCCAAACTCTTTAACACCATACACATAATCACAGTAAATCAAATCATTTAAGACAAGCATCATTCCCATCCCAAGTTTAAAACAAGTTAAAATATGGGACTATGAACTCACCTTAAACTCCGCAGCTTCCACACAAAAACAACTCACAATCTATAGCACACAAAAATAATCCACATTACACAAGGTCAAGCTAAAAGCTACAACCCATGTAATACACATATGATGGATGTCTAAGACTCATATGACCCACCATGGATCTCCTAGACACCACACTAACCACTACCATAACTTAATACTCACTAAATCCCTTGCACTCTAAAACTCAGAAAACGCAGAATTTTTGAGTACATTCACTCACATGAAATCACAACAAATAAAGCTCAAAAACTCACACCAAAAATTTACCATGGTCTCTCATAAGCATAGAAGCTAATCCCAGAAGGCCATAGACCAATAACACACACAAGTACTCACAAGAAATTCAAACTTGACAACTACTCAAATTCGGATCTGAACGCACACCCAAAAGTTTTTAATTTTAATAAATACTTTCACAAGTTTTTATCGCTAATCCTCTTCGTGGTAGTCTAATATAACCTAAAACTTAACTATTCCAGAAGACCAAGTCAAAATACCACTTTTACAACCACATGTCACTCTCAAACTTTTAGCCAAAATCTGACCCGGTTTGACAGCTTTGACACCTTATCAAAAAAAATCAAAAGACCGACTTCCCGACCTCAAAATTGATCTTGGCTGGGCTTTTTGGAAAGCTCTTTCATTATACTTCGATTTAGACCTAAAATTCTTGACTTAACTCATCACCATCTGTTATATACACTCACATATTTACAGCCTTACAAATCTGTCCAAACCCTAACTCAATAACTAGCATATTTTACGCTCAATTCTCTTAACCATTAACCATAGTATTACTAATTATTGATCCCAACATGTTTAATAACATTAATTTACAGAAGTTAATACAAACCCTAATCCATCATATAATTATTACATGAATTACATTAATTAATCAAACAATTGAACATGTATTTTAAGAATTTTACCTTGATTCTTGATTATTGCCTCCAAATTATTAACCCTAATTTTTTCTTCTTCCTTGGCCTCCCATGAACGACCAAGAACTCCCAAAAAATATTTGTGGGGTGTTGGGGTTTGTTTATATATTATTTATGGATAATCCTTATCATTAGGTGTTGTAATTGGACTCAAATTTGGTTTCCTTTTTCCCTTTATCCCCCTAAATCGATTTTTCCTATGCATATATGTTTATTTTTTTAATTTTTATTAAATTTAATTATTACACTCAAAACCTCATACTTTTCATATTTTATGTATTCCCATATCGAAACCTAACGTCTTACGCGATAAACCTCAGTTTTACGACAAACCGGAAAATATTCATTTTCAAAATAAAGTTTCCAAAAATAGATTTTCACACTCTTTTTAAAATATTACTCATAAAAAAAAAATCCCACGTAACTTACTAACGCTCAATTACTTGAACGAAGCCTCGTTACGCAAAAACACAATAACACCAAAACTACACAAGTCATTTCTACACCACAAAGGTGATCAAAATGAACTTTCCCAAATTCCAAACTTTCCAAATCACAATAAAAACCATTTACGCAAAGGATTTAGTGCTAAAACTCACCTATATCACTCCTATATCACTTCAAACACCTAATACACACCAAACAAACGTCAACCGAGTCAAGACTATCAGTCAAACTGACCTGCTAAAACCACGGTTGTTACAGTTGTGCTCTTTCTTTACTCTTTACTTTACTTACTTATTTATGTTTGTTAGTAACCATATTGATATCACATAACTAGTAAGATTCAACAAGCTTGTAAATGAAAAATAACCGGACCTAAAACGGTGAAACGGTTTAGAAAATTAAAAAGAATCGGTGAAACTATTCAACCCCCCCCCCCCTCTAGTTTCTACAATTGTATCAGAGCTTCGTTTATTAACATCTCTAAAGTATACTGTAATTTAAAACTTGAATCGATCTATGAAATCAAGATGATTTCTAGAAGGGTGTTACTTGAATGAGCCACCATTTTTCAAAAATTAAAAAATTTTGTCATTTGGAAAAATGAATTTGAAAGTTATGTGAAATCAATAGATCATAATCTTTGGCATGTCATTTCTATTGATGATGTATAATCAATTATAGGAAGTTCTACTAATAAGTTTTTCATAAATAACTTGCATAAAATATTTGAAGCAAAAATATTGATTTATGAATCTTTGGCGAAAATCTAGCTTGACAAAACAATTTTGTGTCAAATGACAAATGGCATTTGGTAAAATAGTTTTAATATTCGTCAAGGAAATGTTCAAGCCAAAGATAATGAAAATTTGATATTAGAAAGACACTTAGTTTAAGTGAAATCATATACTACTAGTTTGAATGCTTTCATTGTAGGTAATGTTGCCGACAAGAATTTCTTGAGCAACCTTATTGGTGTACCAATCTACTTGCTTTGATGTAATGGCAATTAAGAAGAAAATGTGCGGTTTTATGTGCAATGTGAATTGCTAGCTAAGAAGACAATACGTGCCTTGAGCATGTAGACAACCCAATGGTCATCTTACCAAGCCGATTGCATTACTAATCTTATGGACTAATAGCCAAGTGAGTATCACCTAGTTTTGCATCACCAACAACACATGTTTTTGGTTATGTGCTAATAAGGATTGTTAAAGGCCAAGGTAAGTCTTCTTACCAATTTTGACTATTACGCTTGCTATTTGATTGCTTGTTATATGTTCATGTAACTACGTGATTAGAGATTACTTGCTTATATGCTTGATGATGTTTGTATGCCTATATGTGCTAGATGCTTTATGTCGATTGGACGCTTTGTCTAAATGCTTATCCTTCTTTGGATTCAAGCAAATTATTTGGAAAAACAATGATCTTACCACAACCATTGTTTATAGAAAATTTAACGTCAATCAATCACCATAGACGATGCACACTTGCTTCACTCTTTATTTGCTCTCTAGTTCTCGTCTATGACATTCCTTGAAACTTATTTGATTGACTTCTAGCTTCCTCGATGCAAATCTCATTCTCTCTTTCCTTCTATTTGACAGAAAATCTACTCTTTAATCAAGCGTATCGAGTCTTTCATTCTTCTTATGTCTCAATTCCACTCCTTACCCATTCCTTAGCCTACTCGTGCGTATTGAGTCATTGTCGTGTCTTAAAACTCAATGTGTTATGTTTTAAAACCATATGAAACTAAAGATTTTTCATACTAACCAAAACACCAAAAAATCGTCCAAAGACCACAAGCTTCTGGTGGCGGTCCCTTAGCTCCCGGCGGTCCCATATCGTTAAGGGACCGTCCATGAATTTCTGCCTATGCCTCATTTTTCTTTCTGCAGAACATCCAAACACCCCTTTAGTGCAGAAAATGACAAAAAAACTCGACCCAACACTCAAATCCTGACTACCCCATTGTCAAATTAGTTCAAGGCTTTCAAAGTTAAGATCATCAACCACCTATACTCACTAATCACTCCATTGTAAGTCAATTTTCTAAATTTCATTTAATTAATTCGTAATTGAATTTCTAAGGTTCATATGAACACAAAATTAAATTGGAGATTCTCATTTCTTTGAAATAACAACAACAATTGAAGGTTAATTTTAACAATTATCACCAACAACACGTAAGTTAATAAGTCAGCTGTTTTAATTCGTGAGTTTTTAAAAATGGGTCAAAAATGAGATTATTCCCAACTCAAATTTGTGGATGATAATATTGTTCAATCATGTAACAATAACGTAATTATGCATTGTTAGTACATGTCAAAAACGTTTTCATTATCATGCAACTTAATGAATCAGGAATTTCAAAACTAGTAATACATGGAAAGTGTTTAAAATAAGCACAATATTATTATCTAGTTAACCTCTTATTAATTTTATATAGGTACAACCATGCCGCACATATTTGATTATGACCTTCATCGTACACATTCATACATACCAAAAGTATCCTTAGAACCTTACTTACCACCTGAATCCCTTCAAAGCTTCAGAGATGTTGAGTCTCGCTACATTCATGAAGGTCGAATTATCGATCATTCATATGTAACTCAGGAGAATATTGATAGAGCCTTTCAGCCAATAGGTCTTGACTGTTTACTCAATATCAATGAACACATCTGTCCACGTTTTATACTAGAATTCTTTCGTGAAATTAAAGTCAAACGTATTCAAGACAATTCTATACATCTTACCTTCAGTATTGATCACTATGGCTTTGCTCTTTCACTTGAGGAGTTCAATCAGATTCTTGGTATTCCATGCCATGGGCAATGTGCCTATTCAGAAGATCCTGAGTTAAATTCCCTGTTTGAGAATCGTGAACGTGAAGGACCCTATATCACCTACATTCCCTCTCAAACTGAACTAATTAACTCACTTTGCAACTCTTGCGACACTTTCTATCCTGATAAGATCCGTGTCTGTGAACTTCGCCAATTTCTCCAACCCATAGCGATCATTCTACGAGAAAATGCACTAGGTCTAGTAAAAGATAGCAATTGCATACCATCTTGTGTTGCACATATGCTTTATTGCATTCTCACTAGACAACCGTACAATCTCGCTTATCTCTTCGCTATGCGATTTATGCATCTCAAGGACGATGATAGAAAATCAATGCCCTATGGGATGCTCCTAACTCGTGTCTACAACTTTTTCATGAGCAACTATCCCAACCTTCAAAATGATCAATACAACCTAGTCGTTGGAGTCTTAGAACCAATAACAGAATACCATGTTACACACTTTGTCAGTCCCATGAGAACCTCTCCTGCTGATAGGATGAGACGCATCGAAGATGACTGAAGTCAACAACTATGTGTTTATAGTGACTATGTTGTAACTTTGAATGCTTCATAGTATCTCTATTTAGTGTCACTCTTAACATTGCTATGTTTATTGTTTTTATGAACTAACCTTATCTCTATTAGACATGGACGTTTGTTGATGATGTTATTAGCTTATTTAGAGTTTGAATAACACCTTCATGGTTAAATTCTTGTTTATGTTGTTCTGCAACAAATAGGATTGATTTGAATATACAGGTTGTAGAAATGAGAAAGCGGGCAAAATTCTGTAAACCCACTGCCGGCAGTCCCTTATTGATCCAGAGGTCCTCCAGTGATAAGGGACCGTCTGAGGTTTAAAGGACCGTCAAAATAGGATCACGGATTTTTGCACTATTTTCTTCATTCCTGCAATCCTAAACCTATTGCATGCTTATCACCACCTTGCCATGTTTAGTTAAACAATTTGAAGTGCTTAAAAACTCCTAATGCATGCTTTGCCCAAATCATAACCATGCTTGATTATTTAAGCCTTCCTCATCATCCTCAACCTCATCACAATCATCCTTCAAATCAGCTTCATCATCTCCAATGGCCTCATCTTCCACCTCCTTGCCAACAACAAACAAAGAACCCACAACACAACAATCAAACAAAAGGCCTAAGCTCAAAATCATTTGACCTCAAACTAATTTCATTGACCTAACACTCTATGACACCACTCCATCTCCTAAGTCACCACCATCATCACCTCAAGCACCAAGTGCACTACTCAAAACACCATCCACCAATGGAATATATCACTCTTCTTCTAAGACATCCTCTAGTTCAAAGACAACCACATCACCTTTCTCATCTTTTGTCAAAAACTTGTCGCCCTTGCTCACCCAATCTTGCTCGGGTGCTTACACTCCATTCGTGAGTAATCAACCATCATCTCCCACTTATTCTATCTCATCTACAAGAAACCAACATCCTCCTCCAATAAACTCATCTAATCATACCACCACATCACCAAATGGGCCTTTGGAGAACAATCCTCTCACTCCACCATCATCTCCAAATCTTGGTAATCTCGTTCCCTACTATTTTTCTAACAACCACACTGTGGGGTGTGCTTGTTGTTACCACAACTTTCATCTCATTCACTCTCTTCGAGATGAACTTCATATCATGTTTGGTCACATTGAGTATCTCATTGCTCAACAAAATGTGCAACCAACTCCTCTTGCTTCAATGCCACCATCGGCAACTCCTTCGGCTCCACCTTCATCCTCTCCGTCATCCATTCCACCCTCCGACTAGATACTCTCAAGAATCTAGTCATGAATAATCAAGTGGAAGTTGCGCTTTAGACCAAACATGCAATGGGAGTTAATGTGTTGTAGTAGTTAATGGTTAATGTTGGTGTTTCTATGATGTAGTTGTTATGAAATTTCGTTATGGTAGCTATTGTATGTCTCCTTTGGGTGGAATGAATGAATGATTGTGTTTTAGATATGTTAATATGTTGTGATATTAGTCATTGTTAAACATGAAAATTCACTAAAAATATCCAACCTTGAAAATTTGAAGTTACTTAAATCACAACATACCTGGCAACTTCAAAGCCTACTGCTGGCGGTCCTTTAAATGGACTTACAGTCCCCTAATCAATAAGGGACCGTCCCCCTATTGAAGGGACCGTCCCCAGTAGTGCTCAGAATTAGAATTCTACTCTGTGTTTCTCTATCAGATTCCTGCACTACACAATTAATTTCACATCCTTATCATATTCTATATATGCATGCATGTGCTTTGTTCTAACTCTGTTTTGTAGCACATCACCATAGCTCGATTCCCCGGTGCCCTCATTAAGGGGGAGCACTTAGCTAGGGGGAGCTTGTATTTCGTTAGTCACTCCAACGTTTCTCTTTCAACCGTGCACGTGTCTTCTCTCCTCAACAACCACGACACACCTTTTTGATTCTACAAAAAAGGGGAGAAGTAACGGGGAAAACTCATTAAAAAAGTTATCAACGTATAAATTTACTTAAAATGAGTTTATATTTTGTAATCATCAAAAAGGGGGAGATTGTTAATACAAATAATGTTAAAAACGTTATTCGCATTATTTGGTATTCTCGTGTTTTGATAATCACAAAATATAAAGACATGTTACGTAAAGTTACGGTTTATAAGTTTTTAATCGAGGAAACTCGTTACTTCTATGTAGCTGCTTCAAAATCACTTCAGGTATGAACAAACTTTATACCGTCATTAGTTAAGTGATCAAAGACTTTTATTTTCACCTAAACTTACATTTTTAAGTTTGACAAAACATTTTCACAAACGTATTTTTGTGTTTTTTTTAAAGAAATGTTTTATTAAGAAAATAAATTCAAATTCAAATATTACAACAGCTAGTTTTCCCTCCAACCTTCACCAGATAGTTTTTCACCACGTCTGGACAAAAATGGGAGCATTTTTCAGGGCGGTCTCGTAAAGGGGTCGACGGTCCTTTAGTGATAAAGGACCGTCGCCTATTTAAGGGACCGTCTGCTCCTTTGTGTCGACTATAAATACTGGACTGTTTTCTTTCAGAACTTGACTTTTCACACACACAAAAACTTTCTGGTCTTTGTTCCTTTTATTCTTTGATCACTATAACATGTCGGTATATGTTTATAAGTGATTTCCTCTTCCGTCAAGTGCAAGGGAAGAACTCTCGACAACTATGAAGTTTTGAGATGTTATAGGTGTCCACACACAAATGTAACATGTGTTACATGATAGGATTGATATCATTGTTTTAAGACTTGTGTGTGAGTCGAGGATGGGGTATAAACTTAGATGGTGATGTAGTTCCAAGTATTGTATTTGTGTGAGCTTGGATGGTGATGTAGTTCCAAGAAATCTTGTAACTAGATTAGTTCATGTAATTTTTGTGAGGAGAGTGATGTCTTAAAGTGTAGGTTAGGACTTGTTGTGTCATTATGTAAAGACTTGGATCGGGATGATCAAGTGTGATATGTATGTAAACACGTGAGTCGTGTGTGTGAAGGCTTGGTTCGGGTGAAGAACCATGTATGTCTAACAAGTGAAGACTTGGATCGGGTGAAGATTCAAGATAGACAAGAGTGCTTGTTCGTGTGGCCACGTTTTGAAATAGATTGGTTCTAGCTATGATTAGAACTCGACATTATGTTTAGTGTCGTTAAGCCTTGTGTAAGCATGTGTATGGATTGCTCCGCCTGAAGGAGTGCGTTGATATAGTGATTGATAACTCTCGAGTGTGGTACTCGGGGAATGGGGTAGGACGGAGAGTGAGCTTCATGCCGAACCACTATAAATCGTCGCGCTTCTTGGTTGTGCTCTTTCTTTACTCTTTACTTTACTTGATTATTTATGTTTGTTAGTAACCATATTGATATCACATAACTAGTAAGATTCAACAAGCTTGTAAATGAAAAATAACCGGACCTAAAACGGCGAAACGGTTTTGAAAATTAAAAAGAATCGGTGAAACTATTTAACCCCCCTTCCAGTTTCTACAGTTGGTTTGTCATTAATTGTTGTGGGTTGATTGATTTTAGCGTTAGTGATGAGGCGAAAAGTGTACCGCTTTTAAGGGGTCAATTAAGCCCGAATTCGTGATTATTTGATCAATTATTGCCCTAAATCATTCCTTTTGTCATTTTAGGTACTTTTGAGGAGAAATCTGGAAAAGGAAGCATTTTGGACTTTTTTGGAGCATAAAAGTGAAGAAAACGGCAAAGTCTCAAATTTCCTTGCTGGAACAGTACCTGATGGCGTCAAGGTTCTACAAGTGACGGCGTCAAGAATGGCAAAAGAGATAGAAGTGGAAAATACATGTGACGATCCAAAATGTTTTTTGGCTTATTGGCCTTACGGCGTTACCTAGGCCGTCAGGGTCTAAATACACGTGACGGCCTAGAGCTCATTCCTACATGATAGCATCAGAAGTGGATCTAGGCAATACGAATTTCATTATGGCGGCGAGTTGACGGCGTCATAGGTTAATACATGACACTGTCAGGATGCATAGTCTATATATATTTTTCCAAAATTTCATTGTAAGTGTGCAACTTTGAGGGAATAAAACCCTAGACGAATTTTCCAGCTTTTTCAAGGGTTTCAACCCCTTGATTCTTCCATGTTCAATTGAAGATAAGTACTTATTTAAATCATTCAATATGTCTATGTGTTGTGTGATTATATCTTACGCTTGTCTTCCCTTTAACATGCTAGGCTAGGTTTTTATTGTGTTTGTTTAGATGTAGTGAAACCTAGATGTTGATTATGGGTTGATTGTTTGTTTATAATTGTTACGGATGATTGTATTCGATGTTAGGCTTAAGAAAACTGGTAGACTTTCATTGGTAACTTGCTTGAACGTCTTAAGAAACATGATCGGAGGTGTACTACGATTTTTGGTTGTATTTAATGCGTAAGAGAATTCTGATGATCCCATGTTAGGAGATTCTAACGGCTCGACACAGGAGTGAAGTAGGATCTTATAGAGTTAGAGAATATTGTACACGGCCCTACGACTGGTATTAAGGAATATAACCCGTCATCCATGCAATTGTAACAAGCTAATCCACCTGTAAAAGATATCTCAGGAGTAATGAAACCTAAGTAAACACAACTTTTCTCATTATTATTTCCACCACATTAGTAAATTAGTTTAATTTTCATTCCTTGTAATTTATTTTGATTGCATCTTAGTTAATTGGGTTAGTTGGCTAGCAACTAATTCCGCCCACTCCTTCAAAACCCAAGATTTTACTTGCTTTCATAAAGATATAAAAATACAAAAAGAATCATCCCTCACCTCTAGACCTAGTTTAGTAGGCTTTCTAATCCTAGCGACACTATTCCTGAGTTGAACGATCAATCCCTCGGTACTTGTCACTATACTATACTACAACGGTCAGGTACACTGCCTAGTGGGGGTTGTAAGCTTCTCAAGATCCCTTGAGAGGTAAAACCTGTTGCGAGGGCGCAATTCCCATGTATCAAGTTTTTGGCGCCGCTGACGGGGAATAGTTATTGTCTAGGTTAGAATTTCTTTTTATTAGGTCCACTTGCTAGATTCCTTTCTAGTAAGGTTTTATTTTTATTTTTAGGTTTTCTTTATTCTATCTCATTTCTTCGTTTCTTTGTTCATAACCTTTAGCATCCGACATCATGGAAGGTGGTAATATCTTTGATCCCATCAACCCACCACAACAAAACCACCCACAAAAAACACCACTAGCAAACCAACCTCCTAGGCCCCGAACTTTAGGAGAGTATTCCCGTCCTAGCAACCAAGGATATCGAAACACCATTGATGCGTGGGAATCGCACCTTGCTTTACCTCTCGAGGGATCTCGAGAAGCTTACAACCCCCACCAGGCAGTGTACCTGATCGTTGTAGTATAGTATAGTGACAAGTACCGGGGGATTGATCGTTCATCTTAGGAATAGTGTCGCTAGGATTAGAAAACCTAATTACTAGTTCTAGAGGTGAGAGATGATTATTTTTGTATTTTTATATTTTTATGAAAGCAATTAAAATCTCGGGTTTTGAAGGAGTGGGCGGAATTAGTTGCTATTCAACTAACCCAAAGCTAAGATGCAATCAAAATAAAATAATAAAAATGAAATTAAACTAAATTATACTAAGGTTGTGAGCAGTGATTGGAGAAATTGTGTTTACTTAGACTTCACTACTCCCTAGATATCTTTTACATGTTAATTACTTGTTACACTTGTATGAATGACGGATTGTATTCCTTAATACCATTCGTGGGGTGGCATACATAACTCCCCAACTCTATGAGCTCTTATCTCCTCCTACACCATGACCCAGCACAACTATAGGGATTGTAAACAGTGGCTCATGCATTAAATACAACCAATAAAGACCTAGTACGCCTCGGTTCATGTTTCTTAAGACGTTCAAGCATGTTACCATTTGGAGATCTGCCAGTTTTCTTAAGCCTAACATATAAATCATTCATTCAAAACAAGAATAGACAAGTAATCAACACATAATCAACATCTAGGTTTCATTAGATCTAAGCAAACACAAGAGAGATCTAGCCTAGCATAGTAGAATTGAGACAAGAACAAGAGATAAACAACCAACACATAGACATATTGATTGAATTGAAAGTACACTTATCTCAATTACAATGCAAGGTCTCAAGGGTTTGGAACCCTTGAAAAACCTGCAAAAGAGGCACCAAAATCGTCTTTAGGGTTTCACCAAAACTTCTCTTTTTAATGAAAAAAAACTAGAAAACTATATATAGGAAAAACAGTCTGACGGCGTCAAGAGTAACTTCTGACGCCGTCACCTCGCCGCCATATACTTCCTCGGACGGCCTTGATCCACTTATGACGGCCTATGTGACGCCGTCACCACCCACGGTATATTAATTTTGCCACTTTGACGCCGTCACGATTCCTTCTGACGCCGTCACCACCTTCGGAGTTTAATTCTTCATGTCTGACGCCGTCAAGATATTGGTCTTGACGCCGTCACCTTGTATTTTCAGCATGCAAATTAGGTACTTAGCCGTTTTCTTCACTTTTATGCTCCAAAAACGTCCAAAATAGCTTCTTTTCCAGAATTCACTCTCCAAACACCTAAAATCACAAAAGGAACGATTTAGGGCAATATTTGATCAAATAAAGTCAGATTCGAGCTTAAATGACCCCCTAAAAACGGATCATTTTTCGCCTCATCATATACCCTTACACTTGAGATTTGCTTGTCCTCAAGCAAATGAGCTTTTATTCTACTCAAAAGACAAGTTAGGGGTCATTTAACACTAATATAAAAGTAATTACAACAAATAATCGTTCCACTAAACACCAATAGACAAGCACGGAGGTCATACACAAGCACCTCACAAATAGTGTTTAGATACTCACATCTCTCAGGTGTAATAAAGTAATATAACATTATGGAAATGGAAGATATCTCTCACTACCTGTCATAGCAAAATAGATTACCATAGGCTTGGGAAAGGATCAAACCTCCACCACATGGCGTAAGCACCTAGGATAAACTATCAAAGAGATCTTTTAAAGGGTTATAACGTTAGGTGTAGGGATATGAATTACACGGTTTTGTTGGATAAAGGAAGTTTTACTGGTGGCGAGTTAACAATCTTAGTTAATTACATGTACAATATGGCGTTGCTAAGCCAAGACTAGACTCGACTTAAACTAATAAATGAAAAATAACAAAAACATAAAATAAACATAGAATAAAAACGGGATGGTAGTCCGTATGTTTTTTTTTTTTTTTTTTTTTTTTTTTTCTTTTTCTTAATTTTTCGATTTTTTTTTTTTTTTTTTTTTTTTTTTTTTTTTTTTTTTTTGCATACACTCTTACCCTACTATCCAAAATAATACATCATAGGGGATGAGAATTCCCCTTACACTTGAATCTTTACATACTTTACATTAAACTATTCTAATGACTCGAATTAAGAAAATTAAAACACTTGGAGCACTTTTAAGATTAACGTACATATGGGGGTAATATATTATGTTCTTCCCCATTACTCCATAAAATAAGTACTTACCCATGAGTCCCAATCGTCCCAAAACAATATGTACAAGGATATGACTCGACTTAGCAACCATGTAATCAATTAGAAAGTTAACTTAGGGTTTAACAAATAACAATAATGCACTAAAAATGAGCGCATACACGGAAGGCTAAGGCGATTTGGTTGTACATTTAAGTGGGGTGTAACAAATTCTTCCTTTAAGTAAGATGCTTAAAGTTAGAAACGAAAAGATAGGCTCGGAGGGGTGTACTAGGGGTATCGTGTACTAAAAATGAGTACAACGCTAAGGGTGTGGGAAAAATTAGTTGACTTAACTAGCCAAGTAATATGACTTAAATGGTCAAGTAATTATAATACGGGTTTAACACAAGGGTAATCCTAATGCCTCTTATCATGTAGTAAATCCTACTACACGAATGTAGTCTCACTAGCGGTCTCGGGATGCATCACTAACGCAAGTTCTAGAATCTAAATGCTACCGGTACACTCATAAGCATCAATAATAAATGCTTTTCCTATCAAATCTAAAGGCGAACCTCACATTTTTGGATGAAAAATTTTTCTGAATATACGATTATGTGCTAGTCATACAACCTCCTATCCATGAGACGCTTGCTATGGCTAAAGTTTCACTCCTAAATGTTGTAAAAAATTTTAAATTTGGCGCTAAAATTACACTAACAAGTATTTCTCGTAGTTTTATTACTCATCTACTATCAAACAAAACAAACTCAAGCGAAAGTGCATATGTAAGGTATCATCTTTTTACCCTCCCCTTACACTTAAGATGAACATTGTCCCCAATGTTCAAGTAAAGAATGTAAAAGTAAAATAAGTAAAAAGAATGAAATCAAATACTCCCCTGATTCGCTCGGTATGGATTATAGGTGGCCAGGTTAGATCTTCCTCCAAGAAAATGAACAATCAAAGCTTCCCTTCCAGAATATAAATCATCTTCTTGTCAAACATAACCTGTTAAACCTGAGAAAACAACTATAAAAACCCAAAGCATCAAGCCGAACAAAGATAACTCACAACTAGATGTAATTTCAGACTTAGGAATAAAAACAAAACAATTAAAGATATAATGTTTGTGGAATGAATGTTTGCAGATTTCCTGGAGATTATAAAACTTAATAATTCACAAAAACCATAAGACTCCGTTAGAAAAACAAAACTGGTAAAATTTCCAGATTTTTACACGTGACGCCGTCAAGAGTAAACTCGTGACGCCGTCAGAAGTGACCTGCAGAAATTCTTATGTTAAGTTTCCGGAAAATTTCTGGAAAAACTTCGTCCTACTTCCTGGAAAATCCTGCAAAACATCATTACGACTCGATACAAGCATTTGACTCTAACAAGTACTAATACACATGTCCATTTAATATTGTTGTGGTTCATGCTCAATTTCGTTCTTATAAACAAATTTGGATCTCCCTTACACTTATCTTTTGCAAAATACCTTTATATGCAATTAAGACGAAGTTAAAAACAAAATAAAGCATTTTCACAATTTACTTTGAAACATGAGCCACAAACAATAAAAAATAAAACATGCATACGGAAACAAATAAAATCAAACAAACAAACAAACAAATAAAAACACACAAAACATGGGTTGCCTCCCAAGAAGCGCTTGTTTTTGTTCGAGTCACGAGCCTGACTCTACCCTTATTTAATGGAAATAGGGGAGGTTCTCCCTACACTTAGGATTAAGTGTGGGTGAAAGTAGCGATACACACCCTTAGGGTGTGAATATGCCACGTGAGGTGAAGGGGGTGAGTGAATGGCTTCCTTCATCCTAAAACTACCCGGATAATATTGGTTGATGGGTGGGTCGGTTCCTCTTTTGTCTCCTAGAAATATATCTAAGGATGGAAAAGTGTGTAAAGATTGAGGTTCCGGTTCATCAACACTAGGAAATTCCCTAGAACTAGGAGTAAGGTTATCACTACAAGTGTTCAAACCTATATCCTTAAGTGGTGCCTGGTCCAAGGGTTCTACCTCCATGGGAATTCCTAAAATTTCTTCTACTTCTTCCGGGTAAGTCACGGGCGGTGTGTGTGCCTCAAATGATGGTTGAGTATTTTGTGGGCTTATGTTATTTACCTCATCATTCCACGTGTCACGATCACCTATATCCTTAGGTAGTAATAATAACAAACCTAGTGCTTCATCCAACTTATAGTTTATTGATACGGCTCTATCCATAATTCCTTGGCAAACTAGATCGCTTTTTCTATTAGCTTCACTAAAACGAGATCCTAAACATGGAGGTTGTTCATAAGAATCTATCCTAGGTGAAGGCTCGTATGATTCATAGGTGTCTCTAAATGAGGTATTTTGCACTTCTTGGTGTTCTAGCCACTCAACCATATATTGCAATCTTAGAAGTCTAAGTGAAGTGTCCATTTGAAGCAAATTACAAACAAAATCACAAAGAAAAGATAGACTACGAGAAAGCTACAAAATAAAAAGAAAAAATCTCACTTGATAGGAATCTAATGAGTAGACCTAATAAAAATCAAATTCAACCTAAACAATAACTATTCCCCGGCAGCGGCGCCAAAAACTTGATGCGTGGGAATCGCACCTTGCTTTACCTCTCGAGGGATCTCGAGAAGCTTACAACCCCCACCAGGCAGTGTACCTGATCGTTGTAGTATAGTATAGTGACAAGTACCGGGGGATTGATCGTTCATCTTAGGAATAGTATCGCTAGGATTAGAAAACCTAATTACTAGTTCTAGAGGTGAGAGATGATTATTTTTGTATTTTTATATTTTTATGAAAGCAATTAAAATCTCGGGTTTTGAAGGAGTGGGCGGAATTAGTTGCTATTCAACTAACCCAAAGCTAAGATGCAATCAAAATAAAATAATAAAAATGAAATTAAACTAAATTATACTAAGGTTGTGAGCAGTGATTGGAGAAATTGTGTTTACTTAGACTTCACTACTCCCTAGATATCTTTTACATGTTAATTACTTGTTACACTTGTATGAATGACGGATTGTATTCCTTAATACCATTCGTGGGGTGGCACACATAACTCCCCAACTCTATGAGCTCTTATCTCCTCCTACACCATGACCCAGCACAACTATAGGGATTGTAAACAGTGGCTCATGCATTAAATACAACCAATAAAGACCTAGTACGCCTCGGTTCATGTTTCTTAAGACGTTCAAGCATGTTACCATTTGGAGATCTGCCAGTTTTCTTAAGCCTAACATATAAATCATTCATTCAAAACAAGAATAGACAAGTAATCAACACATAATCAACTTCTAGGTTTCATTAGATCTAAGCAAACACAAGAGAGATCTAGCCTAGCATAGTAGAATTGAGACAAGAACAAGAGATAAACAACCAACACATAGACATATTGATTGAATTGAAAGTACACTTATCTCAATTACAATGCAAGGTCTCAAGGGTTTGGAACCCTTGAAAAACCTGCAAAAGAGGCACCAAAATCGTCTTTAGGGTTTCACCAAAACTTCTCTTTTTAATGAAAAAAAACTAGAAAACTATATATAGGAAAAACAGTCTGACGGCGTCAAGAGTAACTTCTGACGCCGTCACCTCGCCGCCATATACTTCCTCGGACGGCCTTGATCCACTTATGACGGCCTATGTGACGCCGTCACCACCCACGGTATATTAATTTTGCCACTTTGACGCCGTCACGAGTCCTTCTGACGCCGTCACCACCTTCGGAGTTTAATTCTTCATGTCTGACGCCGTCAAGATGTTGGTCTTGACGTCGTCACCTTGTATTTTCAGCATGCAAATTAGGTACTTAGCCGTTTTCTTCACTTTTATGCTCCAAAAACGTCCAAAATAGCTTCTTTTCCAGAATTCACTCTCCAAACACCTAAAATCACAAAAGGAACGATTTAGGGCAATATTTGATCAAATAAAGTCGGATTCGGGCTTAAATGACCCCCTAAAAACGGATCATTTTTCGCCTCATCAACCATTGAGCTCACTCAAGGAGCCAATGTGTCCCCCTTGCGATCCGACACCATCCGGTTGGTGCAAAGCGGATGTGCATTCTATGGACTTCGTTCCGAAGATCCTAATCAACATCTCAAGGATTTCCTTAAAATCGTAGATTCCATAGACCTTGATGTTGCAACTAGAGAGTCGACCCGATTACGCCTATTCCAATTCTCTCTACGTGATCAAGCTAGTCAATGGCTTGAACGTTTACCCGCAGGATCCATCACCTCATGGGATGATCTCACTACTCGTTTCCTTGCTCAATTTTTCCCACCGGGGAGAACTACCAAGCTTAGAAATGATATCTTAATGTTCCAACAACGTCAAGGTGAAACTCTATATGAAGCATGGACTCGTTTCAAGGACTTACTCCAAAAAGTCCCTCATCATGGCATAGATCTTTGGCTCCAAGTTCAAATCTTCTATGACTATATTGATCTCTCCACAAGGCGAACCATTGACCAATCGGCCGGCGGCAAGCTACATGATCTAAGTGCGGAAGAATCATGGGAACTCATAGAAGATCTTGCTCTCTATAATAATGAAAGTTGGAATGATCCCCGTGATTTGAAAGTTTATTGTAAAGCATATAAAAATTCAAGTGTAACAGGAATATACATTCCCTATGATGTATTATTTTGGATGGTAGGGCAAGAGTGTATGCACACACACACACACACACACACACAAAAATTGAAAAAATAAAAAAAATCAAAAAAAATAACAAAAAAATAGAAAAAAAAAAGAATGGAGAAAAACATACGGACTACCATCCCGTTTCATTCTATGTTTGTTTTATGTTTTTTTGTTATTTTTGATTTATTAGCTTAAGTCTAGTTGAGTCTTGGCTTAGCAACGCTATATTGTACATGTAATTAACCAAGATGTTTAACTCGCCACCAGTAAATATTGCCTTTATCCAACAAAATCGTGTTTTCCGTATCCCTACGCCTAACGTTATAACCCTTTAAAAGACCTCTTTGATAGTTTATCCTTGGTGCTTACGCCAAGTGGTGGAGGTTTGATCCTTTCCCAAGCCTATGGTAATTTATTTGCTATGACAGGTAGTGAGAGAGGTTTTCCATTTCCATATTGTGATATATACTTTATTACACCCGAGAGATGTGAGTATCTAAACACTATTTGTCAGGTGCTAGTGTATGACCTCCGTGCTTGTTTTTGGTTTTTAGTGGAACGATTATTTGTTTTAATTACTTTTATATTAGTGTTAAATGACCCATAACTTGAATTTTGATTAGAATAAAAGCGCATTTGCTTGAGGACAAGCAAATCTCAAGTGTAAGGGTATTTGATGAGGCGAAAAGTGTACCGCTTTTAAGGGGTCATTTAAGCCCGAATTCGTGATTATTTGATCAATTATTGCTCTAAATCGTTCCTTTTTGTCATTTTAGGTACTTTTGAGGAGAAATCTGGAAAAGGAAGCATTTTATACTTTTTTGGAGCATAAAAGTGAAGAAAACGGCAAAGTCTCAAATTTCCTTGCTGGAACAGTACCTGACAGCGTCAAGGTTCTACAAGTGACGGCGTCAAGAATGGCAAAAGAGGTGGAAGTGGAAAATACACGTGACGATCCAGAATGTTTTTTGGCTTATTGGCCTGATGGCGTCACCTAGGCCGTCAGGGTCCAAATACACGTGACGGCCCAGAGCTCATTCCTCAATACGAATTTCATTATGGCGGGGAGTTGACAGCGTCAGAGGTTAATACATGAAGCCGTCAGGATGCATAGTCTATATATATTTTTCCAAATTTTCATTGTTAGTGTGCAACTTTGAGGGAATAAACCCTAGACGAATTTTCCAGCTTTCTCAAGGGTTTCAACCCCTTGATTCTTCAATGTTCAATTGAAGATAAGTACTTATTCAAATCATTCAATATGTCTGTGTGTTGTGTGATTATATCTTACGCTTGTCTTCCCTTTAACATGCTAGGCTAGGTTTTTATTGTGTTTGCTTAGATGTAGTGAAACCTAGATGTTGATTATGGGTTGATTGTTTGTTTATAATTGTTACGAATGATTGTATTCGATGTTAGGCTTAAGAAAACTGGCAGACTTTCATTGGTAACTTGCTTGAACGTCTTAAGAAACATGATCGGAGGTGTACTACGATTTTGGGTTGTATTTAATGCGTAAGAGAATTCTAATGATCCCATGTTAGGAGCTTCTAACGGCTCGACATAGGAGTGAAGTAGGATCTTATAGAGTTAGAGAATATTGTACACGGCCCTACGACAGGTATTAAGTAATATAACCCGTCATCCATGCAATTGTAACAAGCTAATCAACCTGTAAAAGATATCTAGGGAGTAATGAAACCTAATTAAACACAACTTTTCTCATTATTGTTTCCACCACATTAGTAAATTAGTTTAATTTTTATTTCTTTTATTTTATTTTGATTGCATCTTAGTTAATTGGATTAGTTGGCTAGCAACTAATTCCGCCCAATCCTTCAAAACCCGAGATTTTACTTGCTTTCATAAAAATATAAAAATATTAAAATACAAAAAGAATCATCCCTCACCTCTAGACTTAGTTTAGTAGGCTTTCTAATCCTAGCGACACTATTCCTGAGTTGAACGATCAATCCCCCGGTACTTGTCACTATACTATACTACAATGATCAGGTACACTGCCTGGTGGGGGTTGTAAGCTTTTCAAGATCCCTTGAGAGGTAAAACCTGTTGCGAGGGCGCAATTCCCACGTATCAGTTAGGTTTAAGAAAACTGGCTAATCTCCTATATGTAACTTGCTTGAATGTCTTAAGAAACGTAATCGGATGTGTACTACGGTTTTATTGGTTGTATTAAATGCATAAGTGACTATTAATGAGGTCATGATAGGATACTAAACGTGTCGTAATAGGAAGAGATAGAAGCTTATAGGGGGAAGATCGTACACGGCCCCATGAATGGTATTAAGGAATGCAACCCTTCACCCATGCAATTGTGGCAAACCAATTAATCAATAAAAGATAACTAGGGAGTAATGAAATCTAAGTAAACACGCTTTTCTCCATATTAGAAGTTCTCATATTTTATTTTCTTTTTATTTATTTTATTTGTTTAAGTAGTTATTTGGGTTATTTGACTAGCAACTAATTCCGCCCACTCTTCCAATGCCCGAGATATTTACTTGCTTTCCATAAAATATAAAAATACAAAAAGAATCACCTCTCACCTCTAGACCTAGTTAGAGTAGTTTCAATCCTAACGAACACTATTCCCCGATAGAACGATTAATCCCCCGGTACTTGCCACTCACTATACTACATCGGTCAGGTACACTGCCTGGTGGGGATTGCAAGCTTCTCAAGATCTCTTGAGTGGTAAAACCTTTTGCGTAGACCGCAATCCACGCATCAAAGAACAGGGCGCATTATCACGTATTTCATAAAAGAAGGAACATAGGAGTGTCAGTTTGAGACTGCAAACTATAGCAAGCACAATAAAATGGCTTACACTGTTGTAGACCGAGAACATTTGCAATGGGGAAGCCTGAATTTTTTGGGCAACTGTTAAAGAGACATAAATATCTTCTTTATCTAATCTAACAAGTAACAATCATTATTGAGTTTGATAAGTATTTTAAATGTTAGCTGATTTTAATGATCGATTACATGGGAAGTGAAGGGAGCTAATTGTCGTCAAGAAGATGGAGACCGAGAGCTCCCAAAACAACTCGAGAATTATAGGTCAGGAGCATGTTGATATAACTATGTATCTATAGATTCAACCCCCTATAAATGTAGCCAATATCTCAAAATCGTGTGCTGCTTTTGGTGTGGTTGCAAATTAGATCTGAGTAAAAACGTTAAACAGGCTGCATCCGACTTCGTAGAATTCGAACATGCAAGTTGATGTTGTCTTTCACAGCACTCAAATCTTTGATATAGCCAGATATGAAAGTAGCCATTTCTTTTTCAGTATTGGACAGTAAGAATGAGTTTGATTTTTACATTTACCGAATGAAGATCCTCAATTAAATAATACAAAAGTTCCTATAATTAGTTCAAAGACAAATGATCCAAGCCTAAATACAACTTCTTCATAAAATATCAAATACATTCTATATTCAAAACAAATAAACTTATTAAAACAAAATCAACCAAGTAAAAAATTCAATTTACAATTATTCGGATTTGAATCTGTTATGATCTATGCAGAAAATAGGGTTCCACGTGAATAGTTTGAATATGATTTTGAATCGATGATAGTTTGAAACTGATAATAGTTGATTTTCAATCAATTCCATAAATATAAAACCGTGTGTTATAATTGTAGGTATATTTGATTGCGATAAAATTAATTGTTCAATCGAAATTGATTATTAGCTTTGATTTAATGGGTTTGAACATGGGGCTTACTCAAGAAGCTTGTGTATGTTCAATAGAATAGAAAGGAGTTATGCAATATGAATTATTTTGCATGAAGGGTTTATTTTTAGAATTTGTTTTGTAATTAATTTGATTTGTTGTAACCGGTTATATGTGTGAAAGAGTACGGAGGAAGATAAGAGAGTGTATTGAAAGTCTAATGTTATTGAGATGTTGTACATTTTTTTTTTTTTTTTTAACCAATCACAGCTTTAACACATCAGAAAATTAATTGTAGGAGGTGCTTTAAAGTGTAGTACAAAAACTCACGTTTATTATATTAGATAGATATCATAGAGGATAACTTAACTTTAGTGGATCCTAACTTCACATCAGCTTTGAGTCATATCTATTATTTAATACTCTCCTGCAATCTGAAAAATAAAATCAAGAAAATTCGAATGAGATAAGAAAGATAAATAAACATCAATGCAATAATTTTTTTTTATTGAAGACGTCTGTTATCAAGCGGAGACAAATCTTTACCTGCAGTGGTGAATAATAATAATAATAATAATAATAATAATAATAATAATAATAATAATAATAATAATAATAACAAAATGTTGTTGAAGACATCCGACAAAAAACGGAGACAAATGTTCAACTGCAGCACAAAGTTAAAACACGCAGAGCAAACATTAAAGGTCTTTGGCCAATAGCAACGGCATTCAGATTTCCTTTTTAAAATTTGCGGCAACCAGCTTCCTACGACGGGTCGGAAGGCCAAACGAGGTGCTTTTGCATGGGTTTTGTGCATAATTGAAAAACGAAAAGAATGATGCAAACAAGTCAGTTAACTAAATGGTTAAAATGTTATGGCCAAAACAGTATGCAAGTAGGGGTTCGGTCGAAAATTACGTTTATTATTTTAATATTTTTTAATTTTATTTATTTATTATTGTTTGAATAGGTGTGGCGGCTAGTGTTTGACGGGGTAGCATAAAGCCAACGGCTTATGACGGCCGACTAGATCTCAGGATCCGACCCGCTCATAATGCCGGGGCCAACATCTTTTGATTACCTTTTTCGGGATGTCGAAATACAATTGGCCGTGAATTTCATTTCACAGCTAGAAAGGTATTACGAAAATTAAATCAAATTACTTTATATATTATAATAGTGATACTTATATCACACTTTTTGATGCACACATCACATTTATGCATATAACATGTGTAACTTGTGCAATAATAATGTGATATTGTGGTGAAAGAATCAAAACGTGTAGTGTAAATATAACCTCTCTACTTTATATTACTATATGCACGTAAGTTTTATGTTTAATACATATTTATATGTATAGTTTTATGCATAATAAAGAGCTCGAGACATGCAGCAATTTTAAACGACACATATTTTCAACTTAACATATTTGTTTGTATATTGCTAAAACTAGAATATCAAATCACGTTTTCCAATTTTACCATTCTGCACCCACTGCACACCTATTTCTCATATATTTATTATTTTATTTAATGGTATACTACACTCTTAACGTCACGTAATCGGCCATATCTCATTGCACGCACATCCATTCTTCTTGAAAGTACATAGTATTCACCGTTGTCTTATTACAATCATAATGACACTCGTCTCATTCGTTTTCTCTCACATCGAATCGAAGATGCTACAATCCAAAAGCGAAAGAATTGTCGTGTGATAGAGAAACGGGGCATGTTCTAACTCAACGGTTGCTTGACTTGGACATCTTACGAAGCGATTTCTAATGTTTCAGCGAAACATAGTGGGCCTCGTGATATGACAAGGTTGGACTTATCTTCCCATTAAAATATTAAATGGTAAACCCCAGACACACACACACATACACACAAAAAGGGTTCCCCCCCCCCCCCCTCTCAAGTTTTTTTACGTTTTGTTATTTTTATTTTATTTTATTTTTTTAATTTTGTTTATTTAAAAAAAACTAAAAACCTGAAAGTCGGAACAGAAAATATAAAGTTTAATAAGTCAAAAGCTTAAAACTGATAAAAAAAATTGTGTTGTACTGTAAACAGAGAGGCCTAGAGGGTTGGGGGACAAAACATCATATCAGGGGTATGTATAATATAACCCTAAACAATAATTCCTGCACATAATTATTAAAAATATTAATTAATGTAAGTTTAATGCCAAATTTTTATTTGGCTATGAACATTTTAAAATTTTGAAAATTGCATATAAAAAATATATATTTATCATCTATGTATGTATTTTAGTAAAAGTCTAGTGAATTCAAGATCATTTTCCTAATCAAACGGATTAAAAGTAATCGTACATGTTAAAGTACGAAGATTTTCAAATGATTATAAAGAATGAAAATGTGTAAGTTTTGAATACCGTAATTTATATTTTGTTAATCAATGTCATATATAAATTTCTTAATCATATTGCACGTACTAATTTATACTTCTTTATGTATAAACGTTATATAACATTGTAACAAATATTATACAACATCTACTTATTAGTAAATATCTTTCTCCCACAATCATCACAACTTCATAATTCTACTGACTATCGATTTTGTATCGTCCGTGATATATAACTACTTTGACATTTTAATATGCAATAGTTTGTGATAAATTTATTCCATAAAGTTCTCACCATGTGTAAAGTTCTTCTCACAAAAAATATATAATCGAAAAATATTTGTCGCCGAAAGTTTTGATTGCAAAGTACCCCAACGACGTTCGCTTACCCAGTTAGTCAGATTGTACTTTGGCTCATAGGCCGGAAGCTTTACTAAATCCATCTTGTTGCATACATATATGGGCTCATCCATAGATGGGTTTCAAAGCAGGCTTACATTGGGTCGTTACAAAAATAACTAAAGTATAGCAACCGAATGAATCTTTGATAAGGTATAGCATTTATCTCGCTAGTATATTCAGGATCTGTTTTATTATTATTACTAGTTATAATGCCCGCGCATACGCGGATTATTTAAAATTTTTTGAATCATATATTTTTATTTATTAAGAAAACAAATAATTTAATCTTTGTTTTTTGTTTGATTTATGATGTTTAATTATAGTTTTTTATTATTAAAGATAATTATTTAAAAATTTTAATCCTATTATTAATTGTATCTTATCTATATTTTTTGTAATTATCTTTTTACTTATGTTAATTGTATCTTATCTATATTTTTTGCATTTTTCTTCTATTTGTTTTATGGATAAATATAAAATTTTACCTAATAAGAAAATAATCTTTTTTTTTTAAATACAATTATTACTAAATAAGGTATAAATTGATTTTTTTAAATGAAAAATTCTCTAAGGTTTTGTTTTATTATATAAAAGATTATTTTTTTTAGTGAGATGCTATTTAACAACCAAATATGTGATAATTTGGACATATAGTTTCTTATGGGAAATTTCCAAGTTAAACGATTTGGTACGCTCATAGGATTGTTACTGTCATTGAATTGTCTGTTCCATTAGCGTTGTTGCATGTCCCTTATTATTGATCGAGCTCTCGAAGTAGATGTACGTGCATTCAAAGTGAGCACTTTATGCATCTACATTGTCTATTTATCAGCCTTGTATTACAATTGTATAAACATATACCATAAGGCTAAACGTGATTGAAAAGGGTAACTACACCAGCCTAAACTCGGTACATAACAAACAAATCTAAGTTTATTTTAAATTTAGTTCTAGTCACTTTTCACTATCAACAAACTTATTTAATTGTCTTGTGTGAGAGATGAACCAACACTTCAGAAAATAAACATTTTTTAGATACCAAAGGACTAATCTCCACCCTTCATCTTCACTCCATCTTTATTTGATCTAATGAATGAGATTAATCCCAACAATTTAAAAAACTCACTTTCATTATTTTTTTTTCAAATGTTAATATCTTTCAAACCGTTAATTGTTAAGCGAAAAAAAAATATACCGTTACGACGAGCATTTAATTATCTTTCTATAGATAGGCTATTTGATATATTTTCGACAAATTTTTTTTTCACTTTTTTTTCGTGACCGAAAAAATTATATATAATATTACATATCATATCATATATGATACTAGTTATAATACCTGTGCACGCACAGGGTTTTTAAAATTTTGATTTGATTATGTATTATTATCGATTAAAAAATAAACCACTTAACATGTTTCAAATAGTTTTACTTAGTGGACTAAAGATAAAAAAATCATATGTATATATGTTCTAATCTACCTATTATTTTAGGAGAATACTTTTGGATTAAAAATTATATTTTATTATTTAAGCAAAATCATATGATAATATTTGACTTGCATGAGATGTTAGTAATATATGCTTTTAGTTTTGCAAACCCGTGCTATCAATTTACGATGTGTTTTGTAATTGTGGTATTTCTTTTACTTATATTTTCGTTATGTAGTTTTTTTTTTTTTTTTTTTTTTTTTTTTTTTTTTTTTTTTTTTTTAGGAAGTGATTGTTATCAAATAAGGATTGTGATGCATGCATTTTTTTATAATTTAAAGAAAACACCTTCTATATTAAAGAATGACTATCTAACCGATGTGTTTTTGTTTGTTTTTTTTTTTAATAATTAGCTTTGTATAACGTTTTTAACTATGTTGAGTTTGAGATTAATATTGTTATTTAACTTTAACTATTGATATCATGTTGTACAAAATGTGCGAATTTAGTGGCACATAATGAGCGTTGATGAAATTAAAATATGCTCCGTAAAGTTTTTAAAATGTTTTTATGGATATCCATATATAAGTTTTAAATAACAATTTCATGAGTCGTTGTTATAAGTAGAATCGCGTATATTTATTTTCATATCAAAGTAACTCATGCTTACCATTTGTTATTTATATTCTCATTACTAATAATTTAGCCGTATTTCAAATCCGTGTACGCATAAATTAAACTTTTATATAATAACATGAGTCCTTATTTAAAAAAAATATTCTAATGGATTAAAGTTTAAAACTAATGACTAATGTTAGTTTAAAAAATATTTAACGTATATTAAAACTAATTCGCATATTTACTAAATTTAAAAAAAAAAAAAAAAAAAAAAAAAAAAAAAAAAAAAAACCCTAATACTATTACTCATGTAATTTTAAACAAAGTTAACATTATAAAGTATAGGGGTATAAAGTGTAAGGGGTTAATTGTTTATTATCTAAAGTTATTAAAAAACATGGAGACTTATAATTTTACACTTAACTATAATATATTTAAAATTCAACCACTAAAGTTTTATTAATTACCTCCTCTTTTCTTAAGTTTTTATTTTCATAAATTTGACACCTATATTTTTATATGTTTTTTTTATCAATCAAATTCTCCACCAAATTTATTAAAGTTTGACCAAAATCAATTCAATTTTGACTTTTTATTGGCCAATCATATTGCTTAATTTCGCTTATGTGTCAAAATCGAGCTCTCATATTGGTCTAATTTTTTTTTCAATGAGAAGGGTTTTGCAAAAACACTCCAAAATGATGTAATTCTTGTATTATATAAAAGATTACATATCATATATGATATGTAATATCGTATATGATATATAATATATGATATGTAATATCATATATGATATATCATATATGATTTTTTCGGCAACGAAAAAAAACGTGAAAAAAACGAAAAAAAAATTGTCGAAAATATATCAAATAGCCTATTTATAGAAAGATAATTAAATGCTCGTCGCGATTGTGTAATTATTTTCGCTTAACGATTAACGGTTTAAGAAATATTTAAATTATAAAAAATGGGTGAAATATTAAAATGTTTTTAATCTCAACGGCTGATTTCTTTTTTAGATGGATGATGGGATGAGTCCCTTGGTATATAGGAAAATTTTGATATTTAATATAACTCTCCTCTAATTTAAAAGTTGAAAGCAATTGATTACTTAAGGTGTTTACTTTTCCTTTATTCCCTCTTAATGGATATAAATGTTAGCCCAAAATACTTAATTTTTTCTTTTAATTGGAAGCTACACAAATGTCTCACTCTTCCAATTAAGTGCTAACTAAGACACTCAAAGCATAACTACTTAATTTAGTGAATAAGCCCTTAGATAAAATACATGTACACTTCATATAATGTAAGGATCACATTTATTTATTAAGAAATTCTAAACATAGAAAAGTAAGTATTACAAAAACACAAGCTAGGTATAAACCAATTAAACACAATTTACTAACACATTCATGATTCATTTAAATGATTTTTAACTTTTTTAATTAACGTTATTTTTATAACACCCAAGAAATACATCTTTTATACCAATTGTATGAACTTAAAACATAAACAAAGCTTCATACAATTTATATGCAAACAATCTGATGGAACAAATGGATTGAAAACCAGACCAGCGGGTTCCACCGGTTTAACCAGAGTCACCATGGTTCGACCAGCCAATATAAACCTTCAGAAAACGAAATCGGAGTGGACCGGTTGGAATTGTTAAAAACCGGTTAAAACCAATGAATTGGCCAGACCGGGACATTTTCTTTTTGTTTTCTTGGTTAATTAGCTCTTCATTGTCATTTTGTTAGTGCCTATACTTTGTAAAATCATCACCGTAAAAATCAAACAAGAATCCTTTCAAAATACAAAGAAAGAAAAAAACGGAGAAGAAGATGGAAGAAAAAGATAAGATATGGAAAGCAAAAGAAACCCTAAGGGTGTGTTTGCTTTGAGGTTCTTATGGGGGTGGAATAAGTTTCATTGTGATATATAATGTTTGTTTGAGGTAGTTCACTTTTTCAATTACTAAGGATATGGGTGTGAAGACTTGAATCGGGTGAAGGTTCAAGTGAATGGAAGTGTTCGTTCGTGTGAAGACTTGGATTGTGTGTCGATCCAAGAGGGACAAGAGTGCTTGTTCGTGTAGCCATGTGGCCTTTGTTGTAGATTGGTTCTAGCTAGGATTAGAACTCGACATTCCGCTTTGTGTCGTTAAACTTGGTGTAAGCTTGTGTACGGATTGCTCCGCCTGAAAGAGTGTATTGAAATAGTGATTGAAAACTCTCGAGTATGGTACTCGGGGAGTGGAGTGGGATGAAGAGTGAGCTTCGTGCCGAACCACTATAAATCTCGGCGTCTCTTTTGGTTGTGCTCTTTCCTTTACACCAATGTTTTTGTATATAATTAACTTGATATCACATAACTAGCAAATCTAATAACTTTGCAATAAAAACATAAACGGACCTAACAAAGTGAAAACTGATTTTTTGGGTAAAAGGGATTCACCCTGGCAAAATATATTAATCACAGAAATAGTATAAGTACAATGGAATGTGGCATAAGTACCACATTAACCTCAAGCAATCGCTTGAACAACCACTACCAACTAAACGCTTGTGACATGCCACAATAATAAACGATGAAACTATTTAACCCCCCCCCCCCCCTTCTAGTTTCTACAATTATTATCAGAGCTACGTCATTCAAGATATTTAAAGTATATTGTACTTTAAAGCTTGAATCGATCTATGAATTCTGAAAGAAATATAGAAGGGCTTTCTTTAAAAGAACCACCATTTTTCAAAAATGACAATGTCATTGAATAGAACAATAGATTTGAAAGTTATGTGAAATCAATAGATCATGATCTTTGGCATGTCGTTTCAATTGGTGATTTTCAACCAATAGAAACGAATTTTGAAAGTCAAAACAAATTTTTCAAAGAGAAGTTTTGTAAAAATTTAGAAGCAAAAATAATGATTTATAAAACTTTATCAAGAGTCGAATATGAAAGAATATTCTTTTATCAAACGGCAAATGACATATGGAAAAATCCTTTAAACTTTCACAAAAGGGATTGTCAAGCCAAAGATGATGATATTAGTCTTGAACTACTCTTCACTTGTGAAGATGAGTCATTAGTAAGACATCTTGTTAAATTAGATACATGTGCTACTAGTTCAATTGATTTTGATGTTAAAAATGACATCGACAAAGACCCTAAAAGTAAGTTTGGAAGTAAACTCATAAATGAGTCTTGGAGTGATGCGGATGAAGATGACAATGTGCACATTGAATGTGAAATATGTTACAAGATGGAAACTTCAAGTGAGGTACATTCCAAAATTGAACATCTTTGTTTTGATACATCTATTCTAGATTTTTCAAAATTAGAAAATGAATTAAATGATCTATGAAACATAAGTAGAAAATCTTTTTCGCAAAATAAATCTTTAGGTTCATAAGAAAGTAATCTTGAAAAAGAAATTATTCTAGAAGATAAAATGTCTAGACTTGATAGTAGCATAGAAATTGATCTAGAATGTGTAATGTGTCAAGAATACAAAGATGACATAAATAAGGCTAATGAAATGGCTAATATACTATCGAGATTTGAATTGAGCTCTAAGTCTCTTAGAAACTTACTAAGTAGTCAAAAGAAACTTGGAGATAGAACCGGCTTAGGTTATGACTCGGATGAATCATCAACAAGGAAGTCTAAGCAAATCAAATTTATAAAACCGCTTAAACAAGACTAGTTGTTGTCATCTTGAAAATCAAGTGTCTTTGGAACCATGATCATCGCTAATAAATATCAAAGAAATTAGTCACTAGTGAAATTGCTTAAAAATAAGGATAATATGTAAAGGGACATTATTATCTTTTGTCGACATCCACACCATGTGCATATGAGTGTAATGGATGTCTTTGACTAACCATCTCGGACCCATGAGAAATTGGGTACCAAGTTGTCTTGCAAGCTATGTTTTTAGATGTACAAGGGAAATCACTCGTGGATACGAATCTACATCCACTCTTTTGTTACACATGAGAAGAATCATCAAATATGGAATCTTGCATCTCACACAATACATTTCACTGTAATGCATCATTAAGGATAGCTAGCGGCCAAAGTACGCTTTCTTACAACCTTGAAAATCTTGCTTGCTATATGCCTAATTGATATGTGCTTATGTGATCATATGAATGCTTGCTATATGCTTATGTGCTATGTGTAAATTAAGTGTTGATTGCTATACTTGATAATTCTTGATATTAGACATTTTGTCTAAATGCTTATCCTTAACAGGATTCAAGCAATTATTTGGAAAATAATGGTCTTACCACAACCATTATTAATATCGCCTTTTGCGTCTATCAATCACTATGGATGATGCACACTTTTAACGTTCTAAACATCTCTTCTCTTCTCTACTTCTCGTCCTTGAACTTCTCGCGGCATCAACATGATTGACTTCTAGCCTACTGAATGCAAGTCTCGTATTTGAATCTCATCTTCTCTAATTCTTCTGCCTCGACTCTATTTCCACTCCTAATTCAGCGTGTCGCCAATATCGAGTCTCTTCTACTTCTTCTGTCTCGATTCTGCTCAATACCCCTTCCTAAGCCTACTCTTGCGTATTGTGTCTTCTTTGTATTTAGAACCCTAAGTTGTCAAGAAAACTTGCTTTTAAAAAAATGGATAATAACTAAGATACTTAAGTTGAAAAATTCTAAGTGTTTTAAAATCAGTCAAAACTTTTCTCTTGGACACCCTTCTGCTGACGGTCCCAGACCATATGGCGGTCCCTATCGGCGATCCCTTATCAATAAGGGACCGTCAGGTATTTTGCACTCTTACTCCGCTTTTCTTATCTATCTCAGTAAAACAAAGCCAAACAAACCCCTTTTGCTGCAGCAGTGACGAAAAACCTTTCATACACCTAAACCCTTAATCACTACACTAAAACTAAAATCAAAGGCTCTAAAATCAAGATCATTCACCACTCTTACATACTAGTCACAAATTGTAAGTCAATTTTACCTAATTTCTCTTTAACTTATAATTAGGGTTCATACTAATAAAATTAGATTTAGGGGATTTTCATTTTTTTTTTAATTAACTACAATTCATACATTATCTCAAAAATTAGTTACTTATAACACCTTTATAAATGAATACATAGGTCAAATGAGTAAGTTTTCAGTTGTTTCAATAATATGAAAATCCCCAATTCAAATGTGCTTTTATGTCTTAAAACACTACTTCATCACACATTGTTAATATATGTAAAAAACATAGCCTCAATAAATGAACTCCAAAAGTTAAGACTTTAAAATGCAAATTTTAAGTAAGTTGACTACGACTAAAGAAATGATAAAACAGATGTTAATTTTGAAATCTAGCTAATCATGTACTTATTTCTTATTAGGTAAAAATGCCTAAACCTACTGGTCCTGATCACCAAGAGACACGCGATTACATCCCCAGACTCTCATACCTCTATCCCACTCCTATTAGAGAAGCCTTTGAAAACGTGGAAACTAGGTGTTTCCATGAGGGTCGTCGAGTCTATGGAGACTATTGTAACATGAACTACCTCGATGCCATGTTTGAATGTTTACCTTGACTGTCTCTATAAAATAAATGAGCAGATTGTTCCACGATTTGTCCTTGAATTTTATAGTCAGCTTAATCTTCTTGCCGATCATGAGGGTGAGACATACATCAACTTTATTATCCAAAATCAACCAATTTCCTACCCTCTTCTCGTATTTGGGAAAATCCTTGGCGTTCCCACTAAAGGGCAATGCACATTCACTCATGAATGGAGCCTTGATGCTCTTGCTAGGAGCTCCCCTTCTTATGGAAAATATGCCACTGAACCTCCAACTCCAGACGAGATCAGAGCCTTTGTTTAAAAAGATCGAAATGGTCTTGAGATTTGACTACGTAGAGGGGAACCTACTCTCGTTAGTGAATACCAAATACTAATGAAAGAAGTTGTTGATCAGATGAAATACCTGACCGAGATCATTCGCGAGAATGTTTTCTGTCTTGGAGAAAACTGTGACCACGTCCCTGCTTGTCTTAGACATATCCTTTTCTGTGTTGCCAATACCATACCCTACAACCTTGCATACTTTATGGCCAAAAGAATGGAGTTTGTCCGCAGTAAACCCAACATGATCTTGCCATATGGCATGTTATTGTCTCCTCTCTCTCTTGTCATGTTATGCATCAATACCCACATCTTAGGTATGTAGAATATAAGGTTGTTGAACCTGTCATGCTTCCACTAACTCAAAATATAGAGTGTAGAACTAGGTCTAATCATGGGATAAGAAGGACTAGGGGTGTGGGGTCTTCTTCTCATGGACCACTATCTAATCCCGACGATGATGATGGTGATAACCTTAACGAAGGAACCTCCCGAGTAAGTACCCCATCTCCAACCACTTATGTCAACTCTCTACCTTCTGTATATCCCCAAATCTTTCATAATCCTCCTCCCGAGGAATGAGACATGAACAATCTTTTCTCACGAAAAACTCAAGTCATGAACATGCAACATCAACTAAGAGATGAAAGTCGAGGGGCATGGAAGTCAATCGGGAAAGGTTTTCGAAACCTACTGAAGAAGAAAAAGAAGTAGCTGACAACATCTTACTTTGTTTTATGTGTTCACTAAACATGTTCTAAAACTTTTCTAGACATTATGTTTCGTATGTATTTGGTTATTTAGTACTATTGACTTTATGGTGATAGAGTCGGGTGATCTCCTCAAATTTTATCACCCGATAAAGTCCTTCTCTATTGGCATGACTATCATAAACTTACCTTTGCCTACTCATTGAAATGAATGCATGCTTTTATATGAATTTGTTGCTCTTATTACAGGTTTAATTGGTAATTTATGATTTTAAATGAATCATGAAGATTTTTATAGCTATGTATTTTTCCATAATGATCTGTAGGTGCAGGATTACAAAAATGAAAAACTGGACAAAAATCCTGCAACTCACTGTCGGCAGTCCCTTATTGCCACGGTGGTCCCTTATCAATAAAGGACCGTTGGGAAATTAACGGACCGTCAGGCATGGGTCACGGATTTCTGCACTGTTTCTCATTTCTAACAAACCTGAAACCTATTTGCATGTTTATCACCACCATTGCCATGTTTAGTTAAACAAATATATGTGCTAAATACTTCCTAATGCATGCTTTGCCCAAATCATAATCATTTTGATTATTTAAACTCCTCTCCTTCATCTTCTTCATCATCTTCATCTTCACCTTTCTCTTCTTCTACAATGAGTTCTCCCTCAACCTCATTGTCTCTCTCAAACAAAAGGCCTAAAATCACTCTCACACCACCAAAATCACCCTTCATTGACCTTACATTTGATAACACCACTCAATCTCAACCTTCATCTCCTAAAATACCTAGTGCACCTCTCAAAACACCCTCCATTAGAGGTACTTCATCATCCTCATCAAGACCCAACTCATCTCCATTTACATCATTTATCAAAAATTCATCTCTCTTACTCACTCATTCTAGCTCGGATGCTTACACACCATTTGTAAGTGACTCTTCACCATCATTTACCACCTCAAGCTCTCCAAGTCCACCAAATACCACAACATCTCTACTCTCAACATCCATTGGAGATCTACCAACCTATCTTGGAAACATGTCTCCTCCTCCAAGAAGCACACATCCACCACCACCAAACACTTCTCTAACTCTCTTACCAAATGGGCCTTTGGACTACACTCCATCCTCTCCACCACCATCTCTAATTATAGGACATCCTCTCTAATACAACTTTGTAAACAACCACATCGTTGGTTGTGGATGTTGTTATCATAACTTCCATCTCATCTCATCCCTAAGAGATGATCTCCACTACATGTTTGGTTACATTGAATTTCTTCTCTCTCGACCAAATGTTCAACCAAATCCTCTTGCTTCCATGCCATCTTCGGCTCCACCATCTTCTCCACCTTCTTATCCTTCAACCTCAAACTAAACATCTCTACATGTTTAGTTAAAATAATCAACAAAACTATATTTTGGGCCAAGCATGTTCTAGGAAGTTAGGATTTTCTAGAAATAACTTGTAGTTGTATGTGTTGTATGCAATCTATGTTGATTAGCAGATGTATGCTCTAATCATGTATGTTTTTGTGCCTTCTTATGAATGAATGGATTGTGGTGATTTTATGTTGTATTATTTATAATGGTTATCTTTAAAGTGCCATGAAAATCTAACTTAAAAATGGGAAACACTTAACACAACACACCTCTAAAATATCAAGCCTACTGACGCAGGTCCCTTATCAAAGTGGCAGTCCCTTAGTAATAAAGGACCGTCCAATTGTTTACGGGACCGTCCCCAGTAGTGCTTATAACATGATTCTTGCATGCTTTGTTTCTTCTGATTTCACATCCTTTCTTTCCAATCTATTATATCTATCTCATATATATATATATATATATATATATATATATATATATATATATATATATATATATATATATATATATATATATATATATATATATGTATGTATATATATGTATATATATATATGTATATATATAAATATATATATGTATATATATAAATATATATATGTATATATATATATATATATATATATATATATATATATATGTATATATATGTATATATATATGTGCGTGTGTGTGTGTGTGCGCGCGCACTTTGTCTTCTAACTTGTTTTTGTAGCAAAACACCATAGCTCGATTCCCCGGTGCCCTATAGCTCGATTCCCCGATGCCTTCATCTAGGGGGAGCACTAAGCAAGGTGGAGCTTTCTAATACCGTCTATTTCTCTCTTTCTATTAACCGACGAAGCCTTTTTGATTCTACAAAAAAGGGAGAAATGAACGAAAACTCATCTAAAAACTTATAAACACGTAAATTTACCTAACACGATTTTATATTTTGTAATCATCAAAAAGGGGGAGATTGTTAATATAAATAATGTCAAAAACGTTATTTGCATTATTCGGTCTCTACGTGTTTTTATAATCACAAAATATGAAAACACGATACGTAAACTTACGGTTAATAAATTTTTGGACGAGAAAACTCGTTTACTTAACGTATCTACTACAACGTCACTTCAGGTATGAACAAACTCAATACCGAAACTAGTAGAGTGATCAAAAGTTTATTTTCACAAAACCTTACATTTTTATGTATGACAAAAAATTTTCACAAAAGTATTTTTTTGTTTTAAAAAAAAATGTTTTATTAAGAAAATATATTGTGGAGTTTTTTAGACTCCTTGGACCGTTTATAGTATCTAGGGTTAACAATAACAATGACAACAATCATGCACAGCGGAATAAGTAAAACATCAATTGTTATTGAAACAAGGTTTCTTCGTCATCATCTCTAACAACTACTAACTTACAAACCCTAGGCGTCCATTATAGGAACTTGACGCCTAGAGACACACACATACTTTTAATGGAGTTACATCTTGACTCAACTTATGTGCACCATAATGAACATCCCTATCCTCTTTATATAATAGAGGATTAGGGTTACAAAGACTTTAAATAACACATATTAGGTCCTTCATCTTTGTCTTCATAAGTTTCCTCCATCTTTCATATTTTGTCAATATCAACTCAAAATATAATTCCCAACATATATTCAAAATTCAAATATTGTAACAACCATATTTCCTGCCCAAAACAGTTAAAGTTTTCACCAGATAAACTATCACCACGTCAGTACAAAAAGAGGAGCGTCTGTCGGGACGGTCCCTTAGTGATAAAGGACCGCCACATGTTTAAGGGACCGTCACCTTCTCTCCTGGCGTGTATAAATACTGAACTGTTCCCTTTCAGAAAACAGAGCCTCTTTACTCAAAAACCTTTTGTTTCTTTCTTTCTTCTTTGATCACTATAACATGTCAGGTTGTGTTTATAAGTGATTCTCGTATCCTCTACATCAAAGTGCAAGAGAAGAACACTCAAAGTCATCAAGAATCGAGTTGTTATTGAGTCCACACACAAACGTAACATATATTACGATTCTATTCTTCCTCAACTCTCTTATTTGTAAATATTGTAATATTTTGAATCTGACTTGTGTGTGAGTCGTGACTAGATGTGTTAGGGTGAACTTGGACATTGGTGAAAGTCCAAGAAGTGTTGTATCTAGATTCGACTTTGTAATAGTTATGTGTTGTAGTGTGAAGGCTAGAACTTAGTGGAGTTGTAGTGTGAAGATTTGAACTTAGTGAAGTCTGTGTGTGAAGACTTGAATCGGGTGAAGGTTCAAGTGAACGGGAGTGCTCGTTCGTGTGAAGACTTGGATTGTGTGTCGATCCAAGAGGGACAAGAGTGCTTGTTCGTGTAGCCACGTAGGCTTTGGTGTAGATTGGTTCTAGCTAGGATTAGAACTCGACATTCCGCTTACTGTCGTTAAACTTGGTGTAAGCTTGTGTACGGATTGCTCCGTCTGAATGAATGTGTTGACATAGTGATTGAAAACTCTTGAATGTAGTACTCGGGAAGTGGAGTAGGACGAAGAGTGAGCTTCGTGCCGAACCACTATAAATTCCGGCGTCTCTTTTGGTTATGCTCTTTCCTTTACTATTTTCTTTACACCAATGTTTTTGTATATAATTAACTTGATATCACATAACTAGCAAATATGGTAACTTTGCAATAAAAACATAAAGGAACCTAACAAAGTGAAAACTAATTTTAATAAGCAATAATAAACGGTGAAGCTATTCAACCCCTCTTCTAGTTTCTACATTTTTATTTATACAAATATATAGAAAATACCTATATGTAAGTGAATTCAGTTTTCGATTCGATTTACATTTTGCTTAAACCATATCCAAAGCGACAACTGAATATTTAATTTGGTTAATTCGGTTTTGATAAATTCGATCGGTTACAACTCTGATTCAATTTATTCGATTCAATTCGGTTTCGATTTTCATTTCCATGAGTATTACTCGATTTTTGAACACCCTAATTCATTCACAAGTAATAACGTCACACGGATGAACTTATTATATAGTTTCATAAAATATGTATTATTTTTTATTTGGTTGTATGGTTATGTTCGGTGCGGAGCTTTTTGGGGCAATGAGCGGTGAGCAATGAGTCTTTTTGATTTTTATTGTTCGTTTGGCAAACTCTATAAGGTGAGCGGTTCGATGTTAAAAACATTACAACTAAAATACTTTCTTAATATGTAATATCTTGACTGAAATAGCAATAATATTCTAATACATCATATACAAATAATTATAGAGACCTAATATATCGTTATTAAAATTTAACATAACTGGCAATTGCTTAATAAAAGACGAGAAACAAGATCTGTGAAAGCGTGACAAGCAAGAAACAGGATGAAGATCGATGTTGGCCAATGGCCGATCGGTGATGAGAAAAAGCCCAGTAAAAGATGAAGACGCCGGTCATAGAGACTTTAACACATGGTTTGGACCATGTAAAAGAAGTGTCGGGGACCGATATTTGTATCAGAAGCAAAACAAATGAGTGCGGCTATAAAAGAGAAACACATAATTGTAGCACCTGCTTATAGCGATAGAAATATAAAACGGTAAATAACTATAGTTACAAAATTGTTGTGAAATGTTTCTTTTATGAAATAGATATTTTTTATTGGGTTATAATTTCAACTTATAAGTTGTTGGTATTAGGTTCATGATAATCAAATGATATTTTGGATAAATTTTTGAAACGTGTATAATCCTCTTTCGAATACAATATTTCGACCCTCTTGTGCCTTGGGTTACATGAAATTCGTATATGGGATATGATAAGGACACACTCAATGTTTAGGCACAAGAAATTGAGGAAAACATAAAGAATTTGTATGTGTTGTTATGATTATTCATTTTACGAATGAAAGACCAAATTGGTGCCTATATATAATAGACAAGTGACTTTTCATGAATAGTCACAACATTTCATGAATGGTTGCACCATTTGACGGAAATAACCACTTTCCATAATAAAATATAGTGACACTTAATAGTGACAGTTTTTTAGTCACTATTGACAATAATCATATCTATTAAATGGTTGCAACATTTTAGTGACGAATTTTCTGTCACAAACTTTTGTCATTCATGACACAAAAATCAACATAAGTGACCACGCGATGAAATTATATGAATGCAAAGTATAATATTATAAAGAACGAGACATCATGGCCCGTGCGATGCACGGGCTTTGTTCACCGTAAAATATATTCGGTTTCACAAAAATTATGCGTATTTAGTTATTATGCCTAGTTTTGATTGGGGTACTCGACTGAATAAATGAAGTTTTTTTTAAGTAAGTTTTTGTAAATATAATTGTTTTGAAGAAATACGTATCAAATACATGAGTGACTTTATTCATCGTAATGTAAAACATGTTATTTCAAACACATGTTTATACTACCCAAAACTTAGGTCTTTTTTTCTTTTGTCTAGCTCTTACACCAAAACTGATACTAATGCATTTATTGAAAGAAACTGAATTGTAAATATATAGAGTTTTAATACTAAGCAACTGAAAGGATCGACACCAACCCAAAACGTTCAAAGGAGTGTGAAGGATACATAGCAATTGAAAATCATTTCGAAATAAATCTCCTTTTCTATCTAAACTGAAACATATTGATGCACATTCAAGTACTATACTATAATTTGATTTTACAATAGGTTTATGCATAGGAATGTAAGTCATTAACACTCATATTCATTTATGTAGTAGAATATCGCCCAAATTTCCATCACGTGACTAAAAAACTCTGGTCACTGATTGGTGCTAAACCGTCAACTTATATTGACCAGGGAATGGTCAACAAAGTCAAAAAGCCTAGACCAATGATTCCGGGTAATAAAGGGTATCACCAGGTCGTTAAGTCCCGACGAGGTGTGTATTGTGCTTTAGCGTACTTGTGATCGGATGATTATTCACAGAAAAGGATTGTGATAAGAATTATTTGGAAATTATTAACAAATATAGCTTAGGAAAGCTACGTGATTGATTACGAGAATTGAGATTACAAAGATTTGAGCTAAAACCTAAAAACGTACGTTTTAATTAAAAACGTACACAGACGAACGAAACAAAACGTACAATTGATGGACGGAAAGGGTTACAAGTGTAAAATTATTATTTTTACAATCCTAACAATTAAAGAAAATTTTAAGAAAAAGAAAAAGTATTTTTACACTATTTAATTATTAATTATTAATAAATTACTAATTATTTATTAATTAACTAATTAAACTAAATAGATTTATTACAAAATACTAAAAAGACTTAGAAAATTAAGAAAAATTTTACAAATCTAATTAACCATCACTGGAATCCTAAAAAATTATAAAAAGTTTATTTTATATAATTTTAAACTAATTTACTAGTTATTAATCTAATTACTTATTAATTTCTAATTATACTAATTATATTAGGAAAAATAGAAAATGAACAATATAAATCCTAGAAAAATTTATAAAAATGTTTTAACTTAAATAAAAGTTAAAAAAATTATAAAAACTAGGTTATACTTTATAAAATATAATTATGCTATTTAATTACTTAATATTAATTAAAACTTAATTAAACTAAAAATAATTATAAAACCACTAAAAGACAAAAGAAAAATCTGGAAAAATTTATAGAATTATTTTAACCTAAAAGAGATTTAATGAAAATATAAAAATTATATGTTGCTTATAAATAAGCTAAAAAGAAAATTAAAATGATAAATCCTATTAAACAGAAGCTATCACTATAATTAAAGTTGGTTTTTTTTTTTGTTTTTTCTTTTTCCAAACTAATTATACACTAAATACAAACACTTTTTCTGAAAACACTTTTTACACAACCCAAAAATAAGCACTTTGAGTGCTTATTCACCCTAACAGTTGACTTTTGTTAACTGTGGAAGGAATTAAGCTCAAATGAAGTGATGTGGGGTCCACAAAACTCTATTAAGCTAGATTATACCAAATAAATGGCTTGAATAAGACACAAAACTCAAATAAGCAGTTGGCTTATTGAGATTCTGAGACAGAATGGGACAGAGTTGGGAAGCAAAACTAAGTGGGGTCCAGTGGTCTAGAGGTCAAACCAATGGTCAATTATCAAAACCTGGTAGGAGGGGGTTGTAAGGGCCTAATTATGGGGTGTGGGACCCACTGGGTTAGCCACAAATGACCACCAAAGTTGGGTGGTTGGTATGGGTCTGCTAAGACAAGGCAAATACCTTGCCCTGCAGGTCAGTTACAAGGGCAATTTGGTCACTAAAAAAAATCACAAAAATGTACCAAACAAGAAATTCAAAAGTTCAGCTGATAGAGTCTACACACAACAAATTTCAGACCTTGAATCACAACACAAAAATCTATTTAATTCATGTCATTTTGATGAAAATCTGAGATTTCAATTTTTGACTTTTTGAGAAAACAAGCAGAGTTGACTTTGATGAGTTTTGATCTTGATTTACTGAGTTAAAATACACTAATAGACTTGAATAAGATCAAATTAATGAGAAACAACAACTTACAAACCTAGGTGAATGCTTGTTGGACTACAAAACCCACACAGTTAACTGTGTGGGTGGATTTTGTGTGATTTTGACTTTTAGGTTAATAAGACCAAGGTTTCATGCATTACCAAACCTATATGAGACTAATGTAACCTAATGGAACTAAAATGATCACCAAAAATCACCAAGAGCCCTGCTTAAAAGCTTGTTCCAAACACCCCTAATCTAACTGCCCCTTGTGCTTTTTCAAAGAAAATGGAATTTTTAATCCAAACTACTGATTCAGAAAGTTGTTTTATGACTACTTAGCCTTACTTAAACATGATTAAGTCAAAAACTTCAACAACAACACAGATTACAACCATATGCTAAATGGGACTGAAAATTGAAATACTTAACAACTTAGGATTTTTACAAACGACAATGTTATTTTAAGTTACATTACAGATAGACAACATTAAATAAGCATAAAAGAAACAATAAAAAGCTTAATAAGCACTTGTACAGTTACTGATACAGAATAGAATTTTGAAACTCACAATTTGTCCAATGCTCAATTCTGACGAACTAGAAACCAAGTATCATCCTAATTCCTCCCCTGAGGATCTAAACCAACACAGATCCAAAATCTAGAGCCTTCTTTGCTTTCTTCATCATTAGGACTTATTTTTTTGTATTTTCCAATATTTATTTGTATTTTTTTTATTTTTTCTTTTTTCCTTATTACAAAATGAAACTGTTTTATTTGCTGAGATAAGCTAACAAAAACTTAACAATAAGCTTAAATAAGCTTGACCAACAGTAAAGCTTAACCTAATTCATGATTTGAAGATTCTAGGATTTTCAACGAAAATGTGCATAAACTAAGTTAATTAAGAAAACTGAATATTAAAGCTTAATATATATTAAACCAACTGAAAAGTTGAAATTACACTTGAACTTGAAGTCTTACAACAAGGAATTGAGATTACAAAAAAAAAAAAAAACGATTTTTAAAATTCTACAAATAAAAACTACACACTGCCTTCTGCTCCATCTTTTTCTTTAAGTAGTGGTTCATTAGGGTTCCCTCATGCTTCTCAATAAATCCCAAGTTCATTTGCAGCCGTTGGATTGGTCTCAAGTAATCCCCACCATTTAAATAGATTTGGCGCCTTTTTCTTCTTTGTCAGGTGGAGTTTTCTTGGAAGACTTTGAGAACAATTAATGCATTTTGTAGCATTAGGGAGTTGGGGGGGGACATGGAATGGGGTTGATGATGTGGAGGAGGGGGGAGGTGGAGTATTTGGTGAGGTTACAGGCTGGGAAGGGGGGTGTTTGTTGGTTGACTTATTTTGACCAAAGGGAAGGGACGAGGTTTATTATTTTGAGAAGTGGGCTAGGAGTTTGTGGGCTGAGGAGGTATAAGGGGGTGGGCTGGATTGGTGTTGGGTTTGGTTGGTTTTGGGTTTAAAACTATTAAGGGTCCGGTTATTGTAGTTTATAAACATAGGGACCATTTTTGCAATTTGACAAAACCAACGGACTGAAAGTGTCATTCTCCCAAAGTACTATCAAGGACCATTGTTGCAAAGTTATTATTCCCAAAAACCATTTTTGCAATTTTTTTAATTTTCCAAAATTTCCTAGGAACTAAACTTGCAAATTTCCAAACTCCAGGGACCAAACATGTAACTTTTCCAAATTTATCACCCAAAGTCCGTTTTTGATAACTTTTGATTTTTTAGGGACTTGGGTTGACTTTTATTTCAAAATAAATGCATAGGGACTATTTCTGACAAATTTTGAAACTTGGGGGACTGAAACTGCCAATATTGCAAACTTTGATCGTTTTTCATTTGTTTTTGCTCGTTTTGCATTTAAAACACATAAAACACAATCCCTGTGATATTTTAAGTATTTTGATTACTTTTCGATTGTTTTTGTATGTTTTGGCAGTTTAAGTACGATAAAAATGATGAGTGTTTGCGCACTCATCAGTCACCGAAGTCGATCCATGCAGCTCAAGCATGGAATTCTTCATGATTCAATATTCTTCTTTTTTTGGTTCCACGCTAAATTCATTAATCAAGTAAATGGAGCCTTAGTGTAGCTTATTGATGAAATGATGCGATACATATACCATTCTTTTGTTATACAATGCATTACATTCCCCTGCATATACGACATGTATTGTAGCATACAACAAACAATAGAATATGTGTAAAATATAACCCTCTCATCCATGGAACCTCTTTGAACAAACTGACCATTTGCTTTTACTATCTAAAATGTCGAGATAATTATTCAAACTTAGTATTCAACAATATAAGGATTTCTAGTGAGTCATCAGACATATTAAGTGAGTCATCAAACTAAGTAGGATGTACCAAATTGCTTATTTAAATGTTTTGAAGTGAAAAGGTCATACACTTTCTTTTACATTTTAGCAAAATTGAGTTGGTGTGAGTCTTCTAGCAACTGACTCTCATTTGCTAATTTTATGTATATTGCGTATGAAGATCATTTAGGACACACAGAACTATATATATAAGTATATAAAAGGCTTACCCTCCTTTGATTCTATCTACATATTTTAAAACGTGCTCAGTAAATGAAAAGAAGAAGAATATAGTTGCGTATATTGGTTATGGAATGACGGGCTTGTGTCTTGCTTTTATAATCTTGACTGCTGTAAGGTGGAGAGCCTGTTTGAAAAGTAAAGGCATTTCGGCTACGTACTAATCAACTCATTTCTCATGTAAATGATTAGTTGATATACGCATTGTTTGCTGAACAGATCTTGAAATTTTTTAAGACGGGGTTGGATAATGCCCAAACTTGTTTTTTATGCACTTACCCTGGGTTTCTTAAATGGTTTTCCAGAGGTAAACTGGTAAACTGTTTACAATAGTCCCAAAGACCAACACTTTTTAAACACATCATTGTAGAATCATAAAACAAAAAAATATTAGCTCGACATTTAACGAAAGAGACTTACGTACCTGATTCAACTCTTACTCGTTGAGGTTTAAACCACGCCTATAAATCGAATAGCATTGAATCTCTTTCTTTTTCTGCTCCTAACCTCTGGTGGATCTTGCGTTTCAACATTTCCATCTTCATTTCCATCTTCTACGATCTTTTTTGAAATGCTCGAGGTTTTCACCTTTGTTGACTTGACGTTTGTAGTAGGACCATCATCCAGGTTATGACCTCTTTCGGACCTTCTCAAAGGGCTCGGCTCTATTTTCATATGACGGTGGTGAAAGAATCGTTCAAAGAAAATGATGGTGGTGAAGATGGTGATTGTTGGTTATTTATAATATTCAAAATTCAATTGAAAAGTTTAATTTATTAACCAATTAAGCCGTCTTAATGACTTGGAAGTTGTCATTTGTTAGCAACCTCTTTGCATGCCTTAACGTATATAAACCTATGCCTTCAATTTCTTCAAGTACAATCTTACCATGCATGCACATTTAAAGGTTATAAACGATTAAAATTTAACATTTATTTCTTTTGTACTGAGTCTTTATATAAGCTTTAAGATTCCATGGAACTCAATTTGGAACTCAATTTGGATAATGCCCAAACTTGTTTTTTATGCACTTACCCCGGGTTTCTTAAATGGTTTTCCACAGGTAAACTGGTAAACTATTTACAATAGTCCCAAAGACCAACACTTTTTAAACACATCATTGTAGAATCATAAAACAAAAAAATATTAGCTCGACATTTAACGAAAGAGACTTAAGTATCTGATTCAACTCTTACTCGTTGAGGTTTAAACCACGCCTATAAACCGAATAGCATTGAATCTCTTTCTTTTTCTGCTCCTAACCTCTGGTGGATCTTGCGTTTCAACATTTCCATCTTCATTTCCATCTTCTACGATCTTTTTTGAAATGTTCGAGGTTTTCACCTTTGTTGACTTGACGTTTGTAGTAGGACCATCATCCAGGTTATGACCTCTTTCGGACCTTCTCAAAGGGCTCGGCTCTATTTTCATATGACGGTGGTGAAAGAATCGTTCAAAGAAAATGATGGTGGTGAAGATGGTGATTGTTGGTTATTTATAATATTCAAAATTCAATTGAAAAGTTAAATTTATTAACCAATTAAGCCGTCTTAATGACTTAGAAGTTGTCATTTGTTAGCAACCTCTTTGCATGCCTTAACGTATATAAACCTATGCCTTCAATTTCTTCAAGTACAATCTTACCATGCATGCACATTTAAAGGTTATAAACGATTAAAATTTAACATTTATTTCTTTTGTACTGAGTCTTTATATAAGCTTTAAGATTCCATGGAACTCAATTTGGTTTAACTTATTATTTATGTATCCTTAAATGCTCTTAAAAGCTTCAAAATAAGCTCCACATGTACTAAATTCATTAGCTTAAACTACATATTTGAGTTTCTTAGCTTGTGACATTAATGCTCACATTCAATAGGGGAACTCAATTTATATATATATATATATATATATATATATATATATATATATATATATATATATATATATATATATATATATATATATATATATATATATATATATAGATAAAAGTCAAGATAGATTAGTAATTTTACAATTGTCACTCACTTGATATAATAAAAATAAAGATAGAACTGCCTATTCAATTAGAAAAATAAAAACATTGCTCGAAAAAAACATCATTGTCGCAAGAAAATTGCAATCGAAATACATAACTTGATTGTCAGAAATTTTAAACAGAGACCCATCAACGTAAGATGCTAATACTACACCAATAGTAATGTCTTTTAAGAGCATCTATAATCCATTAAATTTTAAAAGACTTAAGGGTCCGCTTGGTTTAAAGTGGGGAAAGGTAAAAGTAAAGGGAAAGGGAATGCAAAGAATTGAGTGAGGTGGGTAATCAATACCTTACCCCTCAATTTACTCTATAATGTTGATTACCCACTATGGGTTAATCAATACATTTGCACACCCCTAACCAAGCACCTAATTTGAGTGAGGTAGGCCCTTTTAAATTTCTTACCCATTCCCCACTCCCCTTAACCCTCTTACCAAACACCCCCTTAATGCATTTAATGCATAATACATTCAATTAGGGGTAAGCAAAAGAAACCAAAAAAATCAAAACCGAATTGAAAACCAAAAAAATCGATCAAAACTAAAAACCGATGGTTCGGTTTTTAATTTTTCAAAAACCGTAAAATACTGTTCGGTTTCGGTTTTCATCAAAAAACCGAACTGTAAAAACCGAACCGAACCGATTTTATTATATAATAATATATAATTAATATATTATGAGTAAATAACTAAATAAATCAAATTTATAAATTCATATTCATTTTTGTGGGTAAATTTATAATATATTTATTTTAACGTTTATGTTTATATGCGTGTTTGTCGCATCGTGTGTTTACTTAAGAATATATTAATAAATATATGACGATAATAATACTATATGTATGTTCATTCGCATGTGTGTGTCTCATATATATATATATATATATGTAATTATAGAATTATGTAATAAACATTATTATGCATAGATTGAACAAAAAAAATAATAATAACCGATTTTCTATATAATACAAGTTTGTTGGTATAAATTTGCCATGCTAAAATATAAACGATTAGAAACCGAAAAACTAAACCAAAACCGACAATAAATTGAACCGTAAAAAATCGAACACTTTTGGTTTTCGGTTCTATAAAAACCGATATTTCGGTTTGGTTTCAATTTTAGCCAAAAACCGACTCAAACTGAACCGTGCACACCCTACATTCAATACTTAAAGTTTGGGAAAGACTTTAGATTTACTAAATGGTTGTTAAAAAGCTTTTATTGCAATACAAACAATCACTTTGAAAAACTTTTTAAAATAATAAAAAGTTTTTAACAACTTGACTTGTTAATCTCTTTTAAGTTTTAACACTAAAACAGGGATACCAATGTCATTATAGATAAGGTGACGTGTTGTATGTTTAGATCGCTTAGGGCTTAGGCCCACGGCACACTTAAGTCGTTACTTCTTGTCCTCTTCTTCCTGGATTTGTAGAAATTAAGGGAACAACGACTCGTGAGTCTTTTAGACTTTCAGTATGTCCTATCATTCAATTTTGTTTGTCTATAGAAAAATTCTAAGCCTACAATAATTGAATTTTCAAGTAATTCGATTGTTGGTAGAGATGTTGAAAGGTAATATTATGTGTTCTTTAAGTTTGACACGGCAAATTAAATAATAACAAAGGGAATGGTGTAAAAATTAAGTTATTTGGGTCTATGTTTGATGAAATAAGATTTCGAATATGGGCTTGTGAATAATGGTTCTATGGATGCAACCTATAAGTTGAAAAAAGGCTGAAGCCCCGAAGTAGAATTTCAACTGGATAAGCTGGCGTAATAGGTTTTGGGAGGGACAACATATATCTCAGTGGGCGCGCGAAACATCGACTGTACATGCGAGTTGTGTGCTTGGCCAGATCCTAATGCAGGGCAGGTTGTCTAAAAGTATACGTATATGAACATATAACAATGTGATTGTGAGCGAAGTAACTTGAAGATATATCGTATTAGATAACATAAACTACAATTAAATTGCGTGAATGAAACAAACACAATTGAATTAATGAGCATACGCTATTTATTCTGATAATAGTTATACTTCTATTAGTACACATCAATTATAATTCTATCAAAAAAAATGAGTTAATTTGGCCAACTTTCTCATCCCCTTTATTATTTTTATTTAGATATTATGAACTCCTTAATTGAATTATGCCATAAATGAAATGTGAAATTCTCTGTTTTGACTCGATCATCAAAAATATAAACGATATCTGTTTTGAGAAAACATCATTTATCGATGAATATATTTTTTACATAGACAAATTTTAGCAACTCGTTTCATTAAAAAAAAAAAAAAAAAAAAAAAAAAAAAGTATGTTAATTGATATTTTTATTTAAAACTCATTCCACACACTTTAAAAATAAAAATACCTCAATACATCTTCGTAACAAGCATTTAATTATCCTTTGTTTGAGAGACATTTTCATATACTTTCAACAAACTTTTTTTTTTTTTTTATAATTTATTATTATTATAATTTTTTTTACATAATTTTGGTTGCTATATCACATGCGATATAACACTAATCTGTAATCCGAACATTTAACATGTTGTCGCAAAATGAGCATGTATCGAACATAAAAAATTGTACATCTTTAGCTTTCAAAACACATATCGAACATAATTTTTAAACCTAAAAATCAATACATTTTATTTATAAAATTCGAAAAAAAAAAAAAAAAAAAAAAAAAAATCTTTTTATATAGTCATACTCATTTGATGTATCACATATGATATAATAATAATTTGTAAGTTCGAACACTCAACATGCTATTTAAAATAAATATAATCATTTGTATAAAAGTACAAAAGATTCATCATTTTTTGCATTGAATAATATGCATACTTATTTTTTTTAACCATATACCAAGCATAAAATTTTAACCATTAAATTAATATGGTGTATTAATAGAATTTGTTGAAAATAAAAATAAATGATATTCAAACATATTTGGAACTTCAATCACATGTGATATAACATTAATTTATAACTTCAAACACTTATCATGTTGTTATTAAATGGGCATAAGTATTTATATACAGCTCTAAAAGATTCACATTTTTTGCATCAGAAAATAATACTTATTCCCATTTTAGAACAGTATGTTGTTTATTCGAATCTACAAACCGGAGTTATATGATTGTTATATAACAAGCTAGTTTGAATATATAAAAGGAAAATCATATATTTTCGCCAACTTCTATAACTAAACTGTAATGATTAGAAAGTTTGTAAATTATGTGTGATATATGGTTGAAAAGTTAAAGATTTGTATTTTTAAATGCAAATCCATTTGAAGTTCTGCACAAATACTTCTACTCATTTTATGACAGCATTTTGAGTGTTCAAACTTACAGATTAGTAGTAAATCACATGTGTTATATCATGCATTCTGTAACGAAAAACTCAAAAAGAAAAACAATTGTTTGTCGAAATTATGTGAAAGTGCCTCTAAAATGAAAGATAACTAAATGTTTGTCATAATCATGTATTTTGATATGCCTAAAGACTAACGGTTTTTGAGATATATTATTTTCTAAAAAGAAGAATGAATGTAGATTTTAGTTAAAATTTAAAAAAGATGGGATGGGTGTGGGGGGGGGGGGGGGGGGTGTAGGGGTGTTAAGAGCTGGAAATAGTTGTTTAGTGACTAGGATTGGTCGCTCATTCTTCATGTTTTATATAGTTGTTAAAATAATTCACATCATTTTCTTTTATATTTTATTTTGGATATATAATCACATAACTACATCTAATTTGCGCATTTGAATGAACAAACAACATTTTAATACAAATAATCGCATACAAATGTTATTTTCAATTTACCAATATTTTTACGTTTTGTTAATGACAAATATAAAAGCATATCAAGTAAAAGTTTACAATAACGTAGACATAGTTATCCTCTGGCGAAAATCACTCCAGGTATGAATATGAATCTCCAAACCTTACATTATTTTATAAAACATTCTCATAATTTTATTTACTTTCATTTAATACTAGTCCTAGCGGCAAAATCGTGAAAGCTCAAACAAAAGAGAGAATTTAAATCATTAATGGAAATATTGTTAATGAAGACAACCGAGAGCAAGTAGAAACAAACCTGTGAACAACAACAACAAATACAAATACAAAAGCAAATTCAAAACAAAGCAGTAATAAAAGCAAATTACTGAGTAAGATCTCTAAGGTGTGCTTCTTTTTTGTTCCCCATTAAGTGGTTTATAAATATAAGTAGGTCCATGTCCCTTATTACCACTTAATGGGAAGGAGATCCATTTTCTTCCTTTAGTGATTTAGACCAAATAAAAGAAATAAGTGGAGCCCACTTAGAAGAAGAAAAAAAGCAATATTAAATATTTTTGGGATCCAATCCCTTAGCTAAGGGGAAAAAGAAACACCTCCTAAAAATAGGCAGAGACAAATCTTTAAGCAACAAAAAATATAAAAATGTAGCAGTAAAAGCAAAAACAAGTTGAAAAGGAAATTCTGCTTTGATGGATGTTGATACAAAAGTTGGGCGTTCCTTGTTTGGGTTCCTGCTCTCGTACCAATTAGATCTTAATGCTTGAAACTTGAGCACTAAGAAAGCAAACAAACACCGTTAGGCTTATCTGGGATTGTCTCCCACTATTATCCTCCGGCGTGAGAGTAAGTAATCGGTTTAGGGTTATGTATATGAATTAGGGTTATAGAGTCGTACCTTTACCGAGAGTTATGATATTGTTTATATAGGCATGGAATCCTTATTGGATACGTGTGCCTCACTCTTCGGTGTATATCCGGTTTGGATATATATCCCTTAAATAAGAGATATCCATATCATAACTATAAATAACTTTGGGCTTGGGCTTTCGTGAGCCCAAGCCGTTATCATAGTAGCCCAAATCACTGTTGTGATGGCCCACTCATGGCGGGTTTGGGCCTTAGTAATGTCTATCATTTGGGTCCGTGACCCGAATACGGACTATACGTTATCATGCCCCCCCCCCCAGTCTAGTATGTGTGGTTATTAAACGCGGATGCTAGACTTAGAAATATTAGCGGCAAACGTGGCGGGGAAGTTCGTAGTATTTCCCGCCAAAAACGTGATACGGTGTATCTAGTCCTTAAGTATCCCACGTGTCCTTCGGAAAACGTGAAAAAGTGCATGTACCGGTTTGAATTCCACCACACGATTGAGATAGTGGGATCCACGTGTCATGCATCCGATACAAGAGGAAACCCTATATAAGGGGCTCCTCATTTCACTGTTTTAACCATAGTGAAAAAACGCCATTTTCTCCCTTAAAAAAAATCTTTCTTCACGAAACTAATATCTTCGAGAGGTAATTACGCGTGCACTTTCTAGTGAAAATGGTCCGACAGTTAGAAGAGTTTCATTCAGAGATGGACGAGGATGAACTTCGTCAGTTCACCTCCGATTATATATCCCTCTTGATGTGCATCCGAAATTACCGGATGCTGACGCATGCATCGCGGACTTCCCTGAGGGGAAGATAGGGGTATACACGTGCTTCTTTGAGTTTGCAAACCAGCGCATGCCTATATCCCTATTTCTGAGTGACGTGCTCAATTTTTACCTCCTGCATATTTCGCAGCTGCACTGTATAGGTGCGGCGAAAATAATTATTTTTGAGGTAAACTGTCGTCTACTCGCAGTGAGGCCTACCATTAACCTTTTTCGCGCGTTCTACCACACGTCGTGGTCAAACGGGTGGGTGACGTTTTCTAAGCGCCCAGGGCGCTATCAGTGTTATACTGATAAGGTAGACGCCCTAAGGGGTTGGAGGCAAAGGTTCTGTTGGATAGATGATAAGGTTTTTACCACGCTCTCTGGGTTTTATACCCAAGGAGGGCTTCGAAAGGATGAGCGCCCAGATCCCGGTACGTACAGCGAGGAGGATGCGGAGATTATTAATGAGAACTGCATCCCAATCAACACCTATCCCGAGGAGTTCTTGGTGCACATGGGAATGAGCCGCAACTACTTCGGGGGAAGTGACGAGATACAAACATTTTTGGCTGAAGACGGCCGGGGTGGGTGCTTGTCCATTCTTTTCCTCGCGTTTATAATGTAAGCTCTCTTTTATATATTGATTTAATCCACTGATTTGCTCTTTTCTTTGTTCGTTCATGTTTTGCACAGAGATGGATCTGTTTGCCGTGGTAAAGTTAGCGAAGCCTACGCAGGTTACTGTGGGTGTGCGCCCTCGGAAGGAGGGTGAAGTGCCCATCCTGGAGGCTATTGTTGGACGCCTGCTGGAGTTTGCCCGAGAAGAAGCCCCTGACGCATCGCAGCCCATTGTGAATACGACACCAGTGCAGACTATGCCTGCGCAGGAAGTGGTGGCACCTAAGCTTGCGCGCGCTGAATCGTCCACTGGTGCAGGGATTCTCAGAGTAGAAACTGACTCTGAATAGGAGCAACAGGGTATGAAGCATAAGGCTGCTGAGGATGGTGGTGAGGGGACTTCTAAGCGCAGACGTCATACCATTATTGTGGATGAGTCCACAGATGAGGAGACGTCATCTTCTGTTGCTGTGCAGGAGAATGCTGGGACTTCTCCTCCTACGTAAGTGACATTCCTTTGAGTATTTGTATTTATTTGTGTGATATGCAGTGACATTTCTTGACTTCTTTATGTTTGCGTGTAGTGACAGTGCTGCAGGGGGTGATGCAGCGTTTGCCGAGGGGTTGGTGCCACCTCAGGCGGCTCATGTTCATGTAGAGGAGCCGGTGAGAGCAAGTGAGGATGTGTCTGCGCAACAGCTAATGGAAGAGTTGTGCGCTACTGCTGAGCGTCAAGCTGAGTTAGTCACTCAGTTGAAGGCGCGATATGTTGGGGAAGGTAGTAGTCTCGCTCAGAAGGATGAGGAGATTGCCTTGCTCAGGGCGCAGTTAGCTGATGCGCGAGCAGAGGTAGAGGCTACCACTGCGCATGCTAGGAAGGTTGCTGATGAGAAGCTATCCTTGATGGTGGAGCTGAAGCGTGAACGTGCTGCAGCTGAGCAGCACAGGTCTAGCTGCGCATGGGCATTGAAATACTTGCAGGAGAATCGAAGCAAGCATTTGGCGCAGCTCAATGACATCTGCGAACACGTAGAGGAAAAACTGAAGGTGCAGGAGAGCAAGCTGCGGAAGCTAAGTATAGAGTACGATGAGGAGTTATATCCTCATCTTATGTCTACCATTGCTGAGCGCAGGTATGTATCTTCTATTTTGAAGTCTTTATTTACTATATGCTTTAATGCTCTTTTTACCTTCTAACGCGTGCGTTGTTGCGTGTGTAGGTGGTTGATCAGCCATGGTTTACGCTTAGCTGCTATGGGCACGTTGGAGTCCCAGGAGGTCGTAGAGGCCTTTGGGAAAGTCGTGGAGTGCGCTGTGGCATGCAGCAAGGCCCAGGCTGTGGAGGAGCTTAATGAGAGTAAGATATTGACTGTGCCGCTAGCAGAGATTCCTGGGTACAGCGCAGATGCTTTTGATGAGTTGGTGTAGGCCATGGAAAAGATGAAGGTCTTCGACTTTCCTCAGATTGCCCACTTAGAGCGTGATCAGGACTATCCTATCAGCGTGATCATGCAAGGCCTAATTCTGGCCAAGCACATAGTTGAGGATGCGGAGGCGCACCCTGACTTCTTTTTGAAGCCGGACGAGTCGCAGCTGATGGTGCCTATGTTTGCCCGCCCCCGCCACATGCTTAATCCCTTCGCTCTTGAAAAGGAGATTTCATTAAAGGAGTGCTTAGAGGCACACGAGACAAGAGCTGCTCATAAGAAAGGCGTGAAGGGGAAGGCTATTCTTTGCGGTGTTGGCTCAGCCCATCTCCCCAGATCTGATGGGATTCCTGTTAGCGTACCAACGGTGTCCCAAGAAGATAGCAGCCTTTTAAGAAGGCTGAGTGAGGCTGGGGAGTTGGCATCCACAGCTAGTAGCTCAGGTCATAGGTGTGCTCATAGCATGTAGATGTGTATTTTTGTAATTATAACTTGTATAAACTAGTAGTTCTCATGAATAATAATGTTTATTTTTATTTTGTACGCCTTGTTATTTGTACTTAGATTGTTTTCTTTTGTGTAAAAGATCATCCAAGAGTATAACTGAAACTGCGACATACTTAAAATGATTTATATTAAGTACGTAACTTTAAAAAATCATAAATGTGAAGGTAGACTTGCGTTGTTTTGCAAAGATTATATCAAAATGACCAAGAGTCTTGGCTTGTGAGTTGCTAAGCATGTACAATGTATGTTATGTTGCGTATCCGTCGTGGAATGCGCATTTAAACTTACTTCAACGTCATGAAAGTAAGGCGCTTAGCAAGGATGCATGATCCAGTGTTGATGGGTTTGCAACCTCTTACTCAACGAGTTAGTTAGTAGGTTTACTCATCCTTTCTGCCATCGTGGGTCTTTAATAAGTGCATGCACGCCATGTAGGCAAAAAGATAACAATATTAAAACGTAATAAAAAATGTGCGCAATAAAGTTAAATGTGTTATGGAGTTAGCTAGAAACCACAACGTTTTATTAATACTTGCAAGTTTTTGAAGATAGAAGACAATTCCTAAAACAGAAAATTCAAAGACAGACATTTATTGGGCACGTACTAAAGTGCAAGGTCGTTTGTGTGTGGGCCGTAGCATTTCTAAAGATAGCATCTCTTGAGATTGCAGATATTCTAAGTGCATGCCAGCTCGTGGCCTTCCATATCGCACAGCTTGTATGCACCATTACCTAGTGCATCCGTGACCTTATAGGGTCCTTCCCATTTGGGTCCAAGCTTGTCTGTGTCTTCTGCGTGGCTTGCATCATTGGCGCGGTATACAAAGTCTCCTGGCCTGATAGAAGTGTGTTTGACCTTTGCATCATAATACCTCTTCATCTTTGCTTTAGCCTTTGCTTCACGTATAGCTGCTTGTTCACGCCTTTCTTCCAGCTGATCCAAGTCTATGCGCCGCTCATCGTCATTTGTTGTGACGTTTATTTCCGCTGTGCGGATGGTTGGCATTCCAATTTCGGCTGGTATGACAGCTTCTGTCCTATAGACAAGAGAGAATGGCATGTCTCCGGTTAATTGTCGTGCGGTGCTCCCATAAAACATGTGATAATTCGTCCACCCATCTTCCTTTATGTCTGTCAAGGCGCGCTTTTATTCCTTCGCCCAGGCTGCGATTCGCGCGTTCAACCAAGCCATTGGTTTGTGGGTGCTTAACTGAAGCAAAGTGTTGTGTAATGTTTAATTGCGCGCACCAATCTTTGAATGGGTTATCACAGAATTATTTTCCGTTATCCGAAATAATCTCCCCAGGTAGTCCGAAGCGACACACAATGTTGTCCCACACGAAGCGTTTGACCTGGTTGCCGGTGATGCTCGCCACTGCTTTTGCCTCAATCCACTAAGTAAAGTAGTTTATAGCTACAATGAGGAATTTTAGCCCTCCTGCTGCAATTGGAAAAGGGCCTGCGATGTCAATGCCCCATTTATAGAATGACCATGGTGAGGTGATGGGGGTTAACTCTTGTTGTGGTCGGTGCGAAATTGGCCTGTGTACTTGGCAATCGTTGCATTTTTTTATCATGTCCCGTGCGTCGCGGTGCATAGTAGGCCAATAGTATCCTGACTGCAGGGCGCGCGCTACTACGGATCGTGGTCCTGAGTGCATGCTACATGAACCAGAGTGAATTTCTCGGAGTACATAATCTGCTTGAAGAGGTCCGACGCACCGGAGCCATGGTTGTAGGAATGAACGTCGATATAGGACGCCATCTCGGAGTTCAAATCTCTGCGTTGTGCGGCGTACCCTTCGAGCGTCCTTCTGATCTTGTGGTAAGATTCCTTTACTTATAAATTCAATGATAGGTGTCATCCACGTAGGGTCCTGTTCTTCTATCACCGTGGATATTTCCATCTCCAAGATTGATTTGTCTTTTAGAGTTTCCACCAATACCTGTTTTGATAGGTGTGCAAAGCTTGTAGACGCGATCTTGCTAAGCGCATCAGCTTTCCTGTTTTCTCCTCTAGGGACTTGTTTGATGGTAAACCTATCAAAGTTCTGAATTAAAGACTTGGTTTTTTCAAGGTATTGGATCAGTGTTCATCCTTAGCTTCATATTCACCTAGCACATGGTTGGCTACTAGCCTGGAATCTACATTTGCCTCTAGGTTACGTACACCCATTTGAGTTGCAATACGCAGTCCAGCAAGTAGGGCTTCGTATTCTGCCTCATTGTTTGTGGCTGTGAATTCGAAACGCAGTGCGTAGGTGAATTCTACTCCTTCTGGATTAGTGAGGATGAGGCATGCACCTGATCCATCCACGTATGAGGATCTGTCTGTGAATAGAACCCATGGTTCTTGCAATTCTTTCTTGCTTGCTGAAGGTGGAGTATCGGTATCCGGCTTCTCAACAATAAAGTCGGCTAATATCTGCCCCTTGATTGCATTGCGTGGTCTATATGAGCTGTTATACTCGCTCAATAACACACTCCATTTTTGTAGTCGTCCTAATGAGTCAGGTTTAGAGATAACTTGTTTAATAGGCTGGTCCGTGATTACAGCTATTGGGTGCGCCTGAAAGTATCTACGCGGTCTTTTAGCTGCGAATACTAGAGCTAGGACCAACTTTTCCATAGCAGTATAGTTAGTCGATGTCTTTTTGAGTGCCTTGCTTACAAAGTATATGGGTGTTTGAACGGAGTTCCTATCTGTCAATAGTACTGCGCTAACTGCTCCATGGGTTGCAGATAAGTACATGATCAACTCTTCCCCTGGTCGTGGTGCGACAAGTTTGGGAAGTGATGCAAGATGCTGCTTGAGTTGTTGGAAGGCTTCCTCCGCCTCCTCAGTCCAACGAAAGTCTCCCTTTTTTGTGCACTTCGTGAGTGTTTTAAAAAGAGGGAGTGACTTGTCCGCTTATTTGGACAGAAATCGGTTTAGTCTAGCTAACTTTCCGTTTAATGACTGGACTTTTTTCAATGTACGCGGAGAAGGGAGATCAATGACTGCTTTTGTCTTTTCTAGGCAAGGCTTAATGCCATCAGGTTCTATTAAATACCCAAGGAACATTCCTTCTGTCGCGCCAAAAGTGCACTTCTTGGGATTTAACTTCATGTTTATTTTTCCCAATGTTTTGAACGTCTCCTCAATGTCGCGCACCAATTCTTCCTCTGTGTGACTCTTTATAACGAGGTCATCAACATAAACTTCCAAGTTTCGACCTACTTGCTTCTCAAATGCTGTGTCCACCAATCGCTGGTATGTTGCTCCCGCGTTCTTTAGACCAAAGGGCATTTTTGTATAGCAAAAGACCCCTTGACTTGTGTGGAAGGCTGTTTTCTCTTCATCTTCTTCAGCCATCTGAATTTGATGGTTTCCTTTGTATGCGTCTAGGAAGCACTTAAAGGGATATCCACACATAGATTCTACCTTCCAGTCTATCTCTGGCAGCGGGTAGCAATCCTGTGGACATGCTTTATTGAGGCAGTGAAGTCCACGCACATCCTCCAACTTCCATCACTCTTCTTTACCATTACTGGATTATAAAGCCAGTCGTGATAGTAGACTTCGCGCATAATACCTGCGTCTACAAGTTTGTATACTTCTTCCAGGATGGCTTTTGCACGATCTGGAGCCTGGCTGCGCTTTTTCTGTCTGATTGGAGGATATCCTTGTCGGATTTGTAACATGTGCTCCGTAATAGAGCGTGGCACTCCAGTCATGTTCTTTGGTTCCCATGCAAAGATGTTTAGGTTATTTTGCAGGAGTGCGCACACAGCTGCTCTGCCTTTGTCAGACAGTGACCCTCCAATTGATAATTGCTGATCTGGGTAATCTGGGTGAATGGCAAATTTTAAGTTTGGTATTTTGGGTGCGCGTTGTTCTGGGAGATTCTCCACTTCACTGGCTACTGTGTTACACTCTTTTGGTGACACGGTGGTATTGTAGAGGGTGACAATGTGATGAGGCGAAAAATGAACCACTTTTAGGGGGTCATTTAAGCCCGGAATTGAATTTATTTGATCAAATATTGCCCTAAATCGTTCCTTTTGTGATTTTAGGTACTTTGGGAGAGAAATCTGGAAAAGGAAGCAATTCGGACGTTTTTGGAGCATAAAAGTGAAGAAAACGCCAAAGTCTTACTTTTCCTTGCTGGGAACAGTAGGTGACGGCCTCAAGAAGAAAATCCTGACGGCGTCAAGAGTAATTTTCATGATGGCCCAGTACAGAATTGAAGGCGTCACAAGATAGAGCGTCAAGAGTAAAATACGTGACGGGCTGGAAAATGCTATAACATGACGGCGTCAAAAGTAGATCAAGGCAGTCCGAGAAGTATTTTGGCGGCGAGATGATGGCGTCACCAATTTGTCTTGACGCGGTCAGCCTCAATTTCCTATATATAGTTTTCTAATTTTCATTCATAAAAAAAGAGAAGTTTTGGAGAAACCCTAAGGCCGAACTTAGTACGAATTTTACAGGTTTTTCAAGGGTTCTCAGCCCTTGATCCCTTTCATGTGTAATTGAGATAAGTATTCTTTTAATTCAATCAATATGTCTATGTGTTGGTTGTCTATATCTTGTTCTTGTCTTAATTCCATCATGCTAGGCTAGATCTATCTTGTGTTTGCTTAGATCTAATGAAACCTAGATGTTAATTATGTGTTGATTGCTTGTTTATGGTTTTATTGGATGAATTATTTCGATGTTAGGCTTAAGAAAACTGGCAGATCTCCAATTGGTAACATGCTTGAACGTCTTAGGAAACATGAACTGACGTGCACTAGGTTTTATTGGTTATATTTAATGCATGAGTAAATTCTAATGATCCCATGTTAGGAGCTTCTTAGCCGGCTCGACATAGGAGTGAAGTAGGCACTCATAGGATTGGGGAATTAAGTGCGCCACCCCATGAATGGTATTAAGGAATACAATCCGTCATCCATGCAACTATAACAAGTAATTAACGTGTAAAAGATATCTAGGGAGTAGTGAAATCTAAGTAAACACAACTTCTCCACTCATTGCTCACAACCTTAGTTAATATAGTTTGTTTTCATTTATAGTATTTTATTTTGATTGCATCTTTAGTATTGGGTTAGTTGACTAGCAACTAATTCCGCCCAAATCCTTCAAACCCCGAGATTTTTACTTGCTTTCTAAAAAATATAAAAATACAAAAATAATCATCCCTCATCTTTAGAACTAGTATTTTGGTTTTCTAATCCTAGCGACACTATTCCTAGCTGAATGATCAATCCCCCGGTACTTGTCACTATACTATACTACAACAATCAGGTACATTGCTTGGTGGGGGTTGTAAGCTTCTCAAGATCCCTTGAGAGGTAAAGCCTGGTGCGATTCCCACGTATCAAGTTTTTGGCGCCGCAGCCTGGGGAATAGTTATTGTCTAGGTTGGAATCTCTTTTTATTAGGTCTACTTGCTAGATTTCTTTCTAGTAAGATTTTATTTTTATTTTTAGGTTTTCTTTAGTCTATCTTATTTCTTTGTGTCCTTTGTTCGTAAACTAATTCGATGGATAACAATAACATTGATCGTTTGATTCCTGTTATTCGTGTTTTTCGTCGTAGGATTTTCCAAATGCCCGCCCCACTCCCTTTAGTGGAGAATGAGAACCCACCTAACCTCTCGCCCAACCACCACTTTGACAATAATTCTGAGTTAGAGGAGTCTGATCATGATGATGACCGTAGGGCTAGTCCCTTTTACTATTCAGACTCCGACGAGGATCGTGATGATGGTGATGTGATTAATGAGAATAGGATGGAGGAAGAAATAAACCCTCTTAGGTATGTTGACCCTAGAACCAGGATTGAGTGTGATAATTCATTTAACATGCAATTTCCTTGTAAGATCAGATTTAAGAGCTTTAACGCCTATCTTAACTCATCTCTTCCAATGAACATAATCTCGCGTAATGAATATAATAAAATCATGGTAGATGAGTTAGAATACAAAGGAGAAAACATTATTGCTAGGGCAATACCATTGCATGTGTTTGTAGGAAGCTTGGTTTATCTTGTTGAGTTCATGATTATGGAGAATCTAGGAGAATTTATTGATGATAAGTTAACCCAAGTTGTGTTTGGAAGACCCTTCAAATGGTTGACCAACCTCGATGAAAAACTCATAGAAGGGTTAATTACATTCTCGGATGGGGATGAAGATTTTGTCTATCAAATGCCTCGCACACACCCTAGGTTCAAGGATTTTTCCATGGAAAAATGTAGTAGGTATCCGCCCATAGAAATGCTAAGTGAGAATGATGAGAGAAAAGGACTTAAGTATACTCATGAAAAGAATAAAAGATACTATCGCGGATGTCTAGAGTTAGGAGATGAGTATAAGAAAGATGAGGCGACCATTAGATGGCTCACGTTTGGTTATGTGAGCATAAGCGACACACGGTAACCCATGACCTTGAGTCTAGCTACAAGACTCGTAAATAAAGAAAAGCGCTTCTTGGGAGGCAACCCATGCTTTGTGTGATTTTATTTTCTTTGTTTGTTATTTGCTTTCATATGCATGATTTATTTTTATTGTTGGTAGATCATGTTTCTCAATTAAATAGTGGAAATACTTTACTTTGTTGTTTTGGCCTAGTCTTAACTCCACCTAAAAGTATTTTTGCAAAAGATAAGTGTAAGGGGAAACCCCAAATATGTTTTTAAGAGATCATGATTCTCAACAATATTAAATGAACATGTGTACTAGTATTTGTTAGAGTCAAATGCTTGTATCGAGTCATAATGAAGCTTTGCAGGATTTTCCAGGAAGTAGGACCAAGTTTTTCCAGAAATTTTCCGGAAACTTAACATAAGAATTTCTGCAGGTCACTTCTGAAGGCGTCACGAGTTAACTCTTGACAGCGTCACGTGTAAAAATCTGGAAATTTTACCGGTTTTGTTTTTCTAATGGAGTCTTATGGTTTTTGTGAATTATTAAGTTTTATAATCGCCAGGAAATCTGCAAACTTCATTCCACAAGCATTATATCTTATTTTGTTTTCTATGATTTAGTAACTTATATAGATTGCCGCCGATTTTATGCGAGGTTGTCTTGTCTATTTTCTCAGGATTCACAGGTTATGTATGACAAGAAGATGATTTATATTCTGGAAGGTAAGCTTTGATTATTCATTTTCTTGGAGGAAGATTTAACCTGGCCACCTAATTATCCATACCGAGCGAATCAGGGGAGTATTTGATTTCATTCTTTTTACTTATTCACTTTTACATTCTTTACTTGAACATTGGGGACAATGTTCATCTTAAGTGTAAGGGGAGGGTAAAATGATGATACCTTACATGTACACTTTCGCTTGAGTTTGTTTTGTTTAATGGTAGATGTGTAATAAAACTATGAGAAATACTTGTTAGTGCAATTTTAGCGCCAAATTTAAATTTTTTTACAACATGTAGGAGTGAAACTTTAGCCATAGCAAGCGTCTCATGGATAGGAGATTGTATGACTAGCACATAACCGTATATTCAGAAAAATTTTCCACCCAAATACGTGAGGTTCGCCTTTAGATTTGATAGGAAAAGCATTTATTATTAGTGCTTATGAGTGTACCGGTAGCATTTAGGTTCTAGAACTTGCGTTAGTGATGCATCCCGAGACCGCTAGTGAGACTACATTCGTGTAGTAGGATTTACTACATGATAAGAGGCATTAGGATCACCCTTGTGTTAAACCCGTATCATGATTATTTGACCATTTAAGTCATATTACTTGGCTAATTAAGTCAATTAATTTTTCCCACACCTTAGCGTTGTATTCATTTTTAGTACACGAAACCCCTAGTACACCCCTCCGAGCCTATCTTTTCATTTATAAATTTAAGCATCTTACTTAAAGGAAGAATTTGTTACACCCCACTTAAATGTACAACCAAATCGCCTTAGCCTTCCGTATATGCGCTCATTTTTAGTGCATTATTGTTATTTGTTAAACCCTAAGTTAACTATCTAATTGATTACATGGTTGCTAAGTCGAGTCATATCCTTGTACATATTGTTTTGGGACGATTGGGACTCATGGGTAAAGTACTTATTTTATGGAGTAATGGGGAAGAACATCATTTATTACCCCCATATGTACGTAAATCTTAAAAGTGCTCCAAGTGTTTTGATTTTCTTAATTTGAGTCATTAGATTAGTTTATTGTAAAGTATGTAAAGATTCAAGTGTAAGGGGAATTTTCATTCCCTATGATGTATTATTTTGGATGGTAGGGTAAGAGTGTATGAAAAAAAAAATGGAAAAATCAAGAAAAAGTAAAAAAATAGAAAAAAAAAGGAAAAGAGAAAAAATATACGGACTACCATCCCTTTTTATTCTATGTTCATTCTATGTTTTTGTTATTTTTTATTTATTAGCTTAAGTCGAGTCTAGTCTTGGCTTAGCAACGCCATATTGTACATGTAATTAACCAAGATTGTTAGCTCGCTACCAGTAAAAAATTCCTTTATCCAACAAAACCGTGTATTTCATATCCCTACACCTAACGTTACAACCCTTTAAAAGACCTCTTTGATAGTTTATCCTAGGTGCTTACGCCATGTGGTGGAGGTTTGATCCTTTCCCAAGCCTATGGTAATCTATTTTGCTATGACAGGTAGTGAGAGATATCTTCCGTTTCCATATTGTAATTTATACTTTATTACACCCGAGAGATGTGAGTATCTAAATACTATTTGTGAGGTGCTTGTGTATGACCTCCGTGCTTGTCTATTGGTCTTTAGTGGAACGATTATTTTTTGTCATTACTTTTATATTAGTGTTAAATGACCCTAACTTGTATTTTGAGTAGAATAAAAGCGCATTTGCTTGGGACAAGCAAATCTCAAGTGTAAGGGTATATGATGAGGCGAAAAATGAACCACTTTTAGGGGGTCATTTAAGCCCGGAATTGAATTTATTTAATCAAATATTGCCCTAAATCGTTCCTTTTGTGATTTTAGGTACTTTGGGAGAGAAATCTGGAAAAGGAAGCAATTCGGACGTTTTTGGAGCATAAAAGTGAAGAAAACACCAAAGTCTTAATTTTCCTTGCTGGGAACAGTAGGTGACGGCGTCAAGAAGAAAATCTTGACGGCGTCAAGAGTAATTTTCATGATGGCCCAGTACAGAATTGAAGGCGTCACAAGATAGAGCGTCAAGAGTAAAATACGTGACGGCCTGGAAAATGCTATAACGTGAAGGCGTCAAAAGTAGATCAAGGCAGTCCGAGAAGTATTTTGGCGGCGAGATGATGGCGTCACCAATTTGTCTTAACGCGGTCAGCCTCAATTTCCTATATATAGTTTTCTAATTTTCATTCATAAAAAAAGAGAAGTTTTGGAGAAACCCTAAGGCCGAACTTAGTACGAATTTTACAGGTTTTTCAAGGGTTCTCAGCCCTTGATCCCTTTCATGTGTAATTGAGATAAGTATTCTTTTAATTCAATCAATATGTCTATGTGTTGGTTGTCTATATCTTGTTCTTGTCTTAATTCCATCATGCTAGGCTAGATCTATCTTGTGTTTGCTTAGATCTAATGAAACCTAGATGTTAATTATGTGTTGATTGCTTGTTTATGGTTTTATTGGATGAATTATTTCGATGTTAGGCTTAAGAAAACTGGCAGATCTCCAATTGGTAACATGCTTGAACGTCTTAGGAAACATGAACTGACGTGCACTAGGTTTTATTGGTTATATTTAATGCATGAGTAAATTCTAATGATCCCATGTTAGGAGCTTCTTAGCCGGCTCGACATAGGAGTGAAGTAGGCACTCATAGGATTGGGGAATTAAGTGCGTCACCCCATGAATGGTATTAAGGAATACAATTCGTCATCCATGCAACTATAACAAGTAATTAACGTGTAAAAGATATCTAGGGAGTAGTGAAATCTAAGTAAACACAACTTCTCCACTCATTGCTCACAACCTTAGTTAATTTAGTTTGTTTTCATTTATAGTATTTTATTTTGATTGCATCTTTAGTATTGGGTTAGTTGACTAGCAACTAATTCCGCCCAAATCCTTCAAACCCCGAGATTTTTACTTGCTTTCTAAAAAATATAAAAATACAAAAATAATCATCCCTCATCTTTAGAACTAGTATTTAGGTTTTCTAATCCTAGCGATACTATTCCTAGCTGAACGATCAATCCCCCGGTACTTGTCACTATACTATACTACAACGATCAGGTACACTGCCTGGTGGGGATTGTAAGCTTCTCAAGATCCCTTGAGAGGTAAAGCCTGGTGCGATTCCCACGTATCACAATGCCTCCTTCTACTGGGAATTTGAGCATCCCATGCGCTGTGGATGGTACAGCGCGCATGGATGATATTCCAGGTCTCTCGATGATGCTGTTGTATGGCGAGGGGGACTTGATTACCATAAAGTTCATCCAAGCTGCCGTAGAGTGCTGCTCATTACCTATGACCACGAGTAGGCGTAATTGCCCCATGGGCCATATCTTCTCTCATGTGAATCCTGTCAGCGATATCGTGGCTGGGATCAGCTGACTTTGTATCTCTGGTCGCAGCCTTTTGAAGCAATGCTCGTACATAATATCTGTGGATGCCCCTCCGTCTACATACATACGGTGGATATCGTGACCCTTTGTATGTATTTCAATGGCGAGTGGCTCCATTCCTGCGTTGTCCGCAGCGAGAGTTGGGAAGGAAATTTCATTCTTAGAGGAGAACTTTTGGCTGACTTTTTGCCTAGTTTTTCGCTGCCATGATTGTATCATGTAGATTGTGTTAGCCTTGTCTTTGGCTGTCTCCTTCTTGCCTCCATTATTTGGTTTTTCTTTTCCTTCCTTTATATTCTTAACGAGGTGATCCATTCTACCTTCCTATACCAGTTTGTCGATCAGTTGTCGTAGTTGGACGCACTCGTTGGTAGTGTGGCCCTTTTGTCCATGATATTCGCAGTATCCATTCCCCACGCGCCGGTCCTCGGGGGTGCGCATTGGTGGGGGCTTCGGGAAGTTTGCGCCCTCTGTTACGAATATCTCACTTGGTGTTTTCGTGAGGAGGTGTATTTGTCATTTTCTCGTCCACTTCCCTGGTCGCGATAACCCTTGTTGCGATTGCTACCCTGGTTATTGGATTGTCTCCTAGGCTGTTCTTGTTGCCTATAATTTGAGTAGCCTTTTTTACTATCTGCTGCTGCTGCTTCTCCTTGGATGAAGGACCTTGTGCGCTTCATTAACTCATCAAAGGTTTGGGGAACCTTATCATTTAATTTCCTGATGAGTTCTGGGTTATTTATCCCATTCATGAATCTTGATATTTTTAGCACTTCAGGACACGCTTTTACGTGTATACATTCATCTTTGAAGCGCTCCACATATGCGCTTGTTGATTCCCCTTGACGCTGTTTCACTCTGGCTAGCTCAACAGGGTTCTTGGCGCACTTCTTCCTTTGGGTGAAGTTCAAACGGAATGCTCTGCGTAGTTCTTCGAACCCGTTTATGCTTCTTCGTGGAAGCTTTCTAAACCAGGTCCGCGCGTTCCCCACTAATGTAGAGTTAAACATATGACACCACACAGGCTATGGCCAATTTTCGATGGTGGCAGCAGATTCAAAAATTTTTAGGTGATCGTCGGGGTCACCTGTTCCATCATATATTTTCACATTGGCATGCATGTGCCTCTTCTTATCATCCGAGTAGTCACTGATGCGCCTTGTGAACGCATCAATCTTTTGGCGGCGCCAAGGAAGAGATATGTCTTTACCTTCTTCCTCGCGACGTCCTCCTCTGGACTTCCAATGTACTGTTTCTTTTTCCTCGTTGTTCGAGGAGTCACTCGAGGAATAGTTGTCTCTTTTACGACATTTGCGCCATTTCTCCTCAGAATCTGAACTTGGAGGACTTTCACTTGGGGGCGCCCATCTCCCCAACCTATCTTGGATTCTTCTGCTACCAGACCTTGAAGAGCTGTCGCTCGCTGAACGTTGCCGCCCAAGTCTGTCTTGTACTCTGCGGTTACCAAGTCTAGAGTGGACGTTGGTGCGCATTCCATCATCTTCGTATTCTTCTGAGTACTGCGAATCAGATGTTTCATCTTCCGCAGTTTTTCTTCCAATCCTGGTGAATACTGGGGTCTACGTGTACCCTTCTCGCGCACCTCGTCCTGATAGCGTGGTGGGGGTGATTTACGCTCAGGACCAAAGTTTAGCCGGGCTTGCAGGGTCATACTTGACCTTCTCCTTGCTTCTTCTTGCATGAGGGCAGTTAGGGTATCATAATTTTGGGATACAAAATTACTTAACGTTAACTCAGGCGCATCCTCTTCCAGCGCAAGAATTTCTGCCTCAACATTAGGTGCCCTATCTCGGTTAGGTGCGCCAGGCGTCACAGTGTTGTCCACTATAGGTGCCGTTTTGTGGGGAGTATTGAAGAGGGTGCGCTGAAGTTCCTCAGTGTTTGGAACCATCGTGGTGGTCTGAGTAGTACTTACGGGCAACTCTATAGTTGGGAGGATTAGAGTTGAGCCCGTTTCTTGGTGTCCTGGCGCACTGGTTGTTCCAGAGGCTTGTCTAGGGATTGAATCTTGGTTTTTCCTCTTTTGGGAGTCACCGTGTGTTTTTCCAACTGCGGAGTCCGCTGGCTTGAATTTTTGTGCTTCGTCATTCTAGTTCTTAGTGTAGTGTCCCACGGATGGCGCCACTTGTTGATACAAAAGTTGGACGTTCCTTGTTTGGGTTCCTGCTCTCGTACCAATTAGATCTTAATGCTTGAAACCTGCGCACTAAGAAAGCAAACAAACACCGTTAGGCTTATCGTGGGATTATCTCCCACGATTATCCTCCGGCGTGAGAGTAAGTAATCGGTTTAGGGTTATGTATATGAATTAGGGTTATAGAGTCGTACCTTTACCGAGAGTTATGATATTGTTTATATAGGCACGGAATCCTTATTGGATACGTGTGCCTCACTTTTCGGTGTATATCCGGTTTGGATATATATCCCTTAAATAAGAGATATCCATATCATAACTATAAATAACTTTGGGCTTGGGCTTTCGTGAGCCCAAGCCGTTATCATAGCAGCCCAAATCACTGTTGTGATGGCCCACTCGTGGCAGGTTTGGGCCTTAGTATTGTCTATCATTTGGGTCCGTGACCCGAATATGGACTATACGTTATCAATGGAAATTCTGTTAAATGACAAAACAGTATGTTAAATGACAAAAACAAAAACATAGCAGAATTTCAACCAAAATTATCTTAAATGACAAAACACATACAAACATAGCAAAGGAGATAGTAATCTCAAAACTTTGATGGAAATTCTGTCCAGACGTGTCCAACTCTACCTTAATTAAAAAAAATTAAATTAAAATTAAAAGTAGCCGAAAAATATATTCCGTACGGGAAGGGTTGATTTTGAATAGATAACAATGTTTGTCAAACCGTCAATTACGCCCCCTAACTTTTACTTCTTTGTCTTTCTAGTCACGTGCAACTTTTTATTTTTAGTCAAAATTGGTACTGACAATTGCGTTTTTCTTTGACATTGCTCCCCTAGTTCCCTTTACATCCGTACCACCTCTAAATCCGTTTTTTTTTTTCATGCCCACCAATCGCTTTTGACTCACTTTCACTTTTAAGTATGAGTGTATGACCATATTGATCGATTTAGACGTCAGTTATAAACATGTAGCAATTCGGGTTGTTATAATTTTTATGAACAAAGTTTTCAGTTGCGCGCGTGCTGCATCGAGATGATTCTCGTTAGTTTAAATATTCATGCAAGTTTCTCTTTGTAAACATAAGAACTACAAAATGACCTCGCGACATTGAGTATAATATATAATTATATGGTCTCAACCACCACACAAAAGCTACGAAGTACAAAACTGAAAGGAGTAAATTTGAAAAAGTAAAATTTTTGTTAACTAATATTAGAGAAAAATTTTATGTAAACAAAAGTTTAAATAAAAGAAAAAGAGTAAAGAAAGTTAAAGAGGCTGTAAATTATTATTTGTTGAATAGCCAGAATTTTTGATAGTGGATATGAACAAGTTAGACACATTACTTATCTTACGTATTATTTATAAACTTGTGTGGTTACCAAAGGCGGAGCTAGAAATTTTCGGTTGAGATGACACATTTTGATAAATTTTAGAAATTATACTATAAATTGGTATTTAAGGAGAAAAAATTATGAAAAAAAAATCAAATATATTTGAAAATTTATACTACAATTTTTTTTGCTAAGGTTCCACTTGCCCTTTGTGCCCATCTTTTATCTCCGCCCATGGTGGTTACGTGTGCCAAGCACTTCTTCCATAGTTGTTTATCATATTATTTTTGCTTAAAGTGGTATTATAGAATGATGAAAATAATGAATTAATTACTTGAGAGTAAAATTGTCATTTTAACAAAAAAAATTATAAAAAAATTAATAATAAATATATTTTTCTTAAACTATACGTTTTTTCGATAATATTGGAGTCACAAATATAACTTGAGACATTATTAAAGTCAGGTAGAACAAAGCATGATTACTTGTTCTGGTTCACCGTCAACTTCAGCGTCTGATTCAACACCCTATTTTCTTTGAAATTAACATATTTAATGTTTCATCAAATTTGATTGTCATGTTTCTAAATACATGCTAACATGCACCTCAAATGTAGCAACATGGCGTTTCCATTACTACTTTAAACATAATTACCAACGGGTTTATGAGTACCCACCAACCCGATCGATTTGAAGTCTTTCGATTCAGCACGATTATAATGTCTTGTGCAACCCAGGTTGTCAAAGAATTGTGTGTGTATGTGTTAGTTGTAACTTGTACGAGATTGTAGAATATAGCAAGGTGTTTGACACGTAGGCAACAATGCAGCATAATGCTATACAAAACACATACTGAATTCAACTACGTGGAAGTTTTTAGAGTGTCCACGTGGGGATTGTTGCAAGATTTATGCTTAAATGGTTCTTTGTTTTATGTTTGATTCGTTGTTACAATCAAAGTTAACCGAACTATGTCTTGAAATGTGAATTGTAGGTTAAACAGTTGAACCACTTTGAGCATCTTTGATTCTTTGCTTCGTGAATGTTTATGTTTGTTACTGTAGTAATTTTTTTCATTTGCTAAACAAATAATATAAGTTATCCAAAACACATGGCCCGAGTCTTGTAGTCCACTCTTGGAATATGAAATAGTTGACTCAGTCCGTATGTTATTATTTTCATTCATCAAGGTATTGTATGCCTTCTTCATCAAAGCAGCCTTTTTATCTATTTTCATATCTACGGGTAATGTCTCTAATGCAGCATCACATTCCTACTGTACCATTAAAGCACATATCTTTATTTGCCATAACCCGAAATTATTCTTTTCATTGAATTTTTCAATGTCAAACCTAGTTATAGAACTAGCTATTCTTTTTATCCCTTGCTAAAAACCTTGTCAAGTTGTTTCTTAACCAACTTTACTGACAAGTTTCACAAGTCGTGTGCAATATTCTCCCTTGTTGCTAAAAACCTTTCTTGCAAATCGAATTAATTAGAAGAACTCTAAACCCTCGATTTCGAACAAGCAAATCTGATCGTAAACTTGAAACCTAAACTAATCACAATCAAACTTGAATCACAAGAATCACGCAACAAGTAACCTTCAAATTTAATCGTAGATAAAACTATCTCTACACGAAACCTTTTGAAGTTGTTTTTTAGTAAATAAATAAATTAGAAAAAAGAAAAAAAAAAAAAAAACACTAAAAAAAAACAAAAAAAAACCGTCGATCTCTTTTTGCAAACTGGGATAATTATTGTCTGAATACGATAAAATTAAATCGTCCCATGAATCAATATCTTTATCCAAAAGCAAGAAGGTCCCGCATGTGAAATTATTCCAAACAATTATTTCACAAATCACGGGTTTTCAAAAGGAGAATTGTCTTGATGTGCAAAAAGTCTTCAAAGGTGTGTAAAAGTCTTCAAAGGTCTTTATCATGTGTCAAAAATGTCAAAAGCAGCTATCTTTTGTCAAAAGTAGTTGTTTTAATTGACAAATGTGTCGGCCAATTGTGATAAAGCTAAAATAATGGCCTCTTCTACGTCATTGCTTACGTTTTTATTTTTGTCTGAAGGTTTGTAAGCCCATCTATATAAGGGCATAAGTTTCTAAGTTTGAAATCACCAATCCATCTACAATCACCACTACCACCACCATTGTAACAAAGCTTCCGCAATATTTTAATAAAAATGTGTGTTTTAAGTAATAACTTGTACTTTAAAGTTTTAGTTTTTGAGTTTTAGTACAAGATAAAAATTCCTGGCAACGTAATTTTTATCTTGGTATCAGAGCTTTGAATCAAAATGTTCTTAGCTCTATGGAAGGCTAAACCCCTAAGGTATATTCAGGAAAAACAATAAAGGTATTATTTTATCAATTTCTTGTGTTTCTACGGCAACATTTCTGTTTAAAACTTCATAAAAACCCTTGTTTTTAGATAAAAGACAGCGCAATTGCTTCTTTTAAAAAGTACCGAAAGAGTAGGAAAAATTTGAAGTTAACCGTTTGGTGAGTCTTAAACAAGTTTGTAGATATAACCCTTGAAGTTTTTGATGTTATGTCCGATCGCTTTGAGCAAGAAATACAGAATTGGTACGATAATTCACGAACTGTAGATCCTGAATATATCGTCTTTAAAGAAAATAGTTCTAAACCAACAACTATCGATTTAGCCAATAATTTAGTTTGTGTTTATAATCGTTTAAATCTCTTTTCTAAAGTAGCACTCAAAAATTTCAAAAATATTTCTGAAAAACAAAAAGATCTTGAGTCAAAATTCCAAAGTTGCCAAGAGAAGCTTGAATCCTGTGAGGAGTTGTTAAGAAAAACACAGAGTGAAACCAGAAAAAGCCTCCAACAAATCTCAACTGAGATCCAACAAACAAAACCACTCACTAAAAGAGAAGTCCTAAACCTTGTTCAAGAAATAGCCGAGCAACCAAAGTTAGTTGAAAAAGAAGCCCTTCGACTAACAGAAGACCTCAATCATAAAATCCAGAAGGTTGAACACCTTCTCCACGAAGTCAAGAAGCTCATCACCGGATGAGTCTTGCCAATCAAAAGGCAACTATCGAGTATCAAGAAGCTATACAAGCCACTGAAGACTTTGAGTCACTAGCAATTGGTTTTGCAAAAACAACTGATTACAAAGAAGGATTAGCTACTCAAGTAAAGGCTATCATAAAGCAAAACAACACCTTGCTTTACTTAGCAACTAAACAAAGTCAGAAGTTAACGGAGATTGAAGAAAAGTTTGACAAGCTCAAACAAGAAGTTCAAACTGTTATCAAGCAGAAGACTCAGCCCGCAGATCTCGAAGATTCAATATCAAGTTTAGCTAAAAGACTTGATAATTTCTCCATTAGTGGGAAACTTCCAACAAAGAAAAGTAACGGACAAATTTACGTCTTTGAAGATCCCAATAAAATCTTTGAACAATTCGGAAAGGAGTCAAAGAAATGACTTCTACAAGGCCAAGCGTCCTTAATAGAAGTTCTACGCAGACGCAAGCAGAACTTCCAACTCAAGAGGACCAGATATGTGGCTATCGACAAATGACACGAAGCCGATATCAAGCAGCCAGAACGACAAGAAGAGTGTTTGGAAGAAACAACTATAATCATACTCTTGAATCAACTGTAGACCCAGAAAGACAGCTTGAGATATCAAGAGAAAGACGAGCAAATCTTGTCCTAGCAGAAGTACTTTATTCAAATAATAGAAGTACTGCAAGACACAGAGTTTATGAGCACTACTCTGAAAGAAGGATCTTATGCCTTGGAGAAAACCAAATTAATCTCCAACTGTGTAACCAAGAAAGTTACCAGAGCCTGAGGACTTCAGGACTACAACATATCCATTTGGGGATATTCATGATAAGGCTTCATACACTCCACCGAAGAAGTGCTGGAACAAATGCTCTAGTTGTTCTCAGAGACACTAGATGGGAAGACAATCGACAAATCATTGGAACTATGGAAGTAGATCTCTCTGCCGGAACGCAGTTGGTCTACATGTTTCCTGACATGGTTCTGTTGATATAAATAATGTTTGTGAATGTTATTAATATTTCTCAATAAACCTATGTTTTGATAATCACAAAACTTAAATCAAATTAAGTCAAGAATAAGACATAAACAAGTATTTGGTGACAAATATTTACCTCTACATCTTATATCACTCAAGGTATGCATAAACTTAGTAACTTATGCATTACATGATCAAAGGAAATTTTATATTAATACATAACATTATATAAAATGATTTTAACATTTTATATATATATTTGTAAATCATTTTTGGTAAAGCTTTATTAAACCACAAAAATATGATTTCAAATTTCCAACCAAAAAGGGCAAATTTTATCCAGAAAAACTTTTCAAACGTTCAGGAGGGCAGCCCCCTTAATTTTACTAGGCGGCCCCCTTAATCATTAAGGGGACCGGCCTATAATTAAGGGGACCGGCACGCTCCCGAACAGTATTTTCTGGCCCTATAAATATTGGATCATTCCACATATTTTTCTCACCTTTTTGCACTATAAACTTTCTGATCCAATCTTCTTCTCTAGATCTAAAATCCTTTGATCATATATTTCATAAGTCTTTGTTTCCAAGTGATCCAAAGCTTCATCCATCCAAGTGCAAGAAGAAGAACACTTCTCTACATCCATCTTATTGTAGTGGTGTTGTGTATAGCTAGTTTCATATAGTACTAGTGATAGTTATTTGTTAAGGTGCTGTGTATATTTGTTGATTGTAGAATCTTGGTGTGTTGTAAACTAGTTTAGTAGTTGTGACTTAGTTGTGCATAGAAGAAGGTGTGAAGATTGACAAGGTGTGAAGACGGTGTGAAGTCTTGAAGAAGGTGTGAAGGTGTGATTAAGGTGTGAAGATCACGTGGTGTGATATTTGGTGTGAGATTAGTTCTAGCTACGATTAGAACTCGACATTTAGCTTAGTGTCGTTAACTTGTGTAAGCCAAGGTGTGTAAGGTTTCTCCACCATAAGGAGTTTGTTGACATAGTGAAGAAAACTCTCGAGTGTGGTACTCGGGGAGTGGAGTAGGGCAAGGAAGGTGTCCTTGTAGCCGAACCACTATAAATTCACGTGTTGTGGTTTGATCTTTCTAACTCTATCTTTTCTTCATTATATTTCAATACTTTCAATATTAGTTTAGACTTGCTTATATTGGTTGTTGCTTGAACTCACTTAAGATCGAATCGAAAGTTTTTATAACCTACAAAATATTTTGGAAATAAATTTAAAAGGACATAAAACTATTCAACCCCCTTCTAGTTTTCCACAATTGGTATCAGAGCCACGTCTAGCAAGATCTTTAAAATATATTGTATTTTAAAACTTGTAACGATCTATGGAATCTGAAAAATATTTAGAAGGGCAATCTATGCAAAGACCACCACTTTTTGAAAGTGATGGATTTTTATATTGGAAAAATCGATTCGAAACTTATGTGAAGTCAAAAGATCTAGATCTTTGGCATGTTATTACTAATGGTGATTTTTTACCGATTCAAAATAACCCGGAAACTAAGAAAGATGAAATCGTACCTTTTGAAAAACAAAATGATGATTTAAAAAGAAAACTTGCTAAAAATAATGAAGCAAAAATGGTTATTTATAATGCGCTACCACGTAAAGAGTACGAAAGGATCTTTATGTGTGAAACCGCAAAAGAAATTTGGAACTCTTTACTAATAACTCACCAAGGTAATAGTCAAGTCAAAGATAATAAGATAGATCTACTTGTTCAACAATACGAGCAATTCACGATTCCGAAAGAGGAATCAATTGACAATGCTTTTGCTAGATTTAACACTATCATCACAAGTTTAAAAGCACTTGATGAGAATTTTTCTAGTAAGAATTTTGTTAGGAAGTTTCTTAGGGCTCTTCATCCAAAATGGCGAGCTAAAGTGACGGCTATTGAAGAATCGAAGAATTTGTCAACTTTGCAACTTGACGAATTAATTGGAAATCTAAAAGTCTACAAAGTCATCATTAAGAAGGACTCCGAAATGGTCAAGGAAAAACGAGAGCAAAGCAAGTCAATCGCCTTGAAAGCTAGAAAGGAATCTAGTATCGAAGATAGCTCATCTTCCGAAAGTGATGACGAAGAATACGCCATGGCCATAAGAGATTTCAAGAAATTCTTCAAAAGGCGAGGAAGATTCGTAAGACAACCGTATGATGAAAAGAAAATATTTCAAAAGAGTAAAGATGACAAGAACAACAAGATTGAAAGAAAGTGTTTCAAGTGTGGAGATCCAAATCACCTTATTGGAAAATGTCCAATGATGACAAGAGATCAAAATCAAAGAGCATTTGTTGGAGGTGCTTGGAGTGATAGTGATGATGATGAGAATGAAACGACAAAGGAAGAAAAATGTCTCATGGCGAATACACCAAATGAGGTACGTTCCGAAACCGAATATTTTAGTGATGAAAGTATATCATTAGATGAAAAAGATCTAGATAATGAATATATTAAACTATGCAAATTAGGACAACTAGTAATGGCCAAAAACAAATCACTAAAATACATTAACAATCAATTAGAAAGTGAAGTACTTGAACTAAAAATTAAAATACATCAACTAGAAAAAGGTAAAGAAATTTTTGAAGAATGTAAATCATGTCAAGAGCTTAAAGGTGAAAACGAAATACTTAGGGAAGAAATTCGCAAACTTGACAAATTTGAAAATAGTAGTCAATCACTTAGTAAAATAATAAGTATTCAAAGAACATCCGGAGACAAAACCGGCTTAGGGTTTAATTTAAATGAGGCTTCAACAAGCGAGATTAAAAATGTAAAATTTGAAAGTGAACTCAACAAACAAAAACCTTTAAAATCTAATCCTAAGTATATACTTATTAATGATAAGAAAATACCTCTTGCCAACGATGAAGAAGTTAAAGATTTTTATAAACCGTCTTTAAAGACCGAAGTAGGATCTTCTAAACCCAAAATAAGATCTAAAACTCCACCACCTAGAAAACCAAATAATTCTCATCCTAGGTCTAAAACACCTCAACCAAGAAGAAATCAAAATAGACAAAACTATAATAACAATAGTAATCAAATGTGAAACTACCAACAAAGCTACAATCCTTGGGGCATTCTACCACCTTTCATGCACCCGAGTCAAATGTTAAACATGTTTGGACCAAACAACTTTGGACCAAAAGGACAATGGAGATCAAATGGCTAGACGAACATTCCTTGAGGCAATCTTGGTTTTTCTCTCAACATAGACTTTTTCAAAGTCTATATTTCATCTTGATGATGTTGAAGATTTCTTTTGAAGACCACCGGGTACGCCATTCTTTCACAACTCATTGCCATGCTTAGATAAATATGCATTGTTTGATTTCGTCAATTATTTAGATATAATTTGTTATTGTCTTCTATTTGTTAGAATCACATATATACTTATATATACATATATATACTATTATACGTAATATATTAAATATATATATATATATATATATATATATATATATATATATATATATATATATATATATATATATATATATATATATATATATATATATATATATATATATATATATATATATATATATATATTCACTTGTACATAACCTAGATACGTCATTTGTTGACTTTCTAGAACTCCAAGAAATCGTTCTTTATCGAACCCTTTCTTTCCCCCCCCCCCCCTCACGTTATTCTAGTAAGTCCTCTTTTAGGAGACTCATGATGATGAAGGGATATGAGTCAAGTGGACTTTTATAATATAAGAACGCCTTCGCACGTGAACACTATGGATGAAACAAACTCCTCTCGCCAACTATATCCTATCTCCGCTACTATCCTTCAAATCTCACTCATCAACCCATCTTTCAATCACATTTATACTTATATATATAAAATATATATATATATATATATATATATATATATATATATATATATATATATATATATATATATATATATATACACTTATTCACATATTCCCGAACACACCTCAAACCCTTCATCAACTTAACACTTTGGTCATTTTATCCAAAAATTGTCAAAGGTATATTTTAATTATCGAAACGGTAATTAAAAATTGTTAAGAATTTTATCATCGTGCCAATAGACGTTTACGTATTTTTGATATATTATAAATCTAATTATATACGTATAAATATTTTTGTTCCAGAAATGAATTCCGCGAAATTTGGAAAGTTTCAAAGGCGGCCCCCTTAATGATTAAGGGGACCGGCTTGTTATCGAGGGCGGTCCCCTTAATGTTTAAGGGGACCGGCCATCTGACACTTCCAAAATCGTTTTCCTCCTTAATTCCATTTCCAAACACTCCATTTACTCACTCACCTCTTCCCCTATACTGCTGTGAACGAAATTAAACCTCCAAAACCACCAAAATCCTTCACCAAATCACCAATCCGAGGTTATTTCGCAAGGGGCAAACATCAACCAAACATATAACAACATCTTTTGTAAGTTTTCCAACATGCATTTCATCACATTTCATTCGGTTTGGTGTCTAATCAATAATTATGCATTTTATTAAAATTCATTTTAATTCGATTTTAAGTGTTATTGAAGCTAGAAATTGAACTACCAAATGCTCCCCATAGGATTAGGATGATGTTTTGCAACTCAAAATTAGTATAACATATCATCTAGTCAAAATCATTAATCGCCCATAAACCCTAGTCGAATTTTATTTTTCAAAAGGCACATTGTTGATATAACTCTTAAAAACCATGTAAAACTTACTACATTACATTGTTTTAACACTCTAAACAATCAAAGCATGCTTTTCAAGTTGTTGTTAAATGGTTCATGAAGACAACATAGGCGTTTGGTTCATGAACAAACCATAACTATATGAAGTTATTTGAAACCTAAAACTAGCTTATAAGTTTTGTTAATAATACTAGAATCAATAGAGGTCATCAAGATATATAATCAATATATATATTGATATTTTTAGGATATTGTTATCTAGTTAAGGGAGCGTTTGGTTTATCTTTAAAATGATATTTTTGAAAACTAAAATCCGCATTTCAATCTTTTAAACAAGCTTATGTTGTGTCAAACTCTTACGAAATGGAAGATATATAATCTAATATATATCTAGCCTTATTTCGAAATGAATTATGATATCATACTCTTCGATATTATATATTCTAAACGAGTTTAAAATCAAAATAAAAGGAACATCATGAAACTACTTCATTGAATATTTTTTTTTGTGTCGAAGTAGAATTTCGTTCCACATATAGTGCATATAATTATATAAATATATAACATATGCATGATAGTTGTTTTTATATTAATTTTATTTTTGTTGTTATATTGTTTAGGTGAAAATGCCTAAGACCACGGTTGGTGATGTCTCCAAAACCAAACAATACATTTCAAATGTCTCTTCTACTCCCGGCATGTCTCCTTCAGTTGCATGTTTCTATCGTCCTATTGAAAATAGAAACATTCACGAAGGACGAATTGTCGATCCATCTTTCTATGAAAATGATCAAACCGAACGAATGTTCACCAATATTCGTTTTGAATGTCTTTTCCAAATCAACGAACCTATCATTCCTCGTTTTATCCTCGACTTCTATAGCCAAGTGACGGTGCAAACCAATCCCTATGGTCATCTCCTCATTTCCTTCATGATTCAAAATCAATTCATCACTCTTACTCTTGCTCAATTTGGGCAAATTCTTAGAATCCCATTCAACGGCCAAGCCGTTTTCTCAAATGAATGGGATCTTTCCACTCTTGAAAGAAATTGTCCTCAGGATGGCCCCTACTATTCTGAGCTTCCTAGTCCTGAAGACATTCGTCGAATGCTTGAACTAGAACGTCGTACGACTAGTCGAGTAATCAAGTCGAAGAATGTCGATATTCATGCCAATCAAATCCTCCTCAAAGAGCTAAGCCAAGATATGAAGAAGTGGGAAGAACTCATTCGAGAGAATGCGTTTGGTACTGGTGGTCACCGTGATCATGTCACGGCGAGCATTGCCCACATGCTTTATTGTGTTATTGCTGAAGAGCAATACAATTTGGCTTATCTTTTTGTTCATCGAATCATGTCCGCCAAAAACACCCCAAATGCCAATCTTCCTTACGGTATGTTTCTCACACGACTTTATCGTTATGTGATGGAACATTACCCACATCTTCAAAGAGACTACTACGTTCATATCCTTCCTACTTTGAACCAACTTACTCGTGTTCGTACTCGCCGTCCTCGTAGTGACAAAGGAAAATCTCGTGTTCCTTTGTATTCTAGGCCTTGTGGTTCTACATCTCATCGTGATGACGATGATGATGAGGAGGAAGACGCCTCACGTATTAGTACTCCATCCCCCACGACCTTTGTTGAAGATCTTTCCGATCTTGATGATACCGAGTATCAAATTCCTCTTCCTCATGAACGTACCGATGAGCTTCTCTTCACTCGTCAAACGTCTATCCTCAATCGTCAACAACAAATGCATGAAGAACTTCGAGGGGGATTCAAATCCGTTGGGAAGATGTTTAGGAAGATGCTTGGAAAGAAAAAGAAGTAGAAGATATTGACGTGTTGCTACTTGTTATTACTTGTTTCTTTTAGACATTTGTATGGTTTGCTATTTGTCCGATTTATTCAGAAATACTTGTGTTAATCTCTTGTGTTATTCGGAATGATGTTTAGACTTTAATTATTATCATGCTTCTATATTAATGTTATGCCATGCTTCTTTTCAATATGGATTATAATATGTTTATTTGCATGCAAAATTTGATTATATATATATATATATGTTTATATATCATCATTCCTAAAGTATGTACTCCTAATAGAGCTTGCTGGAAAAACACACTTGAAAAATCACCAAATTTTGCAAATTTTGGGTTTCTGGTCGTCTGGGAAAACACCAGATGGGCGGCCCCCTTAATTCCCTAGGCGGTCCCCTTAATTATTAAGGGGGCCGGCATACAATTAAGGGGACCGGCCATCTGGAACTGGGTTTACTGTATTCTTTTGCATCTTGTGAATCCTTTCTCTAGTTTCAGCTGCCATTTCCCATTTTGACCCAACTGATTTTAGAATCTCTTTCAACCATTTCAAACATTTACCTAAATCACCCATTTCCATACTATAAATTCCCTCCATTATCACCATTCTTCATCTCATCATTCATCATATCATCATGACTCCTCCAAGCACCTCAAACTCCAAAACTTCCAAGAAACAAAAACTTGTGGTCATTCCTCCAAAACAACTCTTCATTGACTTAACAAATGAAGACAACATAACCCCATCACCTCCACCAAAATGCTCCTCTCCAAGTGCACCTAATGCACCATCCAAAACACCTTCCACTCATGGAACTTCCTCATCTTCCTTACCCTCAACCTCATCAATCAATGACTACATCAATTCACACTTGTCACCACAAGTATCATCACCACTTCCCACACAAGAACCTATATCCACCCATCTTACAATCTCACTTTCACCAATAACACCACTTGATACTCAACTCTCATCTCCACAAATTACACCACCATACTTTGCCAATCCCGTACCTTGGAGGATGCTTGAATCACATGGTGATACTTGCCTTTGTTGTATCCACAACCGAACCATCATCTTTGGCCTTAAAGATGAAATTCAATATATGTTTTCATATATTGAACATTTGCTTACAAACCCACCACCACCTCCAACTCCACCATCCTCTCCTATAATTCCTCCACCACAATTCTCATCTACTCCTCCACCATCACCATCATGCTCTCCAAATTAAGCATTTGATATGCTTAATAAATAAAGTCTTTGCCACCCCTTTTGCTTGCAAGCTCTATGAAGTCCATGTACTTTTGCATGATGATGTATCTTTCTTGATTAATTGGCTTATGTATTTGCTATTATGTTGTTAGCTTATGTACTCGTATTGTTGTGTCTTAACACAACCATTGCTCTAATATGAATGTTTCTTTCTTTTCTCATCACCCTATATTTGTGTACATGTATATACTTGTGCTTCTAATATTTTTGTTTTGCAAGCATTCCATAGCTCGTTCTCTTGGTGCCCCCAAACGAGGGGGAGTACACATCAAGAGGGAGTTTCTACCCGTCAAAATTTTCACGAATGAAAACTTGTCGGCATAACCTTTTTGATGTTACAAAAAGGGGGAGAAGTACATATAAACTCACTAAAATACTTGTTTAAAAACTAATTTTTGAGTTAATGAGTTTAAGTTTTGTAATCATCAAAAAGGGGGAGATTGTTGATATAAATAATGTTTGTGAATGTTATTAATATTTCTCAATAAACCTATGTTTTGATAATCACAAAACTTAAATCAAATTAAGTCAAGAATAAGACATAAACAAGTATTTGGTGACAAATATTTACCTCTACATCTTATATCACTCAAGGTATGCATAAACTTAGTAACTTATGCATTACATGATCAAAGGAAATTTTATATTAATACATAACATTATATAAAATGATTTTAACATTTTATATATATTTGTAAATCATTTTTGGTAAAGCTTTATTAAACCACAAAAATATGATTTCAAATTTCCAACCAAAAAGGGCAAATTTTATCCAGAAAAACTTTTCAAACGTTCAGGAGGGCGGCCCCCTTAATTTTACTAGGCGGCCCCCTTAATCATTAAGGGGACCGGCCTATAATTAAGGGGACCGGCACGCTCTCGAACAGTATTTTCTGGCCCTATAAATATTGGATCATTCCACATATTTTTCTCACCTTTTTGCACTATAAACTTTCTGATCCAATCTTCTTCTCTAGATCTAAAATCTTTTGATCATATATTTCATAAGTCTTTGTTTCCAAGTGATCCAAAGCTTCATCCATCCAAGTGCAAGAAGAAGAACACTTCTCTACATCCATCTTATTGTAGTGGTGTTGTGTATAGCTAGTTTCATATAGTACAAGTGATAGTTATTTGTTAAGGTGCTGTGTATATTTGTTGATTGTAGAATCTTGGTGTGTTGTAAACTAGTTTAGTAGTTGTGACTTAGTTGTGCATAGAAGAAGGTGTGAAGATTGACAAGGTGTGAAGACGGTGTGAAGTCTTGAAGAAGGTGTGAAGGTGTGATTAAGGTGTGAAGATCACATGGTGTGATATTTGGTGTGAGATTGGTTCTAGCTACGATTAGAACTCGACATTTAGCTTAGTGTCATTAACTTGTGTAAGCCAAGGTGTGTAAGGTTTCTCCACCATAAGGAGTTTGTTGACATAGTGAAGAAAACTCTCGAGTGTGGTACTCGGGGAGTGGAGTTGGGCAAGGAAGGTGTCCTTGTAGCCGAACCACTATAAATTCACGTGTTGTGGTTTGATCTTTCTAACTCTATCTTTTCTTCATTATATTTCAATACTTTCAATATTAGTTTAGACTTGCTTATATTGGTTGTTGCTTGAACTCACTTAAGATCGAATCGAAAGTTTTTATAACCTACAAAATATTTTGGAAATAAATTTAAAAGGACATAAAACTATTCAACCCCCCCTTCTAGTTTTCCACAGGTTCTAAGTATTAACGACTTCCACAACCATGTAGAAGTTGCTGTACAAACCCATGGATACGAAACTTGGCAAGGAGGAGAAAGTAATCTGCTAATCACAATAGCCATGATAGGCAGATTATCAAACACCAGTTATATGGGATTCCAATACAGCGCAGAAAATGTTGTAGATCACCTTACAACAACCGGAATCACAGCAATACCTGGTGATAGAAGAAGTATAGAAGAACTGGAAGGGATGATCCGGAACTTACAGCCATCTGAACAAACCTCTGTACGAGTTCCATCAAGAGTTGCAGTAAATGAAAGGCTTAACAGATCAGTAAGCCTTCGATTTGAAAGGTATCGACAAGTACCTCAGCCACCAAGATACTCGGTTGACCAAAGAGATCGAGAAGTACCAAAAAACGACCATCTAGATGAAGACGAAGAGCACTTTATAGGAATTTGCTTACAAAATCCTCGAACAAATCACATTCCTTGTGGTATATGTTTTTGTGAGGAATGCTTAGAAGATGCAAGGATCCTAGAAGAAGAGCCACTAAATAAAGCTAGGCGGTCTAACAAACCAAAAAGACGAAAGCAATGAGAAAACTGGTCGACACTTGGTGAACCATCTGGAAAATGGGACTATTATGTCAAGTATGATGTCCCAGAAATCATTACTCCAATAGAAGAGATTGCAACAACTGGCTGGGGAGATGAATTCTCAGATGATGAAATCACCCCAGGAAAAGTAACAATTGTGGAAGAATCAAGTGATTGGGACGATGATGAAAGGAGTGGCGGAAAGATCCTTGTCCAACGAGAAGAATTTTCAAAAAATCAGCAAGACTTTCTTGATGAATACTTGCCACAGTGGGATGACAAACTCGCCACACAAAAATCAGAGTCTGAATGGGCAAACCCATTCGCAGCGAAGCATGGTGAGGACCATACAATTCTTCATATTTCCAAAGAAGATGATGATGACAATCTGCCAAACCCAAAGTTTCGAAACTTTAAACAAATGGCAGAACAAATTGCTAATAAACATGAAGAACATGCTTTTCCAAACACAAATGATGCAGAATCTGGTGCAAGCTATCAACCTCCAAACGATGCAATATTAGGACCAGCTGTCTACCCTCCAGCAAGGCAAAATCCACAGCCAACTTATAAACCAGACTACCAGTTTGGTTATCCTCAAGGAAGAAGCAATATTTTTAATGAAGGATATGGTGAATATCACAATTCACTGTGGACTCTGCCACCAGCATGGACGGAATCAGGAGTAATGCTTGTTCTACCAGCAGATCCAGGCTTATGGTCAGATGTGATAGCAAGATGGGAGTCTATAACAATCAATAGGCTCAACAGTCAAACATGGACTGACAACAAAGCAAAATTAGCCTTTGTGGAGAATCTTCTTGGAGAAAGCGAAAAGTTAATGTGGCAACAATGGCGAACTGCATATCCTGATGTGTATGCTGCCCTTGAAGCAATTGCTGATGAACCACAAAATATAACATCACAAGTAAGGCAGTTAATACTGCTTGAAGACCCGTATCGAGGCTCAACTGATGAACAAGACAGAGCCTACAGAGATCTAGACAGGATAACTTGTGAAGAAACCAAGAACTTGTGGTCATTCTTGGAAGATTTCTGGCAGTTAGCAATAAAGTCAGGAAGATTGTACTTCCCTTCAACAACAGAGAAACTTTTTGCTAAACTACAACCTTCTTTATCCAAGAAAGTGGAAGAATCGTTTAAAGCTAGACACCCTGGTCTCAATGCAGGAGTTCTGCCTGCAATCAAGTTCACTCATACTTTCATCTCAGAAATGTGCAAAGATGCAGCGCTTGCCAAGGAACTCAGAGATTTATCTCTTTGTTCAGCCATACCAATTCCTGGTTACTACAAAAATAACAGGAAGAAGTATGGAATGAGAAAATCAAGAACATACAAAGGAAAGCCACATGGTTCTCATGTAAAACCATTCAAGGTAAAGTACAAAGATGACAGAGGACGAGTCAAGAAGTGCAAATGCTTTATTTGTGGAAAGGAAGGGCATTTTGCAAAAGATTGCAGAAGCAAGCAGGGAAATATTGCAAGATCAGCTGTTTATCAAGAACTGGATCTTGATGATAACTGGGATATTGTCTCAGCAGACTTTGACGACACCAGTGTCTACAACATATCAGAAGGAGAAGGTGATACTCATCAAAGTATCAGTGTTATGGTCCAAGATACTCCATTTGAAAAAGCAGCTTTCACAATAACACATGAAGTTTATGAAAGCAACAGTGAAGATGAAAGAGAAAGTGATCAACATAGTCATTTTGCTTTCATGTTCCACCCAGGACCACCAACAAAAATAGTAGACATGGTTCAGTCCGTAGGATCGTGGAAACCAAGCAAAGAATTACCAGCTCAAAGTAAAAATTGGGAGCATGATTGGAAAGAAAACACGATTACAAACTACACAATCTGCTATTTCTGTGGAATACTAACCACAGACATATCAAGACTTAACTGTCCAAAGTGCCAGCTGACAACATGCGCCCTTTGTGCAAAAAATTATCTTGGCAAAACAGTTAATGTCAAAAGAAAGCAGCAGTGCAAGCCAGATGAAGAAATAAGAAGGCTTAAAGCACAACTGGAAGAAAAAAAAGAAGAAGGAGAAAAGTTCCAGTTCTCTAGTGAAGAATTCCCACCGTTAAATGATTCTCACATAGCAAGACCCTTCATGGAAGCAGAGATTCATTACTCTGGAAGTGCTGCGACAATTCCAAAAATTAGAAAGATAACTAACTCACTTTACAATGTAAAAGTTGAGTTTGATATCCCTAATTGTCCCGCGTTTGGAATCGGTGCAATAATAGACACAGGAGCATCAGCATGCTGCATAAATAAGAGGGTAATTCCAGAGGAAGCACTTGAACCTTTAAACCACAACGTCTTCTTCAACGGTTTAAATTCAAGACAACAAGCAACTCACAGAATAAAGTCAGGCTCTTTCCTTATTGAAGGAAACAAATTCAAGATTCCCCTCATATATGCATTTGATATGCATGACAGCAATGGCATAGAGATGCTGATAGGAGCTAACTTCCTAAGGTCCATGAAAGGAGGAATTCGCATAGAAGGAGATGAGATAACCATCTATAAGAAGGTTACCAAGATCAAAACTTTAGAACAATCTGAGGTTGCTGAAGTTGCCATCACTGAACTCGAAATAAGTGAAGAAGATTTCCTTGAAATAAATGAATCTATTTATTTCAACCAAGAAGGCAACAACGCATTCCTAGAACAGTTTAAGCCTGTCATTGATAGGTTAAAGCTTCAAGGATACATCGGAGAAGAACCTCTAAAGCATTGGAAGAAAAATAGTGAACTTTGTAAGCTGGATATTATCAATCCAGACATTACCATTGAAGACCGACCATTAAAACATGTGACACCAGCCATGGAAGATTCATTCAGAAAGCATGTTGATAGTCTTCTTAAAATTGGTGCTATTCGTCCAAGCAAAAGCAGGCACAGAACGATGGCGATGATCGTAAATTCAGGAACAACAATTGATCCTGTAACGGGAAAAGAAATCAAAGGAAAGGAGAGAATGGTGTTCAATTATAAATCCTTGAATGATAATACATACAAGGACCAATACTCTCTACCAGGCATAAATACGATCATTAAGAGAATAGGAGGTGCGAAAATATTCTCAAAGTTTGATCTCAAATCAGGATTTCATCAAGTCGCCATGGATGAAGAATCAATACCATGGACCGCGTTCTTAGTACCTGGAGGACTGTATGAATGGATGGTTATGCCATTTGGTTTGAAGAATGCCCCAGCAGTGTTCCAAAGAAAGATGGATAAATGCTTCAAAGGAACAGAATCATTCATCGCAGTATACATCGATGATATACTGGTTTTCTCAAAAAATGAAAAGGAGCATGCAAAACACCTGGAAAAGATGTTGAAAATCTGTGAAGATAATGGCTTAGTTTTATCTCCAACAAAAATGAAGATCGCAGTTCCAACGATAGACTTTCTCGGAGCAGTCATAGGAAAAGGAACCATAAAGTTACAACCACACATCATAAAGAAGATTGCTAACTTCAATGAAGAAGAATTAAAGACAAAGAAGAGGTTAAGGTCATTCTTAGGAATCCTTAACTATGCTCGAAGTCATATCCCAAAACTTGGGATACTCCTAAGACCGCTATATGAAAAGACAAATGTTCATGGAGACAAAAGGTTGAAGCCCTCTGATTATGAATTAATCAAAAGAATCAAAGTGCAAGTTCAAAATCTTCCAGATCTTGAAATACCGCCTGAAGATGCCTATATCATCCTAGAAACAGATGGATGCATGGAAGGATGGGGAGGAATAGTCAAATGGAAGAACAGTAAGGAAGGACCAAAAAGCTCAGAAAAAGTTTGTGCATATGCTAGTGGCAAATTCTCAACAACCTAATCCACAATTGATGCTGAAATCAATGCCTGTATCAATGCTCTGGAGAAACTAAAAATCTACTACCTTGATAAACAAGAAGTAACTCTGAGAACAGATTGTCAAGCAATTATTAGCTTTTACAACAAAGCTAATAGCAACAAATCCTCAAGGGTTCGGTGGATCAAGTTTGCAGATGCAGTCACAGGAACAGGCGTCAAGATTAACATAGAACATATAGAGGGAAAACATAACACGCTAGCTGATTCTCTTTCAAGACTTGTTAATCTTTGTTTTGAAGAATGCACAGGAGAAATGAAGCAATTAGCAGCAGCAGCCCTTTACTCAGTGGAGGAAGTTCTACAGTCCCCCTATGCCTCTTAGAAGAATATGAAGATCATTTGCGAAGAAATCATGAAGACTTTCAACCACTCCCAAGAATCTTTACTAAAACGATCTTTACTCATAAAGAACCAGGAGCAATGTACTGACAGTACCAGCTTAGAGCCAATCAAAATCCAATCAGAATGGATAAATCTGATGCATGGAGATCAGTCGTCCAAGATATCGAACTATCAGCAGCAAAAGATGCAGTCAAAGCAATGCGAAACCTACAAGCAATCATACAGTGCAAAGCCCAAGTCTGCTTTGGAAAGTCAACAAAAGACAACCATTGGTCTGACCAAAGGGAAGATGTTCGAATCCAAAACAAAGAAGCCCGAAGAATCCTCATCGAGCTGGAAGCTCTCGCACAAAGATTGGGCCGCAATAATATCTAAGCCTATGGAAGTCCAAGACAAGAACCCAAAAGAAAAGAAATGCCACTACAACAGAAAAGGATTTCTAGTGGACAGTGATGACGATTCAATTTTTATCGTGGACCCTGGGATGATTATTGTCTGAATACGATAAAATTGAATCGTCCCATGAATCAATATCTTTATCCAAAAGCAAGAAGGTCCTGCATGTGAAATTATTCCAAACAATTATTTCACAAATCACGGGTTTTCAAAAGGAGAATTGTCTTGATGTGCAAAAAGTCTTCAAAGGTGTGTAAAAGTCTTCAAAGGTCTTTATCATGTGTCAAAAATGTCAAAAGCAGCTATCTTTTGTCAAAAGTAGTTGTTTTAATTGACAAATGTGTCGGCCAATTGTGATAAAGCTAAAATAATGGCCTCTTCTACGTCATTACTTACGTTTTTATTTTTGTCTGAAGGTTTGTAAGCCCATCTATATAAGGGCATAAGTTTCTAAGTTTGAAATCACCAATCCACCTACAATCACCACTACCACCACCATTGTAACAAAGCTTCCACAATATTTTAATAAAAAGGTGTGTTTTAAGTAATAACTTGTACTTTAAAGTTTTAGTTTTTGAGCTTTAGTACAAGATAAAAATTCCTGGCAACGTAATTTTTATCTAGAAAACAAGTATGTGTCACCTTTGCCGACTTGTAGTATTAAACCCACATGATCAATATATTACTACTATATTCTTAGTTTTTTACTCCCTCCGTCTCAAAAGTAATATCAGGCGATAAAAATCACCAAGTTTAAAAAAATGAGACAGACAACTATAAATCTCAACCGAGTAAATTACATAGATGGTCCCTGTGGTTTGCCCGAAGTTTCACCCACAGTCCCTGAAAGTTAAAAGTTGCAGGGATAGTCCCTATCTTTGAAAAGAATAACACTCATGGTCCCTCCACCTAACTGGTGTTAGTGGCTTCCATTATCTTTTACACGTTAGTCCCTTTTTGTTAAATATTATTGCATCGTTAGTCCTTTATAATAACGGCCGTTTATAATTTGAAGTTTTTCGAATTTTTCTTACGTTTTCATCCGTTTTTATACGATTTCGTCCGTTTTTCTTACGTTTTCATCCGTTCTCATGCGTTTTTATACGTTTTCGCTCATTTTTCTTACGTTATTGTTTGTTATCCTACGTTTTCATCCGTTTTTATACGTTTTCACTTGTTTTTTACGTTTTCCTTTATTTTTCTTAAATTTTCATACGTTTTTATCCGTTTTTATACGTTTTCATACGTTTTTATCCGTTTTCGTCCATTTTTATCCGTATTCAAGCTTCGTATGATGAGTATGACTATGCTCAAAACTTTGATCACGGATCGGAATGGAGAAACGAGGTTGATATTTTGCCTAGATCATTTTCTGTTCAATTTTTATCCGTTTTTATAGATTTTCATCCGGTTTTATCCATTTTCGTCTATTTTTATCCGTAAGCCACCACCACCACCAATAAAAAAAATTAAAATTTTTTTTTCTAAATTTTTTTTTCAAATTTTTTTTTGTTCGAAATTTCTAAAAAAAATTTAATTTTTTGTTCGAATTTTTTTTTTCAATTTTTTTTTTGATTTTTTAGAAAAAAAATGATTTTTTTTATTGGTGGTGGCTTACGGACAAAAACAGATAAAAATAGACGAAAACTGATAAAACCGGATGAAAACCTATAAAAACGGATAAAAATTGAACAGAAAATGATCTAGGCAAAATATCAACCTCGTTTCTCCTTTCCGATCCTTGATCAAAGTTTTGAGCATAGTCATACGAAGCTTGAATACGGATAAAAATGGACGAAAACGGATAAAAACGTGTGAAAATGTAAGAAAAATAAAGGAAAACGTATAAAAACAAGCGAAAACGTATAAAAACGGATAAAAATGTAGGAAAACTAACAATAACGTAAGAAAAACGAGCGAAAACGTATAAAAATGCATGCGAACGAATGAAAACGTAAGAAAAACGAACGAAATCATATAAAAACGGATTAAAACGCATGAAAACATATAAAAACGGATGAAAACGTAAGAAAAATTCGAAAAACTTCAAATTATAAATGGCCGTTATTATAAAGGACTAACGATGCAATAATATTTAACAAAAAGGGACTAACGTGTAAAAGATAATGGAAGCCACTAACACCAGTTAAGTGGAGGGATCATGAGTGTTATTCTTTTCAAAGATAGGGACTATCCGTGCAACTTTTAACTTTCAGGGACTGTGAGTGAAACTTTGGGCAAACCACAGGGACCATCTATGTAATTTACTCATCTCAACCACTCAAATAGAATATTCATCCATTAAATTCTCTTTTTCTTATTTAAAATAAAAAGTGGACAATTATTTTGATACATCCTAAATGTGGACAATAATTTTGAGACGGAGAAAGTAATAACCAGCAACCACGTCCCTTTGTTTATTCTACTTTGTCTTCTCCAATTGGAAAACCTGCTACTTCTCGCGAACTTGAACCTCGAACAAGCTTAGCACCTCGAATTAACTTGAAACCTCAATCTAGCATTCAAACTTCGATGACCACAATAACCGCAACTCTTGATACCACTTATTGGAAAAACCTTGTCAACAAATTAAACCCGAAGTTCGATCGTAGAACGCTAGATTGCGATTTGTATCGAGCACAAGTAGCAAACACGAGAGCACGAGAGAACATACAAGAATATGCACACGATATACCCTCGTACCAAACGTTTATTAAATTACCTCATAAAGCTATTACAACGAGGAAAAAGAATGAATAACTAGCATCTCCTCTCATCTCTATTTACAAAGATGAGGGGGTAGAAACTTTAGCTTGCCTTACACTCCAAGCTAACTAATCCTAGTTCTAGTCTACCACCCAATCTAATTACAAAGTATGCTTAAGTCCCTAATCTATGTTTAAGTTTACTACTAATACTCTACAAAGGCTTAAATGTCTTTGCAAACCGGTCCTTCGAAGACTAACGATGTAACAGAATATAATTTTTAAGGACCGATACATAAATACATATATACATTTATCAAAAGTATAACAGGGCCAAAACACTCCCGCAGCAACGTAAGGATCACCCACTTGTTGTGGCTGTTCATGACACGAAAACAACATTATTCGGCTAGGATTATAAAGATGTGATGTTGAGTCGTTAATAATGAGGTTATTGGTTGTTAATAATTCTTAATCAATATTTTTAATACATTTTGGCAAGTATTGGATTAGTATTATAGTGCTTGGAGACCAGGGTGTTGTAATGTTATACCACCGTCAAGGTAACATCGTTAGATAAGTCATTAGCAAATAAAAACCGTTTACAAACTAATAAGAAAAAAGACTTTTGCTATACCCTCCTATCATATCATCTTACAAATCATTTTACACACAATAATATTATATAGTTTTTTCCTACTCATTCTTTCTCTGTATCCAAACCATAAATTTTGACAAATGTCAGTATTATGTGAGTTGGCACATTTGTAGGCACATTTTGTAAGAATGTTTAGCATTTCTTATAAAAAAACTAATAAAAATAAAAAAATAAAAAAACTTTTGGAAACTAATTATGGGAAATTGTCAGACTGATGGCTCTACAGTGACCAGTCTCATAGTTAACATGTGAGAGATAAAATCGGTATCAACGATTAGGAAATTGTCAAACTGATGGCTCTTTAGTGACCAGTCTCATAGTTAACACGTGAGAGATAAAATCGATTAACATATGTCACGATATGATGAACTCGTATTGGCTAAATTAAAGACTAATAAACCCACACATGTTGATACTTTGTGTTGCCCTGTTAGAAATGAGAGTTAAAGTGTGATGATAATCATTGATATTTGATTGAATCGTGTATAATTTATTTTTCAAATAAAGTATTTCGACTTGTATTGCCTAGATTACATGAAATCTCTATTGGGATAAGACGATCAAAGCACTCTATTTCTATGCACAAAAAATAGAGCAAAACAAAAAGAACTTTGAGTTTTTCGTTAATGTCAAATGAGACAAAAAAAAAACTTCTGTTATTAACAGATGGCGATTAAGACAGTTAAAAACGGTTGGATCCCAACATTTATGACTGTTGGCCATCATATGCAATCGTTGGGTAACTAATTTGCAGCACCAAAATATACCGTTTGGGTCGGGTGCTGCACCAAACCCAGCTTGAGACGCTGCCCCCCAGTCCCCAGCAAGGGGCGGCTTCCCCTCAACTCCTGCCCGCTCACTTGGGAGCGGGACCCCAACGAGAGGTGCTGCCCCCTTGACCCTGCAAGGAGGTACAACCCTAATGACCAATGCGTCTTTGTCGTGATAAAAAAATATATTAACTCAAACATATGTGTACTCCACACTTTTCTTACTCGTATTGGTTCTTAATATGAAATCACGGGTGTTTAGTAAATCATAATTACCTGAAAGTCATGATTTTGAGTTGTTTATAGTGAGGTTATTGGTTGTTAATAACTCTTCATCAATAATTTAAGTGTTGTAAAACAACGAGGTTAATAGCACAATAAGAACAATAAACAAGAAAATATGAAAAAGTATGGAAGGGGAAGATATAACTTATTGCTGGTGTTTCTCATATCACATTAGGTGCCTCTATTTAGGTCATGCTTGGCAACAAGCGTTAAGGAAGCGTTTAGGAGCGACAAGCGGTAAGCATTTAGATGAAAAGCTTGTTTGGCAACATCTCTAATAGCGGTTGAAACTATCCTAACCGCTCTAAAATAAAATGCTTCTTGAGTGAGCTTTCCAGAATTGCTCCAAGCATTTAGATACTGAAATTACATATATACCTCTATTTGTTTAATCATTTATTTTATTTTAATGTGTATATGACCTTTTTCGAAATTTTACACTTTATAATTACTGTTACAGCTACGTTACTAAACATGTTTTTTAAATAAACAACTACTGCTTACTGCTTATAGCTTATTGCTATTGCAACTGCTTACTGCTTACTGCTTACTGCTACTGCTACTGCTACGTGTCGCCAAACATAGCTTTATAAGGACATCAACATTAATGAGATTAAGTACAATATTGGAAGTTACAAAATAATCATAAAGGTGGAGGTTACTAATAAAAGCCACTCAATAAAATATTTCGACTTCTTTAATATGCATGTTTCTATATTCAAGGTAATACCATATTAAGGCACTGTACTTGTTAAAAAAAATCATTTTTGAGTATCAAACTTTTTTTTTCCTCATTGGGGTACTAAACTTGTATTTTTGGCATCTTTTACGTACTTTGGGACATTTTTATAACATTTTTGCCCTTGGATTTTCAAAAATTTGAGGGGCAAAAACGTCTCAAAGTGCGTAAAAAAAGCCAAAAATGAAAGTTTAGTACCCCAATGAGGGGAAAAAAAAGTTCGATACTCAAAAATGATTTTTTTGACAAGTATAGTGCTTTAATATGGTATTACCCCTTCAACAAAATAAACAAAATTTAAATAAACACCGTCTCGACGTGATGGTTTGGAACAAAATCCCTTGCTTATACTATAAATGAAAGTATTAAAATCAACATGATATTACTTATCATTCAAGTTTGCTTATAAGTTTTACGCATCCAATTTCCTTTTTTTTTTTTTTTTTTTTTTTTTTTTTTTTTTCTCTCTTCTTCTTCTTCTTTTTTTTTTTTTTTAATTGTATCAAAGTTACCGTAAAAGCCGACTTTAGTTTAGAAAATGTCTACTCTTCCAACGACCAGGGACGGAGCCAGGAATTAGGAATAAGGGGGCCGGATTTTTTTTCTCAAGCTAACAAAGTAATTTAACTAAAGGTTAGGGGGTCTGGTGAGTGCTTATTCACTCACAATTTTATGGCCAAAAACCGACCCAATACGACTTATTTGAGCTAATAAATGCCAAGAAAACACGTGTTTGTATGTTGTGAATGTGCAGGAACGGATTTATCATAAAAAGACGCAAAATCACACGAATACCGGAAAAACGGGCATGAGAGTAGAAGTTGGTCAAAAAGTCAAAGCCGGGGATCCAAGAGGCAATTTCAGTCCTTCATCTATTCAGACTTGGCAAGATTAGTCCCTGATATATTTTTAAGGAAATTTCACATTCAGCCCTTGGAATTTGAAAGTTTACACAAATGACCCTTGGACTTCATTAATACCAATTCTGAAAATAAATACAAGACCTGGTCCAAGTCCATTTCTCACAAGCCCAATCCTATATTTTTACCCACTATCCAAGCCCACTTATTTTTCGGTCAATTGGTCAAAGTATCAATGAAAAAATAATAAAACAAAACACGTTTTTAGTTTTCCCCATTTCCCCCAAAATCCCAGAATCCCCAAATACCCAAATATGAACCCTAGCCACCTTAAGAATCAAATTGGCTCGAATCACATGTAGCCACAACAATTAACTAATTAATACCAATCATTAGAGCTTCTAGAAGCCCTCACGTGATGTATCATGTGTCAGAGAGATGGAGTGGAGCTGTGTTAGCACTTTGCATAATGCTATTGGTCGACACGCATCACCAGTACGCATTGGATTCAGTTTCTAGAAGCTGACAAGTCAGAGAATGTAAGAGAGGACAGATGGAAGAAGCTAATTGGTCAGGCCACATCACTGATTTGATCCAAGGGTTGTGATGAATTGAAAGAAGCACAAATCACATCTGATGGCTGATAAGGGATTAAAAGAAGCACAATAGTGGCTCGGATTGCCAACATGGATTCAGACCCCAACTCCTCACTCTGCTTCTATAAATAGTGGTAGATTTTTAGCTCAGGGTGTGTAGTTTTTAGTATAAGAAAGTGCTGTCAAAATTTCTTTAGCATGTATTTAGATTAGTTAATGTAATGTTTACTTAAATTCCTAATAAAATTCTCAGTTTGCTTTCATATCTCTTAGTTTATATTTCATTTTTTAAACTGCTTATTCTGTTTATTGTTTTAAGTTTTCAGCTTATTCCAGTTAACTAATAGCTAAAAATCATTTCTCTTATTCAGTTTCAATATAACTTTGTCATAAAAAATAAAATTCATAAAAAAATAAAAAATAAAAAATAAAAAATGTTCATTATCAGTCTTACTTTAGGTCTTAAATAAGCTGATCACAGCTTATATTTTGCACATTCAAGCTTTGTAGCTTGTAGCGTGTTTTGCTTCTATTACATTTCAATCAAATTGGATCAGAAGAAGTTGAGGAGTTATTGGATAGCTAGGTCAATAAGGGAAGGACCTGCCTATCTTTAAAGATAGGCAAGCATAGTGAATCCTCCTCAATTTGTGCTGAGGAGGAATGGATTTGTAAGTTTTATTCTAGTTAAATTTCCTCTCAAGTTTATAGATTAGTTCTGTTATAAGTAGTTGTTGAATTGATTGATTGGAATTTATTATTAATATAGTTGTTTTTGTAAGTTGTCAATTGAGTTTGTTTGTATAATAGATCATTTTCATTGTTTGATTTGTGTTTTTAGTACGTTTACTGTTCCATTCATAATTTCTGTCATCGTCTATGGATCTGAGATAGATGAGTATTACATTAGTGAACTGTTACATTGAGATTGTAATCTGAGATCTTGTTTAATTTTTGGACTGTGTTGTTGATTTAGCTTTAGCTTGAAGATCTGTGCTTAGTTTCTCTTATTGAAGATTGTTGCAAATCTGCATACATTTGGATCTGAACTTGCTGATTTGTGTTAAATTTGAGATCTGAATTTCTGGTTCATAGTAAGCAGAGTTTATCATTAGATTTCATTGATTTTTGTGAATTGTAGTGTTTGGACATTAATATTTTGCTTATTAGTGAGACAATCTCACTATAAGGGTGTTTGGATTTGAGATTTGCTATAGTATAGTGGTTATTTTACTTCTGTTTCTAGTCACATGTAGGTTGCTATAGTGTTAATATATAGTATAGTTTCATAAAAACAGTAGGACATTAATTGAAAAGTCATAATTAGATTGTTTTATAGCTTAACTGTTAGTGTAGAATTAATCCAGTTAGAGTTACTTAAGAGCTTGTTGCATACTTGATTAACATAGCTTAATTCACTTAAAATTTAGATAAATACAACCAGTTGAAGTAGAATTAGTAGAGTAAATTTGGATTAAGTCAAAGTTGAGATGGAACTTAAAAGTCAATCCTGCTCAGTTTTAATTGGTTCAATAGCTGCTAATTTGGTAAAAATTTTTAGGATAATTCAGTAATAGTAGGTCTTGCAATTGTTTGATATCAGTTATGTGTTGCTCAGTCTTGGTTTTACTCATTTAAATCTGGAAATCAGAGCTTTTCATATTTACTTTTTGAGCTTATAAAGTTGACTGTCTAAGATATAAGTCTGCATATGTGAAATTTGGGCTGCTATTTTGAGTTTGTAACTGAATCTGTGATTTTAATCTTTTTTGGACCATATTTGAGTAGTATCAGTGCAATATTTCATAGTTGCTACTGGTTCAGTTTGAGCTTAATCTGTTTGCTGTTTGAGCTTATTTTTAGCTTATTACTTGAGCTATTTGCTAGCATTTTGATCATCTGTGGTTAATCTGAGCTTGTTTTGATCATCTTCTGTCACAACTAAGTGCTCTGCATCATTCTTAAGTTTGTTATCAAAGCTTCATATTGGTTAGGTCACAAGTGCTTATAAATAAGCACTAGTGATAAGCAGTTTTTCCAAAATAAGCAGTTTCCATTTTCATTTTTACTTCAAAATTTTTATTCAAGTTCTTTTTATGATTTTAGATTTTCTGGAATTTTTCCAGATTTTTCCAAAGCTTTTTACTATTTTTCTTATTTTATTTTTATTTATATTTAATTTTTAAATAGTTTTAAATAGCAAAAATCAATAAAAAATTAGAAAAAGCTTTGAAAAATACAAAAATATTTTTAGAAATTCTTTTATAATATTTTAGAATTTTTAGAATTTAATTTTCATTTTTCCAAGTTATTTTTCTATTTTCCTAATTTTTAATTCATTTAAAAAGTCCAAAAATCATTATTAATTCATAGAAAATAAAAGAAAAGTCAAAAAAATATTTTTCTTTTTCTTAGAATTCTTTTTATTAGTTTTAAATTTTTAGAAATTATTTCCAAGTTCGTAGGATCATTTTTAGATATACGTTACATTTTAAATTTTGCGGTTGCGTTTCCGTTTTTACGTTTTTCATTTCGGTGCATAATTAGCTTGTACTTTCTGCATAATTCATACTTGTTTGTGATTACGTGAACTATTTGATTGCTATTTTCATTTTCTCACTTTTCAATTCACGTTTCAGGAATCGATATTCTCGATTCCATTCGCCTTCGTTGGGAAAACGACTCGAGTGATCCGTATTTTACGCGGATCACTTCGATACTATACTATATTATATATAATTGGTTTTCACACGAATCAATTTTTGGCGCCGCTGCCGGGGAAGGCCGAAGTGAATTTTTGAATATCTTTTTGAAAAATCATGTTTTGTTAAGCCTTCCTCTACTTTGTATATATATCTCTATAAAAATTGAAAAATCAAAAATACTTTTCCTAAAGTGTTTTCAAAAATACCAAAAAAAATAATAATAATAATAATAAAAGTTACAGCCTCGACTCGATCGAAAGAAAGGGCGTTGTAAACCAAAAAAGTCTCACAATATAACGAAAACGTAATTTAGTTGTTTATCGGACTATTTCAATTACTACAACCGAATAAGCGGGAAATACGAAAGCTAAGACATTAAATTGCTAGCTGAAGAGAGATCCATTCTTCTTTCCCGTCCCGTCGCGCGTGGTTTTGAAAGAAACGGTTTTCGATTAACGTTACGTTTTAAGAAATGAAAAACAAAAGAAATAAAAGGTTTTTGTGAAAAATATAAAAAACAAAAAGATTTTCTTTTCTCTTTTCTTTTTCATTTTCTTTTTGATTTTGCTCGTGGTGTATGCACACCCGATCTTCGTTTGAGAGTCTTACGTCTCCGTTCTCTAACCCCGAGCGGGTTTTACGACATACGAGTCGGGTTCATTTCCTTGACGACGAGGAGATGAACCAAAACGAACACAACGGACCCCCGCCGATGGTGGTCCGCAGCACAATGTGATCCCTCCGGTGGGACCACAACCGGCATTTGATCCACGTCCGATGGAAGAACAACTCCAATCACCATTCAATGGTGTGAGGAGAGCTATTGTGATTCAGGACATCAATGCCAATTTTGAGATTAATCACGGATTACTCAATTTAATCACGGGTATATCCTTTCACGGGTTCGATAACGAAGACCCCTATGCACACATCCGAAATTTCACTGACATCGCTGAGACGATTAGAATGAACCAAGTTCCTCACGATGTGGTGAAATTGAAGTTGTTTCCTTTCTCCTTAAAAGGAGCAGCCCGGACTTGGCTGGAAAAGGAACCGCCTAACTCAATTCACACTTGGAATGACCTTGCTTCCAAGTTTGTGAATCATTTCTATCCTCCCTCTAAACCATCTAATCTCCGTTCCCAAATCTTTCGATTCCAACAAGCTTTTGATGAATCGTTTAGTAAAGCTTGGGATCATTTCAAAGATTTGTTGGAAAAATGTCCTAACCATGGGTTCACCGACCTTCAGCAGATTGATACTTTCTATAATGGGTTGTTTTATATTGATCAAGATTCACTCAATTCTGCTGCGGGTGGTAACTTGTTGGCTAGGAACACAAATGATGCCTTCACGATAATTGAAAATAAGGCTCGTGTTAGAATGTCAAGAAATAAGCTTCAAATGCCCAATAATGAGAAAAATAATGATGAAATGAAAAGTATGATATTGGCTTTAACAAAGAAAGTCGATGCAATGTCTATGGAAAAATCAAGTCATCAAGTCAATGTCGTTAATCAAGGTTGTACTACTTGTGGTGGTCCACACCCGTATTATGAATGTCCGACGACCGGCTCTTTTGCTCAAGAGAACGTGTATGCTGCGAATATGGGTGGCAACGGTTATCCACCTCTTCAATGAGACCGTAATCTCCTCTGCTACCGTCCGAGCCAACATCATGGACCACCCGGGTTTAATCAAGTGAATCAGAATAACAATGTGCAAAACCGTAATCATCAATTCAATAACAATCAAAATCACAACCGTGGAAATAATGGTTTTCAAGGACAAAATCAGAATTTTCAACAAAATCAAAACCGGGGAAATTTTCACCAAGGCCCGCCTCAAGGGAATAATTTTCAAAACAATGGGAATTTTCAGAATAATATTCATGGAAATCAGAACAATGGCAATTTTCAAAACCGTGGGCAAAATTTCAATAATCAAAATCAAGCTGCTGTTCCAAATCCGTCGCCCACGGAAGATTTGATTAAGCAATTGCTTCAAAACCAACAAGCTTTTATGACAAAACAAGAGGAAACAACAAGGTTATTAGCTAATCAAATCAATGATCTTAACAAGCGTTTAAATGATCGACCCTTGGGCTCTGGAACTTTGCCTAGCAACACGATCGCTAACCCGAGGGGCGATGCAAAAGCGATCATAACAAGGAGTGGTGTTACTTTTGATGGACCGACGGCTCCGACTACCTCTTCTTCTCTACCTCCCAAGGTAGTCGCCCGTGAACCCGAGGTGACAACGGATACGGAAATTCCTATTAATAATGGAAGGACCAAAGACATCCAACCTCCGGTGGTCCCGACGTCTAAAGGAAAAGAAAAGGTTGTTAATGATAATGAAAATGAAACACCCGTTAAAACAAAGTTGCCATATCTGTCACGCTTAAATGAACAAAAGCACCGCGAGAAGGATAAAAACCAAATGGAGAAGTTTTATCAGATTTTTCAAGAGTTACACTTTGATATAAGTCTCGCGGATGCTATACTTTTGATGCCTAAATTCGCTTCAATGCTAAAAGGTCTTTTGAATAATAAAGAAAAGCTTTTTGAAATGTCAAGGACTCAAATGAATGAGAATTGCTCAGCGGTTCTTCTTAAAAAGCTACCCGAAAAGCTTGAAGACCCTGGCAAGTTTCTTATACCGTGCAATTTTCCGGGTATGGTTCAATGCTTCGCCTTGGCCGATCTTGGTGCTAGCATTAACCTTATGCCGATGTCGATTTGGAAAAAGTTGTCTCTTCCTAACTTGACACCGACGCTTATGACCCTCGAGCTTGCCGACCGATCTACGTCTCGTCCAATTGGCATAGCCGAGGATATTTTTGTCAATGTTGGGAAATTTCATTTCCCTGCGGATTTTGTGGTTGTTGATTTCGATGCCGATCCACGGGTTCCTCTCATTCTCGGGAGAGGTTTTCTAAGGACCGGTCGTGCTTTGGTTGGTGTTTATGATGAGGAGATTACTTTACGTGTTTGAAACGAAGCCGTCACTTTTAACCTTGATCAAACCGCGAGATACTCTTCCGATTACGATGTTTCTTCCGTCAACCGTATCGATGTCATTGATGAAACTACGGAGGAGTATGCTCAAGAATTTCTTGGTTTTACCGATAATGCTTCGAGTGGCAATGCCACTCCTTCTTTTGAACCAATCATTTCCGATTCTTCCCCTTCCCTTACTCCGTTTGAGGGAAGTGATCTCGCTTGGGAAGAAATCAATGCTTGTCTTGAAAATGAATAATTTTCACCGGAAATTGATAATAACCATTTTGATCCGGAGGGGGACATTTTACTAATTGAAAAATTGTTAAATGAAAAACCGATTGTTTCTTCCCCTCCGGTTGATTTAAAAATGGCAGACGTAAAAGAAGTAAAGCCGTCTATTGAGAATCCTCCGGAGCTCGAGCTCAAGGATTTGCCTCCTCATCTCGAATACGCATACTTGGAAAAAAATGAAAAATTACCGGTTATAATATCAAAAGGCCTTAAAGATGAGGAGAAGACACGACTCTTAGATGTGCTTCGGAAGCATAAAAGTGCGATTGCTTGGCAAATATCCGATATTAAGGGAATCGACCCTCGATTTTGTACTCATAAGATTCTTCTAATCACAAAGCTTCCGTCCAGCAACAATGATGGGTTAATCCACAAATCCATGAAGTGATCAAAAAGGAAGTTATAAAACTCCTTGATGCTGGAATGATTTATCCAATCTCGGATAGTTCATGGGTTAGCCCGGTTCATTATGTGCCAAAGAAGGGCGGAATCACTGTTGTGAAGAATGACGATAATGAGCTTATACCGACTCGACTTGTGACCGGATGGAGAGTTTGTATCGACTATCGAAAGTTGAATGATGCGACACGTAAAGACCATTTCCCGCTTCCTTTTATGGACCAGATGCTTGAATGTTTAGCGAGAAATGAGTTCTTTTGTTTTCTGGATGGCTTTTCTGGGTACTTTCAAATTCCCATTGATCCCCAGGATCAAGAAAAGACCACTTTTACTTGCCCGTATGGAACATTTGCCTATCGTAGAATGCCCTTTGGCTTATGTAACGCTCCAGGCACGTTTCAACGGTGTATGATGGCCATTTTTTCAGATATGATTGAAAAAACCATGGAAGTGTTTATGGACGACTTCTCCGTCTATGGAGATTCTTTCGACTCTTGCCTTTCCCATTTGGAAAATATGCTAATTCGGTGTGAAAACACTAATTTAGTTCTTAATTGGGAGAAGTGCCATTTCATGGTTAAAGAGGGAATAGTCCTCGGCCATAAAATATCCAAATCTAGAATTGAGGTAGATCGGGCAAAAGTCGATGTTATTGCTAAATTACCACACCCGACTATCGTCAAAGGAATTAGAAGTTTCCTTGGTCATGCCGGCTTTTACCGACGTTTTATTCAAGATTTCTCCAAAATAGCCCGGCCTCTGACCCACCTTTTAGAAAAAGACGTTCCGTTTAACTTCATGAATGAATGCGTCGATGCATTTAATGTTTTAAAGAAGAATTTAACGGTGGCACCAATCTTAGTTGCCCCCGATTGGGACTTACCATTTGAGCTAATGTGTGATGCTAGCGATTATGCCATTGGTGCAGTTCTGGGGCAACGTAAGAACAAGTATTTTCAGCCGATACACTATGCAAGCAAGACCATGAATGACGCCTAACATCATTACACAACCACCGAAAAGGAGATGTTAGCGGTCGTCTATGCTTTTGAGAAATTTAGACCTTATTTGTTGCTTAAAAAGTGCATAGTGTATACGGACCATTCAGCCCTAAAGTACTTAATGGCTAAACAAGATGCGAAGCCACGTTTAATGCGGTGGGTTCTTTTGCTCCAAGAATTTAATGTCGAAATACGAGACAAGAAAGGAGCTGAGAATCTTGCTGCCGATCACCTTTCACGACTTGAGAACCCCCATCAAAGTGTTCTCGAGAATAAGGAAATTAATGATGCTTTTCCTCTCGAGACACTTGGGAGTGTGACCAAAATTGACCAAAGTACCCCATGGTTCGCCGATTTTGCGAATTACCATGCGGGGAATTTCATTAGGAAAGGGATGTCGTCCCAGCAAAAGAAGAAATTCTTTAAAGATGTCCAACATTATTTTTGGGACGACCCCTACTTGTTCAAAGTCTGCGCGGATCAAGTGATCCAGCGGTGTGTTCACGGTACGGATGCCGTTGAAATACTTAAGGCATGTCATAGTGGACCCACGGGGGGACATCATGGTGCCAATTTCACTGCTAAGAAGGTTTTCGATTCCGGCTTTTATTGGCCGACGATATATCGGGATGCCCATGAATTGGTGAAAACATGTGATTCTTGCCAACGTCAGGGGAAAATTTCTCAAAAAGATGAAATGCCGCAAAATGCGATTCAAGTTTGTGAGATTTTTGACGTTTGGGGCATCGATTTCATGGGGCCATTCCCGTCGTCTAGGGGTAACAAATATATTCTCGTGGCCGTCGATTACTTATCAAAATGGGTTGAAGCGAAGGCGCTCCCCACCAATGATGCCCGAGTGGTTGTTAAATTTTTAAAGAGTCTCTTTGCCCGATTTGGTGCACCTCGAGCCATAATAAGCGATCGTGGGACCCATTTTTGCAATGATCAATTTTCGAAAGTTATGCTTAAATATGGTGTCACACATCGTCTTTCCACGGCTTATCATCCACAAACGAGTGGTCAAGTTAAGGTCTCCAATCGTGGTTTAAAACGTATACTTGAAAGGATAGTAAGAGAACACCGTGCCTCTTGGGCCGACAAATTAGAAGATGCATTATGGGCTTTTCGGACCGCTTACAAAACTCCCATTGGGTGTACACCATATAAGCTGGTTTACGGGAAAGCTTGTCATTTGCCCATTGAATTAGAGCACAAGGCCTACTTGGCTTTAAAACATGCCAATTTTGACTTGAAAACCGCGGGTGATCACAGAAAAATTCAATTGAATGAGTTAGTAGAACTCCGTGATCAAGCTTACGAGAATTCTTTGATTTATAAAGAGAAAACAAAAAGACTTCATGATGCCAAGATCAAAGACCGCGTTTTTAACGTTGGTGATCAAGTGCTACTTTTTAATTCTCGGTTAAAGATATTCTCGAGAAAGCTTAAAACCCGTTGGTTTGGACTATTCACAATAACCCAAGTTTTCCCTTATGGAACCATTGAGTTAGCTCAACAAGATGGTCCCAATTTTAAGGTGAATGGTCACCGATTGAAACACTACTTTGGAGGGGATGTACCGACTATGGTAGTCCCGGATCTCCAAACTTTCCCCAAGGACAATTGAATTCGGGGATCGAGTCAAGCTCATGTGACTCGGTGAATAAAAACAAGCGCTTCGTGGGTGGCAACTGTTAGGAATACAAATATTCCTGTAAAAGTCTCGGTCACCTAATGATTGTAATAGCATTAAGTTAGCTCGTAGTTAGTTAGTTTGTTAGTTAATTAGTATTAGATTAAGTAACACCGTGGAAGAAGGAACGGGTCTTTACCCACTGTATGCCTGATCCACAGCCCGGGAGTGGGCGTAATATTGTAACTATAAATACCCCTCTCCACATGTGGAGAGGGTTGGAGCTTCCATTATTTTCAATCTAATCTTTCACATTTTTCTTTCATCTCTTTCTCTCTCTAGGAATCCCTCCCAACTCTCTTTCTCTCTCTAAATTCAAATACAATTCGAACCATAATAACATAAACCATTCAAGTTATTATTATGAGAATCCTACAATTGGTATCAAGAGCCATGGTTTCACCTTGGGATTGATTATTTTTGAATCTTTAGCTTGGTTTTTGTGTTTTATTTGGTTCGACTTGTTTTTCATTGCTTATCACCCTTGTTTGATCTTGCTCACGAGTTTATTGCTACATGTTTGTTCCGGCGAGTCTTAATGTGTTGTATAAGTATTAGCGTTATTTAAGCTTTGGTGGGCCTGTTTCTTCAATCCTTGGTATATTTGTGTCCATTCAAGTATTGGTTTGTTGGGACAGTCTTGATTGCGATTATGTCTCCAAGGCTTCTTGGTTGCAATTAGATCTCCCTTGGCTTACTTTTGAGCTGGAATTTTGTGTTTTTGTCCATTTCGAGTAAAATACAAAAACAAAGATAGTGACTGCTTTGTCACTTCTACTTGCGATTACTACTTTTGCTTGGTTGTGTTTAACTGATTTTTGAGTTTAGCTTGTTGTGTCTTATTGATTGAGTTTAGCCCAAAAAAATTCAGTTGCGATTAACTCTTGGTTTCACCTTCAAGTTTTTTTTGCGGTTACTCATCATTTTTGCGTTTAACTCACAGTTGCGGTTAACTATTTTTCTTCTTGCGGTTAAGTCTCTTATTTGCGACTATCTCATTCTTGCGGTTAACTGTTGGTACTGATTTGTCAAATTCATAAGTTGCGGTTAACTTCTATTGCGATTAGTCCAAAATTTTGTAGCGGTTAGCCACCAGCAGCTTTTATCTTGTCCACGTAAACCAAATGCTGCCCAAATTTCTTCTTGGTAGCATTTAGTTTGTCAACCAAACATGAATCAGAAACAACAATGCAATGGAAATAAACAATCATAGAAAGAAAAGATATAAGATCTCAGCCTGTGTTCCTCGTGTGATACAACAAAACAAACGATCTATATAAGATTAATCACACAAAACTTTAAACCATCATCGATCTTTGTGAAGTTTCACTTCAATATATTTCCGAACATAAAGATCAAGATAATAACAATTATGTTATTTTTTTCTGGGTTCGTTCAAAAAGAAAAGTAATGAAAAACATGTAAGATCTCAGATTTGTTCAAAAGAGTATGAATCTTTTAAAGAACCTAAGTGCTAGAACCAAATCCATCATTGATCCCTGAGAAGTATCACTTTTATTTTTTTTATCTTTTCGATTTGAAAAAGAAGTACAAGAACAAGGTTGTCCCATTCTTCTATTGCATCGGTGTGAACAAATACAAAACAAGAATAACAACAGTTCATCTCACCTTAGTACACTTTTTGTAATCACCGAAAATTTTCTATTGTTGTTCGGTTTTAACATAAACGTGTGTTCGGATTAAATCATCACAGGGACGAATCAACTTTTCTGCCCACTTTTCTCTCTCGATTTTGTTGGGTGAGAGAAGCAGTTTTCTGACTGCGTATTGTTTTTGATTAGGGTTAGTTAAAAGTGTGATAAGTCAATGTCTTATATCACATAATTAAGGAATTGGATTGGGCTTGAACCTGTTGTGTCTTTGGACCAAGTTTTAAGGGACGAATTTGTGTATGTATTATTCGTTGGGCTTTGTGTACTGGACTCGTGGGCTGCTGAAACACAAGGGACAAATTGCTGCTTAACCACAAATTATCATACATATTTACTTGGTTAACATTGATTTTATGTGGTAACTTTGGCAACAAATTTTGAATCTTGATTTGTTGATTGAGCCTCAAGAATCCGTGGTTGTGACTTATTTTTTGGGTTGAGATATTCTCGAGTTTATTAGATAGAAAGTCGGGGTTCATTCGGAGTTCAATCAAACAAGCTTCACGTTTAACATACTATTACTTGTCATTGTACCGATTCAACAGTTCTCAGTACACGTTCAACTCTATTCTTTGGTGTTTCACGGTTTTGTCTTGATTTTGTAAAATCCCGCGAAAGATTCTATTTTTCGGTTTAAATCATAGACTTGTAAAATCCCGTGCACGGTTACATCATGTCTACCACTTCAGACTCTGTCATTTCTGAGAGAGAACCTCATCAGCCGCAAAAACTGCTCGATAATGCAAAAGATTGTTGCATAGAATGTTTTCAACAACTTCATTCACACCTATCAGTACTTCTTGAGGGAACTGGATTCAAGATGGGATTCGAACGTGCATTTGTAACACTCTTTGGTCAAGATGTTCAGACTTTCACATGCACAATGATTCTTTACTTAGATCAACTACAACAACAACTTGACCAAGGAGAATTTTCCAAAATGGGATCCATGGCTGCCCTTTGTGTGATCAACAAACAACTCCAAGTGTTCCTTAATTCGAAATTCACTCTGGAGTATGACCATTATAGTGAGATGACGAAAAAGTGCTTTGCTGATCACACGGGTATTAAGGTTGACATGTTCAGAGACACACTACTCCAACTCATGGGTAATGTGAAGATGTTCATTGAGGAAAAAGCACAGCACGAACAGATGCATGACGACAAGGTGAAGGCATCTAGGGTGGAATCATGTGAGGGTACTGGTGATTCAAGTAATGCATCGAATGTTGGGTCAGTTGTCACGATATGCAAAGGATCTGAGACAGTAAAGCTTGACACTACCAGCAGTTCATTAACTCCTATCACACATGACATGGATGCAGATTTCAGACCAATAAAAGAACAAGTGTCATGTGCTGAGGTACCCCTAACTGTACATCATAATGTGCTTTTTGATGAACGACTGCATACTGATCAAGTTATGCCCAGTTATGACACACATTTGTTGAACAAGACTGATAGCAATACCATTTCTGATTTAACAAATATGAATCATAAAGGGGGAGAAAGTGATCAGGATGCTGAACGTGATGATGAGTCAAGTTCTTTGTTGACGGCTGATGCTTTTAAATCAAATGATATGGTTGATAAAGAAACGTTTAATGACCTTTCAAAGAGATTCTTACAACTTCAAAAACATTGTATTTCACTTGAAATCGCAATGCAACAAAAGGAAGAAAGTCTTCAAACTAACCAACCATGTAAAGATCCGGAACTTCCTGATTTCCGCGAATTCTTTTTGATTAATGATTTGAAAGCTCAGCTAGAAACAAAGAACTTGACAATCAACAACCTGAAAAAACGTATTACTGAGTTATGTGATATGTGTAATGAAGTTAAAGCTAAACATGACTGCAATGTTATTGAATTGGAACATAATGTGGCTAAATTACGTAATGAAAATGAGTCTTTGAAAATTCATTGCAATGAACTGTGTGATTCAATCAAAGAAACGAATACTAAAACTGTTGAGCAAACAACGTCTTTGATTGCAAAAATTGATGAACTCAAAGCTCAAGTTCAGGAAAAGGGTTTCACAATAACAACATTAAAGAACGAGCTAAGAAAAGCAACAGGGAATAGTGTGAACACTAAGTTTGCAAAACCATCAATCTTGGGGAAACCAGTTTTTCAATCGAATAGAAACCAATCAGTTGTTAGACAATTGACTGCGTTTAGATCTGAGAGACCAAAATTTTCAAAAACACGGTTTGCCTCCCAAGTTGATGCGGAACAAGTTTTGACAAAACCAGTCACTACACATTATTGGCCCAAGATTATTTCCTCTAGTTCTTCTAAGCCTCAACAAGTAGTTACTCATACACCCAGCTCCTCTAGGATTAGTTCGAAAACAGTGTCGAAACCTAGCACTAAGGCTCAAAACACTTATGTTATAAATGACCTGCACAAGAACTATGATCTAGAAAAGGCTAGGAAAAGGGCACTACTTCATAAGGATGGAATCTTAGGTTCTCAACCTTGTATGATCCCTCGTAGGATATTGAGGTACAATGCTAAGGTTCAACCTGTTAAGTATAGGAATTACAATAAGTCATCTACAATGCATAAGAAGCTAAACAAACCTAAAACTTCTCCTAGGTGGACACAAACTGCTAAATCTTTGGAGACTAGGAATATCGTTAAGCCTTCCACTATGCATAAGAAGCTTAGTAATCCTAGACCTTGCTATAAGTGGATTCCAACTGGTAGAATTTTTAAGGACATTGGACTTAAGTGGATACCTACCGGAAAGGTGCTTACTGATGGCAATGCCATGGTTGACCATGAAACCCCCAAGGGTTTGGATACTGCTGTCACTAACCTATATATGTGCAATCAAGTTTGTGATGTTAGTGCAGGTAGTCCTTACTCAGTTGCAGGTACATCAACCATTCACTATATGAGAAAACTCAAAGTCTGGAGACCTAAAGCAATCATTTCCCCAGCTTCAGGAGTTCTTGAATGTCGATGCTGATGTATGTGCATTATGACGTCTGTTCAATTCAGTTCAGGCCTCGCTCTTCAACGACTATGACGTCTGAATACTTCAGTTCAGGCCTCGTTCTTCAACGACTATGACGTTTGAACAATTCAGTTCAAGCCTCGTTCCTCAATGTCATCATTATGGCGTCTGCTGACAACACTTCAGGCCCCGTTCATCAAAGAAAAGAAAAGTGTACGCTTGAGTGCGCTTTATCTTCTGAAGTTGTGAAATGTTCTTGCTTCTGACCATTCTCATCAACAAACTTCATATTTGTTCCCCGCTTGTTCTGTCTTCAAGTGGATTACCTTCATCAGATTGTATTTGTTATCATCCACTCGATCAAAAATGGCATCGTCAAATGCAATTTTTGAGGGGGAGAAGTGTGAACAGTGGATCAACCTCATATGCAATTTTTGAGGGGGAGAAGTGTGAATAAACTACATGTATTTCTATTCACCTGTTCAATCAAAAATCGCATCCTCATATGCAATATTTGAGGGGGAGAAGTGTGAATAAAATACATGTTGATTGATGCGTGAAATGACTCTCCTCTCCTCCAACACCTAATGTTCCACTAAGTAAGGATGACTAAAAGTGACTACAGAGTTGATTGGGTATCACGTATTTGAGATTGAAGTTGACTCTCACAAAGGTGTGATCTTAGTTTATCTTGAAGTCGGGATTGGATGGATGAATGACTTTCAACGATAACTTGCTCGTGCTTGAGATTTAAGTTGAAGACTTGGTTTATCTAGTTACCAGCAGTCGAGGTGGATGGTTGAAGACCTGGTTAACTATCACTTTAAGGAGTTACATTGTAGTACTCAGTGTCACACGCCGTTGTCGTTGTGGATAATCGCAAGAGGTGGTAATGTCTCATGCTTTGGTTGGGTAGTGAGTACTTAGAGATTTGCTCGGAGCATAAAATTCTCTACACCGTTCTTCCAACATTAGTGCAAGCTTAAGTCACAAGAGCGGGGAACTCTACGTCAGTTTCAATTGTGGTATATCGGGTTCTCTCCATGCGTGGTCATTTACTATTAGCCAGTGGAAGTGAAATGAGGTTTAATTAGGGGTTGATCTGCAGAGAATTGTTGAAGAGAATTGTTATCGACATCTACTCATGGGGTAGTGATTTGTATGTTGCTTCCAGTTGATATGTTTATGTACACATAGTTATGATGATTCCGAGTGATCGTCATCATCATGGAGGGAGAAGAATGTGTACATCGGGGTTTTTTAACGAAGAACTGGAAGCATTCTATGTGAGTTGAAAATGTCGAAATAATATTCCCCAAACAAACCCGTGAAGAAGCTACAGTTTATCAGTCTATGATCCACTTTACGTTGTGGATGACATGTTAAGAGACTGAAGACATTTTGGGTAGAAATGAGAGATACTTCTTCAACATGCATCAATGTTATTTCAAACGGGTTATCAGTTTGGGAGGGAGCAAGTACACCTATGGGCTTACTAATTGGGAGGGAGGATTAACCCAATTAGTGAGCGTCTCTATAGCAGTTGATTCTCACTAGATACATTTTAGCTTATTTGGTTCTTCTCAATATTTCAAGTAGATGTGCGTAAAAGTTGTTGCTGATTCTGATGTACCAAAACCAGCAAGGGGGAAGGAGACATACATCCGAATGCATAACGAGTACACGTGATGAACATAATACTTCTTCTTAATTGAAGTTATCCCGGGAAGACATATGTCATAACCGTAGAGAAACTCAGTGTCTTAACTCGCAGCGTTTGGTGTATCATTCCAACTATGTGGGGGAAGTGTTCTCTTGACACTTGTGGTATGTATTACTTCAGCTTTCAGTGGGAAGAAATATGAGAAGAACAATTGGAGAGTGAGATGATATTGCTTATCGACATCTTCATATGAGTTGATACGATTTATGGTAGAGTGCTTCTAGTTAATGCTTCATGTACACAATGTTATGCTGATTCTCATGCGATCGCAACCATCAGGGGAGAGATTTGTGTACATCAAGGACGCGCAACAGGTTCACATGATCGGGCTGAATCATATATTCCGGAGGTGATATCCGCAGAGATGATCAGTGCTTCAACCTGTAACTTTGGTGTCATTATCTCTTCTTGTGTTGGATACATGCATACAATATGTATTAAGTTGGTATGTGTAAGATAACTGGAAAGCACTTGATGAAATGAAGATGTTGATATCTCAACTCCCCTGAATAGACGACTGCTCCAAACCAGAAAGTAATGTGTACATTGGGGACGTACAACAGGGTCATGTGATCGGGCTTCATCATACATTCCGGGATTGATAACCACAGAGATGATCCATGGTTCACCCTGTTACTTCGGTGTTATCGTTCTCTTTGGGTTCTCGAGCTTCATACATTGAGACTTTTTGCATCACTTCAACCTCTTGGGGGAAGTGGTCTCATGTAGGTGATTGTCGGTTTGGGGGGAAGCTACCAAAGCTCCACAATGAGGAGGCAATAAAAACTTTCAGAAATTTGGTGGGTGTCTATCGATTAACTCAGTTGTGAGATTCTAGTGATTTGTTAACTACTTGTATTTGGTGAATTGTTGTGACTTAAGTCGTTTCCATTAGTCTGATTGTAATTTGACGTTGTGAGTTAATCTTTACGACTTGACTTATTACGATCGGATCTATTGTAACTTGACTTGTCGTGACTTGACACTTAATGCTAATTGTTACTTATCCAAGATCTCTCTCTAAGTCTAACTCGCATATTAGATCTTTCGGTTTCTTTTGTTGACTTTAGTAAAATCCCGGGAGAGAATCGATCTCTCGGTTTAAGTCACAAGAGTAGTAAAATCCCGTTTAAGATTATATCATGGCATCTACGGATTCAGACAATTATTCAGGAGCCTCGAAAGCTTTGGTGGTGAAAGCTTAAGAGATGTTGACTACTGACTTCTACTACAAGCCGAACGTAATCCTCATTTCGGTATTCATGTCAACATCTTCTTAAACTTAATAGTATCCTTTGTAAATATATTATACCTAAATGTAAATAGATATATAAAACCAACAAAAACCCATAAAAAAAAAAAAAAAAAAAAAAAAAAAAAATCAGAAAATTAGAAAATACCAAAATTAGTTTTTTTTAAGGCATGTTTTCTGGCATCGATAACATTTACGGTCCTAGAAATGTCATTCAATAATGACACGGGTCTTTAAATGAAGTTCGAACAGAAGTTCAAAAGGTTTTTCAAAACATGCCTAAATGGCTTGTAGACATTTCAGGCTACAACCCGGTCTTCAAAAATATGGCTTGCTATTACTTCAGATAGCAACCCGGTTTTCAAAAATGAGGAAAACACGTCGCCTAAAAGACGGTTGTTCCTAGCAAAGGGTGCCGTTCATCCGAGCGTGAATTACTTTATATTCATGCACCCTCGATCTAATGTACGCTTCAGTGCATTATTTCTTGATAAAGAAGAGAAATCTTCTTTTTGTCGCCAAATACTTTCCCTTCTATGATTTTTCCGGGAAGTATTTGTGCAAAACTTGGTGGTACCATGAGATTTTGATTGAAAATCAATTTGAACTCAAAGTTTGATATAATTTTCACTCAATCAATGACGTTACTAGTTTATGAAAATATTTATGCTTTAACATCCGTCATTGATTGAGGGGGAGAGTGATTTCTCAAAATTTTCTGTATCATCAAAACTCCCCACACTTCGTACATAATACCTTGCAACAAAATGATTTGTGATGGTTATGTGTCAGAATGAGTAAATTTTTCAAAGAGTTTTCATTAAAACTTCGAATCTTTTGCAAACTCTTCAAATCTGACACATAACAACCTCCCTCACAGTTTGAGGGGGAGCAAGAAAAAGTTCCTTTTATCAGAAAATATTAAACTTGACCGCATTTCTCTCCCAAAAACGCTTTCTAAATTATTTAAATCAATTGAGATCAAAAATCTTGAAAGATTTGAAATTTTTGATCGGGGGAGAGAATGTGATTTAAATATGAAATCTGATAATCAAAAGTGATCTTTTGTACTCAACAATAGGCTCCCACATATGTGCTAAACACTTTCGAATATCGATGCACATATTAAGGGGGAGCAAAAGGCGTTTGTGGAAGTTATACCAAAGACCGACCATTTATCTTTATGCATGGAGTTATAAGGTTGGTTAAGGTTAGGTATGAATTCCCATGATCCACCAGAACCGGAAGGATCTTCCCAGGGACAATCCTCTAGATAGAATAGAAGTCCGTAGGAATGATTGAAAAAAGGAGTAAAGTGAGAAAGGGAAGAGTGCGGACTGAGATAGAGCTAGGACTGGAACAAACCCAACAAGGTTCTAGTGGTGAAATCTCGGTAAGCACTGAAGGGGTTGAAGAATGAAAAAGAAATATAATGAGAAAGGGTGAAAAGAAATAGCCCTCCAATTATTCAACCTTAGGGCAGAAACCGGGTTCAATACATATGCTACTGGCGGTTACTAAGGTAACGCCGGTATTGAAGACAAGACGTCATGGACCCAGTGACGCACTGCACCAAAACTTCCCAACCACTCAAGTTCTCTTAAAAGAGCTTGTTTCATTCTCACGGGGAACCCTGTGCAATGTATCGACCGCTCATTGCGAGCTATGTTGATACCTAAAACAGGAGACGCCTCCCTAGTCTCCAGGAGCGGATCAAAACGCACTATTGAGTCTAGAGCCATGAGATCATCCATAAATCTCGATAGGACACACTTCCTAATATGCTTATTGTTTCACACAATGTGGAAAATAAGACAAAATATTTAGAGTCCTACGCATTATCCTTGTGGTATTGCCAGAACATCCGAGTGATATGAAAATATTCACAATGACGATGGAAATCCTTCTAGAGCGAACATCACTCAAGCTCTTGGTAGGTGACATGTGAGATCTATCTTGGATCAATGATCAAGTGACAACTGGAAAGCAACGATGGTGCGATTCAAATTTGAATCAAACTTGTTCCAGGATATGGATTGACGGATACTTTTGCCAAAACCTCTCAATGTGCTCACCAACTTATCTTTCGAGCACACTGATTGTGTAATATCTTTCAAACAAAAGTATTTTTTGATGGAAATGTGATTCAAAGTATAAAACTCTCGTCGTGTCTCAGAAATGTTTATCATATGACACGACGAGTGATTTCTATAAATCAATTTCTCATCAATCCGTGAATATCTATTCACCGATTCACTCTATCGTGCTGTCTGCTTTGAGACGTTCCGGTATGAGAACATGCTAAGTATGAAGATTCCAAAGTGGATTCTTTGGAAAATTCATTACTACAAGCTGGAAATTCCTGTCAAGGAGAGTCTTCTTTAAAAGAGATTCTACCTGATCACAGGTCGGTTTTTCACAAAACCGGAGGGTAGTCTGTCCTCGCAGAACGAATGACAAAGCCATATTCGTTCTCTATCTTTATTGCTAACTGTTTTATTTCAGGGACACATATAAAGATGACATTGATGGCTGCCGTTTCCAGCTGAATCGGGTCAATCTATACCTCATGCTCACACATCCCCCACACTATCAATGAAGATGAGAGACTTGCTACAACAAATGTTGAGGGACTACCAACAACGTTTCCGCAACTCTGATGAAAAAGTCTCCTGATCTACAACTCTAATGCAATGTCTCCAGATACAGAAGGGTGTGAGCATGATGGTCCTAAAGTCACTACATCACATGAAGGCGATACAACAATGGATGAGCTTGGAGATTTACTTTGGCTGATGATCTCAAAGAAGCTCAAAGATCACATATCTCAAAGGAATTCAAATCACAATTTCGTTGCTTGAAGTACAAAGTGTGAAGTAAAGTGAAGAATCAGATCCTACGAGCTACAGAGACGAAAGAATGCTTAAAGACCAAAGAGCTTAATTTCAAAGGTGACCTCGCTTAGGGGGAGATTGTTAGGAATACAAATATTCCTGTAAAAGTCTCGGTCACCTAATGATTGTAATAGCATTAAGTTAGCTCGTAGTTAGTTAGTTTGTTAGTTAATTAGTATTAGATTAAGTAACACCGTGGAAGAAGGAACGGGTCTTTACCCACTGTATGCCTGATCCACAGCCCGGGAGTGGGCGTAATATTGTAACTATAAATACCCCTCTCCACATGTGGAGAGGGTTGGAGCTTCCATTATTTTCAATCTAATCTTTCACATTTTTCTTTCATCTCTTTCTCTCTCTAGGAATCCCTCCCAACTCTCTTTCTCTCTCTAAATTCAAATACAATTCGAACCATAATAACATAAACCATTCAAGTTATTATTATGAGAATCCTACAGCAACCCATGCTTATCCAATTTCATCTTCTTATATTTCTATTTTCTAACAAATAACGTGAGGAGGGGGTGCCTCTTCTACTCTTGTGTTCCGTGGTTGTTTGTGATGTTTGTTAGGATTGTCCATGATTTATGATGACTCTCGTGCTCGTTATCTCTTCCCTTGGAGTCTCATTCATCGGTGCTACTTGGAAATCCTATATCCGTTAAATCTTATCGACTAACGTTTTCTTTGGCATAATTAATAAACGGCCTAGAATTTTGTTAGGATTACCTTAACCCGTAAAACATTGAGGACAATGTTTCGTTCTAGTCTGGGGGAGGGTGAATCTTCGATTCGATTTTGACCTTGCATTTTTCACAAAAGTCGTGCACTCTTGCAACTCCGTTTTTCCACCAAAAATAAAAAATTGAAAATTTTGAAAATTTTAAAAATTGTGATGAAAAAGCACAAAAAAATGTGAAAATCTTGAAAAAATTGTGCAAAAATATAATAAGTTTGAATAAGTGTTTTGACACCTTGTTGACTTTCTTGCTGGCGAGAGTAGGAATAAATGTTTAGACTTGACCGGGCGTGTTGAGCCCTAGCTTGTTCCCTTAACCAATGATAATCACATAAGCTTGTGCTAGTTTTGTACACAAGGAGCAATAAAATGCGAATTCTTTCTTAAGAATCTGCAAGTTCCCGTACTTGACTTTATACATGCGCAGCTTAAAAGCTTTCGCTAGTCTTTTACATCAGGAGCTAGAAAACGCGAATTCTTATTCTAGAATTTGCAAGTTTCCGTAACTGACTTTATATATGCGTGGCTGATTATCGGCTAAGTATTCGCGGGTTTCATTATTTGGAATCTTAAATTGCGAAGAGCGAGAAATGATAGAGTTTATTTAGAAGTTAGATGCTAAACGTGGAGTAGTGGTTCTCTTTAGAGCTCATGAGAGGTACTTGTGGCTTTTTACTCCCATCAGAAACGTCACCCATATATAATAGATGTTCTAGGTTAATTAGTGGTATTTCGGTTTGAATAATATTTAGTTCTTTGTTTTCTTAAGAGAATTCTTGCTTTAGAAGTTGGGTACATATCAAGGAACATCAAAAATAAGAGCAAAAAGTGAAAAATCAAAAGTCAAAAGTTGATTATCTATGTGGTTTTGGAGCTACCCGATAAGCTTCCATTGATGTTATGAGAAAAAAAGTCAAGAAAGAAAAAAGTATGAAAAATATGAGAAAAGTGAAAAAAAAGTAAGAAAAGTGAAAGTTGAAGTTGTATCGAATAAGAGCTTATGTATGTAAATAAGTTGTTGGCGCGTGAGGTGCATGTGATAAGTGATTAGTAATCAGTTACATGAGGTGCACGTGATCGTACTCCGCAACTTATATCTTTGATATTGTATGTACCCCAAATTCCTTGATGTGGACCGAATTTCTATTGCAGTAGTTCTTAAGAGAAAATGAATAACTACTTATCGTTTTAACTTAGGTATCACTATCGGATTAAAAAATATCGAAACGAGAAAATATGAAGCAATTCATTTCTCAACAAAATAAAATATTGAGATACAAAACCTAGGAAATGGGAGTAAGAAGTTTCCACAAGTAACTATTATGAGTAGTGTTAGCATCTAATTTGTAGATAAGCTGTGATCTCGTTTGTACGCTTAGTTTGGGGACTTGTGAAAAATCAAGGATGACGATTTTTATCCGTATGGTCACTTCTTAAATAGAGGTGTTTCTACTCGTTGACCCTAATAATTATTGCAAAATAATGAAAGTTCAACAAAACGTCACAAGTGTGAAGTATGGAAAAGTAAAAAAATAGAATGTATAAGTGGAATAAAGGAATGAAAGAAAAATTTTGGAAAATGGAGCGTTTTCTGGAATAAATGATTTTATTACTTCTTTCGAACCTCCTTGCTACTTTTCAAAGTTAGTAAAAAGAGTTTTGAAATTATTTATCCCAAAAGCGTGAATTGATCACATTGCGTGAGGACACGACAATACCTTAGTCGGGGGGATTTTGGTGAGTGCTTATTCACGCACTATTTTATGGCCAAAAACCGACCCAATACGACTTATTTGAGCTAATAAATGCCAAGAAAACACGTGTTTGTATGTTGTGAATGTGCAGGAACGGATTTATCATAAAAAGACGTAAAATCACACGAATACCGGAAAAACGGGCACGAGAGTAGAAGTTGGTCAAAAAGTCAAAGCCGAGGATCCAAGAGTCAATTTCAGTCCTTCATCTATTCAGACTTGGCAAGACTAGTCCCTGATATATTTTTAAGGAAATTTCACATTCAGCCCTTGGAATTTGAAAGTTTACACAAATGACCCTTGGACTTCATTAATACCAATTCTGAAAATAAATACAAGACCTGGTCCAAGTCCATTTCTCACAAGCCCAATCCTATATTTTTACCCACTATCCAAGCCCACTTATTTTTCGGTCAATTGGTCAAAGTTTCAATGAAAAAATAATAAAACAAAACACGTTTTTAGTTTTCCCCATTTCCTCCAAAATCCCAGAATCCCCAAATACCCAAATATGAACCCTAGCTACCTTAAGAATCAAATTGGCTCGAATCACATGTAGCCACACCAATTAACTAATTAATACCAATCATTAGAGCTTCTAGAAGCCCTCACGTGATGTATCATGTGTCAGAGAGATGGAGTGGAGCTGTGTTAGCACTTGGCATAATGCTATTGGTCGACACGCGTCACCAATATGCATTGGATTCTGTTTCTAGAAGCTGACAAGTCGGAGAATGTAAGAGAGGACAGATGGAAGAAGCTAATTGGTCAGGCCACATCACTGATTTGATCCAAGGGTTGTGATGAATTGAAAGAAGCACAAATCACATCTGATGGCTGATAAGGGATTAAAAGAAGCACAATAGTGGCTCGGATTGCCAGCATGGATTCAGACCCCAACTCCTCGCTCTGCTTCTATAAATAGTGGTAGATTTTTAGCTCAGGGTGTGTAGTTTTTAGTATAAGAAAGTGCTGTCAAAATTTCTTTAGCATGTATTTAGATTAGTTAATGTAATGTTTACTTAAATTCCTAATAAAATTCTCAGTTTGCTTTCATATCTCTTAGTTTATATTTCATTTTTTAAACTGCTTATTCTGTTTATTGTTTTAAGTTTTCAGCTTATTCCAGTTAACTAATAGCTAAAAATCATTTCTCTTATTCAGTTTCAATATAACTTTGTCATAAAAAATAAAATTCATAAAAAAATAAAAAAATAAAAAATAAAAAATGTTCATTATCAGTCTTACTTTAGGTCTTAAATAAGCATATCACAGCTTATATTTTGCACATTCAAGCTTTGTAGCTTGTAGTGTGTTTTGCTTCTATTACATTTCAATCAAATTGGATCAGAAGAAGTTGAGGAGTTATTGGATAGCTAGGTCAATAAGGGAAGGACCTGCCTATCTTTAAAGATAGGCAAGCATAGTGAATCCTCCTCAATTTGTGCTGAGGAGGAATGGATTTGTAAGTTTTATTCTAGTTAAATTTCCTCTCAAGTTTATAGAATAGTTCTGTTATAAGTGGTTGTTGAATTGATTGATTGGAATTTATTATTAATATAGTTGTTTTTGTAAGTTGTCAATTGAGTTTGTTTGTATAATAGATCATTTTCATTGTTAGATTTGTGTTTTTAGTAGGTTTACTGTTCCATTCATAATTTCTGTCATCATCTATGGATCTGAGATAGATGAGTATTACGTTAGTGAACTGTTACATTGAGATTGTAATCTGAGATCTTGTTTAATTTTTGGACTGTGTTGTTGATTTAGCTTCAGCTTGAAGATCTGCGCTTAGTTTCTCTTATTGAAGATTGTTGCAAATCTGCATACATTTGGATCTGAACTTGCTGATTTGTGTTAAATTTGAGATCTGAATTTCTGGTTCATACTAAGCAGAGTTTATCATTTGATTTCATTGATTTTTGTGAATTGTAGTGTTTGGACATTAATATTTTGCTTATTAGTGAGACAATCTCACTATAAGGGTGTTTGGATTTGAGATTTGCTATAGTATAGTGGTTATTTTACTTCTGTTTCTAGTCACATGTAGGTTGCTATAGTGTTAATATATAGTATAGTTTCATAAAAACAGTAGGACATTAATTGAAAAGTCATAATTAGATTGTTTTATAGCTTAACTGTTAGTGTAGAATTAATCCAGTTAGAGTTACTTAAGAGCTTGTTGCATACTTGATTAACATAGCTTAATTCACTTAAAATTTAGATAAATACAACCAGTTGAAGTAGAATTAGTAGAGTAAATTTGGATTAAGTCAAAGTTGAGGTGGAACTTAAAAGTCAATCCTGCTCAGTTTTAATTGGTTCAATAGCTGCTAATTTGGTAAAAATTTTTAGTATAATTTAGTAATAGTAGGTCTTGCAATTGTTTGATATCAGTTCTGTGTTGCTCAGTCTTGGTTTTACTCATTTAAATCTGGAAATCAGAGCTTTTCATATTTACTTTTTGAGCTTATAAAGTTGACTGTCTAAGATATAAGTCTGCATATGTGAAATTTGGGCTGCTATTTTGAGTTTGTAACTGAATCTGTGATTTTAATCTTTTTTGGACCATATTTGAGTAGTATCAGTGCAATATTTCATAGTTGCTACTGGTTCAGTTTGAGCTTAATCTGTTTGCTGTTTGAGCTTATTTTTAGCTTATTACTTGAGCTATTTGCTAGCATTTTGATCATCTGTGGTTAATCTGAGCTTGTTTTGATCATCTTCTGTCACAACTAAGTGCTCTGCATCATTCTTAAGTTTGTTATCAAAGCTTCATATTGGTTAGGTCACAAGTGCTTATAAATAAGCACTAGTGATAAGCAGTTTTTCCAAAATAAGCAGTTTCTATTTTCATTTTTACTTCAAAATTTTTATTCAAGTTCTTTTTATTATTTTAGATTTTTTGGAATTTTTCCAGATTTTTCCAAAGCTTTTTACTATTTTTCTTATTTTATTTTGATTTTTATTTAATTTTTAAATAGTTTTAAATAGCAAAAATCAATAAAAAATTATAAAAAGCTCTGAAAAATACAAAAATATTTTTAGAAATTCTTTTATAATATTTTAGAATTTTTAGAATTTAATTTTCATTTTTCCCAGTTATTTTTCTATTTTCCTAATTTTTAATTCATTTAAAAAGTCCAAAAATCATTATTAATTCATAGAAAATAAAAGAAAAGTCAATAAAATATTTTTCTTTTTCTTAAAATTCTTTTTATTAGTTTTAAATTTTTAGAAATTATTTTCAAGTTCGTAGGATCATTTTTAGATATACGTTACATTTTAAATTTTGCGGTTACGTTTCCGTTTTTACGTTTTTTATTTCGGTGCATAATTAGCTTGTACTTTCTGCATAATTCATACTTGTTTGTGATTACGTGAACTATTTGATTGCTATTTTCATTTTCTCACTTTTCAATTCACGATTTCACGAATCGATATTCTCGATTCCATTCACCTTCGTTGGGAAAACGACTCGGGTGACCCGTATTTTACGCGGATCACTTCGATACTATACTATATTATATATAATTGGTTTTCACACGAATCAGGGTTATTTGCCTATAGTTGCGTCATATGATTAAATTTTATAAGATAAATAGTAAAGCGATTGGGCGTGTTGGAGGAGGCCGAGCACCCTTGGCTCCCCCACTGTCTCCGTCTCTGCCAACAACTACAACACTATCGTATACAAACACTCCGTCGCAACGTGCGAATTAAATCCTCGTTTGTACAAAAGAGATTTCCAAAACATCCACGCGAGCATATAACTGTTTTACAAAATACAATGGTTAGTTATAAAATATCTACCCAATCCATAATTTATGGGAAGTGATACTTACACCACTTTTTTTTATGCACACACCACAATTATGCATATAGCATGTTGTAACATGTGCATTAATTATGTAACTGTGGTGTGTGCATAAAAAAAGTGGTGTAAGTATCACTTCCCATAATTTATACTAGTAAATTTAAATCACATAATTTTCGAAAAATACGCATGTATGGTAAAACGATATATATCATCACCCGAAATATTCGGCGGATATGTGTATTTATACCCAGATCACCCCATCACTTTTCTCTTCTTCTCAAAAACGCAAATTTTAACCTACGAAAACTTTTATCACGTTAACTCATTGTAAACGAAACAATGAAGAAGCTCATTCGCTGTCTCTCTCGCCGTCTCTCTCGTGTCACCGACTCATCCCAATATTCACTCTTACGGCATGAAGAACGCGCTATACCTGCCATCACTAAATCTAGTGCGGTACCAAGAGGACACTTACCTATTTACGTTGGAGAAGAAGTGCAACGATTCGTTGTCAAGTCCAATCTGCTAAAACATCCGGTTTTCATCAACTTGTTGAATAAATCTGCTCAAGAATATGGTTATGAACAACAAGGTGTTTTGAGGATTCATTGTCAAGTCGTCGTGTTTGAACAAGTGCTAGAAGCGTTACGTGCTGGTAAAGAAACGTTTTATGATTTTCATGATCTTGTCTCTGATGAAGTTTTGCAGTAGTTAGGAATTTTCGCTTAAGTTTTCAGTTTAGTTATTCATGTTTAACTGCTTATTGATAACATGAGTAAATGTAATTATTAAAAAGCTCTTTTTATTGTAATGTGTACGTGCTATATAATCAGGTTTTTTTAATATTCGTCTAATATTATGCTACCTTCAAAGCGACTTGTTCGATGCTAAGGCACGTTTGATACATCAACATATGTTTTAGGGGTGAGAAAAATAGTTAAAGATATTCATAAGAGATATATCATAAGATCAAAGTAAAATGTCATTTTTTAGGTATAAAGGTTAAATAAATAAAGAGCAAATTCTCTGAATAGCTAATAAATAAAAAGTAATCCAAGTAAAAAAAATCAACTTCTCGAAACAAACTCATACAGATTATGCGGCATTATAAATGTGTCATTTTTTAACTTGAAGATGCATGGTATTATTATTATTATTATTATTATTATCATCATCATCATCATCATCATCATTTTTTTTTATTACTCCTTCCATCCCAAATTATAAATCCACTTTTATATTTTACAAAGTTTAAGATAAGTGGGTCTCAAACAATATTAACCAATAAAAGTTCATTTCCTCTCACTTTCAAACATTTTGATTGGTGGAAATTGAAAGTGGACATTAATTTTGGGACAAAAAAAAGTAGGAAAGTGGACTTATATTTTGGAACGGAGGGAGTATTATTTTTTTTAAAACATCACTTTATTAGAAGCTCATAGGGTTTACAAGAAATTAGTGAGGAGCCGAGAAACAATCTGAGCCCCGACTCCTCTAGCTACAGCGAAGCTAACCCTACTAAAAATATGAGCAGCAGCACGTGCTCAAATGTCTTGAGTAACCGAGAATCTTCAAATACGTTTTAGTAAGGCTCCCGCATCCTTCTCAAGTTCTCCAAAAGAAAAGAATGAAAATGGGAGAAAAAGAAGAGAATGAAAAGGGGAGAAACCCATATCCCATATCCGAGCATTTGGCCTCGTACTTGAAGAGTTTACGTTGTGCGGCTTCAATCACCGCACGACCCGGCACAAAATCAACCATATTAGTTTGCGTCAAGGGCGAAGACCCTGTCAAATCAACACATACATCAAGCCCGCCATCCCATGAATAAAGTAACATATCAGCTGGACGTAGAGGTTTGTCCCTATCCCCAATAAGCCCAATATCAACCTCATTACGTGCCGAAATCCCGGACCGAGAACATATGTCAACAAGAACATCACTAACAACATTATGCCGATGTTTAATACCAACAATCCCCGCGCATGATACAGCATGGTCCCCATAAATATCCCCAGCAAAGACCTTGGAACAAGCTGAGCACGGTAACTGAACAGAAAACAGGGGAACACCAAGCCGATAGCACAACACACATCGGTAAGTCCTGGCGTTCATAGTCTGTCCTAAACCAGATATTGGAACCACTCTGAGCCAATCCGAAGTGTAGTCCTCCTTTTGCGAATTCCATAACGGCAACTGTCGAGAAGATAAGCGAAAGGTGGATTCAACCGTTTGGGTAACCCGTGCGAAATGTATATCTGCCAATTTCTTCATGAGTTTGGGGGCAACGATCTCAATCGGGTTACTCAAAAGGTCCATATCCATTTTCGCATTAAAAGTACATAAAGCATCATCAAAAGAAGGGCCATAAGTCACAATACCGGTGTGTCGGAGAAGCTTAGTTTGTAAGCTAGCAGATTGAAGTCTAGAAAAAAGGAAAGCATAGTTCAAGACATCACCTGCAGAATATACACCAAGTGCCCCAAAAGTAAAGGGTAAGGTGGCAAGTCTCCACTGCCAATCACCAAAAGCAGGTCCAGAAGCAGTGACAATACGCTCCAAAGAAGAACGAAGAGCCACATCAAATGAAATCTGAGCACTGTCAAAGACCCGGGGAGAACAAGTGCGCATAGCAAAATATAACTTGGAAATACCGGCACAAGCACGAAGCAGCAACAACTCGCACCGAGGATCATTAATTTTAGCAATAGCATCCATAAACTCAATGGTTTTGGCAACCCTTTTCATGACAAGCTTACTACTAAAATCAAGGTCCACACTAATAGGCCCACCCAGTAATTTAACACCGTGTAAAGGTCTGGCAATATTAGGTGGGAAAACACCAAAATGTCTGCTTTTGGGATTCTCCTTAGGCCAACAAACATCAGTTTTATCAACATTGAGGTGCAAACCAAAACGGGGTCCATCCAACATAATAAGCTCTAAAACCTTTCCCACAACTAAAGTATCCCCAATAATAGTGCCATCATCCAGATACCAAGCTTGAAAGGAAAGGCTAAATGAGTCTCTAATGTTGCATACCAGAGGATGTAACACTAAAGAAAAAAGCAAAGGTCCAAGTGGATCACCTTGTTGCACACCTTGATGCGACCATAAAGTGTGTTCCCCATAATATAGTCTAGCTGGGCTGGAGTAACAAAATTTCACCCAACGTGAAATAGCAGGACATCGTAGACGAACCTCATGTATCATAGCCTCCCGATCCACTAAGTTGAAGGCATTTTTGAAATCCGCCAACAACATCGAAAGGCCCACGTTATCCCCACGTTCTTCAATTAACAGATTTACGGCATGAAGAATGACCTCTCCTCCACCCGATACCCTGACACCGAACTGTAGATCGTTTAAGTAACCATCCAAAGAGTGGCCTATCATGGTGGCACTAACCTTGGAAACCAAATGCCTCCAAACGGTCCCCACAGCAATAGGTCGAATACCACCACCAGGCTTGACCAGGGGTGTAAGAGGAGCACTAGCAATATACTCACCCAACACACTAGGGAATTTACCACCTAAAAAAAGATTCACCACTTCGGTGATAGAAGCGACTAACTCATCAGAAATAGCCACCGCAGCACCACTTAAACAATCCAAAAGGTGCTGAGCACGTAAACCATCCCGACCACAAGAAGTACCATGAGAAAAACTCTTAATCATATCAAGAACCACAGCATGAGATGCAACAAGGTGATGGTGGTCTATAGGTGAATGCGGCAAAGAAGGAGCTGATTTGAAGGGGTGCTTAGCTTTTAAGTCTTCAAGAGTAGCATCATTATAATTAGCAACCCCAGAAGAAGAAAGAACTCTAACAATCGTAGTGTAATGGCCATTACAAATCTTCCTCCTACACTGCTTGACATTACACTCCACCAAGTCCAAAATCCCCTCATCAACATCAGACCATGTTGGGGAGGGTTCGGCTGAAACCTCTCTCGCAAGTTGCAAACCACCACCAGGAACACCCCAAGATCGAATGGCATTAGTAATATACTCTTCCTGGCGTTGTCTCTTAATAGCAGACCTACACTCAAGATTACTCCTCGGGGAAAAGGTTTTAAGGAGACAAAGGGGCAAGACTAACAAACTAACCCAACAAGAAATGTTATCGGGTGTGCAGATCACCTTATCAAGAGCCCCTTTAAAAACCCGAGAGAACCCCAAACGGCACTTGGGAGGGATGGATTTGACAGTACGCAGCCTTTTAGAAAACAAAGTGTCGAGGAGAGGAAATCGAAACCACCAAACTCATCCAAAACCAAATTATCAACTAAGGCAGGTTGAATAGAAGAAGAAACTTGTGGTTTGTTGAGATCATACAACACGAACCTAACCACACCATCACCACAATCAGGAGGAGACACAAAGTTAGAACCATTACCATGTCGGCACTTGGAACGAAAGGTATCCTTCGTAAGACACACACCACACAACCAAAGACCCATGCGTTTGAGTGTAACTTCAGCCGCCTCGAAAACAACAAGACTAGTAGCCAAAGTATATTTAGTAACAACTAGCGCCTCCTCATTAAAGTGACGATCTGGAAGGTGAGTGATCAACGAAGATCTTGTAAGCCCGTTACCCCTACCATCATGACAACCACACAACCCCACAAAAGGGCAATGAAACCGTACAATCGTCATGAAGCAAACCAAAAACAGTCACACGCCACGGAGAACAAACAATGCTGATAAGAACCAGTACCAAACTGAACAAATACCAACACCAAACCGAGTAAGGGATCGAAATAAACGCAACCTGTTTTCAAAACCCAAACCACAAACCAATTACCACACAGTCACAACCCAAGAGCAACAGGTCCACAACACCACATACATAACCCACTCAAACAGCCCAAAGTCCTTGCAGTATTAAAGTCACACAACACGACAGTAATGAACATGTATAGACCCCAATGAGCTGCCACAAGTCACCACAATCTAACTGTATGGAACCCGCTGAAAACAAATACAAACTGTGCACTCAGCCTATAAGGAACCTGCTGAAACAACCCCAAACAATATACCAAAGCAAACATCACCCAACCAATAAACAAGATGCCAATGGAACTAGCAAAGACCTGGGAATTGTAGGATCCACCGGGAAGGGAAAAAAAACCACAATCCAATCTAAACAAACCACACCGTTTTGGAGAAACAAAACAATCACAGCAGCAACGAGAATGAAACGGGTCTCAAAACGAAACCCTAAAATGTACCAAACGAAACCCTAAAAAGAGAAAACTGTAACAGTAGCGAAGAACAGGAGCCCTAGAAAACCCTAATCGAATACCAACCTTTAACAAGATCCATGATGAGGAATGAATCAAGATGGGAAGGAACGATCATGGAGACTCCTGAAGAAAACCGTTAATCGCCATAATTCGTCCCTAGTGGAGAGATTATTATTATTATTATTATTATTATTATTATTATTATTATTATTATTATTATTATTATTATTATTATTATTATTATTATTATTATTATTATTATTATTATTATTATTATTATTATTATTATTATTATAAACATCACTTTTATTAGAAACTTATAGGATTTACAAGAAATTAGTGGGGACCTGAGACACGATCTGAGCCCCCACTCATCTAGCTATAGCAAAGCCAATCCTACTAAAAATATGAACAGCAGCATGTGTTCCAATCTCTTGAGTCATACAGAACTTTCGGATTCGCTTCAGTAAAGTCACCGCATCCTTCTCAATTTCCCCAAAAGAAGAGAATGAGAAGGGGAGAAACCCATATCCAATATTTGCGCAGTTAGTTTCATACTTGACACGTTTACGTTGTGCGGCCTCAATCACAGCACGACCTGGTACAAAATCAACCATACCAGTTTGCGTCAAGGGCGATGACCCAGTCAGATCAACACAAACATCAAGACCTCTGTCCCAAGAGTAGAGCAACATATCAGCCGGACGTAAGGGGTTGTCCCTTTCTCCAATAAGCCCAATATCCACTTCTTTACTAGCCTAAATCCCCGAACGTGAACATATGTCAACAAGAGTATCGCGCACCATGTTATGCCGGTGTTTAATACCAATAATACCAGCACACGATACAGCATGGTCCCCATAAATATCCCCCGTAAAGACCCTGAAACAAGCTGAACACGGCATCTGAACAGAGAACAAGGGACACCTAGCCGATAACATAACACACACCGGTAGGTCCGAGCATTCATAGTCTGCCCCAACCCAGATATCGGAACCACCCTAAGCCAATCCGAAGTGTAGTCCTCCATTTGAGATTTCCATAACGCCATCTGTCGAGTAGATAGGGAAAAAGTGGATTCAGCCACATGGGTAACACGTGTAAAATATATATCTGCCAATTTCTTCATGAGTTTGGGGGCAGCAATCTCACATGGATTACTCAAAAGTTCAATCTCCATTTTATCATTAAAAGCACACAAGGCATCATCAAAGGAAGGCCAAGAAGTTACAATACCAGAATGTCGGAGGAGCTTAGTTTATAAGCTAGCAGATTGGATTCTCGTCGCAAGGAATTCATAGTTCAAGACATCACCTGCAGAGTATACACCAAGCCCCCCAAATGCAAAGGGTAAGTTGGCAAGCCTCCATTGCCAATCACCAAAACCAGGCCCAGAAGCAGTGACAATACGCTCAAGAGAAGAACGAAGTGCCACATCAAATGAAATATGAGCACGCTCAAAGACCCGAGGAGAACATGTGCGCGTAGAAAAATATAACTTGGAAATACCAGCACAAGCACGAAGGAGCAACAACTCACACTGAGGGTCATTAAGCTTTGCAACAGCACCCATAAGCTCAATGGTTTTAGCAACCCTTTTCATAACAAGCTCACTACTAAAATCAAAGTCCACACTAGCAGGCCCACCCAATAATTTAACACCGTGTACAGGCCGAGCAATATTAGGCGGGAAAACACCCGCAAGCCTACTTCTAGAGTATTCCTTTGGCCAGAAAACCTCATTTTTACCAACATTAAGGTGCAAACCGCAACGTGGTCCATCAAACATAATAAGCTCAAAAGCTTTTCCCATGACTAAAGTATCTCCAATAATAGTGCCATCATCTAGGTACCAAGCTTGAAAGGAAAGGCTAAAAGAGTCTCTAATCTTGCATACCAGAGGATGTAAAACTAAGGTAAAAAGTAAAGGGCCAAGTGGATCACCTTGTTGCACACCTTGGTAGGACCATAAGGTGTGTTCCCCATAATACAATCTTGTTGGGCTGGAGTAGCAAAATTCCACCCAACGTGAAATCACAGGACAATGAAGACGAACCTCATGTAACATAACCTCACGATCCACCAAATTGAAGGCATTTATGAAATCTACCAACAACATCGAAAGACCCACCTCATCTCCACGATGCTCAATCAGCCAATTCATGACATGAAGAATAGCCTCCCCTCCTTCAGAACCCCAACACCAAACTGTAGGTCATTTAAATAACCATCCAAAGAATGGCCAATCATGGCAGCACAAACCTTGGAAACTAAATGCCTCGAAATAGTCCCTACATCAATAGGACTGATGCCACATCTCGGCTTGACTAATGGTGTAAGAGGAGCACTAGCAATGTACTCACCCAACGCCCTGGGGCATTTACGATCAAGAAAAAGATTAACTACTTGGGTGATAAAAACAACTAACTGATCAGAAATAGCCACGACAGCACCACTTAAACAATCCAAAAGGTGTTGGGCACGCAAACCATCCTGACCACAAGAAGTACCACGAGGAAAACTCTTAATCATATCAAGAACCATATTATTATTATTATTATTATTATTATTATTATTATTATTATTATTATTATTATTATTATTATTATTATTATTATTATTATTATTATTATTATTATTATTATTATTATTATTATCATTATCATTATCATTATCATTATCATTATCATTATTAACGGGCATGTTTATAATATAAAATATACTAACCTTAAGAGCCCAAACAAACTCAAAGAGATTATACGTGGCATTAAACTTTGGGGTCTTTTTTCTTCTCCTTCCGATGCCTCTCACTTTGCTTAGGAACCACATTTACGGTCCTTTTACACAAATGGTTCAACATATATGTACTTGATAAGGCGAAAAGTGTACCGCTTTTAGGGGGTCATTTAAGCCTGAATTCGTGATTATTTGATCAATTATTGCCCTAAATCGTTCCTTTTGTCATTTTAGGTACTTTTGAGAAGAAATCTGAAAAAGGAAGCATTTTGAACGTTTTTGGAGCAATTAAGTGAAGAAAACGACAAAGTCTCAAAATCCTTGCTGGGAACAGTACCTGACAGCGTCAAGGCCATACAAGTGACGACGTCAAGCTTGGCAAAAGAAGTGGATATGGAAAATACACATGACGGCCCAGAACAATTTCAAGGCAATTTGGCCTGACGGCGTCACCAAGGCCGTCAAGGTCAGAACAATTTCAACCTTGAGTCTAGAAATCTACTTCACACAAATATTGAAGTGTGGGAATTCTACATTGCATAAACATTTTTATTAAATCCAATCCATCCAAACAATTTTCACTTTTAAACAAATATTTTAAGTCTTTCATTACACATCTCTTCAAACTTCATCAAATTCTGATCATAATCACTTTAGGCATTTTACTTATATTACTTCAACCTTATTTTTTCACTTTCAATCGAGTCTAGGATTTCCATAACTTAATACTTTTCATGAAATTAAGATGCTTAATTTACATTAAAACCAAATAATTAAAGATCCTCTTAAAATCTCTTTTATATACACTACGTTTCAAATTTTTTTTTTAAACACATTGTTGAATAATGCTAAAAACGCTTTTCTCTTAAAACATGCTTGATACTTTACATGAATTGTCAAGATATATAATCCAATATATATCATTGGCAATCATGGATTAAGCAAATTGAGTCAAGGAGATTTTGGATTGCTTCTTAGGATATATTTATTTATTTGCATTAGTAGTCGAAGCAATCGCATCTCCACATTTGTTGCATGTAGGCACACACTAGAAAAATGTCAATTATCACTTAGTCATATTTGTTCCATCATTAGTTTCTCACTCACTAAGGTGCCTTACACTTAGTTAGTTGCCTTAGGAGATATAACTTGCTTAATTGTTCATTTACATTATTGTCTTTGCATGAAACTATATTATATGCTTAGTTGTCTACATATATACTTTCTATGAAAATTTAATTAAGATAATATTTGTTTAGTTGCCTAAAGAGATGGACTTGCCCAAAACCAAACCTCAAAACAAACATCTTTTTGGAATAATCTCTGCCAAAAGCCATTTCTGGCAATCTAAGAACCAGACACTGGGCGGCCCCCATAATTATCAAGGGCGCCCCCTTAAAATTAAAGGGGCCGGCCAATAATTAAGGGGGCCGGCCATCTGATGGTCGAGGTTTCCTGATTGACTTCCGCTTTTTAGCCCATCTCACCCTACTTTGATTCTTCACTTCCGTAATTTCACAAACACATTTTGTCTAGCAAATCCTCCACTTATTATCCTTCCATTAATACATAATCACCCCACTATAAATACCTCTCCTCATCACATATCCTTGATCAACCATTCCAATCATGACTTCTCCCAACAAACCAAAATCAAAATCCTCTAAGCTAGCAAGGATGACTGAAAAGCCTATATGGCGTAAGAAACAAAGCCCTCGAAACAAATCCATCGCAACAAGTGAATTTGGAAATCAATCAACACCTCCAAACACTTACTTTCCCAACTACACTCCAAACCCACAAGGACACTCCTTTGAACCACTCTACAAACCTTACCACATTGGCCAAACATCCAACTTCATTCCAAATCACACATCTCAATCATCAAACTACAATGATCCATATCACTTCGGTCAATCATCAAACTACACATCCAATAACTTCACTACCAACTACACAACCTCTATTCATCCACCTCCATAAAATGATTCACTCCACATCACCACGGAAAAGCAAAAGTTCCGTGAAGAAATCAACCAAATCCATGATCTTCGTGATCTTAACGCCATGCATCTTGCACAAACCTCCTTCCTCTCCATACTCAAATTGTCTACCTCACTCACTAAACCTAGATCAAGTCATCAACCACACCCACTATTGTCCTTGTTGCTACTTCCTCCAAAAACAAATCCTTGACCTAAGTGAAGACATTGCGTGGATCGAATATCTTCTCACTCGTCCTCATCCAATACCTCCACTAATTCGGTACAACATACATAGATCCACTCCTTCCGCTCCATACCCCTCACCATCATACCACTAAATTCAATCACCATGCTTCCATTCTCAAATAAAATCATCACAAACTTTTGTACCCATGCAAGTTCAAGATACCTCTAGTTGGCAACTTAATATTATCTAATGTAGTTTGCTAGAAAAGCATATATGATTATATATATATATATATATATATATATATATATATATATATATATATATATATATATATATATATATATATATATATATATATATATATATATGCCTTTGTACTAAAGATTATGTCATCAACATAATTTACTTTAATAATCGATGAATGTTTATTGTGTTTTATTATTGATTGCTTTATTAGTTTGCATGAATTTCTCTTTGGTTTAGATCTATGTGTGCATGATGAATATATGTTTATATATGCTTTACATGCTTTTCTAATTGACCAGAACCAATATGAAATGTTCAAATAGAGCTTGCTGCAAACACAAAACTAAAATAAACCATTTCCAGAAATTTTTCAAATTTTGGTCGCCTGGTGCATCACCAGATGGGCGGCCCCCTTAAAATTAAAGGGGCCGGCCACTATTTAAGGGGACCGGCCATTTGGAACAGTTTTTACACTGTTTTCTTTTGCACCTTGTGACTCCTTTTGCTAGTCTCAGCTACCATTTCCCTTAAAAACTAAATTGATTTTGGAATCTAAACATGCATTTTCATATTAATTCCATTTCTAAACATGTTTTCATGCTATAAAACCCCATACACCTTTCATCCACACTCCATCATCATCACAAACTCAACCAATTCATCATGTCATCACCAAAAACCACCACCTCCAACAAAGCCAAGAAACAAAAACTTGTTATCATCCCACCAAAACAACTTTGTATTGATCTCACTAATGAAGACAATACCACTCCATCACTACCACCTCAATGTTCATCTCCTAGTGCTCCAAATGCACCATCCAAAACACCATCAACACATGGAACCTCTAACTCCTCCATACCATCATCATCATCCATCAATGACTACATCAACAATCACTTATCACCTCTACCAAGAATACTCTTATACTATCACCCATCACACCTCCTGATGCACATTTTTCACCATCACCACTCAACCCACCAAACTCCAATCCCATGCCATGGAGCCTACTTGAAGCTCATGGTGACACTTGCCTTTGTTGCATCCATAACCGTACCATCATTTTTGGCCTAAGAGATGAAATACACTACATGTTTTCATATCTTGAAAGCTTGTTTCCTCAACCTCCACCAACAACATCCACACCTCCACCACCAACATCAAACACACCTCCATCAACACCATCATCTCCACCTACAACATTGCTTCCCTCCACCTAAGCATGTTTAATGTTTGAAAAATAAAATGTTTTAACCATTTTGATGGCAAGCTCTAGGAAAAACACATCTATTAGAGTTTTGGTTGTTAGTTATTTTGTATGCTTGTAAGCCCATAGGGCTTTAGTTTATTGGTTGTCTTATTTATGCATCTTAGATGCATGTTGCTTGTATTTTTTAATATTTAGTTGAAGTGTTTCTTTCATGCTCATATTGCTTGTTACACTTATATCTATATATATTTGTTTCATGCTTCATATATATTGTGTTATCTGGTATGTGTTAATTCACATACCTTTTCATAGCCAAAAACCGACCCAAATAGACAAATTATGCTAACAAATGCCAAAGAATGTGTGTTTTTTATGTTTATGAACGTGCAGGTACGGATATCTCGTTAAAAGATGAAAAAAACAATCGGAAACAAGCAAAAACAAGCACGAGAGTAGAACGTGTGCAGTTCAGTCAACGAAAGTCAATTCAGAGCCTTAGAAGACCTCAGAGATTTGAGATTCATCAGATTTAGTCCTTGGTCCAAGTTTCATGAGATTGTCATTTTAAGCCCTCCGAGTTTCAGACTTTGGCAATTTTAGTCCCTGGAAGATACTTTTCATATTATGACATCTAAGGTCCTTGGAAAATCAGAAAGTTACATTTGAAGCCGTTGGATCATTTTTGGAATCATGGCAGATTTAATCCTTTCATTTCCATAAATTTCACTTTTGGTCCTTATATGTTACTAATGATAAATCTGAAAAACATTAAAAGTCCAAGCATAAAGCCTAGTCCAAAAACTTAAAACCAAAATCCATAAACCAAAATAAAACCCAAGCCCAAAAACCCCAATACCAGGTCCAATACCTTCGGTCAACTAATACCAAATACAAGTCAAACACAATTAAAATATAATTACCCACTCCCGCCCCCCAAATTCACTCTTAACCCAGAATTACTATTCACCAAGAACCCTAACTTACCCATCCCCTTAATTACAGTAAGTAAGGGCAAAACCGTATAATCAAAGGGCATCTAGATTATTGTAAGAGTGTCAGGATGATGTCAGACCAAAGAAACACATGAATGGGTAACGTGGCATCATTCCATTGGCTAGAAAGCGGCATTGATTATGATCTAAGGGTTGATATCAATAGGCAATGATTGGGATATGATCAGAGGCTCAGGATTGCATCCCAGGAAGCACACCACACGGATTGCCAAGGTGGCAATCCGTGACTACCTCCTACTAGATCCTTCTATTCGTTTGCTATAAATAGATGAGCTTGTTAGCTCTTTGAGAGTGTAGAGTCTAGGATAGCGAAGCTCTGCCAAAGTTATTTTTGAATTGTAGTGGTTAAACTTCTTTTTAATTGTAATGTTTTACTTTTAATGAAATAAGTTTGAGTTCAATAAATTTATGTTTGTTGTTACTTTCCACTTATTGTTTAGCTTTTACATATATCTTATCAGCTTATGTTAGTTTATATTTCTTCTCTTGCAAATTAGCTTTAAATTGAGTTCAAAAGTTTTCATTTAAATCAGAAAATATAAAAAAAATAAGTTTCAAATTTTGAAATAGCTTTCACATAAGCTGAGTTTAAGTAGATTGAATTTCATTTTGAGCTTCCTAGCTTTGGTAAGAGTGAAATTACTGTTTCATAATTCAAGAGCTGGTTGGTCAACGAAAGTCAACAGTGGTCAATTGTTGTGATTATTGGTGATAGATTGATAGATTGAGATAAACAGGGATGATCTCAGCCTATCTTAAAGATAGGAAACTGTGGAAAACTCTCTGTTCATGCTGAGAGTGTATTGTAAGTTTCATTTTAAATTTAATGAAAGCATTTGATATAAGAACTGTTTTAAATTTGAGTATTCTGTGTTTCTGTTGATTATTGTAGTTTTTGATTGTTGATTTAGGGTCTTATAGTTTTAGCACAACTTTATTGATGTTTGATTTGGTGGTTTGAGTTTGTTTGCATTGATTCTTAGTGGTAGCAGGTTATATAGGGGTGTTTGGATGTAACTGTTGCTGTGTAGTGTAGTTGTTTGATCACTGATTTTATGTCTCAAATTAGTTTAATTAGGATAGTTATAGATATCTAAAACATAAAAATAGTAGGTCATATCATTAAAAAGTCAAAGTTGAGTTTCAATTTTAATAACTGTTAGAGTTTTATGATTCAGTTAGTAATATCTTAGTGGTAGTTGCATAATTGTTCAAGTTAGCTTAAAATTGTGTAATATCAGATTAATATAACATGTAGGAGTAGATATAATCAGTGAAAGTTGGATTAAGTCAAAATTTAATCAACACTATTGGTCAACTGTTATTCATTGTAGTCTCTCTACAAGTTGCTGATCTAGGCTCCTTTTAGGCTAGCGATTGGCAAATTGTGATAGGGCTTTTAGTGGAATTATAATCTCAGTAGTATAGAGATCAGTTTGCCCCACTAATATTCTAGTTCAGAGCTTATTAGGTTTGGCTTATTGGATCTGCTAGATTGGGTATTGGAGCAGTTTTCTGTCAACAATTTTAGGCCTGCAAGTTTGTAAATTGCTTGTTTTCTGAGAATTCTTGATTGATCTGAGTTCTTTAGAGTAGGTAGAAGTGGTTCACATTTTTCTTTGCTCACTGGCTTAAGCTGTTGCTTATTAGCTTATTGTATAGCTTTTGTTTTACTGCTTATTGCTTATTTCTATGGTTTCTGTTGTATACCTTATCATTTCTGAGCATCATTGAAGTTAATTAGAGTCTATTGCATCTGTGTTTCAAGTTTGGTTAAGTTTTGTGGCAAGTGCTTATAAATAAGCACTTGCCATAAGTTGTTTTAGCTCAAATAAGCACTTCTGCTTATCGTTTTCTTTTCAAAATTTTTTTGCAAGCTTTTCATAATATTCTAGATTTTCTGTAAAATTTTCAGATTTTTCCAAGTTGATTTACTATTTTTCTTAATTTTCCTTCATTAATAATCATTTTTATATACTATTTAATAAACAAAAATCAATGAAAATTCAGAAAAAGCTTTTAAAAATACGAAAATATTTTAGGAAATTCTTTTATAATATTTTAGATTTTTCAGATTAGATTTTATAATTTTCCCATTATTTTTTACAATTTCGTTAATTTTTAATTACTTTTTAATTCAATAAATAGAAAATAAATCACAGAAAATAAATAAAAAGTCAAAAAAATATTTTTCTTTTTCTTAAAATTCTTTTTGATAGTTTAAGATTTTTAGAAATTTGTTTCACACTTGTAGGATCATTTTTCAATAAAAAGTTACGTTTTATTTCGTACGTTACGTTTAAATTTCGCGATTGCATTTCCGTTTTCTAATTTTAGACACTTGTGCATACTTTGCTTGTACTTTCTGCATAATTCACTATTAATTTTCATAATTTGAATTTCACCATCACTTTTCACTATTCACTTTTCACTACACGAGTCACAATTCGATAATTCGAAGTTCCATTCAACTTTCGTTGGGAGAACGACTCGGTAAATCCGTATTTCTCGCGGATTTCATTGATACTTATATATATATATATATATATATATATATATATATATATATATATATATATATATATATATATATATATATATATATATATATATATATATATATATATGCAATCAATTTTTGGCGTCGCTGCCGGAGAAGGTTGAAGTGCGTTTTTGAATAATCGTTTTGAAAAATCGTGTTTTGATAAGCCTTCCTCTATTTTGTATATATTTTCTATAAAAATATAAAAATTAAAAAATTCAAAACACTTTTCCTAAAGTGTTTTCGAAAATACAAAAATAATAAAGTTACAGCCTCGACTCTCCCGTGGAAAGGAGGGCGTTGTAAACCAAATAAGTCTCACAATATAACAAAAACGTGAAATTAGTTGTTTATCGGATTACTTCAATTACTACAACCAATTAAACGGGAAATACGGAAGCTAAGACATTAAATTGCTATGCAAAGAGAGAAACACTCTTCTTTCCCGTCCCGTCGCGAGTGGTTTTGAAAGAAACGGTTTCAATTAACGTAACGTTTTATAAAAAGTAAAACAAAAGAAATAAAAAGTTTTTGAGATAAAAATAAAAAAATAAAAAAATTTTCCTTTTTCTTTTCTTCTTTTTCTTTTTGATTTTGTTTTTGATGTATGCACACCCGCTCTTCTTTTGAGAGTCTTATATCACCTTTGTCAAACCCTGAGAGGGTAATTCGACACACACACCGTGTCCATTTCCCTAACTTTGTATAAGTGGATCCTAATAATCAAAACCCTCCGGTGGGTGAAGATGAAAACCAACACATGCCAGCTCCCGATCTCCGAACGATGGAGGAGCTGTGCCAACCCACGATGCATGGTAGAGGTGGCCCGATTGCCCCTCTAAATATTGAGGCTACAGATTTTGGACTTAAGCACCACATGATACAACAAGTCCAAAATTCATGCCAATTTCACGGTTTGCCGGGTGACGATGCGAACAAGCATCTCGATAAATTTTTAACCGTCACCCAAAGCATGAAACAACATGGGGTCTCCGATGATGCCCTCCGTCTTTCTCTCTTCCCCTATTCTATAACGCATCATGCCACCGCTTGGTTTGATCGCCTTCCCAAGAACTCGATTCATACCTTCAAAGAAATGGTATCGAAGTTCTTGGCGAAGTATTTTCCACCATCGATGGTGACGAAGCTACGAAACGATATTAGTAACTTCCGGCAACTTCCCGATGAATCTTTATTCGAGGCTTGGGAACGTTATAAGCTTGCTATTGATCGGTGTCTGAATCATAATATGCTTCTCGTTACGATCATTGATACGTTTTATAATGGTTTGACTTTACGACATCGTGACACGATTAATGCAGCAGCTGGAGGTACTTTTATGAAATGTCGTCTTGAAGATTGTAATGAACTTATTGAGAATATGACGGCTCATTACAATTATTGGGATTCCTCAGCCGAGAGGAATGAGAGCACGAGATCGACCGCGACTCATAATTCTTCGTATAATCCCGAGCTTGCTGCAATTACTAAGAAGCTCGATGATATGTCGACGGCTATGCTACGAATGCATCAAACGAATCTGGATCAAACGAAAAACCATCAAGTCAATGTGGTTAGTCATGGTTGTGAGACTTGTGGTGGTCCACATTTATATTATGAATGTCCGGCCACCGGTGCGTTTTCTCAAGAGAACGCGTATGCTGCAAACACGGGTAACAACGGTTACCAATCGCAAGGAGATCGAAATCTTCTCAGCTACCGTTCCACTCATTTTCTTGGACCACCCGTTCTCGAACAACCAAACCAAATCAATCAAGTCAACCAGAACCATAATGTGCAGAATCGTAATAATCAAGGAAATCAAAATTAGAGTCGAACTAATAACGGTTTTCAAAATCATAATCAAGGGTTTAATCAAAACCGGGGTTTTCAAGGTAATCAAGGCCCGCCTCAAGGGGATTTTCAAAACCAAGGAAACTATGGAAACCCTGGGAATTTTCAGAATGCAAATCATGGGAATCAGAATCATGGTAATTTCCAAAACCTTGGGCAGAATTTCAATAATAATCAAAATCAAGGTGTTATTCAAAATCCGTCGCCTACGGATGATTTGATTAAACAATTGCTTCAAAGCCAACAATCTTTTATGGTAAAATATGAAGAATCAACTCGGTTGTTTGCTAATCAAATCAGTGATATTAATAAACGTTTAAATGATCGACCCTCGGGTTCGGGTACTACATCTTTTCCAAGTAACACGATCGCAAACCCGAGGGGCAAGATAAAAGCGATCACGACTCGCAGTGGGGTTAAATATGATGGACCCACAGCTCCTACTACCTCTTCTTCTTTGTCTCCGCCTAAGGTAGTGGACTGTGAGACCGAGGCAACAAAGGACCCGGTTCCTCCTATTAATAACGGAGGAGCTGAAAACGTCCAACTTCCGTTTGTCCAAGCATCAAAAGATAAAGAAAAATTCATTTATGAAAACAATGTGAAATGCAAATCAAAATTGCCATATCCATCACGATTTAATGATGAAGAGCTCCGTGCAAAGTCTAAAAAACAAATGGAAAAATTTCTCGATATTTTTCAAAAATTGCACTTTGATATAAGTTTTATGGATGCCCTTGTGTACATGCCAAAATTTGCCTCAACGTTCAAAAACCTCATAAGTAATAAAGAGAAATTGCTTGAATTAGCCGAAATGCTGATAAATGCTCAATGCTCCGTGATTCTTCTCAAGAAGCTTCCCGAGAAGTTTGGAGATTCGGGAAAGTTTCTCATTCCTTGTTCGTTGAAAGATCAAGAGGTGTGCAATGCCCTAGCCGATTCAGGTGCAAGCATTAACCTCATGCCATTATCGATCTATGAACAACTTGGAATGGGGGATCTTATACCGACGAGAATGAATTTAGAGCTTGCTAATCGTCCGATTACTCATCCGGTTAGAATTGCTAAAGATGTTTTGTTCGTGTGAATTCGTGTACTTTTCCGGCAGATTTTGTTGTTGTTAATTTCGAGGCTGATCCGAGAGTTCCTCTTATACTAGGGAGACCGTTTTTGCGGACCGCAAAAGCCCTAGTAGATCATTTTGAGGATACTCTAACTTTACGACATGATGATGACATAATGATTTTTAGTGCCGATGCTTCAAATTCAAAGAAGTATTCCGTCAAAAGCGTTGATGTTTGTGATTATTCTTTTGATGATTTTGTGAAAACTTTCATCTCCGACTCTTCCCCATCATTTCCTCCGACTAAGGAATATGATTTTTTTTGGGAAGAGGTCGAATGAATTCCTCGCTATTAAAACGATTCCGTGTTCTAAGATTGATGAATCTTATTTTGATTCGGACGGAGATATTATTTTTCTTGACAATTTGTTGAACGATGAACCGTCAAACCCTCCGGATAGAGTTAAGAAAAAGATTGAGCTTACAATTGACGTTCCTCTGGAGCTCGAGCTCGAGGAATTTTTACCCAACTTTGAGAATTTTTTCTTTGATACGACTGAGGAGATTAGTGGCAATCCCACTTATCGTCCTAATTTTTCTAATCCGACTTATGAAGCTTTTCATTTTGATATCGATCATACAGAAGAGACGAGTCGTGGCAGTACCACTTCTTGCTTTTATCCCTCTTCCGGAGTATGAGTCGTTTTGTTTTGATAAGGTTGAATGTGATTTTGAAAAGATTTCTAATCCAAAATATGAAAGTTTCAGTTTTGATTATGAAATTGATCATGATCCGGGTGGTGTTCTTAAAAATGTGAGTTTTAATGAAAATTTTATCCCATCCCTCCCACCCGGGAAAGTTTTTAAAATGAGCTTGAATGATAAGATTTATAATTTCACAATTATGAAGTCTTCTTTTGATGATGATGAGTTTTTCTAGATTGTTATCATGACCTTCTTTCTATTTGTGACATTTGGTGTGATTTCTCTTATCCGTCACTCCGTCGGGAGTGAGGATGTTATTTTTGACCCTGGTATCGTTTCTAATATTTTTCACTATTAGAATACCATCGGTTATCTCTTCGGGGATCGAGTCAAGCTCATGGGACTCGGTGAAAAAAAACAAGCGCTTCGTGGGTGGCAACCCATGCTTATCCAATTTCATCTTCTTATTTTTCTTATTTCTAACGATTAACGTGAGGAGGGGGTGGCTCTTCTACTCTTGTGTTCCGTGGTTGTTTGTGATGTTTGTTTAGGATTGTCCGCTATTTATGATGACTCTCGTGCTCGTTATCTTCTCTCCACTCGAGTCTCATTTTATCGATGCTTTTGGAAATCCTATATCCACGAATTTTATCGACTAACGTTTTCTTTGGCATAATTAATAAACGGCCCTAGAATTTTGTTAGGATTGCCTTAACCCATAAAACATTGAGGACAATGTTTAATTCTAGTCTGGGGGAGGGTGAATCTTTGATTCGATTTGACCTTGCATTTTTCACATGTCGTGTACTCTTGCAACTCCGTTTTCCACCAAAAATAAAAAATTGAAAAAGATGAAAACTTCAAAAATTTTGAAGAAAAATCAATGAAAAAGTTAAGAAAAAGCACAAAAAGATGTGAAAAAGAGAAAAAGTTGTGCAAAAATATAATAAAGTTTGAATATGTATTTTGACACCTTGTTGACTTTCTTGCTGGCGAGAGTAGGAATAAATATTTTGACTTGAACGAGCATGTTGAGCCCTAGCTTGTTCCCTTAACCAATGATAATCACATAAGCTTGTGCTAGTTTTGTACACAATGAGCTATAAAATGCGAATTCTTTCTTAAGAATCTGCAAGTTCCTGTACTTTACTTTATACATGCCCAACTTAAAATCTTTCGCTAGTCTTTTACATAAGGAGCTAGAAAACGCGAATTCTTCTTCTAGAATATGCAAGTTTCCGTAACTGACTTTATATATGCGTGGCTGATTATCGGCTAAGTATTCGCTGGTTTCATTATTTGGAATCTTAAATTGCGAAGAGCGAGAAATGATAGAGCTTATTTAGAAGTTTGATACTAAACGTGGAGTAGTGGTTCTCTTTAGAGCTCATGAGAGGTACTTGTGGCTTTTTACTCCCATAAAATACGTCACCGATATATAATAGATGTTCTAGGTTAATTAGTGGTATTTAAGTTTGGATAATATTTAGTTCTTTATTTTCTTAAGAGAATTTTTGCTTTAAAAGTTGAGTACATATCAAGGAACATCAAAAATAAGAGCAAAAAGTGAAAAAATCAAAAGTCAAAAGTTGATTATGTATGTGGTTTTGGAGCTACCCGATAAGCTTCCATTGATGTTATGAGAAAAGTAAAGAAAGAAAAAAAAGTAAAAAAATATGAGAAAGTATGATAAAATAGTGAAAGAGTGAAAAATGAAAAAAGTGAAAGTTGAAAGTTATGATGAATAAGAGTTTGAATGTAAATAAGTTGTTGGCGCGTGAGGTGCATGTGTATGATTCTGAATTGGACACATGAGGTGCACGTGTAGTACTCCGCAACTTATATTTATGATATTGTATGTACCAAAATTCCTTGATGTGGACCGAATTTCTATTGCAGTGGTTCTTTAAGAGAAAATGGAAAAGTACTTATCGTTTAAACTTAGGTGTCACTATCGGACTAAAAAGTATTGAAACGAGAAAATATGAAGCAATTCATTTCTAAACAAAAATAAAATATTGAGATACAAAAACTTAGGACATGGGAGTAAGGAGTTTCCACAAGTAACTATTATGAGTAGTGTTAGCATCTAACTCGTAGATAAGCTGTGATCTCATTTGTACGCTTAGTTTGGGGACTCGTGAAAAATCAAGGATGACGATTTTTATCCGTATGGTCACTTCTTAATAAGAAGTGTTTCTACTCGTTGACCCTAAAAATTATTGCAAAATAATGAAAGTTCAACAAACCGTCACAAGTATGAAGTAGGAAAAGTCCAAAAATATAAGTGAAAGTGGAATAAAGGAAAATTTTTGGAAAACGGAGCGTTTGCGGTAATAAATGAATTTGTAACTTCTTTTGAACCTCCTTGCTACTTTACAAAGTCAGTAGGAAGAGTTATGAAATTATTTATCCCAAAAGCGTGAATTGATCACATTGCGTGAGGACACGACAATACCTTAGTCTGGGGGATTTTGGTATGTGTTAATTCACATACCTTTCCATAGCCAAAAACTGACCCAAATAGACTAATTATGCTAACAAATGCCAAAGAATGTGTGTTTTTTAGGTTTGTGAACGTGCAGGTACGGATATCTCGTTAAAAGACGAAAAAAAAACAATCGGAAACAAGCAAAAACGAGCACGAGAGTAGAACGTGTGCAGTTCAGTCAAGGAAAGTCAATTCAGAGCCTTAAAAGACCTCAGAGATTTGAGATTCATGAGATTTAGTCCTTGGTCCAAGTTTCATGAGATTGTCATTTTAAGCCCTCCAAGTTTCAGACTTTGGCAATTTTAGTCCCTGGAAGATACTTTTCATATTATGACATCTAAGGTCCTTGGAAAATCAGAAAGTTACATTTGAAGCCCTTGGATCATTTTTGGCATCATGGCAGATTTAATTCTTTCATTTCCATAAATTTCACTTTTGGTCCTTATATGTTACTAATGATAAATCTGAAAAACATTAAAAGTCCAAGTATAAAGCCTAGTCCAAACACTTAAAACCAAAATCCATAAACCAAAATAAAACCCAAGCCCAAAAACCCTAATACCCGGTCCAATACCTTCGGTCAACTAATACCAAATACAAGTCAAACACCATTAAAATATAATTACCCACTCCTGCCACCCAAATTCACCCTTAACCCAGAATTACTATTCACCAAGAACACTAACTTACCCATCCCCTTAATTACAGTAAGTAAAGGCAAAACCGTACAATCAAAGGGCTTCTAGATGATTGTCAGAGTGTCAAGATGATGTCAGACCAAAGAAACACATGAATGGGTAATGTGGCATCATTCTATTGGCTAGAACGCATCATTGAATATGATCTGAGGGTTGATATCAAAAGGCAATGATTGGGATATGATCAGAGGCTCAGGATTGCATCTCAGGAAGCACACCACACGGATTGCCAAGGTGGCAATCCGTGACTACCTCCTACTAGATCCTTCTATTCGTTTGCTATAAATAGATGAGCTTGTTTGCTGTTTGAGAGTGTAGAGTCTAGGATAGCGAAGCTCTGCCAAAGTTATTTTTGAATTGTAGTAGTTAAACTTCTTTTTAAATGTAATGTTTTACTTTTAATGAAATAAGTTTGAGTTCAATAAATTTATGTTTGTTGTTACTTTTCACTTATTGTTTAGCTTTTACATATATCTTATCAGCTTATGTTAGTTTATACTTCTTCTCTTGCAAATTTGCTTTAAATTGAGTTCAAAAGTTTTCATTTAAATCAGAAAATATAAAAAAAAATAAGTTTCTAATTTTGAAATAGCTTTCACATAAGCTAAGTTTAAGTAGATTGAATTTCATTTTGAGCTTCCTAGCTTTGGTAAGAGTGAAATTACTGTTTCATAATTCAAGAGCTGGTTGGTCAACGAAAGTCAACAGTGGTCAATTGTTGTGATTATTGGTGATAGATTGATAGATTGAGATAAACAGGGATGATCTCAGCCTATCTTAAAGATAGGAAACTGTGGAAAACTCTCTGTTCATGCTGAGAGTGTATTGTAAGTTTAATTTTAAATTTAATGAAAGCATTTGATATAAGAACTGTTTTAAATTTGAGTATTCTGTGTTTCTGTTGATTATTGTAGTTTTTGATTGTTGATTTAGGGTCTTATAGTTTTAGCACAACTTTATTGATGTTTGATTTGGTGGTTTGAGTTTGTTTGCATTGATTCTTAGTGGTAGCAGGTTATATAGGGGTGTTTGGATGTAACTGTTGCTGTGTAGTGTAGTTGTTTGATCACTGATTTTCTGTCTCAAATTAGTTTAATTAGGATAGTAATAGATATCTAAAACATAAAAATAGTAGGTCATATCATTAAAAAGTCAAAGTTGAGTTTCAATTTTAATAACCGTTAGAGTTTTATGATTCAGTTAGTAATATCTTAGTGGTAGTTGCATAATTGTTCAAGTTAGCTTAAAATTGTGTAATATCAGATTAATATAACATGTAGGAGTAGATATAATCAGTGAAAGTTGGATTAAGTCAAAATTTAATCAACACTATTGGTCAACTGTTATTCATTGTAGTCTCTCTACAAGTTGCTGATCTAGGCTCCTTTTAGGCTAGCGATTGGCAAATTGTGATAGGGCTTTTAGTGGAATTATAATCTCAGTAGTATAGAGATCAGTTTGCCCCACTAATATTCTAGTTCAGAGCTTATTAGGTTTGGCTTATTGGATCTGCTAGATTAGGTATTGGAGTAGTTTTCTATCAACAATTTTAGGCCTGCAAATTTCTAGATTGCTTGTTTTCTGAGAATTCTTGATTGATCTGAGTTCCTTAGAGTAGGTAGAAGTGGTTCACATTGTTCTTTGCTCACTGGCTTAAGCTGTTGCTTATCAGCTTATTGTATAGCTTTTGTTTTACTGCTTATTGCTTATTTCTATGGTGTCTGTTGTATATCTTATCATTTGAGAGCATCATTGAAGTTAATAAGAGTCTATTGCATCTGTGTTTCAAGTTTGGTTAAGTTTTGTGGCAAGTGCTTATAAATAAGCACTTTCCATAAGCTGTTTTTGCTCAAATAAGCACTTCTGCCTTTCATTTTCTTTTCAAAAATTTTCTGCAAGCTTTTCATAGTATTCTAGATTTTTTGTAAATTTTTCAGATTTTTCCAAGTTGATTTACTATTTTTCTTAATTTTCCTTCATTAATAATCATTTTTATATACTACTTAATAAACAAAAATCAATAAAATTAAGAAAAAGCTTTAAAAATACAAAAATACTTTAGGAAATTCTTTTATAATATTTTAGATTTTTCAGATTAGATTTTATAATTTTCCCATTATTTTTTACAATTTCCTTAATTTTTAATTACTTTTTAATTCAATAAATAGAAAATAAATCATAGAAAATAAATAAAAAGTCAAAAAAATATTTTTCTTTTTCTTAAAATTCTTTTTGATAGTTTAAGATTTTTAGAAATTTGTTTCACACTTGTAGGATCATTTTTCAATAAAAAGTTACGTTTTATTTCGTACGTTATGTTTAATTTTCGCGATTGCATTTTCGTTTTCTAATTTTAGACAGTTGTGCATACTTTGCTTGTACTTTCTGCATAATTCACTTTTACTTTTCATAATTTGAATTTCACCATCACTTTTCATTATTCACTTTTCACTACACGACTCACAATTCAAAAATTCGAAGTTCCATTCAACTTTCGTTGGGAGAACGACTCGGTAAATCCGTATTTCTCGCGGATTTCATCGATAATTATATAAGAAAATTGATTTTTGCAAACATTCCATATCTCGACTTTTCTTGTAACCTTAAAACGAGGGGGAGTACACATCAAGGGGGAGCTCATCCAACATCGGGATAACCTTTTTGATGTTCACAAAAGGGGGGAGAAGTGATATAAACTCACTAAATACTTGTATATATAATAAATTTTGATTTAATGAGTTTAGATTTTGTAATCATCAAAAAGTGGGAGATTGTTGATATAAATAATGCATAAAAACGTTATTAATATTTCTCGATATCCCTATGTTTTGACGATCACAAAATGTAAAATCATTAAACGTAAAATCATTACGTAAACAAGTATTTAGTGACAAAATATCATTACATCCAACTAAATCACTTAAGGTATGAATAAACAATTGCCTAATACATTTTATGATCAAAAGAAGGTTTATTTACTAATTACAAATTATATAAAATGGTATAAATATTTTATATATTTAGAAAAACACTTTTGGTAATTAAAGGAAAATGTTTAATTCATAATAAATATATGAATTCAAATTTTTAACCAAAATCAGTTAAATCTACACCAAATAAACTTTTCCCAGAAAAGACAAAACATTCAGGCCATTACAGGTGGGCGGCCCCCTTAATTATAAGGGGCGGCCCCTTTAATTTTAAGGGGGCCGACCATGATTTAAGGGGGCCGGCATACGCTCTTGTGTCAGAATCTTTTGCCTATAAATACTGTGGTTTTATATCAGGCTGGTGTTTTGATATTTGTGCGTAAGGATCTTCAGTATTCTGAGAATTTTGATTGATAGGTGAGGTATTAGTATTATGGAGAGTAGTTTTGACATTCACAGGAGTTTCTGAAGACATGCTACTGTAGTAACCGAGAATAATATTTTATGGGGATTTTGTATGTTAAAGATATAACAGTACAGATGAAATAATTATTGTGTAAGAGTAATTTCTAAACATGTAAGATAATCTCAACAGATAAGGTATTGAGCGCGGCAGTCTGCAGACATGGAGGGCATAAAATAGTATGGTGTAAAATCATTCATTTTGAAAGTGTAGTTATAGTTTAATGTTTGAAAACATTTAATTCTCTATAACTTTATCTCTGATGCCAATCTATAACACCCCCAAATTTATGTTTGTAGCAGCGGAAAAGTAATTTGGGTGTTACGGGGAGGATCGAAGTTATAATTTCATAAAACGGCTTAAAAGAAGCGTTTTGAAAGTTATTTGTCATTCAAATAATATTTTTGATAAAAGATGAACCATTTAATTTAAAATCTTTTTAAAAGATATAACGGCTTGAAAGAATCACATATTTGATTTTTGCACCATTTTAATTTATCAGAGTAATAAATGCCCGCTCCGTGTCTTGTCCTGCTCCGTTAAATTACCTGAGATACACATGCTTAAAAGTGTCAACACAAAGGTTGGTGAGTTCATAGAGTTTTATGGAAAACCATTTATTTCAATTGATTTCAGGAATATTTGATAATAGTAAATACTAACAGTGATAGAACAAGTAATGAGGGATGTTGATTATAATCACAGATAAATCATATAGAAATTCAATCAAATTCAAATAAGGGATCGATAATCCTAACACAAGATGGAAACTCATGATGCTAATTTAATGAGATATACAGATCAAGTCTGGTCAAATACCTATACAGCTGTATCTAAATATATGTTGAAAACATACATTTCCTTATGGATATTGCACCAAGCCTCATGACACGCAAAACGTTAACAAAAGAGGTGATTTATCAAGTCAATGATAAATTATTACCCTTTTATAATAGGCGATTTGCCAATTCCTATTTTTAATCAAATATAGTGTATCACGACTAATACGACTAACCATATGCATATGGTATTCCGTCAAGTATTAGTGGGATAAGAGGTAAATCCTTAACAGGTTTCGAAGCTGTTCACTATATTCGCGCTCACATACAAGTGATTAATGGCTCATGATTGAGGGACTTTATAACGATGAAGGTAACTTAGGCAATATCAAGGTAATAATGTAACTAGAGTATTTATGCTCTTCCTAGCAATTATTTCTGTTGAACATAGAAATATCATATAGAGATAATGGAATCATTCAGGATGTTATAGTATAGTCAAGTATCATGCCACAATAATTAATTTGGAAACATTATCATCTGAGTATCAGTATTTCAGTTAAGTATTTCGCCAGTAACATATGTATATCACATGCCACAATAATCAAATTGGAAACATTATCATCTGAGTATCAGTATTTCAGTTAAGTATTTCGCCAGTAGCATATATATATATATATATATATATATATATATATATATATATATATATATATATATATATATATATATATATATATATATATCACATCTTAAGTCATAAACTTCATCAGGTAACTATTAATAAGAAAATTGATTTGAATCATGTAATTTATTCATACACTTATAAAGTTATCAAAGTATATGTAAGCATGTATCTCCCTCAATGAGTTAAAAACAAGTATTGCAAATGGGGCTATGACTCACCTTGATTGATGTTGGGATGATGAAAAGTAAAGTAGGATGCGATTATGAGAATGATTATGGAAACGTCTTTGATACGGAACCTGATGAAAAAATTTATCTGAGAATCTAACCAAATACTATTTCGTAAACGAATAACGATAAATTGTTAAGATGAAAAGATGATATGCGAATGGAATTATTATGTTTATGAATGATATGACAAAATACGTTATTTAAATTATCCATCGAAGTTTTACCTTTTTAACCATAAGTAATAATATTATATTTGAAATATCGTTATATATATTATTAACGTTACGTTATATAATATATATAAATAAAAGTGAAAGTTTAAATGCATACGAAATACATTTACGAAAATAGAAAATAAGTAAGAATATTAAATAGAATATGTTTAGTCCTTGTCCTTTTCCAATTTTACCATTTTTACTCTAACGACGTTAGCGTTACATCGTTAGTCCTTTATATATATATAAATTACAATTATAGTCCTCTAATTGTCCAATAGTCAATCCTAGGCTTAGAATATTAACTATTATCAATTTTTACCCTTATTGTTCTGTTTTTACAGTTTTAGTCCTCACTTTTCAATATTTACAGTTTTAGTCCTTCTAGGTGTCGTTGCATTACATTTTTAGTCCAAAATTACAAAAATGATTAGAAAAATTATCTAAAAATTTCCGAGGCTTATTTATTAAGCTTATTTTAACAGCTTATTTTATAAAAAGTGATTATTTTCAATAAATGGGTCTTTAACGAGTTGAAATCAAGGTCCAATAATGCTTTAAAATCCGTACTTCGTGAGACGAGTTGGGCTCATAAAAAATATCATTTTTCTTGTTCTATTTTCATATCAAAAAGTTTAGATAAGCTAGCTTATCAGAAGAGCTTATTTTTAGCTTATTTGGCTTTTAGGCCTAATCGTTAAAATGTTTAGTTTTCACAGGGGTGTTCATGCGATTCACTTTGGTGAAATTAAGTGTGGAGATCAACTTCTTTTTACAAGTTATATATACGAAATTGTTTGCTAGCTAGGTGGCCTAATAGGTCGTGTAATAATATGGTATGCTTGTTACGTGATATTTAAAGTTATACGAGCGTTTCTTGGGTCACATGGGACGTTTCATATATATGTAAAAGCTTAGTATATTTTTTCTAAGTGTTTATATAGTTTTCATCCGATTAAGCATGGTTCTAAAACAAGTTGATATGATGCATATAAAGTAATACTAACGTGAAATATGTGTGTGTCGTGATTCCTAAGCCTTCCAAGATAGAGGCTAGTCACAAGTCATGTACTACATGATAATATGTACGTAGAATTATATATAAAGTTTATATACGATCGATAAAATATATACATGATGCATGAAACTTATTGAACGTGTGAAATGAATTGAAAAGAGGTCAAAACAGCTTACTACACCTCTTGGGTGGTAGAGAGTCGAGAGTGGAAGAAGGAAACACAAGAACGATCAAATTCGATATAACCCAAGTAATATCCAACTCGTTACTCCTTGTTTGCTTCCAAACGTGAGAGTGTTTGCTTCTGGTCTCTTAGAGGTGATTTTATGAGAGAATGAGAGTTAGTTTGGAGTGTCATGAATGGAGAAATAAGGTGGTGATGAAACGATACATATAGAAAGATTTTAGTGTACGTATGATTTAATATATTTTCAAGAAACATGTTTCACTATTACATGTCAGTGAAGATAGAATTCTTAGTTGATTTCTAACATATTATAATATTTGAGAGAGCTAGAAACATGGAGTATGTCTTTGTGAGTCATGGGATATGTCGACTAGTATATTAACCATGTATACGATTTGAAAAATCGTGTATCTCTTGGCCTTGGCTGATCGAATATGACTTCTAAACATATAATCATCTTAGAAATATTATTTGGAACTCGTAGAAATAAACTAGAGTCGAAACAGTTGAGTTTTGAAGTTTTTATATATATTGAATAGTTGGTTTTGGGTCGAACACTTTGCCTCTTAAAAACATATTAAAACTCGACCTATGGACTTGAGCTTTGTCACACTAATAGTCGGCAAGGTGAGGAATGAGGTAGTACAAAAATATATATAAGTCGTGTGTAAAAGTCGAGAGAACAAGAGTCGTTTTGGAGGGTGTCTAGTCGATTGAATTTGTATAAAAAGGGAAGTGTTGGGCTTTTGTATTGGGCCTGATGAATAGTACTCATCTTTTGAGTTTGGGCTGAAATATATTAGGGCCTGATTGGTTGTAATTAGTTATTAATTTGGATTAGTAAGTTTTTAATATTTTGTTAAACGTGTCGAGAACTTGTTTTGTCGTTTGGTGAATTTTGCAATATCGTAATCGTGACCATTTAATATAATACGAAAATTTCAAATTTTCCTATAAAAATGGTGATTAAAATAATGACAGAGATTAATATATAATTAAACATTTTTAATTATATGGATTTTTACAAGGTTTTACATTAGTAGTTGTGTAAATTACTTGTAAAGGTGTAGAAGTTTTGTAATTGGTAGATCTAGGCTTATTAGTAGTGTAGAGAAGTTGTGAAGTAGAAGTTGTGTTGTGAAGTAGAAGAAGTTGTGTTGTGACGAAGAAGGTATGGTGTGAAGAAGTTGTGAAATAGGTGTGTAGTGACTAGTGGTGTGAGATTGGTTATAGCTACTATTAGAACTCGACATTTAGCTTAGTGTCGTTAATTGGTGTAAGCAAAAGTCGTGTAAGGTTTCTCCGCCAAAAGGGAGTTCGTTGTGTTAGTGAAGAAAACTCTCGAGTAGGTGACTCGAGGAATGGAGTAGGGCAAGGAAGGTGTCCTTGTAGCCGAACCACTATAAATCCTTTGTGTCTTGGTTTGATCCTTCCATCTCTCACTTATTATTTTATCTACATCATTTTTATTTACGTAGACATAGACATTTACATATTGTTGCATCTTATCACATTGTGCTAATATTGATTTCATGCAAAGATCAAATTAAAAGTTCATTCACAAAAATAAAGCTTTTACAAACAACCTAAAAGGATATAATACATATATACACACATACATGTTCAATTAATGATTTTGATCAACTATAATTTTCTAAGAAAAACTTTAATTGAATTTATCTTTTGACAACCATTTTATAAATATAAATTGACGTGAAACTATTCAACCCCCCCTTCTAGTTTTCCACAACCTCTTGGGATGATCTCACCACTCATTTCCTTGCTCAATTTTTCCCACCGGGGAGAACTACGAAGCTTAGAAATGATATCTTGATGTCCCAACAACGTCAAGGTGAAACTCTCTATGAAGCATGGACTCGTTTCAAGGACTTACTCCAAAAATTCCCTCATCATGGCATAGATCTTTGGCTTCAAGTCCAAATTTTCTATGACCATATCGATCTCTCCACAAGGCGAACTATTGACCAATAGGCCGGTGGCAAGCTACGTGATATAAGTGCGGAAGAATCATGGGAACTCATAGAAGATCTTGCTCTCTATGACAACGAAAGTTGGAATGATCCCCGTGATTTGAACAAAACGGTCAAGGCAATATCTTTGCCTTCGAACAATTCAAGCACTCCCGACCGTAGGATCATGGAACTCGAAGACCAAGTCAAGTTTCTCGTGAAATCATACGAAGCTCCTAAACCTTCAAGCCAAGTGAACAAAATCACTTCTTCGTGCGAATTATGTAGTGGTCCCCGCGACACTCGTGATTGCATGGAACTCCCCGAACAAGCTTTCACGGATTACGCATCCTCGCGTACCGACGGAACAGGAGACAAGTGGTACACTTTCAAACCCGAGCAAAACCCTTACGGTGATTCATACAACCCCTCCTGGAAAAATCACCCGAACCTTAGGTGGAAGCAAAACCAAAACATGCCCCAAAACAACTCTTCCAATCCACCTAATCATTACCAACCAAATGGTCCAACTTCTAACCGTACTTTTAACAACAATGCTTCCAACAACTATGGTAGTACCAATAATCTTGAAGGATTGATGTCCAAATTTATGGCATCTCAAGTGGCCCGCATAGCTAAGTTTGAATCCGAATTCAATCAACAACATGCGGAGATGACCAATAAAATTGACAACTTGTTGAAAGCTCTCAACAACCAAGTGCTAACTACACCAAAGAAGGACACTAGGGACACTAGTAGTGGAACCCAAATTAAGGACCCTTCATCATCTAAACACGTCCACTTTTTCAATTTAGTTACTATTAAGCTGGTCGACAGTAATAAGGAAGAAAGTGACACGGATGAGATTAAGGAAGTTGTAGAGAAAAAGGAAGAGAAAGTTGAGGAAGTGGAAAATGTAGAGGAATACTTCGATAGGTTACGCACCAAGGAAGAATGGGAATACCATAAGGATCTATTCGATGACCCCGAGACACCATACGCCCCTGGTTCACCACTCATCAAAGCGGGTGATCCCTCTAACATCAACATACCATGCAACATTGGGCATATGCATGTGTGGAAAGCCTACATCGATTTTAGATCTCCCATAAACATTATGACTAGGACTCATTACAATTGGGTAATGAAGAAGTAGCTTGGATATAGGATGATGCCCAACACGAGTTGGATGAGTAACTTTATGGGAAGTGTGAAAGGATTGCACGTCTTTGTAGGAAATTTCACTTATGTTACTGATTTTGTGATTGTAGAGGATATTCGTCAGGTAATAGATGGTTGCGTAAGTCAAGTAGTGTTCGGAAAACCGTTTGTTGAGGCTTCTAAGATGAATCATGACCAATCTCTAGGGTTAGTTAGGTTTAAGGATGAGAACGATGAGATAGCTTACCAAATGCTCTATAAGATTGAACAATTTCATCTTTTATCAAACATCGAAAAGGAACACAAACAAGCAGTCTACTATAGGAGTGATGAGGATAGACGTAGAGGTGACAATGTTATGAATAAGATATTTGGTTTCTACAAGGAATGCTTGCAACTAGGTTCGGAATACAAAACCAAGATCGAGGATGACCTAGAGACCGTGACCGATGACGAGGTCACGTGATAGCCCGTGACCTTGAGTCTAGCTACAAGACTCGTAAATAAAGAAAAGCACTTCTTGGGAGGCAACCCGAGTTGTATTTGTTTGATTTTTTTTGTTTGTTTGATTTTATTTGTTTTCGTATGCGTGTTTTATTTTTATTGTTTGTGGATCATGATTCAAAGTGAATTTTGAAAATGCTTTATTTTGTTTTTAACTTCGTCTTAATTATATATAAAGGTATTTTGCAAAAGCTAAGTGTAAGGGAAACCTAAATTTGTTTATAAGAACGAAATTGAGCATGAACCACAACAATATTAAATGAACATGTGTATTAGTAATTGTTTGAGTTAAATGCTTGTATCGAGTCATAATGATGTTTTGCAGGATTTTCCAGGAAGTAAGGCATAAGTTTTTCCATAAATTTTCCGGAAACTTAACATGAGATTTTTGCAGGAACATTCTGACGGCATCAAGAGTTATAACCTGACGGCGTCAGGTACAAAAATTCTGAAAAATTTTGCGAGTTTTGTTTATACCGGAGTCTTAGAGTTTTTGTTGATTCTTTAGTTTTATAAACTCCAGGAAATCTGCAAACATTCATTCCACAAGCATTATATCTTAATTTTCTTTCTAGGATTTTTAGTATATATAGATTGCCGCCGATTTTACGCGAGGTTTGCCTTGATTGTTTTCTCAGGTTTAACAGGTTACATTGGACAAGAGGATGATTTATATTTCTGGAGGGAAGCTTTCAAAGTTCATTTTCTTGGAAGAAGATCTAACCTTGTTGACACACTATCCACACCGAACGAATCAGGGGAGTATTTGTTTTCATTATTTTACCTTATTTTCTTTTACATCTTTTTATTGAACATTGGGGACAATGTTCAGCTTAAGTGAAAAGGGAGGGTAAATGATGATACCTTAGAGAATGCAATTGCACTTGAGTTTGTTTGTTCAATAGTAGGTGTGTAATAAAACTAAGAGAAATACTTGTTAGGGCAATTTTAGCGCCAAATTTAAAATTTTTTACAACATTTAGGAGTGAAGCTTTAGCCTTAATGAGCGTCTCATGAATAGGAGTTGTATAACTATCACAAAAACCGTACCACTCAGAAAAATTTTCCACCCAAATATGTAAGGTTCGCCTTTAGATTTTTTAGGAAAAGCATTCATTATTATTGCTTATGAGTGTACCGGTAGTACTTAGATTTTAGAACTTGCGTTAGTGATGCATCCCGAGACCGCTAGTGGGACTACATTCGTGTAGTAGGATTTCTACATGATAAGACGCATTAGGATCACCCTTGTGTTAAACCCGTATCATAATTACTTGACAATTTAAGTCAATTACCTTGACTAGCAAAGTCAATTAATTTTTCCCACACCTTTGCGTTGTACTCATTTTTAGTACACGATACCCCTAGTACACCCCTCCGAGCCTATCTTTTTCGTTTCTAACTTTAAACATTTTTACTTAAAGGAAGAATTTGTTTACAATCCACCCCAAATGTGCAACCAAATTGCCTTAGCCTTCCTTGTATGCACTCATCTTTAGTGCATTATTGTTATTTGTTTAACCCTTAGTTAGTTATCTAATTGATTACATGGTTGCTAAGTCGAGTCATATCTTGTACATATTGTTTTGGGACGATTGGGACTCATGGGTAAAGTACTAGTGTTACGGAGTAATGGGGAAGAACATCAATTACTACCCCCATATGTGCGTTAATTTTAAAAGTACTCAAAGTGTTTTGATTATCTTGATTCGAGTCATTAGAATAGTTGATTGTAAAGTATGTAAAAGTTCAAGTGTAAGGGGCACGTAAATCCCCTATGATGTATTATTTTGGATGGTAGGGTAAAAGTGTATGAAAAAAAAATCAAAAAATCAAAAAAAAGAAAAAAAAAAAAAAAAAAAAAAAAAAAAGAAAGAAAAAGAAAAAAAAAACATACGGACTACCATCCCGTTTCATTTTATGTTTGTTTTATTTTTTATTAGTTTTTGATTAGCTTAAGTCGATTCGAGTCTTGGCATAGCAACGCCATATTATACATGTAATTAACCAAGATGATTAACTCGCCACCAGTAAAAATTGCCTTTATCTAACAAAACCGTGTTTATCATGTCCCTACACCTCACGTTATAACCCTTTAAAAGTCCTCTTTGATAGTTTATCCTAGGTGCTTACGCCAAGTGGTGGAGGTTTGATTCTTTCCCAAGCCTATGGTAATCTATTTGCTATGACAGGTAGTGAGAGATGTTTTCCATTTCCTTATTGTGATATATACTTTATTACACCCGAGAGATGTGAGTATCTAAACACTATTTGTGAGGTGCTAGTGTATAACCTCCGTGCTTGTTTTTTGTTTTAAGTGGAACGATTATTTGTTGTAATTAGTTTTATATTAGTGTTAAATGACCCATAGCTTGTATTTTGATTAGAATATAAGCGCATTTGCTTCAGGACAAGAAAATCTCAAGTGTAAGGGTATTTGATAAGGCGAAAAGTGTACCGCTTTAGGGGTCATTTAAGCCCGAATTTGTGCTTATTTGATCAATTATTGCCATAAATTGTTTCTTTTGTCATTTTAGGTACTTTTGAGAAGAAATCTGGAAACGGAAGCATTTTGGACGTTTTTGGAGCAATTAAGTGAAAAAATGACAAAGTCTCAAAATCCTTAATGGGAACAGTACCTGAAGGCGTCAAGGCCATACAAGTAACGGCGTAAAGCTTGGCAAAAGAGGTGGATATGAAAAATACACATGACGGCCCAGAATAATTTCATGGCAATTTGGCCTGACGGCGTCACCAAGGCCATCAGGGTCAGAATACATGTGACGGCCCAGAGTAAAATTACACATGACGGCGTCAGAAGTGGATCTAGGCAATACGAATTTTATCTTGGCGGCGAGTTGACGGCGTCACAAGCTATAACGTGACGCCGTCAAGGTGTAAAATCTATATATAGTTTTATAATTTTCATTCATTAAGTGTGGAACTTTTGGAGAACTTCTTTGTGCAAACCCTAGATGAATTTTCTGTAAAAACAAGGGTTTCAACCCTTGTTCTATCCATGTTCAATTGAAGATAAGTTTTCCAATAATCATTCAATATGTCTATGTGTTGTTTGATTCTATCTTATGCTTGTCTTCATTTTAACATGCTAGGCTAGGTTTTTATTGTGTTTGCTTAAATGTAATGAAACCTAGATGTTGATTATTAGTTGATGGTTTATTTATAGTTGTTGTGGATGATTGTATTCGATGTTAGGCTTAAGAAAACTGGCAGACTTCGATTTGGTAACTTGCTTGAACATCTTAAGAAACATGATCGGAGGTGTACTACAATTTATTGGTTGTATTTAATGTGTAGGCAACTGCTAGTGATACTACGTTAGGAGCAAGTAGTCGGCTCAACCTAGAATGAAGTAGAAGCCTATAGAGTTAGGGAATATCATACACGGCCCTACGACTGATATTAAGGAATATAACCCGTCATCCATGCAATTGTAACAAGCTAATCAACCGGTAAAAGATATCTAGGGAGTAATGAAATCTAAGTAAACACATTTTCTTTTATTATTTTTTCCACCACAAATTAGTTTAAGTTTATTTTATTTTATTTTGATTGCATCTTTATTTAATTGGGTTAGTTGGCTAGCAACTAATTCCGCCCACTCCTTCAAAACCGAGATTTTTATTTGCTTTTATAAAAACATAAAAATACAAAAAGAATCATCCCTCACCTTTAGACCTAGTTTATTAGACTTTTTAATCCTAGCGAACACTATTCCTGAGTTGAACGATCAATTCCCTGGTACTTGTCACTATACTATACTACAACGAACAGGTACACTGCCTGGTGGGGATTGCAAGCTTCTCAAGATCCCTTGAGAGGTAAAACCTTTTGCGAGGGTGCAATTCCACGCATCAGTACTCACCCCATGAATAGGCATTACAGTCACAAATATCGCTACTAAGCTGAATATATGTTTAGGCATGTTGAACCTAAGTCCACGACCCATAAATACATTCTCAGCAACCATTTATAGATAAACCCTTACAACATCTTCATTAGATAATTTGAACCACAGTTTCTCATTGGTAAGAACTTTCAAAAGCTCATACCCCTTGACGTTCGATCAGAAAGACATTGTCACAAAAAGGAATCTGATCACTATGTTCAAAAGACACTTTCCCACATCGAAAACCAATAATTAAACAAAACTCAACCGTCCAAAATGCAACTTATGATGACCAATGTTGTAAAAAAATTGGTGGGCAATCAGGACTCAATTCTGGGACGTATACTTGATGTTGCAAAACATAATTTAGCAAATGGTTATCATTTGAGTGCGGGGGAATACTCAATCTATGGCTGAAAATAGTAAACCTATTACGCTTATCATTGGTTTGTAACTTACATTTAATCTTTGGAAGAAAATATAACAAAGACCTCACAGTGACCTTGGCAACATATAAGTGGTTGCATTTGACATTTTCAACAATTGATCACCACCAAAAACCACCACATGTTGTGGCCAGGGTTACGGTTTGTTTATGGTTAGAGTTATGATGTGTGTGTATGTGTTTAATCAGGCCAATGTGTGTGTGTGTTTAACGAGACATGTGTGTAGGTTGTGGAGGTCAAGATGTGATGTCTGATGTTGTTTTCAGGTGGTTTTGAAGGATGTGTTGTGTTTGTTGTGGTGGGTCAAGATGGTTTAAGCGAACATGTAAGATCTGAGATTTCAGGTTGTTGCGGGTGTTTTATTGCAGACGAATAGTTAAGATCAGTGTGTGTTTTATTTTGTATTTGGGTTTAATTTGTGTGTTATTATTTGTTTGTTTGTGTTTTATATATTTATTATATAATTGCACCCAAAACGAGGTAAATTACACTTAAGATTGATTACACGCAATACTAAAAAAACAAAAAACTACTTTTCTACCAATTGTATGCCCAAGAAATTAAATAGAAGTCGTCAGTCGTCCAACTTTGTAGCCGTTATTTTCATTATCCAAATATTTTATCTGGTTTGACATTTTTCACTAAAAAAAAGTACATAAGCCATTAGTCGCCAAAGAAATTAAATGAATTAGTAGCTTACATATTATTTACACACCATGTATTTTGTTAATAAAATATGTGACACGTGTTAAAATTTCAGTGAAGTCAACCAATCGTATAATTGCAAAAGTCTATTTTAAAATAGTTTATTTTTTTTCCTAAATATTATCCTTTACTTTTAGAGTGATTTAAGGCTACAAGTAGTGGTCACACCGAGTCATCTTCCATATCAACGCCATCTCAGTTTTCTCTCTCCTCTGACTTCCTCTCATTTCCTCTCACCTTTCAACCCTAGTTGTCACACCACCTGCACCTTTTTGCCCATTTTTTTAATTAAACTTTTTATCCATTAACTAAAAATATTACACAGATTATTAAAAACGTAAACGCACAAAATTAAAAACAATACGTAGATAACTAAAAACTTAAACGTACTAATATGGCAAATTTTACTACGCCTTTATCCCCGCCCTTATCTCTTGCATCTCTTCGGGTGCTACTCTATTCATACTTAAGATCCTTAGTCTTTATGTCTTTTTGACGTTACTTATATTGTTGCATTGCCAACTTTTGTTCACGAAGTTCCTGATGATCCCGCCTATTTCATCTTCGCTTTCGCTCTGTCCCTGCCCATTGGTGGTCGTTCAACTTCCTACACCTCTTCTTCCTCATCGTCTCCAGCGTCCACATTCAGATTAAAACTAGCATCCCTAGACTATGGGTTGAACGAACTAGACCTTGATGACTTGTATCCCTTGTTGTTGTTGTTGTTGTTGTTTTTTTTTTTTTTTTTTTTTTTTTTTTTTTTTTTTTTTTTCAAACTCTGGAACTTCATTATCCCTCGATTTCATATTTGTTTTTAAAATCTCCCAACAATGAAGAAGTATAAACGGTACTTCGTCTTCAGCTTGATATGCAACAATTGCCCTTTGGGTTTGATCTCCGTCTCCGGATCCAGTCACCAGCGCCTTTCGCATGACGTTAGTGTACACTTCACAAAACTGAGCGACTTTAGGACTCACCGTCTTTCATTTTCGTTTACCATATCGTATTTTCTTCAACCGGTTACTTTTATTTTACTCTCTAAGTACTCTACAACCTCATTCCAATATCCTTTCTCCTTCCTCTTGTTTCCAAAGACGTTATTTTTTCATACATGAACCCAACCCTTCCACAACTCTACAAAACTGAGCTACTTTGGTGCTTCCTCATTTCAAACCATTCTCTTTTGGCGTCTTTTAGACGTCTTCTTTGGGGTCGGTAGCGGGGCCATGACTTCGATGGGAGAGTCCTCACGAGCGGTGTTTTGCATAGCGTCTGGGTTCGTACATTTCTTCAAATGGAAATGGAGGAATTGGATACATAGGTTGGTTCGTATTTAGTTGTGATGACAAACCACCCATATAGGTTGTGAGCCATAGTTAGTGTTATCGAATGGGAACGCATTTGGTTGTGAGAATTGGCTGAAAGCGGTTTGCTGTGAGAATTGGCTAAGAGCATTTTGCTGTAGGTATGGGTTTCGGTATGTCTGGTTTGGGTAAGGTTGGTTATAATAGAATGATTGTGGTCGTAAGTTTATTTGTTGGTTTGATGGTGGAGTATTTCTGAGAATGAATGTTCCTTCATGTGTCACAGGAGTGTTTCGAGTAGTTTTTCGTTGTTGACGTTTTGTGTTTCGAGAGTGTTTGTTGAGACATTTTGTAACTAAACTAAGGAGTAGAATGGTGTTGAGAGTATAAGAGTATATAAAATGTTGAAGTTCTGTTTAAAAATATTGAAGTTGAGCGAATTACTAAATGTTAACACATAGATTAGTTGAGTAATTTGAGTGTTTAAATTTCATATTTCGTAAGGTGTTTGGTTGTACACTTTTGATTGAGTAATATTCTTAAAGATTATTCATGGACTGTTGTTTGGAATATGTTTTCACAAGTAAAAATCTAGAGTTTACTTGAGGACAAGTAGAATTCAAATGGAGGATATTTGACGACATCAAATAAGTACTAATTATACACATCATTTATCACGTTTATATTACTTCTTTTATACTAATTACATGACAATTGGTACTTAATCATTCACTTTTATAAATCGCATTAGTCTTTTAAGCAATTGACGGAAGTTAAGGAAAAGGACGTGATTTGGAGCTAAAACGAAGAAATCAAGTAAAGTCCACTGTTCAAACTTTAATACGCCATATTCAGCATCAACAATACGGCGTATCCAGCCCTTACTTCACAAAGATATCCATGACGGGAAGGACCTCAATATGCCATATCCAATGACACCAATATGCCGTATTCAGAGGAGGTTAGTACATTTATATAATTATTTTAATGGTGGAGCCCATGCCAAAAGACCCCGATATACCATATTGGAGCCATCTGATACGTTGTATCGAGCCAATTCCAGACACTACATATAGAAAACCTAAATTATGATTTAGGTTATACTTTTTACCACTAAACTCGTTTCCAGATGAATTTAGGAGCCAAGAAGGTCCTGCAAACACAATGATTACATAGGAGAATTCTTTTTAACCTTATTACTTAGATTATCATTTGGTTAGCATATTGTTTTCACTATGATCCATACTTTATTCGTTTTGATTATGTTTATGTACTTTGTTATTGAGATTATGAACTAACACCCTTAGGTGTTAGCCTAGTTTGTGAAGATCATTTGCTTTTGATATCTTTTACATCAATTACTTGCTTTTCTAGTTGGATATTATTTATGTATATCGCTAAATACTCGTTCACTTGCTTGACTGTGTTCTTATTTATTTTCTAGATCTTTTGGAATATGAATTGATTTAACTATCCGTACTTGTGGTTACTTGAATTAATTTGTTGACCTTAGATCCGTATCGTAATAGTAAAGTGTAGGGAAAACCGTCTGAACCGGCCCCTAGCTAAGGAAACCATCTGGAATGGTCCCTTAGAAAATACCACTATTATGACTAGTGAACTTTATTTCTATAGGTTAGATAATTACACGATTAAAGCGACTAAGTTAGTCAAAACTAGATAGATTATAATTAATAGTTAAAGGACTTTATGCAGGCTTATTAACTGTGACAAAGTTGACCTCTTGTTAACCTAGGATTTAGGGAGAATACTCACCTAATTTACATTCGTGAATCACCAATGAAAATAAGTAAGTAGTCATTGCACTAGTAGACATATCACAATAATTTGGTTGATTGAACTTGGCTAGCACGGTCTTCATAATATTGATCTAGACCTTATCTTTTATTTGCTTGCTTGGTATTAACCAGTTTAATAGTTTATTTGCTTTCTTAGATTAATTAGCATTCCAAACTCGTGCCAGTCTCAGGCTGACCCCCCATATTGCGTTGTTTAGGTTGTTTAGTTAATTTAGATAATTAGAATATCTTTAGGTTAGTTTTAAGGCAATTTACTCTTTACGACTGACTCGTACTTTCCAATCACTAGCTATAACTGATCGGGTACACTACCCATTAATGTTAGTCTATAGGTTAGTCCGGAAAAATATATATATAAAACTTGGTAAAATAATATCGACTATAATAAACACATCAGCTAGGCTAGAAACTTAGTATTTACTTAGGGTTTGCATGAAACTTATTTAGGTTAAAATTATTGCTTCCTATTGATTTCTTGATTGATTATGTGTTTTGTATTCCTACAATTAATTACAAAACACGATTAATATGTGTCCCTCTAATGAATTGATTATAATATATTGTTTACAATACCTTATTAACATCCGTCCCTCTAGATAATTGCCAAGAACACATGCTAGATATCTGGATAACTTGTGCCTTTAGTTCACACGTCCCTTAAGTTAGTAATATAGTAACTAGCTATAACGCCCTGTCTAATGCCCGTCACTCTAGATTAAGCTACGAAACATGGACATCACATGCTATTAGTTAGAACCGTTACATAGGAATCCCAAGCATTCAGTTAATCAAGAAGCGATAACCATTAGGCAGAATTGGATAGCTAGCAAGGAGTAAAGCACCTTAGGTATATACGCCTTTACCTCCCATTCATTTACACCACCAATTTTCTTTTCTTGTTTATATAATTTTCTTGCAATTTAGGTTTAATCTTTGTTTAAAGCAAACTCCTCAAAACCCGGATTTTTACTTGCTTTATAATTAACATGAAATACCGAAAACAATCTTCCTCTATCATTAGATCAAACCATCATACATCTCGAGCTTGCCTCACTATTCCTCTAGAGAACGATCTTCCCATTGTGTTACCTATAATACATTACAATGATTAGGAACACTGTCTATGGGTTGTATAACTTTGGTGTGACAACCAACACATCAATTAAAACAGATTGTTTAGCATATACACACCCCATGGATAGGCATTCCAGACGCAAAAATCCTCCACTAAACTCAATATATGGTTAGTGTAACACCCTAACCCGATAGGGTAGAAGTACTACATTATGGTGACATATCAAAGCAAACACAAGCATACATCTTAAGTAATACAAAGGAATCTCAAAGGTTACAAGGAAACTGAAGTACAAAGTTACAATGAGAACAACAATAAATACTAAGTCTGATACTGAACATCTCTTCTAGTCATCTCTAAATCCAGAAAAGCTATCAATGTATAGCCTTCTAAGTCCAAGGTATTCTCTGCCCATAACCCAGCTTCCTACTAAAACCTGCCGCAGGAAAAGAAATGCGGCTGAGCTTAAAAAGCCCAGTGAACAGATATATATAAAAGGGAAACCAAGGATAACGAACGAACAAAGGTATAATGTAAGGTGCATTGGGGAAAACGTAAGATATAAGCAAAGGATAACAAAGTTATGAGATAATCAGTAGCAAATCATAGTGTAAGATAAGGTAAATCAGTAATCAATCAAAGTGTAAGGTGAGTCATCAAATCCCGAGCCCGAACAAATCATACCACATATCATATCATAGTAACCATGGAGTAGCTAGCTCCCAAAATGTGAAGACACGGATTGTACCAATGCACATTCACCGAACATATAATAATCATAGTCATAATCATGTCAAATCCATCAAACACAAAGCGAACCTAGGATTGCAATCCATACGCCCCCCGAACAAATCATATAGTCATCATAATAATCATAAAGTGCGCTTATCATATCAAATGGGGACGGTGTGAGAAATCACTCACCCACACGTGAGTCATGCCACTGGTGCATCAATGACATGGCCATTTTACCTTCATGGCTAGGAAACAAACTTGGCTCGGGTATCAAACTGAAGGATTCAAATGTCATATCATATCAAAGTCAAAGTCTAAGTCATCAAAGAGTCATAATCAAAGTCCAAATGTCAAAGGTCCATATCAAAGGTTCAAAGCAAAGGTTTATATCAAAGTTCAAAGCAAAGGTTCATGTCAAAGTTCAAAGCAAAGGTTTATATCAAGTTCAAATGCCAAGGTTCACAAATCTAAGGGTGCATAGCAAAGGTTCAAATAGAGCATAAGTTAAAGAAAGCCATACTAAGAAGGCTCAGATCAAGGTATCATAATCAAAGCTAATATCAAACAGATGAACGAATCATGAGAAACCTTAAGAGATAAGGTCAGAATATCTGTACCTTAACCAAAAGCAAACAAACAGAAAAGCAAGATCAAGCCAAATGAATCACTCCCACTTCACGGAACCTAAACGAATTTATAATCAAGTGTTACTTTAAGTCCATTTGAATTATGTTACTCATTTTTTTGTATGCTTTCCATTTTTACTAATTTGCCATATTTAGTAAGTTCCCATACTTAGTAACTTTCCCGAATTAGTACTTTAATACTTCAAAGTCATTATTAATGAGTAAATAATATTTAAGGTTTAAAATGATCAATATAATTGTTTCGGCTTTAAAATGTCAATATTATAAGCTTAGGGTCTAAAATGTAAATTATCAAAATTAAATATTAAAAGTCAAATAAAATTATTTTAAAGTTTATTTTAATTAAATTTATCAAGGTAATATTTTTTTTGACTTCGTCATTATCATTTTATATAATTTATTAATCGTACCCATGTTATTATTATTTACGCCGTGATGACCCAATATTTTTATAAAATCACGTAAGGCTTGTTTAATGTTGTGATTTGGTTGATATAGGGCTGCTACAATGATGCAAAACAACACTCATGACCACGACACAAAACAAACGTATATGAGGCGCATTACTTTGTGATTTCATGCTATTAATTAACGATATATAAGTTTTATCATGACACGACATAGACCAGTTTTAACATGACACAAATCACAAGTTTAAAACCCCTATTTGCATGCTTAGTATACTAATATACATGCATAGTTTAGGACAGCAGATTCTATATCATAACATTACTAATAATATGTTTACCATTACCCATGCATGAAAAAGAAAAGAAAGAAAAGAATACATGTGAACCTTGGACCTTTTTCTTTTGTTCTTTGTTGCGTTTTACTAACAGATCCATCTTATAGTATTTCATAACATTTTTAATGCATGCCTTATAGTTTCATGAATATATATATGTTTCAACCCGAAATCGACTCGACTTTATCAACAAACCTATATGTATATGAAATGCATATTACGAATTACTTAAGCCACCGACCCATGTTTATGTGTGACAATCATCATGTGTTCTTCATATCAATGATCAAAAACTTGTTATTATTACATATGTGTGTCGTGTATATGAACTCAACAAGAACAAGGACGCAAGAGATACCTTAGGTATCGAATGAAATGAACCAAAGAATAATGGATGACCCAATCACCAAACCGAATTAATGAACCCCTCGTACGGATGGGTTAACCACGATAAAACAATGATCACCACAGTAACATATGGTACAGGTCTTGGTCTTCCACGAACTCAAACACCATAGCGAGCAATACTTGATCTTGAAAAGAAGGTAGGCGTCTAGAGAAGAATAACCAGAATCTCTTTGTGCATGTTTTTCTTGAGTTGGTTAGGAATGATATGATAGGTTAGACGCCCAGATGTATAGGGAGAAAACATGTTTGTGAACATGGAAACAAATAATGATCGTATCAATTTTGGAGAGAGTGATTGAGAAAATATATGGCTTGCCATAGGGTAGTGATCTCATTTACTGATTTGTAGCTTGTTATCCACTTAATTTAAATCAATATGTATGGAAGGTATCATGTTATGGCTTGTAATATGTGAAAGATATGGACAAGTTAGACGTGTGATAGTTAAAACATGTACAAAATATTTTATCGTAATTTTTATTATTCGTATAACGTTTATTCTTCAAATATTATGGTTTTAAATACTTAGGTTATAACATATTGTAATGACTTGATTATTTAATAGTCTTTTCAAAAGTTTGAAATTATAGGGGTATTTCGGGTATTTGATAAGTTTAAAATTTTCGGGTTTTACAACTCTTACCCTCTAAAAAGAAAATTTTGTCCGCGAAATTGTAATGTAAAGAAAAGAGGACGTATCAAATTATGCAAAACATGAAAACTTGGTTTCTCATGACCCTATCTTGTCGATCTACGATGGTTTCCATTTCACACAAAAGAAACATATCAGGTGGCATCAAATCAAATGAACAGGATGTCGCATGCAGAGAAAGATAGGGATATTCCCTCGAAAAAGATACACGAAAGACATTATGAACATGCGATCGCTGAGGAGGTAGAGTTAGACGATAGGAAACCTCCCCCGAAACGTACAAGAATCTCAAACGGTCCAGTAATCGAGAATTAACTCACAACATGCTACTCTTTCAAATTCTCAAACAATCATGTCTCCAATGTAACCTTCGTAAGTGTTCTCATAAACAATCCAAATTCGGTTCCACATGATTCAGTTCCTTATTCAAACAAATCATAATGTAACGATCTCACAGACATGAAAGGCATAAGTAGCAAAACACATGTGTACCCCTCCATATGAACACTGGCATACATGCAAATAGAAGAAAATTCAATCGATAGCATCGGACGGTAAAAAGCTCTACAATGAACCCTAAGATCGTTATCAAAACGCAGAGATCAACAAACATATCTCGAGGATCCACACATATCATATCGTACGACGATAAGGCAGATCAAACGTACAGGTCGAAAGAACCTAAAGTCTCACTAATCGCAGATAGTCGCCAACGAAAACAGAAGTCTAAGGCTTCTCTAAGGCACTCCTCACGATATCCTATGAACACAGTAAGTGCACTTTATATGACGTTAGTATTATGATGTTGATCAGGCGTCATAATACTAGCCTCACATAACATGCCCTCATGGTGGTCATCCTCTATCTCAAGTCGTGAGTCAAAATTCTACAAACCACCTAACAGTCCAACTACATCCTAGGGTTGGCCCTAGTCAAGGATCAATAACGGAACAATGTCAGCAAGACAAGTGAATCTCGCAATGACATTACCAAATCAAGCCATATAACCAAGAGTAAAATGAAACTACTCGTAAGAGTGACGAAAATCATTGAATGTCCATCAAAAGCAATGTACGTCGTCAAAAGAGTCAATCCGTTCATAACATAAATTTCAAGGTTCCAAGTTTGAGTAGTCGGTCCATGGTTGTCCATCATCTCATAGGATGAAAAGAAAAACAATAAACTCGAGTCTGGTTCCTCAAGCCTTCGGCAGTTCTTCATGGAATTGTAGTGTGGAATTGTGAATCTTTGTCTTGATCACCGAGCATCCTTCCATCCGCAAATTTGCTTCTACTCTCAATTCATCTTAGTACAATTAAAATGAATAGAGAAGCAAGACTTCGGGTCTTCGACAGGTCTTCTATCACAGCTCCTGGTTTTCAGGTAACACCGCCGCTGCCAATTCTAGGTTATGTGTTAATAGTTCGTCTCCTATGGTCAGGTTGTCTTGATGCCCGAACTGTAGTCTCCACGTACTGCATGATGTTTAATCGAGTTCCATCTCAGTTATTCTCTTCTTCTTAAATGCTCCTTCCACGGTAACGCTTGCCGCGAACATCTTCTACCAGGTTTCTAACTCCGATAATGGTCTTCAATCTTGGTCCTTTATGTGGGAAACTCTATCTTCATAGGATACAAGGTAGTGTTGTCTACTATGATCTCTGAACGTCAATCCAATTTCTCTTCCAGGACGAAAGGGTCATTCTATAAAAATAATCTCTATGTTTCTCTTTCGTCTTTGAACACAATACAATGTCATACTATGACAATTTGTCCAAAAACACGCGAAAACATAATTATCTTAGCCAATACAATTGGCGTCATTCAAACTCATAAAGGTTATAACGAGTGCAAAGGCAGTCTCAGAAATCATTTAGGGAAAAACATTTACATCCGCCTCACATCACCTTCTTTCTTCTTCACGAAATAAAACTGAAGTACTTCACGGAGGTTACCTTCAGTTAGTTAACCCCTTCTTAGAAGTTCTTGTGGCTGCTTCTTCAGTCCTTCAAATCTAAAATGATGCAATCAGATACGGAGTTTCAAAGGTAGACCAAATTAGTTATTTATACGCGGAAATGGATAATGATTACTGATAGTGCTACGGTTAAGTTCACGATAGTCGATACGCCATTGCATACTTCTCTCTTTCTTCTTTATAAACCAACAGGAGCATTCCAAGAAAACCTTAGGGTAAACAAAATCATATTCCTTTAATTCCTTCAATCCCTCAGCTTCTATGGCACAAAGGTTTCGTCAACTGAGATCGGTTCAATGCCAACTCTTCTTCCCAAACAGGAGAGAAAACACCCAGTGGTTTATTAGAGAACACCGGAAGTTTTTGTACAACAAAATGCTTCCAATGCCAGAGGTTTCCAATAGTGGATGCTAACAAGTGTCAGGAGTAACTTGACAATCAAATGATATCGGAGTTTGTACTTCCATAGCAGAATTAATGTTAACAAATTTAAGTGATTGTGAGCCATCATAACAAAAGCAGGATGAAGCAGAATGCTAACGGTCACAAATCAGATACGGTAGTCTATGACAGCTCATGAGTCAGCAAATCCATAATCAAAGACCTCAAATTTCAGTTATATAAAAAATAAATGGATTTGTAGAATGTATAAGGTCGTCAAACATATAGATAGTTCACATATCAAAGTCCAGTACATGGTTCATCGAGAGTGTTGAGATAGATAAGTGAACAGTTCAAGGTGTGGGAATCCTGTTTAGCTCCATAGTACAGGTGACAGGTAGAGTGTGCATCACTGGTAATACGGACATCGTATGGTTGAATGACCTTCGGGATGGTCAGAAAGGTATCAAAGCATTTACCAAACAAATTAGAATGAAGATCAAAATCAGAAAGCAAAACTTAAATGGTGTAAGGTATCCATGTAGATCTCGAGCCACTAAAACTTACTTGGTTACAAAACTTAGGTTGTAAAACTTCTAACTTCTGAAACAAATGTTCATATAAGGCTTATCTAAGAGCAAAGGCATGAATCAGAGTGATGCGGAAGCAATGCTACTTGCATAGATGCCCTAGTCTACCCATTCCTAACCGGCAATAACTTAAGTTCCTATGGGGATATCCTAAAGCAAATTCACATAAGGTTGTCTTATGAGCGCCTATAGTGGAAACTTAGTGGTCCAAACTTCACAGGTCAAGGTTTAATATACTACAAGTCGCAGCCTGTGCTCTGATACCATAATTGCAACACCCCAACCCGATAAGGGTAGAAGTACTACATTATGGTGACATATCAAAGGAAACACAAGCATACATCTTAAGTAATACAAAGGAATCTCAAAGGTTACAAGGAAACTGAAGTACAAAGTTACAATGAGAACAACAATAAATACTAAGTGTAACACCCCCAAAATCGGTACAGCGGAAGCATTCGGGTCATAGGGTGCTACTAAATTGGAGATCACAACACAAGATAATAAAGAACATAATACATACTCCGTTAAAAATACATTTCATTAAAATTCATTCAAGTTTACATCAAGTTTTAAAGTAAATAGATAAGCCCAACGTCAAATGGTCCCATAAAAACAAGTCATAATGTTGTGTAAAAAACACTTAGGTAAATAGATTATGACCATCGCCTTGCCATGCCTTGTCGAAAATAAGTAGCTCAAACACCTGAGTAAAACATGCTAAAAGTCAGCAAAAAGCTGGTGAGTCTATAGGTTTATCAGTAAAGTAATGTGGACCAAGAGTTTTGTGTACGAACATTACAACGCATATAATGTCATACAAAAATAGTCTATCGCGCTAGCACTAAGTTCATGCAACTGAAACTAAACAGTTTAGTATGCCACAATGTAGCACATATAATAATAGTGAGAGCCCATAGCGAGTGTTTAACCCAATACACTCGTAGTCCGACTTGGTATACGTTCGCATTGACCCGTCTGGCCAACCGAACAGGGGAGTTACCCCCAATAGATCTATTTATATCAATCGCGCTTCCTAACAGGAATTAACGGTTCATGAAAGTGGGCATAACAGTGGGTTCAGGGCTTAGGCTAACTACGCAATAGTGTTAAGAAATAATAGTATGGTCCAGAAAATGTTTTGCATGTTTCTCACCCCATAGTTTTTGTAAACAAGTATAAGTAAAGTGGGGCTATAAACTCACCTCAGTGAATAGCAGTCTGAAAGTGAAAATGATCAAGTAGTGATTGTGAGCGGCACCGACACACGACCTAAATTAGTACGGCAAGTTTAGTTTACAATTCCCATTTAAGACTCAACTAAGTTTAACAAAGTTTAAAAAGTTTTAAAGTGTTGTTGCTTGTGTGGTAGCGTCAAAGTTTGAAATTAGTTTTCTAAGTGTGTATAAGTATTGGCTCTTGGAAGTGTAGTAGTATATACATAGGCAATAGTAAAATATTACGGGCTAATAAACCCTTGGTTTGAAAATGACCGAAAGAAGGAGTACGACAAAATAATTACAATAGAAGTTAGACGTTGGCGGGATTTAATGACGGTGATGCTAGAGTATATATATATATATATATATATATATATATATATATATATATATATATATATATATATATATATATATTTAACTTATCGTAGGCACAAAATATTTGTTACTATTATAAATAAAACGTTTATTACTAATTGCATTTATAATGAGTAATTAAGTGATGATTTTATTAATGTTTTTATATCAAGAATAAGCTAATAAGAATATCTATTTCAAAAGCGTAAGTTTGTGCAAAATTTAACAACAATTTTCAAATCTAAATGGGTTTGTGCAACATAAAGTGATCTCAACGTAACTTATAATTTGTTTGATTAACTTAGTTTAATGGTACGAAAATAATAAGTTTTGATTTTAAGTTTTACAAAACGAGTCATAATAAGTTATCGCTATAATAAGATGAGAGTATAGGTTTATATTTTTGTCTTCCATATAATTAGATGTTAGTGAGTTGATTGAGTAGTGGATTAATAATGGGTCCAAGTAACTGGCATTGAATAGACGAACGGGACGTGAGTCGTGTGCAAAAATTGTATCACAAATGCATCCCTTTAGGATAACGTGGAGTGGGCTGGCCCAAAGTGCAACAAGTGGACACCCCTTTACGCAGAAAATAAACAAGATGATGCACCCTTTAGGGGCTGAATTCAGCGGCTCCAATTGTACTCATTAGTGCAGGAAAATGATCAACAAGATACGCCCATTTAGGGGCTGATATGAGCAGCTCCAACGCACCCCTTGTGCAGGGAAATATACAAGCAAAACACTCCCGTTTAGGAGCTGATATGAGCAGCTCCAATACACACCTTGTGCAGGGAAATATACAAGTAAAACACTCCCATTTAGGAGCTGATATGAGCAGCTCCAATACACACCTTGTGCAGGGAAATAGACAAGCAAAACACTCCCATTTAGGAGCTGATATGAGCAGCTCCAATACACCCCTTGAGTCGCTAAACCAGGATGCAAGACAAAACAGAATGTCTCCTGGATAACTAGCCATTATTACGCAAAACCGACACCCTATGTGGGTGTGTCTATGAACTGGTAACCCAACTGATTCTTGTTGGTTTTCCTACAGCTTCGAGACCTACCGATCTATCCCATACGATCAGTACACTCAAGGAGGTCACCAACACTAAAAATCCAGGTTCAACTTGTGGCCAAAACATGACCCAAAAAAGGGTGTCTGACTTAGTTAAAACAAGAGTTTTACCCAGTCCCGTTTCAAACAACACACGCATCAGGACTTAACTCAATAATCAGGACACGACGATTTTTTTTTTTTTTTTTTTTTTTTTTTTTTTTTTTTTTTTTTTTTGCTCCTCAACATCAAGTACCACCCGACTCAAGTGGAGACTTGATACTAAACACATCCTCACGGATTTGTGACCTTACAGTACGCAAAAACGGTAACTTACAGTGTGGGTTCATTTCAGCCGACTTAGACGACAAATACGACCACCATTAGCAAAAGGAATTTGTCAAAACTAAGTAGTGCGATTCGAAATTGAGCCAATACAGATTTTTTTTTTTGTTTTAATTAGAGTTGTATCAACATTTTTGCCACACAAACTTAGCAACAACAACATAAGTATAAACCATGGACATGACATGGCCGACAATCAATTATCAAGACATCACAACTTCGAATCAAGATTAATATAACCAAACACATTCGATTGAAAAGAAGAGATTATAAATCGAAACTTATTATGAGAAGATAGCAAATTTTTTTATTAACCAACAATATTACATAACAACAAAAAAAATTATTTACATACGAATGAAAATCATTAAGATATAACAAGAGGGTTTCAGATTCTTACAATACTGATGAAAGATTGACAACCAGAAGTTCAAGCTTGAGTCCAAGCAGCAACCACACCAAGGGATGTGGTGCTACAATGGATCGAATGGGATAAAAAGGAAAAAAAAATGGAAACCCTAATACTTGCCTTTGATTTTGAAACTCGTTTTTAACTATAAATGGGCTAAAAACAAATTTTTTAGTCTTCCTCTAGTCACTCGTGACTCATCTTGGCTGGAAAAGAGGTTGAAAGAGGAAAGTATTCCCCTTGGCGTGCAAGGGTTACTCATGGAGAGGAACTCGAGGCTAGGACTGGATCCAAATCACATGTTTTCTTGACTTTTCTTCTCCTTTTTGAGATCCATCTCTTGGGAAGAGGCAGGACTGATATTACTTGAAGAGAGAGGGAGATGGAAAGCGTGTTTACGGGAGGGAGTGAAAAGAGGATCAATATAACTCTTTTTATTTTTCTGTTTTGGATAATGGTGGAGCGTGGGTGGTTTTATATATATCCCATTTATATTTTTTTTTCTCTACAAACGTAAGTATATATTAAAGGGTAGTATCAATTATGCTCAATTTAAGGTGAGTGGGTCTTGTATACCCCGTGTTTCGCTGAGTTTTTGCTGTAACGCAATATTTTTGGTCTGACGCGCTTGTGAAAAATATATCTGCGGGAAACGCCTTAATAATAGTAATATAAGAACGTATTTATAGTATCATTTATTAATTATTGTATTGTTGCCGTAGTTAAAGTATTGTCGGTACGCGTGTCGTGCTGTGTTCGAGATAAATTCTCGGTTCGGTAAATAAATACCAGTTTAGGTCAGAAAATAATGTTTTCACATTTTCTGATAAATATGGTCGTTGTTATGAGTTGTCGTAAGTCACAGTATGTGGGTTTGCTTCCCGAATAGTTATGTAAGCTTATGAATGCTTAACTCAAATAGTTGGGCACTAATAAATTAATATTTACTATTAAATAAAGGTGAAAAATTACCGTTTGTCACATCCTTCCCGCCTTAGAAAGAAACCGTCCTCGGTTTCACTTACAATTACTCACGGGTGTCGAGAAAAGATGAGGATATTTGCGCTTTATTTCGTCTTCACGCTCCCACGTGAATTTGGGACCTCTACGAGAGTTCCAACGGACCTTGATAATAGGGATGCGGCTTTGTTTAAGCCGTTTGATCTCTCGGTCAACAATTTCAACCGGTTCCTCAATAAAGTTCAATCTTTCGTTGATTTGGATTTCTTCCAAGGGAATAGCAAGAGTTTCGTTTGAGAGACATTTCTTCAGGTTGCACACGTGAAACACGTTGTGCACGGAGCTGAGTTCTTGTGGTAGTTCGAGTCGGTAGGCTACCAGCCCGATTCTGGTTAGGATCTTGAAAGGTCTAATGTAACGGTGATTTAGTTTCCCACGTTTCCCAAAATGGATCACACCTTTCCAAGGTGAAACTTTTAACATGACTCAATCTCCAACTTGAAACTCAAGTGGTTTTCGTCTTTTGTCCGCGTAGCTCTTTTGGCGATCTCGTGCAGCTTGTAACCGATTCTTGATTTGTACAATCTTTTCAGTAGTTTCTTGTACCAAGTCAGGACCAGTAATTTGACTTTATCCAACTTCAGCCCAGCAAATTGGTGATCTACACTTCCTTCCATAAAGTGCTTCATATGGTGCAGCTTTGATGCTAGTGTGATAGCTGTTATTGTAAGAAAACTAGGCTAGTGGCAAATGCCTATCCCAACCATTTCCAAAGTCTATCACGCACGCTCGCAGCATGTCCTCCAAAGTTTGGATGGTCCTCTCACTTTGACCATCTGTTTGAGGATGATACGCAGTGCTCATGTCAAGATTACTTCCCAAAGCATCTTGAAGTGATCTCCAGAATTTTGACGTGAAGCGGCTATCTCTATCAGAGATGATAGAAATTGGGACACCATGTCATGCTATAATTTCTTTTATGTATAGCCGTGCAAGTTTATCCATGCTTTCATTTTCCTTGATTGGTAGGAAGTGGGCGGACTTGGTAAAACGATCAACGATTACCCAGATAGAGTCGTAACCGCTGGATGTCCTTGGCAACTTGGTGATAAAGTCCATAGTTATGCGTTCCCACTTCCATTCGGGAATCTCTGGTTGGACCAGTAAACCTGATGGGCGTTGATGTTCAGCCTTGACCTTGGAACAAGTCAAGCATTGACTGACATACATCGCAATGTCGGCCTGCATGTTGGGCCACCAGTATAATTTCTTTAAGTCAAGGTACATTTTGTCGGCTCCTGGGTGTATAGAGTATCTAGACTTGTGGGACTCGTGCATGATGAGGTCACGCATCCCTCCGTAAAGTGGAACCCAACTTCTGTCCTTGAAGCACAGCGTCCCATCAGACCTCTTTACAAAACCATTTTCATTCTCAGGCATACCATAGATTTTCTTGTTGGGTCTATTCTCTTCCTTGAGTGCCTCAGTCTGAGCCTCAAGGATTTTTTATGGGAGAGGTGAAACGATTGTCATACCCAGTGATCGCACCCTCAAGGGTTTTGGTCTATCTTTTTGACTAAGAGCATCCGCTACCACGTTTGCTTTACCAGGATGGTACCAGATCTCGCAATCATAGTCGCTGAGCAATTTTAGCCAATGGCGTTGTCTCATGTTGAGCTCCTTTTGATCAAGGATATATTGCAAGCTCTTGTGGTCTGTATACACAACACACTTGGTACCATAAAGGTAGTGTCTCCAGATTCTGAGTGCGAATACCACTGCTCCCAGTTCTAAGTCATGTGTTGTGTAATTCTTCTCGTGTTTCTTCAGTTGGCGTGAGGCATACGCTATCACCTTCTCTCATTGCATAAGTACGGCTCCTAAGCCTTTGTGCGAAGCGTCGCAGTAAACCATAAAATCTTCACTGCCCCCAGGTAGGGCCAATATAGGCGCACTACACAATTTATGCTTGAGGAGTTGAAAAGCTTCTTCTGCTTTATCACACCATTCGAACTTTTCACTCTTCTGGGTTAGCTTAGTTAAAGGTTTTGTTACCTTGGAGAAACCTTCAATGAACCTACGGTAATAACCAGCAAGTCCTAAGAATTGGCGTATTTCGGTGGGTGTGGTAGGTGTCGCCCAATCCTTTATTGCTTCGATTTTTGCAGGATCCACGTGAATGCCCTGACTATCAATCACGTGACCCAGAAATTGTACTTTTGGTATCCAAAAATCACACTTCGAAAATTTTGCATACAACTCCTCCTTCTTTAGCAACTCTAAAATTTGTCTAAGGTGTTCCTCGTGCTCCTTTTTGCTTTTGGAGTAAATCAAGATGTCGTCGATAAAGACAATCACAAATTTGTCCAAGTACGGCTTGCATACCCGATTCATAAGGTCCATGAATACTGCAGGGGCATTGGTCAAACCGAATGGCATAACTTGGAACTCATAATGACCGTATCGAGTTCTGAATGCGGTTTTTGGGATATCTTCTTCCCGAACTCTAAGTTGGTGGTATCCTGATCTCAAGTCGATTTTATAGTAGACGCATGAGCCTTGAAGTTGGTCAAATAGGTCGTCAATTCTTGGGAGTGGGTATCGATTTTTAATGGTTAGTTTGTTTAGTTCCCTGTAGTCAATACACATCCTGAAAGACCCATCCTTCTTTTTCACAAACAGGACTGGAGCTCCCCAAGGCGAGGAACTTGGCCTGATGAACCCTTTTTCTGAAAGTTCCGACAACTGGTCTGAGATTTCTTGTAGTTCCGTTGGGGCTAATCGATAGGGCGCTCGTGCCACAGGTGCAGCACCAGGCACTAAGTCAATACGAAATTCGATCTGTCGAGTTGGCGGGAGTCCAGGTAAGTCTTCAGGAAAGACTTCTGGGAAGTCTCTCACGATTGGTACGTCTTTCAAACTTTTTTCCTCTGACTCCTTTCCTTCCTTCTCGGTAACTTGCGCTAGAAAGAGATGACATCCCTTTTCGATGTACTTTTGGACCTTGGTGCAAGAGATGATGTTTAGTCTTGACGCGTTTCTTCTATCTCTCCTGTCACCTTCTACGATTAGGACTTCGTCCCCATATGGTAGGCGAACGATCTTCTCGTCGCAAATGATGGAGGCATGGTACTTCAATAACCAATCCATGCCGACAATTACATCAAAACTACCTAGTTCAACGGGCATGAGGTCGATGTTGAATGGGTGGTTTAATAGGTTTAAGGTACAACCTCTAATGACAGTGTCTACCCTTTCTATGTTTCCATTAGCTAACTCCACATTGTATATGATGTCTAAAGTGGTCGGGGCAATACCAAGAAGTGGACTAAATGCAGTTGAAACAAAACTTCTATCCGCCCCTATATCAAACAATATGGATGCATAACGGTTATTTAAAAGGAACATACCCGTCACAACGTTCGGGTCCTCTTGGGCTTCTACCTTGCCCACAGCGTAGACCCTCCCACGGGCTCCTCCTCCATTGCTTTGTTTCCTTGATGCCCAGCAGCTCCATAATTCCCACCGTTTCCTTGGTTCCTCTGATTACCCTGGTTACCTTGGTTACCTCGGCTACCACCATTTCCTTGATTCCTGGGCTTTTGGCATTCATTCCGGTAATGCCCTTTTTCACCACATCCAAAACATGTTATTTCAGCCTTCGGGTTGTTAGTTGGTGCAACTTGTGCATTAGCGAGGGGCCTTGCCTTGCAATCCCGGGTCATGTGTCCTATCTTTTGGCACTTGTGAGACTTGACCGTGCACCGACCATTGTGGTGCAACTTGCAGCGGTTACACAATGGTAATTTGCCTTCATACGCTTTCTTTTCTGTTGGTCCAGCAGCGTAAACTTTAGCAACTTTTTGCCTTTTGTTTGAGTGGTGGTTAGTGTGGTTGTTTCGGGAGTGGTCATCCCATTTTCTTTTGTTTGTCACTACTGTTCCGACTGAGTCTTCAATCATTTGGTCCGTCAGTTTGTTGGCCAACTGCATAGTCTCATGGAGATCAGCAGCCTTGGAGGTAGTGACATTCCCCTTGACATATGGGTGTAGCCCTCCAATGTACCTTTCCAGCAAGCGAGCTTCAGTCGGTACCATTTCAGGGCATAGTAAGACTAACTCTTGAAAACGCTGGTTGTATGTGGCCATGTCTGTGCCTTGCACTTTGAGATTCCAAAATTCAGCCTCCAACTTCATGACCTCGTTGCGAGGGCAATACTTTTTGAGCATCATTTCCTTGAAATTTTCCCATGGCATTGCAAAGGCGGCATCATGGCCAACCGACTTCAGATAGTTGTTCCACCAGGTCAAAGCAGCATTCTTGAAGGTAAATGATGCAAATTTAACCCTGTCTTCATCCGCACATCTGCAGATTCGGAATACAGTTTCCAACCTTTCCAACCACCTGAACAAGACAACAGCTCCTTCGTTTCCCTCAAAATAATCTGTCATGAGCTTTTTGAATTCCTGATAGTTACAGCCACGGTTATTGTTGTTTGCTGGTCTAGAGGTTCCGACATCAGTAGTTGAATTGTTCACATTTGCTGCAGCCAGTGCTGCTGCCACTCGCTCTTCAACTAGTTGGTCGAGCATGGCTTGATCTACAACAGGTGGAGTTGTTGCAGTAGTTCTGGCGGAAACTGGGTTAGCACGAGTAGATCTAGTTGCTTTCCGTTTAGGAGCCATATTGCTACGTAATAAAATAGAGAGAATAAATAAGATTTCATAACAAGAGTTTGTCATCATGCAAGAGTATAGTCATCACAAGTAGAGTATACTGATAACATCAATTACAGAGAGAATGGTACAATAGAATAACCAACCAAGCTTGTTATAGATTAAAATCGATATTCGTTCACAAAATGACAAGCTCATGGTGCAATGAAAGAAAAGTACAAGTCTCGAATACATAAACGGAAATACAAGTCTCGAATAAAAGAGAAAAGTACAACAAATACTAAGTTTGCATCATTTAATACAACAACACTACTCAACGCGAAGTCGCTCCATGCCTATCACCAGCTCTGCCTGTATATTCTCCAACTGCTCCAACCGCCTACTAGAGTCCTGGATAATCGTCAGGTGTGCTCCGAGCCTAGTCTCCAATGATGTGATCCTCTGCTCCTGTGCATGTACTAAGTCTTTGGTAAAATCCAAATCTGAGATACGTCTCCTCGCAGCTAGAATCTCATACCGGTCCTCCTGTCCAGCTCTAGTCAACCTAGCAATCTGAGACTCCATATCATGCATCTGGTGCCACTGACGCCACGCAGTATCCCAGACTGATGTCAACTCACTCCGCATCATCCCCACACAATGGCGCATACCCTCAAGCTCACCACCTAACATACCGGTACTGTCATCCAATCTCCCTAACCTATCCAACTACTCAGTATGCTCATCAAGTAAGCTCTCATGCGACCCCAGTAAAACAAAGATCTGCTCCAAACCAGTCACCTCTCCATCCTCCACTGGTGAAGCAACCGGAGGTGTAGAAACTGGAACAGATGGTGATGGTGGCACAAAAGAAGGCGAAGAAGGTGTATAATCTGGACTCAAAGCACGAGGTGCGGCGCTAAACACACACTCAACATCCCTCCATATCTCACCATTAATCTCCTCCTCATAAACTCTCCTCGATCCCTGCCCAATCTCAAAGGTGGAAGGAACAACCCCTAAACCCTTCTTCAAAGTATGGAGTGTAACAACTCCCTGACCCAAACCTGATGGTATATCATCATCTGTATCACCTCCCTGAATCTGTGCATCCCTCGAACTCTGTCCCGTCTCGCAGGTGATCGGCACATCCTCAAGGATAACCTCCAGTGGTCTCATACTCCCATATGTACCTGTATGCTCAGTGGTGTGCTCAACCGGTGCAGTCTCATCAGGTGTAACCTCAGCTGGTAGAGGTTCCTCTTCGGGATCTTCCTCCGAATCACTCTCAATAGCTCTCCTCAATTTCTGATGTAGAGGGGAGTGAGGTAATGGCGAAGTAGGAGTATGCTCATATGATGATCGAGTCCTCCTACGGGGCACTGGTGATAAAGCAAATGTTAGGTGTATGTTACGCCCTCGGACCCTCCTGTAAGAAGCCCGACGTCTGATAGTAGGGTTCTGAGTATGTGAGGAAACATGAATGGACTGAGTGGTAGTGATGTCAGTAGTGGGTGTGAGTGTAGGCTGAGTAGATGCATGATCAGTAATAGTAGTGGATGTAGGCTGAGTAGGAAATGATGGAGCAGGTACAGACTCAGTGATGTCAGGATCTGAAGCATTAAAGTCCTGGAGTATGATGTACGGATCCTCTGAGTCTGGTGTGATCTGGAATGGTGGAGTGTCAACGGGAGGCATAGTCTGTGACACATACGGTATAAGTGTGTAAGTATATGTAGAATACTCATAGTAAACAATATAAGTTTAGTGCGTATAAGAATACTTATAGTGCATATAGTCAAGTAAGATCATCAAACAGTAAAGCATGATTAAGGCAAGTAAAGTGGCAAGTAAGGCAGGCAGGCAAGTGGCGGTCATAGGGACTTGTTTTTGTAAAAAGCGGTTATAGTTTAGGATTTATATGTACCTAGTTCTCTATAACCTTGGCTCTGATGCCAATCTGTAACACCCCCAAAATCGGTACAGCGGAAGCATTCGCGTCATGGGGTGCTACTAAATTGGAGATCACAGCACAAGATAATAAAGAACGGAATACATACTCCGTTAAAAATACATTTCATTAAAATTCATTCAAGTTTACATCAAGTTTTAAAGTAAATAGATAAGCCCAACGTCAAATGGTCTCATAAAAACAAGTCATAATGTTGTGTAAAAACACTTAGGTAAATAGATTATGACCATCGCCTTGCCATGCCTTGTCGAAAATAAGTAGCTCAAACACCTGAGTAAAACATGCTAAAAGTCAGCAAAAAGCTGGTGAGTCTATAGGTTTATCAGTAAAGTAATGTGGACCAAGAGTTTTGTGTACGAACATTACAACGCATATAATGTCATACAAAAATAGTCTATCGCGCTAGCACTAAGTTCATGCAACCGAAACTAAACAGTTTAGTATGCCACAATGTAGCACATATAATAATAGTGAGAGCCCATAGCGAGTGTTTAACCCAATACACTCGTAGTCCGACTTGGTATACGTTCGCATTGACCCGTCTGGCCAACCGAACGGGGGAGTTACCCCCAATAGATCTATTTATATCAATCGCGCTTCCTAATAGGAATTAACGGTTCATGAAAGTGGGCATAACAGTGGGTTCAGGGCTTAGGCTAACTACGCAATAGTGTTGAGAAATAATAGTATGGTCCAGAAAATGTTTTGCATGTTTCTTACCCCATAGTTTTGTAAACAAGTATAAGTAAAGTGGGGCTATAAACTCACCTCAGTGAATAGCAGTCTGAAAGTGAAAATGATCAAGTAGTGATAGTAAGCGGCACCGACACACGACCTAAATTAGTACGGCAAGTTTAGTTCACAATTCCCATTTAAGACTCAACTAAGTTTAACAAAGTTTAAAAAGTTTTAAAGTGTTGTTGCTTGTGTGGTAGCGTCAAAGTTTGAAATTAGTTTTCTAAGTGTGTATAAGTATTGGCTCTTGGAAGTGTAGTAGTATATACATAGGCAATAGTAAAATATTACGGGCTAATAAACCCTTGGTTTGAAAATGACCGAAAGAAGGAGTACGACAAAATAATTACAATAGAAGTTAGACGTTGGCGGGATTTAATGACGGTGATGCTAGAGTATATATATATATATATATATATATATATATATATATATATATATATATATATATATATATATATATATATATATATATATATATATATATATATATATATATATATAACTTATCGTAGGCACAAAATATTTGTTACTATTATAAATAAAACGTTTATTACTAATTGCATTTATAATGAGTAATTAAGTGATGATTTTATTAATGTTTTTATATCAAGAATAAGCTAATAAGAATATCTATTTCAAAAGCGTAAGTTTGTGCAAAATTTAACAACAATTTGCAAATCTAAATGGGTTTGTACAACATAAAGTGATCTCAACATAACTTATAATTTGTTTGATTAACTTAGTTTAATGGTACGAAAATAATAAGTTTTGATTTTAAGTTTTACAAAACGAGTCATAATAAGTTATCGCTATAATAAGATGAGAGTATAGGTTTATATTTTTGTCTTCAATATAATTAGATGTTAGTGAGTTGATTGAGTAGTGGATTAATAATGGGTCCAAGTAACTGGCATTGAATAGACGAACGGGACGTGAGTCGTGTGCAAAAATTGTATCACAAATGCATCCCTTTAGGATAACGTGGAGTGGGCTGGCCCAAAGTGCAACAAGTGGACACCCCTTTACGCAGAAAATAAACAAGATGATGCACCCTTTAGGGGCTGAATTCAGCGGCTCCAATTGTACTCATTAGTGCAGGAAAATGATCAACAAGATATGCCCATTTAGGGGCTGATATGAGCAGCTCCAACGCAACCCTTGTGCAGGGAAATATGCAAGCAAAACACTCCCATTTAGGAGCTGATATGAGCAGCTCCAATAAACACCTTGTGCAGGGAAATATACAAGTAAAACACTCCCATTTAGGAGCTGATATGAGTAGCTCCAATACACACCTTGTGCAGGGAAATAGACAAGCAAAACACTCCCATTTAGGAGCTGATATGAGCAGCTCCAATACACCCCTTGAGTCGCTAAACCAGGATGCAAGACAAAACAGAATGTCTCCTGGATAACTAGCCATTATTACGCAAAACCGACACCCTATGTGGGTGTGTCTATGAACTGGTAACCCAACTGATTCTTGTAGGTTTTCCTACAGCTTCGAGACCTACCGATCTATCCCACACGATCAGTACACTCAAGGAGGTCACCAACACTAAAAATCCAGGTTCAACTTGTGGCCAAAACGTGACCCAAAAAGGGGTGTCTGACTTAGTTAAAACAAGAGTTTTACCCAGTCCCGTTTCAAACAACACACGCATCAGGACTTAACTTAATAATCAGGACACGGCGAATTTTTTTTTTGCTCCTTGTCATCAGGTACCACCCGACTCAAGTGGAGACTTGATACTAAACACATCCTCACGGATTTGTGAGCTTACGGTCCGCAAAAACGGTAACTTACAATGTGGGTTCATTTCAGCCGACTTAGACCACAAATACGACCACCATTAGCAAAAGAAATTTGTCAAAACTAAGTAGTGCGATTCGAAATTGAGCCAATACAGATTTTTTTTTTTTTTTTTTTAATTAGAGTTGTATCAACATTTTTGCCACACAAACTTAGCAACAACAACATAAGTATAAACCATGGACATGACATGGCCGACAATCAATTATCAAGACATCACAACTTCGAATCAAGATTAATATAACCAAACACATTCGATTGAAAAGAAGAGATTATAAATCGAAACTTATTGTGACAAGAAAGCAGATTTTTTTATTAACCAACAATATTACATAACAACAAAAAAAAATTATTTACATACGAATGAAAATCATTAAGATAAAACAAGAGGGTTTCAGATTCTTACAATACTGATGAAAGATTGACAACCAGAAGTTCAAGCTTGAGTCCAAGCAGCAACCACACCAAGGGATGTGGTGCTACAATGGATCGAATGGGATAAAAAGGAAAAAAAAATGGAAACCTTAATACTTGCCTTTGATTTTGAAACTCGTTTTTAACTATAAATGGGCTAAAAACAAATTTTTTAGTCTTCCTCTAGTCACTCGTGACTCATCTTGGCTGGAAAAGAGGTTGAAAGAGGAAAGTATTCCCCTTGGCGTGCAAGGGTTACTCATGGAGAGGAACTCGAGGCTAGGACTTGATCCAAATCACATGTTTTCTTGACTTTTCTTCTCCTTTTTGAGATCCATCTCTTGGGAAGAGGCAGGACTGATATTACTTGAAGAGAGAGGGAGATGGAAAGCGTGTTTATGGGAGGGAGTGAAAAGAGGATCAATATAACTCTTTTTATTTTTCTGTTTTGGATAATGGTGGAGCGTGGGTGGTTTTATATATATCCCATTTATATTTTTTTTTCTCTACAAACGTAAGTATATATTAGAGGGTAGTATCAATTATGCTCAATTTAAGGTGAGTGGGCCTTGTATACCCCGTGTTTCGCTGAGTTTTTGCTGTAACGCAATATTTTTGGTCTGACGCGCTTGTGAAAAATATATCTGCGGGAAACGCCTTAATAATAGTAATATAAGAATGTATTTATAGTATCGTTTATTAATTATTGTATTGTTGCCGTAGTTAAAGTATTGTCGGTACGCGTGTCGTGCTGTGTTCGAGATAAATTCTCGGTTCGGTAAATAAATACCAGTTTAGGTCAGAAAATAATGTTTTCACATTTTCTGATAAATATAGTCGTTGTTATGAGTTGTCGTAAGTCACAGTATGTGGGTTTGCTTCCCGAATAGTTATGTAAGCTTATGAATGCTTAACTCAAATAGTTGGGCACTAATAAATTAATATTTACTATTAAATAAAGGTGAAAAATTTCCGTTTGTCACACTAAGTCTGATACTGAACATCTCTTCTAGTCATCTCTAAATCCAGAAAAGCTATCAATGTATAGCCTTCTAAGTCCAAGGTACTCTCTGCCCATAACCCAGCTTCCTACTAAAACCTGCCGCAGGAAAAAAAATGCGGCTGAGCTTAAAAAGCCCAGTGAACAGATATATATAAAAGGGAAACCAAGGATAACGAACGAACAAAGGTATAATGTAAGGTGCATTGGGGAAAACATAAGATATAAGCAAAGGATAACAAAGGTATGAGATAATCAGTAGCAAATCATAGTGTAAGATAAGGTAAATCAGTAATCAACCAAAGTGTAAGGTGAGTCATCAAATCCCGAGCCCGAACAAATCATACCACATATCACATCATAGTAACCATGGAGTAGCTAGCTCCCAAAATGTGAAGACACGGATTGCACCCATGCATATTCACTAGAGCTGGCATAACAGGTGCACACGACACGAACACGACACGAACACGATAAGACACGGACCTGTTAAGCCTTGACACGAACACGACACGATAAGCTAATCGTGTCAGATCTTAAAACACGAACACGAACACGAAAATTAACAGGTCACACGAACACGACACGATAAGACACGATAAGAGGTCTTAACAGGTCTTGACACGCTAAAACACGAAATCTTAACAGGTCTTTAACAGGTCTTAACAGGTCTTAACAGGTCTTAACAGGTCTTTAACAGGTCTTAACAGGTCTTTAACGGGTTTTAACAGGTCTTAACAGGTCTTATCGTGTCTTATCGTGTCTTAACAGGTTACACGAGGTCTTGACACGAACACGACACGTTATCTTATCGTGTCATCTTACACGAACACGAACACGACACGAAACACGATAAGCCCAAACACGAAACCTGTTAACTTCGTGTCGTGTCGTGTCGTGTTTTCGTGTTTCGTGTCAAAATTGCCAGCTCTAATATTCACCGAACATATAATAATCATGTCAAATCCATCAAACACAAAGCGAACCTAGGATTGCAATCCATACGCCCCCGAACAAATCATATAGTCATCATAATAATCATAAAGTGCGCTTATCATATCAAATGGGGACGGTGTGAGAAATCACTCACCCACACGTGAGTCATGCCACTGGTGCATCAATGACGCGGCTATGTTACCTTCATGGCTAGGAAACGAACTTGGCTCGGGTATCAAACTGAAGGGTTCAAATGTCATATCATATCAAAGTCAAAGTCTAAGTCATCAAAGAGTCATAATCAAAGTCCAAATGTCAAAGGTCCATATCAAAGGTCCATATCAAAGGTTCAAAGCAAAGGTTTATATCAAAGTTCAAAGCAAAGGTTCATGTCAAAGTTCAAAGCAAAGGTTTATATCAAGTTCAAATGCCAAGGTTCACAAATCTAAGGGTGCATAGCAAAGGTTCAAATAGAGCATAAGTCAAAGAAAGCCATACTAAGAAGGCTCAGATCAAGGTATCATAATCAAAGCTAATATCAAACAGATGAACGAATCATGAGAAACCTTAAGAGATAAGCACCTTAACCGAAAGCAAACAAACAGAAAAGCAAGATCAAGCCAAATGAATTACTCCCGCTTCACGGAACCTAAACGAATTTATAATCAAGTGTTACTTTAAGTACATTTGAATTATGTTACCATTTTTTTGCATGCTTTCCATTTTTACTGATTTACCATATTTAGTAAGTTCCCATACTTAGTAACTTTCCCGAATTAGTACTTTAATACTTCAAAGTCATTATTGATGAGTAAATAATATTTAAGGTTTAAAATGATCAATATAATTGTTTAGGCTTTAAAATGTCAATATTATAAGCTTAGGGTCTAAAATGTAAATTATCAAAATTAAATATTAAAAGTCAAATAAAATTATTTTAAAGTTTATTTTAATTAAATTTATCAAGATAATATTTTTTTTGACTTCGTCATTATCATTTTATATAATTTATTAATCGGACCCATGTTATTATTATTTACGCCGTGATGACCCAATATTTTTATAAAATCACGTAAGGCTTGTTTAATGTTGTGATTTGGTTGATATAGGGCTGCTACAATGACGCAAAACAACACTCATGACCACGACACAAAACAAACGTATATGAGGCGCATTACTTTGTGATTTCATGCTGTTAATTAACGGTATATAAGGTTTATCATGACACGACATAGACCAGTTTTAACTTGACACAAATCACGAGTTTAAAACCCCTATTTCCATGCTTAGTATACTAATATACATGCATAGTTTAGGACAGCAGATTCTATATCATAACATTACTAATAATATGTTTACCATTACCCATGCATGAAAAAGAAAAGAAAGAAAAGAATACATGTGAACCTTGGACCTTTTTCTTTTGTTCTTTGTTGCGTTTTACAAATAGATCCACCTTATAGTATTTCATAACATTTTTAATGCATGCCTTATAGTTTCATGAATATATATATATATATGTTTCATTGACTCGACTTTATCAACAAACCTATATGTATATGAAATGCATATTACGAATTACTAAAGCCACCGACCCATGTTTATGTGTGACAATCATCGTGTGTTCTTCATATCAATGATCAAAAACTTGTTATTATTACATATGTGTGTCGTGTATATGAACTCAACAAGAACAAGGACGCAAGAGATACCTTGGGTATCGAATGAAATGAACCAAAGAATAATGGATGACCCAATCACCAAACCGAATTAATGAACCCCTCGTACGGATGGGTTAACCACGATGAAACAATGATCACCACAGTAACATAAGGTACAGGTTTTGGTCTTCCACGAACTCAAACACCATAGCGAGCAATACTTGATCTTGAAAAGAAGGTAGGCGTCTAGAGAAGAATAACAAGAATCTCTTTGTGCATGTTTTTCTTGAGTTGGTTAGGAATGATAGGATAGGTTAGACGCCCAGATGTATAGGGAGAAAACGTGTTTGTGAACATGGAAACAAATAATGATCGTATCAATTTTGGAGAGAGTGATAGAGAAAATATACGACCTGCCATAGGGCAGTTGATGCGTGGGAATTGCACCAGGCTTTACCTCTCAAGGGATCTTGAGAAGCTTACAACCCCCACCAGGCAATGTACCTGATCGTTGTAGTATAGTATAGTGACAAGTACCGGGGGATTGATCATTCAGCTAGGAATAGTATCGTTAGGATTGAAATTAATCTAACTAGGTCTAAAGGTGAAGGATGATTCTTTTTGTATTTTTATATTTTCTAAAAAGCAAGTAAAAATCTCGGGTATTGGGAGAGTGGGCGGAATTAGTTGCTAATTACCTAACCCGAAAGCTACTAATTGAACTAATTAACAAGAAAAATAAACTAGGGTTCTACAAGATAAGTGAAGCATGTCTACCCATGATATGTTACTCCTTGCTAGCTATCCAGTCCTACCTATTGAATTGTAACCTTGTTTTAATTGACGGGTTGTATTCCTTAATACCATTCATGGGGTGGCGCACTTAAATCCCCAATCCTATGAGTGCCTACTTCACTCCTATGTCGAGCCGGCTAAGAAGCTCCTAACATGGGATCATTAGAATTTACTCATGCATTAAATACAACCAATAAAACCTAGTGCACATCAGTTCATATTTCCTAAGACGTTCAAGCATGTTACCATTTGGAGATCTGCCAGTTTTCTTAAGCCTAACATCGAATTCATTCAATCAAAACAAGAATCAATAGGAAACAAGAATTATAAACTAAACCAACTAGATCTATTGAAGTTGTCACGCCTTAATTGATGGAGATAGACACACACATCAACAAGCCCCTCATTGATGGAGATAGACACAACATCAACAAGAAATCAATGAGATCTAATCAATTATATACAAGTTTCACATAATCATAAGTAGACACAAGGTGAATTAGCAAATCATCATCAAATAAGAGCAAACAACAATGATAATGGAAAACATAATTAAGATAGAATCATCAAACCAATACATGATGTTTATGGACTGATTGAAACCCTCTAAGTTGCTGGAAAAACACCCACCTAAACGCAGGAATCAACCTTAGGGTTTAGGGCTTACAAAAAGTGAAGTTATGATGTTATATTTATAGGCATGTTTTCTGTCGGCAAGGCTTGACGCCATTAGGTCATTTCTCTTGATGCCGTCAAGACCATTTTTTAACCAAATTGTAGATCTCTTCGTCCTCTTTGCGTGGGCTTTTGAATCACCTAAATGCGAGTTCGTATGCAAAAGTTATGACCAAAACAATATCAGCTACTGCGCACGCAAGTTTTGACAAGTTAACACATGACGGCCTTAGGTGACGCCTTCATGTTCCTTCTGGGCCGTCACCACTTTTACTCTTGACGCCGTCAGGATTTTATTCTTGACACCGTCACCTACTGTTCTCAGCAAGGAAAATTAAGACTTTGGCGTTTTCTTCACTTTTATGCTCCAAAAACATCCAAAATGCTTCATTTTCCAGAATTCACTCCCAAAGGACCTAAAATCACAAAAGGAACGATTTAGGGCAATATTTGATCAAATAAATTCAATTTTAGGCTTAAATGACCCCCTAAAAGTGGTTCATTTTTCGCCTCATCATATACCCTTACACTTGAGATTTGTTTGTCCTCAAGCAAATGCGCTTTTATTCTACTCAAAATACAAGTTAGGGGTCATTTAACACTAATATAAAAGTAATTACAACAAATAATCTTTCCACTAAAGACCAATAGACAAGCACGGAGGTCATACACTAGCACCTCACAAATAGTGTTTAGATACTCACATCTCTTGGGTATAATAAAGTATAAATTACAATATGGAAACGGAAGATATCTCTCACTACCTTTCATAGCAAAATAGATTACCATAGGCTCAGGAAAGGATCAAACCTCCACCACATGGCGTAAGCACCTAGGATAAACTATCAAAGAGGTCTTTTAAAAGGGTTGTAACATTAGGTGTAGGGATATAAAATACACGGTTTTGTTGGTGATTGACTCCAAACGGTCAACCTAAATTGACCAAAGGATGGTCAACTAGGTCAAACAGCCTAGAGTTAATGCTCCGCGGAATATAGTGTTTCCCCGGGTCGTTATGTCCCGACGAGGTGTGGATTGTAAACAAACGGCTTTGTGATCGGGTGAATTTGGATGGAAAGGGGTTTGTGATTGATTACACTACTGATTTGTACAATGAGATAGCTTAAATAAGCTATATGAATAAGACGGGAAAGTCAGAAAAACCAGAAACGTTTAAAACTTAAAAACGCGTACGTTACGTTTAAATAAAACGTAAACGTACAAAATAAAACATGAAAACTGAATTCTGAAAACCCCCAGGGGGTGAAAATGACTTTTTTACAAACTAAAAGGTAAAAGAAATTTTTTAGAAAAAGAAAATAAATTTTAACACTAATTAATTATTTAATATTAATTAATTACTAATTATTAATATTTAAAATACTTAAATACAATTTAATATTAATTAAGCACTAGAAAAATGAAAATAAAATTCCTAAAATTATAAAATAACTAAAAACAAGTTTTAAAAATAAAAATAAGTATTTTTGTCTTTTTGTGATTTTTATATTAATTAATTACTAATTAATTATTAATTACCTAATTAAACTATTTTAAATTAAGAAAAATAGAAAATAAACAGTAAAAATTCTAATAAAATTTATAAAATTATTTTATAACATATAAAAGCTATAAAAAATATAAAAACTAGGTTTTGGTTAATAAAAACTAATTATGCTATTTAAAACTAATTATTAATTAATAATTAATAAAACTAAGATTAATTCTAATAAATACTAAATAGTAAAATAAAAATCCGAGAAAATTATTATAAATACTTTAATATAAGAGTAATTTAATAAAAATATAAAAAAGCTAAGTACTTAATAAAAATATAAAAATAAAAATTAAAATTAAATTACATTAAATAGAAACTATCACTTAATATTAAATTGTTTTTTTCTTGATTTTTCTTTTACCAACCTATTTTATAACTAAAAATGAAAGACTTTTGTGAAAACAAACTTTTTGTAACTTAAAAATAAGCACAAATGAAAACAAAAAGCCAACAGTTGACTTATGTTGACCAAAATGGAAAATAAGCTAAAATGGCATCAAGTGGGACCCACTCTTGGTAATTCTGATTCAAATAAGTAAAAGGGACTTGTTAAAGCAATAATAAGCAAGTGAGGGCTACTTAATAAGCTAATAAGCTGAATTAAGCACATCCAAAAACAAAATGAACACAGAATTGGGACAAAGAAATTGGGCTGATTTAGGTGGGTCCCAGAGGGTCCAAGGGGTCTAGCTTAGTTGCTATGGACTGGGGGCCAGCTTGGGAGTTCAAAGGTGCCAATGGGGGCATGTGGGACCCACTGTGGTGGCCAGGGAGAACCTCTAAAGTGGGGGTGTTGGGACTGATGAGCTGAAGCAGGGCATACCTTTGCCCTGCAGTTGAGTTTGAGCCAGTGTGGACCCCACAGAAAAATTGCTAAAAATGTAATGATGGTAGGAACTTGAAGCAGAGGTGGAATACTCTAATACCTGAAAAGCTCAAAGGCTCAATCCCACCACAAAAATCTATAAAAATCCCCTAAGATTTGAGAAAAACTAAAAACATGCCATTTGACTTTTATGTTATGAACTATAGTTTGACTAATTTGAGATTTGGTTGATTCCTAACAACTGAAAAGGAAGTAATTAGCTAAATTAAAACTAAATTAAGCTATAGAAACAACTTTTGAACTTATGTGATGATTATGGCTGCTAGAAACTTTAACAGTTAACTCAAAAAGTGATTAAGGGTGAAATTTGACTATTTGATGTTAAACCTGCAACTTTTATTAGTTACTAGCTTTATTACAACCCAAAGTGACTAAAAGAGACTACAAGTGACAAGTAAATCCCCCTGATACACCCTGAATCACCCAGAACCAAACACCCTCTTAGATTTTGACTGTTGGAGTTTTTGTAAAGCAAAAGGTGAACTAAGGTGATACTACTGAACCTAACTAGTGACATAAGCTATGAAGACTAGCTACAAGCCATATTGAACAGGAAATAAGCATAACAACAAACACAGGCATAAATAAGTAATGGAAACTAAGCATGTAAACCAAAGGAGTGATTATTGATGAAAATTAAAGAAACAAACCCTGACTCAGAAGCATAAAGCTCATCAGAGCTTATCACCAAGCTCAATGAGACAGAAAGCAATCCCAAACACCTTGCTAATTCCCTTATTCACAATAATGCCTTATTGTTTGACTTTTGTTGACCTGATGGAGACTAAAGCTAAATCAGTTAAATTTGAACCTAATCTTGCTAACAGCTATGTTAAGCTTATATTGAGCTTCAGTAAACCAAACTTAAGCTTGTTGAAACCTATGAAAGCTATTAAGCACAATTGGAATTTTTAGTCTAAATCAAAAACTGAATTGTGAAGGAATTACAAAAGGAACCTGAATTTCTTTTATTAAAAAGTCACATTTTACTCTTAAACAAGAGATACAAAGCTGAGATTAAAAGTTTACATCAATTTAAACTACAAACGATCCTAAATTACACTAGGAAATAAAAATTTACTAACTACTCTCACTACTACTTGTTTCTCCTTTTTTCCTTTCTTTTATAAGTCCCTGGATGACTCCTTGACTTTCCCACATGCTTCTGAGCCGTTGGATGGCTGTATTTGATCTCCATCGTTCAAATTATTTTTGGCGCGAAATTGGGCTTTTGGCAGGTTTAGGGATTGCTTGGAGTGTATTGAGGAGTAATTAATGTGGTTTGGAGTTATTGGGTAGCTGGGGGACAAGGAGATGGGTCTGCTGAGGTGGAGGTGAGGAGGGGGAGTGTGGAGTTGGTATTTGCAGGCTGCTAGTGGGAGGAGGTGGAAGGGTCAATGGTTGGGGTTGACTGAGGTGGACTATTTGACCGGGGGTAATATTATCAGGGATGGGGTGGGCTTTGGTTAGTGGGCTTGGTGGGATTGGGTTTAGTTATTGGATTAGGTTATGGGTGGTAATAAATAAAATGGTCCATTTGGTTTATAATTACAAGGACTACAAATGTAAATCTGAAATTCCAAGAGACTAATATTGCCATTTTTCCAAAACTTGTTCCAAGGATCAATATTGCCCAACTTTGATTTATCAAGGACCTTGAATAGTAATTTTCCAAGATTTGACATCCGAGGACCTTTTCTGCCAACCTTCAAAACCCAGGGACCAAACATGTAATTTCACTAATTTTGCCACCCAAGGACTATTTTTGCCAACTTTTGAATTTCCAAAGACCAAAATTGATTTTTCTTTCAAAAATATCCCACCGGGGACCAAATCTGTCAATATTTGAAACTCCAGGGACCAAAACTGTAAATTCTCAAAACTTTTCCAATTTTTCACCAAAGGACAAAATATGACAACTTATGATTGTAAAAGGACCTTTGGTGATAATTTTCCATATTTTGAATATCCAGGGACTAGTTTTGTCATTTTATGAAAGTTGGGGGACTGAAACTGCCAATTTTGCAAACTTTGTATGTTTTTCATCAATTTTTGCTCATTTTGCATCTAAAACATATAAAACACAATTTTGAAATATTTTTAGTATTTTGATGCATTTCTGAGTGTTTTTGTATGTTTTGCAGTTCAGATTAGACCAAAAATGATGAGTGTTTGAGCACTCATCAATCCCCCACACTAAACTATTGCTAGTCCCTAGCAATACTGTTTTGAAAACTTGATGGATTTGAAAAACTCTTTACCAAAAGCCATCACTTCTGGAGTAGCCAGGTGTAAGAACTGTGGCACACCTGATAACCGTGTGATTTTGAGCAAACCACCAGCTGTCAACGGATTTGAGTAGTCTTTACCAAAAGCCGTTTGCTTCTGGACTAGCCAGCTCTTGATGGAATAGTTAACATCTTGGTGAGCTGATTACCAATTATGGATTTTCCACTGCCTTTACCACAAGCCATAATCTTGCGGGCTAGCCAACTTATTTGTTTTTGGGAGTTGAGGAACCATACAATTTTGGGCAAATTGCAAGCCATAAACGGATTTGAGATGTCTTTACCAAGAGCCGTTTGCTCCTGGACTAGCCAATCTCTTTTGTCGTTTAGACAAGGCAGACTGATTACCACAAAAATTTTGAAGCACCAGTGAAAAATTTTTGAAATTTTTGAAATTTTGGCAAAAACGGAGGTATTATATAGTAAAATGTGATAAAATTCACTAGAATAGCGAAATACCCTCCCCCCCCCCCCCCCCCCACACTTATCATGAATATTGTCCTCAATATTCAAAATCCCGGCTATTATGCCGACATTTTGAACGTAAAAGGGCAACATTACAAGCTAAGCGTGGAAAACACCATTTTGTTTTTCACTCTTGTAACCATAGCATGGGGGACTCCCCCACACTTAGGGTGAAAACCCTATAAACATGCTACTGTTTTTGTTTACCGAGTCGCTAGCTTGACTCGAACCCGAATTCAATTGTCCTTGGGGAAGCATGATGTGGAAGAAGCAATCTCAATCGGACTTTCATTCAAAATGTTTGGACAAACATTTGAAGCACATGAAAGTTCCACACCGATGAGATATGTATCCGGCTCAAGATAATGATACATGAAAATGCCGGGATCAAATATAGTGTCTTCATTCCCGAAGGAGTGAAGAACAGGAGAAGTCACCATGTAGGTGAAGAAAGGTAGAAAGATCTTGATGACAATCAAGATTGATTCATCATCATCAGAAAGAGAATTCATGATTGGTGTATCATGAATCTCATCAGTAAAGCTCGTGTGATCTAGACAAATTATGGGTGGTGTAACAATTTGCAATTTCAGGTTAACTTTTATTCCCGAAAATTTCACTATTCACTTTTTACTATTCACTTTTTACTATTCACTTTTCACTATTCATCTCAGAAATTTTTATTTCATATTCTCGTAAGTTAAACTATTTTAACGATAATCCGAGAGTTTGACGCTCGTCGGATCATTTCTGCAAAAATCACAAAGCCGTGTCCGAGATTTACTTTTAGGTTTAAACGTCCTTCCAGCATCCCGATATATCTATAAAACATTATAAACAATAGAAATATGATTTTCTCTCATTTTAGGACAATTCCAAAAGTTTCGGAATTTTACGTTTTTCAGTTCAGCGTTTTACGCGAATTGCGCGTTTTAGACCCGTGTTTCCAGTTTTTAGCAGGGTTTTAGCACCCGATAGATCCTACCACTCATTTTATGTTTTATTATGGACTATATTGACAATACTTTCAAGTTTCATATTTTTACGATACCCGGTTTTACGTTTTGAGGCTTAATCATTTACGGTTAGCAACTTACGGAGTCAAAACTAGCTACATACTTAGGATAACACCATCAAAAGTCCACACCTTGTTCTCCAAGTTCATGAACCGCTACTAGGGGGGGCATTCACACTTGTGGTTAAATCTTGACCATTGATTCTTTAGATCATTACTTAATTACAACTTTGTCACCAAGTTATGTAACTTTCCTAGCCACCTTCCTAACCTCCTCATTTTTAGTATAAATAGCAAGCTCATTTGCTTCCTTTCTCATCAATAAAAACGCCACAAGATCAATACCTAGCACCATGATCCTTTGATCTTCAATATACAAGTTACACTACAAAGTTCAAGGTCTTAGTATTCTCTACCTAGTACACGAGTCAAAAGTTATGACCATTTGAAGTTAGCGAAACCAAAACGGCAAAACTGCCTAAATAGCATTCTGATCAAATTTTGATTTTGAAAGTCCCACTTCTGGTCCGATTCATCAAAAAGTTAAAACACGAAAGTTGTCCGGAACGACGTTTTCGTTCAGGAATAAAGAAGCTCGAGCCCTGAAAATGCTTTCCGAGTGATAATTTCTTCAAATTCTTAACAGCCCATTTTTAGACCAAAGTCACTATATAATAGTTATGTTTTACTAAGACCAAGAGGTCTAATGACCTAAAGCCAAGACCACAACCATGGCTAAAGCCAAGGTTGAGTCTTAAGACCATGGTAACAATGACCAAGGTCACGGCAAAGCCACGGCTAAAGATCATATAACTTTTAAAGATCAAAAAGCTTATATATATATGTTATCAAATACTACAATAGTAGGGAGCCTCATGTGAGGAGTTCATTAAGTAAGCCGTCGAGACGAGTTGTGGATTTACGAATTAAAGTGTCCTGGCTCCTCGAACGTTTACTCCATGACTTCTGAATTATGTCGGCCCGAACGGTAGTAAGAGATATACAACCTATACATGTTTCATAGACCACTTATAGTCAACGACTTACACTATATACTAAGTACTACATCATGAACATTATGCAAGACATATATTGGCAATTCGTCATATTCTTAGACGTTACTCCAAACCTAAGTCGCAACGTTCTATTATAGGCTGCTCTTAGAGACTTTCGCGATTCGACTAGCACTATCATTTCTCATTACATAGACTTAAGGTGAGTCATAGCCCCTACTCTTTTCATACTTGTTTTAACTCTTGGGGGGGATACATGCTCACTACTTGCTTACTTGTACAAATACTCAAAACATTTATTCTTGACTGTGTTATACTTGATTGCATACATGACTGTGTTATACTTAATTGCGTTATTCTATTTAGTAGCTAGTACTTATCTTTGGGAAGTGACTCCCAGTTGTCTTTGGGAAGTGGCTCCCAGTTATCTTTGGGAAGTGGCTCCCAGTAAACTTTTATCTTTGGGAATTGGCTCCCAAGTGAGGTCTTCGGAGATGAAGTAGAGACTCACTACTAATTGCTTAATTGTCTTGATGAACTTATACACGTCTTATTCATACTATATATGTTAGCAGTGGGTTGTGAACACACAGGTTACAAGTCTCTTATGGCGGGACTTGCAACTGAGTGGATTCACAACGCCTTTGCTATGTGAACATTCTTTATAGGCTTTTCAACTATTTTATGACAAACTCTATGAACTCACCAACCATTGTGTTGACACTTTAGCATGTTTATCTCAGGTTAGTAAGGCGATAGCTAGTGAGTGGAACTTAGAGTCAAGCTGCATATTCTGAAGACTTACGCTTTTATCATTTACCATTCAAAACTTTGTATACATTTATGTATCATACTTTGGAATCTCATGTTTGTAACTTTGAATTCATTAATCGAATGGTAACTTTTCAAAACGTCTCATTTAGAGTTCGTTTTCTATACCTTGTACTTTGTATTATGAAGTAGCACCCCAGTGACACAGTCTTCCGCTGCGGTATTTTGGGGGTGTTACAGATTGGTACCAGAGCCTTGGTTATAGAGAACTAGGTTGCATTTAGTGCCTAGACTATAACTGCTATATACGTTGGGACCTTCCTCTTTATTTGCCTTACACACACTACATACGCATACGCTTCTTGGTAGTTGTTGGTTTAGTTCCACGCTGTTAGATGATGTGACTTTAGTATTATAAGGAGCCCCAGAGATTCGTCGAGTCATTAAAAACATGGAGCTCAGTAATAACTAATTAGTTAACTTGATCTTGTGACAGTTCTTGTTTGATTAGACACAAGATTTGAGTTAAATAATATTATTGCTTAGCTTTAGGGATTTGATGACTTGATTATCTTACTATCGGCCTCAGAAGGCGGATTTTGTGTCGGAAATTCTTAAGTAGGATGATTTAGAATCTCCTAATTTAAATGGATTGGGACGCCTCTTCAGTTAAATAAAGAAATTGTAAATCACCGAACCATAAGTTTATGAGACCTTACTTACATAAATTTGGACGCTTCTTTATGTAAGTAATGTGTTATAAATAAGTGGGCTTAATTGTAGCCGATACGACTCCTTAACCAGAATCTTAGACGAATCAGAGTAAACACCACTATATTAGAGATCCCGAATTCTCTTAGACACATCGTAAGTAGTTAACATCAACTGAACTTCGGGACGAAGTTCTCCTTAAGGGGTACAGACTGTAACAATTCGCAATTTCAGGTTAACTTTTATTCCCGAAAATTTCACTATTCACTTTTTACTATTCACTTTTTACTATTCACTTTTCACTATTCATCTCAGAAATTTTTATTTCATATTCTCGTAAGTTAAACTATTTTAACGATAATCCGAGAGTTTGACGCTCGTCGGATCATTTCTGCAAAAATCACAAAGCCGTGTCCGAGATTTACTTTTAGGTTTAAACGTCCTTCCAGCATCCCGATATATCTATAAAACATTATAAACAATAGAAATATGATTTTCTCTCATTTTAGGACAATTCCAAAAGTTTCGGAATTTTACGTTTTTCAGTTCAGCGTTTTACGCGAATTGCGCGTTTTAGACCCGTGTTTCCAGTTTTTAGCAGGGTTTTAGCACCCGATAGATCCTACCACTCATTTTATATTTTATTATGGACTATATTGACATGTTTAACAATACTTTCAAGTTTCATATTTTTACGATACCCGGTTTTACGTTTTGAGGCTTAATCATTTACGGTTAGCAACTTACGGAGTCAAAACTAGCTACATACTTAGGATAATACCATCAAAAATCCACACCTTGTTCTCCAAGTTCATGAACCGCTACTAGGGGGGGCATTCACACTTGTGGTTAAATCTTGACCATTGGTTCTTTAGATCATTACTTAATTACAACTTTGTCACCAAGTTATGTAACTTTCCTAGCCACCTTCCTAACCTCCTCATTTTTAGTATAAATAGCAAGCTCATTTGCTTCCTTTCTCATCAATAAAAACGCCACAAGATCAATACCTAGCACCATGATCCTTTGATCTTCAATATACAAGTTACACTACAAAGTTCAAGGTCTTAGTATTCTCTACCTAGTTCTTAAGTTTGTTTGGTGATTCCATGGTTGAATTAGGAGCTACACAAGGTTACTAGGGCTGAAGTTAAATGGTTTTCACAAGGGTTAGATCAAGGCTAGCAAGGGTTACAAGAGTTATGGTGAAGGGTTTACAAGATTAGGTTTAGTGTCCTAGTTCTATACTTGACTTCCTTTTTTAAGTGAAAGCCAAAAGTTGTAAGAAACCCTTATACACTTTCTTGCTCAATATCATTTTCATGCTTATTATGTTTCTTTCATGCTATATATGGTCTTTGTATTGTGTTCATGATGTTTAAAAATGGATAAAACAAGTATTGGTATACATATGTTAACTTATGACAAGTAAACAAGCAAACTAGTAATTTTTATGGAAAACCACGACCACAATAGTATAACTTTGATATTTAACACTTACTTACTGTTAAAGAGGACTTAACAAGGAAAACATAGCAATTTGAATCACCCAAAACGAGTACACGAGTCAAAAGTTATGACCATTTGAAGTTAGCGAAACCAAAACGGCAAAACTGCCTAAATAGCATTCTGATCAAATTTTGATTTTGAAAGTCCCACTTCTGGTCCGATTCATCAAAAAGTTAAAACACGAAAGTTGTCCGGAACGACGTTTTCGTTCAGGATCAAAGAAGCTCGAGCCCTGAAAATGCTTTCCGAGTGATAATTTCTTCAAATTCTTAACAGCCCATTTTTAGACCAAAGTCACTATATAATAGTTATGTTTTACTAAGACCAAGAGGTCTAATGACCTAAAGCCAAGACCACAACCATGGCTAAAGCCAAGGTTGAGTATTAAGACCATGGTAACAATGACCAAGGTCACGGCAAAGCCACGGCTAAAGACCATATAACTTTTAAAGATCAAAAAGCTTATATATATATGTTATCAAATACTACAATAGTAGGGAGCCTCATGTGAGGAGTTCATTAAGTAAGCCGTCGAGACGAGTTGTGGATTTACGAATTAAAGTGTCCTGGCTCCTCGAACGTTTACTCCATGACTTCTGAATTATTTTGGCCCGAACGGTAGTAAGAGATATACAACCTATACATGTTTCATAGACCACTTATAGTCAACGACTTACACTATATACTAAGTACTACATCATGAACATTATGCAAGACATATATTGGCAATTCGTCATATTCTTAGACGTTACTCCAAACCTAAGTCGCAACGTTCTATTATAGGCTGCTCTTAGAGACTTTCGCGATTCGACTAGCACTATCATTTCTCATTACATAGACTTAAGGTAAGTCATAGCCCCTACTCTTTTCATACTTGTTTTAACTCTTGGGGGGGATACATGCTCACTACTTGCTTACTTGTACAAATACTCAAAACATTTATTCTTGACTGTGTTATACTTGATTGCATACATGACTGTGTTATACTTAATTGCATTATTCTATTTAGTAGCTAGTACTTATCTTTGGGAAGTGACTCCCAGTTGTCTTTGGGAAGTGGCTCCCAGTTATCTTTGGGAAGTGGCTCCTAGTAAACTTTTATCTTTGGGAATTGGCTCCCAAGTGAGGTCTTCGGAGATGAAGTAGAGACTCACTACTAATTGCTTAATTGTCTTGATGAACTTATACACGTCTTATTCATACTATATATGTTAGCAGTGGGTTGTGAACACACAGGTTACAAGTCTCTTATGGCGGGACTTGCAACTGAGTGGATTCACAATGCCTTTGCTATGTGAACATTCTTTATAGGCTTTTCAACTATTTTAAGACAAACTCTATGAACTCACCAACCATTGTGTTGACACTTTAGCATGTTTATCTCAGGTTAGTAAGGCGATAGCTAGTGAGTGGAACTTAGAGTCAAGCTGCATATTCTGAAGACTTACGCTTTTATCATTTACCATTCAAAACTTTGTATACATTTATGTATCATACTTTGGAATCTCATGTTTGTAACTTTGAATTCATTAATCGAATGGTAACTTTTCAAAACGCCTCATTTAGAGTTCGTTTTCTATACCTTGTACTTTGTATTATGAAGTAGCACCCCAGTGACACAGTCTTCCGCTGCGGTATTTTGGGGGTGTTACAGGTGGGAGGGTTGGGATTTTGATATCAATCAAATTCTCAGGGTTGAGAATATTTCCCTCTGGAAAACAAAGATCAACTTTGTCTAGATCAACGTGAAAGTTATCATACTCCGGTGGAGATATGATATGAGTGAGTTCACCGGAGAACTCCTCAAAAGTGAATGAATCATAATCGGGGAGAGAAATTTGAGAATGAGAAGTGGTACTGTCACTAATCTTCTCTCCCATATGATCAAAGGTAAAGGCTTCAAACTCCGGAATAAAATCGTCGGAGACAATGTCACTATCCTTTATGGGGATAGGAGATGAAATAAGTTTCATATTGAAAGCCTCGATTTTAGAAATGAGGAGATCGACATTCAATAATGTTGCACGAAGTACTTCATCCTTGATTTCAGTGTCAATCTCAACATTCTCTTCTTCTAAGCTAACTAGCTTAGAAGGTAATTCTTCCATAAAAACGATGTCTCCACAAAATAACGAATCGTCATCTGTAGAATCGGAGAACATCTCAACATGATCAGTCGGGAAGACAAGAGGAGGAGGAATATCACACAAATGATCAAGAGTTCCCTGTGACTCTCTCGGGATTGGGACAAGGTCCTCAACACTAGACTTTATGAATTCGTCCGATTCCTTATGAGGAACAGTGTCAAGATGCTCGTCCCCCATGATCAAAGAGTGAGTGGGAACCTCGGGTGTGATAAGAGTGGGTTGAGATGAAATCTCAACTGATGGAATCTCATCTGATGAACCTGATGAATCTTTATAAAATCCAAGGATATCAAGTGTATCCTCATCATCACTGTCATCAGGAATGAAATGAAATCGAGAGCTAGATCTGGCTGCTTTTTCTTTTGCTATTGATTCCCTAATAGAGTTTTCATAAGCATCTTGGGAATTTATTTTAGCAGCCTGTTCATCAGCTAATAATTCTTCCATCGATTTTTGGTTTGGATTATCTGAGGTATGTGTTATTCCTCTCAAGTCTTTTACTAAATCCAAAAGATCAAGAAGAAGACTTTGAGGAATTGGTGGAGATGGAGGTTCGTCATGATACGATGTGTCAAAATTGTCACAAGGATAAGGATTACCCGTTTGATAATCTGAGCTGAAATGTGGACCTCCACAGTAATCACAACAGTAAAACTGATGTGGCTGTGGGTTGTGTGTGCTAGAGTCATAATTGTTATTAGAAAACTGCTCATAGACAAGCGTGTTTCCCGATTGACAATCAGAACTGTAGTGTGAACCACCACAGTACTCACAACAGTAAAACTGTTGAGTCTCATGGTGTGGTAACTGATGGAATGAATCAGGTGTGTCATGGTAGGAATAGGGATTCTGGTTATAGACAGACCCGTTTCCTGACTCTACCATGCCACAGCTGGAGCAATTGCCACCATTATAAGGATTACCACACCAATGGCAAGCCAGAAAGTGTGGATGAGACATAGAAAAAATCAAATGGTTTGGGAAGGTAAGGAATGAAGAATCAAAGATGTGAGAGGGTAAAGGTGAATATTTTTGGGTTTTTGGAAAGACATTTTTGTACAAATGATAAAGAAAATGTTTTTGTGTTTTTGTGTTCGTTGAAAACTGAGTTTAAAATGTTTTCGAGAACGGTTTTGTTTTGATAATGGAAAATATGAACAAAGGATGGATAAATGCACAATGGAACGAATTCCAAAGTCACTAATCAGAAAAACCGTTTAGATACGCACACAACCTCCCCGGCAGCGGCGCCAAATTTTGATTGACTCCAAACGGTCAACCTAAATTGACCAAAGGATGGTCAACTAGGTCAAACAGCCTAGAGTCAATGCTCCGCGGAATATAGTGTTTCCCCGGGTCGTTATGTCTCGACGAGGTGTGGATTGTAAACAAACGGCTTTGTGATCGGGTGAATTTGGATGGAAAGGGGTTTGTGATTGATTACACTACTGATTTGTACAATGAGATAGCTTAAATAAGCTATATGAATAAGACGGGAAAGTCAGAAAAACCAGAAACGTTTAAAACTTAAAAACGCGTACGTTACGTTTAAATAAAACGTAAACGTACAAAATAAAACTTGAAAACTGAATTCTGAAAACCCTCAGGGGGTGAAAATGACTTTTTTACAAACTAAAAGGTAAAAGAAAATTTTTAGAAAAAGAAAATAAATTTTAACACTAATTAATTATTTAATATTAATTAATTACTAATTATTAATATTTAAAATACTTAAATACAATTTAATATTAATTAAGCATTAGAAAAATGAAAATAAAATTCCTAAAATTATAAAATAACTAAAAACAAGTTTTAAAAATAAAAATAAGTATTTTTGTCTTTTTGTGATTTTTATATTAATTAATTATTAATTACCTAATTAAACTATTTTAAATTAAGAAAAATAGAAAATGAACAGTAAAAATTCTAATAAAATTTATAAAATTATTTTATAACATATAAAAGCTATAAAAAAATATAAAAACTAGGTTTTGGTTAATAAAAACTAATTATGCTATTTAAAACTAATTATTAATTAATAATTAATAAAACTAAGATTAATTCTAATAAATACTAAATAGTAAAATAAAAATCTGAGAAAATTATTATAAATACTTTAATATAAGAGTAATTTAATAAAAATATAAAAAAGCTAAGTACTTAATAAAAATATAAAAATGAAAATTAAAATTAAATTACATTAAATAGAAACTATCACTTAATATTAAATTGTTTTTTCTTGATTTTTCTTTTACCAACCTATTTTATAACTAAAAATGAAAGACTTTTGTGAAAACAAACTTTTTGTAACTTAAAAATAAGCACAAATGAAAACAAAAAGCCAACAGTTGACTTATGTTGACCAAAATGGAAAATAAGCTAAAATGGCATCAAGTGGGACCCACTCTTGGTAATTCTGATTCAAATAAGTAAAAGGGACATGTTAAAGCAATAATAAGCAAGTGAGGGCCACTTAATATGCTAATAAGCTGAATTAAGCACATCCAAAAACAAAATGAACACAGAATTGGGACAAAGAAATTGGGCTGATTTAGGTGGGTCCCAGAGGGTCCAAGGGGTCTAGCTTAGTTGCTATGGACTGGGGGCCCGCTTGGGAGTTCAAAGGTGCCAATGGGGGCCTGTGGGACCCACTGTGGTGGCCAGGGAGAACCTCTAAAGTGGGGGTGTTGGGACTGATGAGCTGAAGCAGGGCATACCTTTGCCCTGCAGTTGAGTTTGAGCCAGTGTGGACCCCACAGAAAAATTGCTAAAAATGTAATGATGGTAGGAACTTGAAGCAGAGGTGGAATACTCTAATACCTGAAAAGCTCAAAGGCTCAATCCCACCACAAAAATCTATAAAAATCCCCTAAGATTTGAGAAAAACTGAAAACATGCCATTTGACTTTTATGTTATGAACTATAGTTTGACTAATTTGAGATTTGGTTGATTCCTAACAACTGAAAAGGAAGTAATTAGCTAAATTAAAACTAAATTAAGCTATAGAAACAACTTTTGAACTGATGTGATGATTATGGCTGCTAGAAACTTTAACAGTTAACTCAAAAAGTGATTAAGGGTGAAATTTGACTATTTGATGTTAAACCTGCAACTTTTATTAGTTACTAGCTTTATTACAACCCAAAGTGACTAAAAGAGACTACAAGTGACAAGTAAATCCCCCTGATACACCCTGAATCACCCAGAACCAAACACCCTCTTAGATTTTGACTGTTGGAGTTTTTGTAAAGCAAAAGGTGAACTAAGGTGATACTACTGAACCTAACTAGTGACATAAGCTATGAAGACTAGCTACAAGCCATATTGAACAGGAAATAAGCATAACAACAAACACAGGCATAAATAAGTAATGGAAACTAAGCATGTAAACCAAAGGAGTGATTATTGATGAAAATTAAAGAAACAAACCCTGACTCAGAAGCATAAAGCTCATCAGAGCTTATCACCAAGCTCAATGAGACAGAAAGCAATCCCAAACACCTTGCTAATTCCCTTATTCATAATAATGCCTTATTGTTTGACTTTTGTTGACCTGATGGAGACTAAAGCTAAATCAGTTAAATTTGAACCTAATCTTGCTAACAGCTATGTTAAGCTTATATTGAGCTTCAGTAAACCAAACTTAAGCTTGTTGAAACCTATGAAAGCTACTAAGCACAATTGGAATTTTTAGTCTAAATCAAAAACTGAATTGTGAAGGAATTACAAAAGGAACCTGAATTTCTTTTATTAAAAAGTCACATTTTACTCTTAAGCAAGAGATACAAAGCTGAGATTAAAAGTTTACATCAATTTAAACTACAAACGATCCTAAATTACACTAGGAAATAAAAATTTACTAACTACTCTCACTACTACTTGTTTCTCCTTTTTTCCTTTCTTTTATAAGTCCCTGGATGACACCTTGACTTTCCCACATGCTTCTGAGCCGTTGGATGGCTGTATTTGATCTCCATCGTTCAAATTATTTTTGGCACGAAATTGGGTTTTTGGCAGGTTTAGGGATTGCTTTGAGTTTATTGAGGAGTAATTAATGTGGTTTGGAGTTATTGGGTAGCTGGGGGACAAGGAGATGGGTCTGCTGAGGTGGAGGTGAGGAGAGGGAGTGTGGAGTTGGTATTTGCAGGCTGCTAGTGGGAGGAGGTGGATGGGTCAATGGTTGGGGTTGACTGGGGTGGACTATTTGACCGGGGGTAATATTATCAGGGATGGGGTGGGCTTTGGTTAGTGGGCTTGGTGGGATTGGGTTTAGTTATTGGATTAGGTTATGGGTGGTAATAAATAAAATGGTCCATTTGATTTATAACTACAAGGACTACAAATGTAAATCTGAAATTCCAAGGGACTAATATTGCCATTTTTCCAAAACTTGTTCCAAGGATCAATATTGCCCAACTTTGATTTATCAAGGACCTTGAATAGTAATTTTCCAAGATTTGACATCCGAGGACCTTTTCTGCCAACTTTCAAAACCCAGGGACCAAACATGTAATTTCACTAATTTTGCCACCCAAGGACTATTTTTGCCAACTTTTGAATTTCCAAAGACCAAAATTGATTTTTCTTTCAAAAATATCCCACCAAGGACCAAATCTGTCAATATTTGAAACTCCAGGGACCAAAACTGTAAATTCTCAAAACTTTTCCAATTTTTCACCAAAGGACAAAATATGACAACTTATGATTGTAAAAGGACCTTTGGTGATAATTTTCCATATTTTGAATATCGAGGGACTAGTTTTGCCATTTTATGAAAGTTGGGGGACTGAAACTGCCAATTTTGCAAACTTTGTACATTTTTCGTCAGTTTTTGCTTATTTTGCATCTAAAACACAATTTTGAAATATTTTTAGTATTTTGATGCATTTCTGAGTGTTTTTGTATGTTTTGCAGTTCAGATTAGACAAAAAATGATGAGTGTTTGAGCACTCATCAGTTAGATAAAGGCAGTCTTTACTGGTGGCGAGTTAACAATCTTGGTTAATTACATGTACAAAATGGCGTTGCTAAGCCAAGACTAGACTCGACTTAAGCTAATAAATGAAAAATAACGAAAACATAAAATAAACATAGAATGAAACGGGATGGTAGTCCGTATGTTTTTTTTCTCTTTTTTTTTTTCTTTTCTTTTTTTTTTCTTTATCTTATCGATTTTTTTTTTTTTTTTTTTTTTTTTTTTTTGCATACATTCTTACCCTACCATCCAAAATAATACATCATAGGGGATGAACATTCCCCTTACACTTGAATCTTTACATACTTTACAATAAACTAATCTAATGACTCGAATTAAGAAAATCAAAACACTTGGAGTACTTTTAAGATTAACGCACATATGAGGGTAATATATGATGTTCTTCCCCATTACTCCATAAAATAAGTACTTTACCCATGAGTCCCAATCGTCCCAAAACAATATGTACAAGGATATGACTCGACTTAGCAAGCATGTAATCAATTAGATAATTAACTTAGGGTTTAACAAATAACAATAATGCACTAAAAATGAGCGCATACACGGAAGACTAAGGCGATTTGGTTGTACATTTAAGTGGGGTGTAACAAATTTTTCCTTTAAGTAAAATGCTTAAAGTTAGAAACGAAAAGATAGGCTCGGAGGGGTGTACTAGGGGTTTCGTGTATTAAAAATGAGTACAACGCTAAGGGTGTGGGAAAAATTAGTTGACTTAACTAGCCAAGTGATATGACTTAAATTGTCAAGTAATTATAATACGGGTTTAACACAAGGGTGATCCTAATGCCTTTTATCATGTAGTAAATCCTACTACACGAATGTAGTCTCACTAGCGGTCTCGGGATGCGTCACTAACGCAAGTTCTAGAATCTAAATGCTACCGGTACACTCATAAGCACTAATAGTAAATGTTTTTCCTATCAAATCTAAAGGCGAACCTCACATATTTGGGTGGAAAATTTTTCTGAATAGTACGGTTTTGTGCTAGTCATACAATCTCCTATCCATGAGACGCTTGCTATGGCTAAAGTTTCACTCCTAAATGTTGTAAAAAATTTTAAATTTGGCGCTAAAATTACACTAACAAGTATTTCTCATAGTTTTATTACACATCAACCATTAAACAAAACAAACTCAAGCGAAAGTGTACATGTAAGGTATCATCATTTTACCCTCCCCTTACACTTAGGATGAACATTATCCCCAATGTTCAAGTAAAGAATGTAAAAGTGAAATAAGTAAAACGAATGAAATCAAATACTTCCCTTATTCGCTCGGTATGGATAATAAGGTGGCCGGGTTAAATCTTCCTCCAAGAAAATGAACAATAAAAGCTTCCCTTCCAGAATGTAAATCATCTTCTTGTCATACATAACCTGTTAAACCTGAGAAAACAAACACAATAACCCAAAGCATCAATCCGAACAAAGAAAACTCACAACTAGATGTAATTCCAGACTTAGGAATAGAAACAAAACAATTAAAGATATAATGCTTGTGGAATGAATGTTTGCAGATTTCCTGGAGTTTATAAAACTAAAGAATCAACAAAAACTGTAAGAGTCCAGTATAAACAAAACTAGCAAAATTTCCAGAATTTTACACATGACGTCGTCAAGAGTAAACTCATGACGCCGTCAGGAGTGACCTGCAGAAATCTTTATGTTAAGTTTCCGGAAAATTTCTGGAATAACTTATGTCCTACTTCCTGGAAAATCCTGCAAAATATCATTATGACTCGATACAAGCATTTGACTCTAACAAGTACTAATACACATGTCCATTTAATATTGTTGTGAATCATGCTCAATTTCGTTCTTATAAACAAATTTGGATCTCCCTTACACTTATCTTTTGTAAATTACCTTTATATGCAATTAAGACGAAGTTAAAAACAAAATAAAGCATTTTCACAATTTACTTTGAAACATGAGCCACAAACAATAAAAATAAAACATGCATACGGAAACAAATAAAACCAAACAAACAAACAAATAAAAACACACAAAACATGGGTTGCCTCCCAAGAAGCGCTTGTTTTTGTTCAAGTCACGAGCCTGACTCTACCCTTATTTAACGGAAATAGGGGAGGTTTTCCCTACTCTTAGGATTAAGTGTGGGTGAAAGTAGCGATACACACCCTTAGGGTGTGAATATGCCACGTGAGGTGAAGGGGGTGAGTGAATGGCTTCCTTCATCCTAAAACTACCTGGATAATATTGGTTGATGGGTGGGTCGGTTCCTCTTTTGTCTCCTAGAAATATATCTAAGGATGGAAAGGTGTGTACAGATTGAGGTTCCGGTTCATCAACACTAGGAAATTCCCTAGAACTAGGAGTAAGGTTATAACTACAAGTATTCAAACCTATATCCTCTAGTGGTGCCTGGTCCAAGGGTTCTACCTCCATCGGGATTCCTAAAGTTTCTTCTACTTCTTCCGGGTAAGTCACGGGTGGTGTGTGTGCCTCAAATGACGGTTGAGTATTTTGTGGGCTTATGTTATTTATCTCATCATTCCACGTGTCACGATCACCAATATCCTTAGGTAGTGATAATAACAAACCTAGTGCTTCATCCAACTTATGGTTTATTAATACGGCTCTATCTATAATTCCTTGGCAAACTAGGTCGCTTTTTCTATTAGCCTCACTAAAACGAGATCCTAAACATGGAGGTTGTTCATAACAATCTATCCTAGGTGAAGGCTCATATGATTCATAGGTGTCTCTAAATGAGGTATTTTGCACTTCTTGGTGTTCTAGCCACTCAACCATATATTGCAATCTTAGAAGTCTAAGTGAAGTGTCCATTTGAAGCAAATTATATACAAAATCACAAAGAAAAGATAGACTACGAGAAAGCTACAAAGTAAATAGAAAAAATCTCACTTGATAAGAATCTAATGAGTAGACCTAATAAAAATCAAATTCAACCTAAACAATAACTATTCCCTGGCAGCGGCGCCAAAAACTTGATGCGTGGGAATTGCACCAGGCTTTACCTCTCAAGGGATCTTGAGAAGCTTACAACCCCCACCAGGCAGTGTACCTGATTGTTGTAGTATAGTATAGTGACAAGTACCGGAGGATTGATCGTTCAGCTAGGAATAGTGTCGTTAGGATTGAAATTAACCTAACTAGGTCTAAAGGTGAAGGATGATTCTTTTTGTATTTTTATATTTTATGAAAAGCAAGTAAAAATCTCGGGTATTGGGAGAGTGGGCGGAGTTAGTTGCTAATCAACTAACCCAAAAGCTACTAATTGAACTAATTAACAAGAAAAGTAAACTAGGGTTCTACAAGATAAGTGAAGCATGTCTACCCATGATATGTTACTCCTTGCTAGCTATCCAATCCTACCTATTGAATTGTAACCTTGTTTTAATTGACGGGTTGTATTCCTTAATACCATTCATGGGGTGGCACACTTAACTCCCCAATCCTATGAGTGCCTACTTCACTCCTATGTCGAGCCGGCTAAGAAGCTCCTAACATGGGATCATTAGAATTTACTCATGCATTAAATACAACCAATAAAACCTAGTGCACATCAGTTCATGTTTCCTAAGACGTTCAAGCATGTTACCATTTGGAGATCTGCCAGTTTTCTTAAGCCTAACATCGAATTCATTCAATCAAAACAAGAATCAATAGGAAACAAGAATTATAAACTAAACCAACTAGATCTATTGAAGTTGTTACGCCTTAATTGATGGAGATAGACACACACATCAACAAGCCCCTCATTGATGGAGATAGACACAACATCAACAAGAAATCAATGAGATCTAATCAATTATATACAAGTTTCACATAATCATAAGTAGACACAAGGTGAATTAGCAAATCATCATCAAAGAAGAGCAAACAACAATGATAATGGAAAACATAATTAAGATAGAATCATCAAACCAATACATGATGTTTATGGAGTGATTGAAACCCTCTAAGTTGCTAGAAAAACACCCACCTAAACCCAGGAATCGACCTTAGGGTTTAGCAAATCATCACCACTTTTACTCTTGACGCCGTCAGGATTTTCTTCTTGACGCCGTCACCTATTGTTCTCAGCAAGGAAAATTAAGACTTTGGCGTTTTCTTCACTTTTATGCTCCAAAAACGTCCAAAATGCTTCCTTTTCCAGAATTCACTCCCAAAGGACCTAAAATCACAAAAGGAACGATTTAGGGCAGTATTTGGTCAAATAAATTCAATTCCGGGCTTAAATGACCCCCTAAAAGTGGTTCATTTTTCGCCTCATCAGTAGTGATCTCATTTACTGATTTGTAGCTTGTTATCCACTTAATTTAAATCAATATGTATGGAAGGTATCATGTTATGGCTTGTAATATGTGAAAGATATGGACAAGTTAGACGTGTGATAGTTAAAACATGTACAAAATATTTTATCGTAATTTTTATTATTCGTATAACGTTTATTCTTCAAATATTACGGTTTTAAATACTTAGGTTATAACATATTGTAATGACTTGATTATTTAATAGTCTTTTCAAAAGTTTGAAATTATAGGGGTATTTCGGGTATTTGATAAGTTTAAAATTTTCAGGTTTTACAGTTAGGGAAGCTTAACCTAAGTTTACGACTCATAAATACATTCTTAGCAGCCATCAAGAGACAAACCCTAAGAGCATCTTCATCAGATAATTCGGACCACAATTTCTCATCAGTAAAACTTTCAAAAGCTCATCTCCCTTTACGTTCTTTTATCTTTTTAACTTTTGGTCGGAAAGATACGGTCAGAAAAAGGACTACGATCACTATCCTTAAAAGACACTTTTCCACATTGAAAACCTGTAAGTAAACTAAACTCAGCATGTCGAAAATGCAATTGGTGATGACCAATGTTATGAAAAATTGACGGGCAATCAGGACCATATACTTGATGTTGCAAAACATTGTTTAGCAAATGGTCATCATTTGTGTGCGGGGGAATATCCAAACAGTGGCCGGTAATAGAATTCCTAAACAACCTATTACGATTATCATTGGTTTGTAATTTGCATTTAATATTTGGAAACATATATAACAAAGACCTCACAGTGGCTCTGTCATCATATAACTGGTTTGCATTTGACATTTCCAACAGTTGATCACCACCAAAAACCACCATATGTAGTGGTTAGGATTAGGGTTTGTTTAGGGTTAGTGTTTGTTTAGGTCAGGGCTGCGATGTGTGCGTATGTTTAACGAGATTTGGTGTCAGATGTCGTTTTCAGGTGGTTTTGACGGATGTATTGTGTTTGTTGTGGTGGGTCAAGGTGGTTTAGGCGAACAATTAAGATTTGCGGTTTCAGGTGGTTGTGGTGTTTCATTGAAGATGAATAGTTAAGATGAGTTGTTTCAAGTGTGTGTTTTATTTTGAGTTAGTGTTTTATTTATGGGTGCATAACTTGTGTTTTTGTGTTTTATTTGTTTATTATATAACTGCACACAAAACGAGATAAATTACACGAATTTCAAGATTTATTACACGTATAATTATAAAAAACAAAAAGTATTTTTCTAACTACCAGCCACATGAAAAATTAAATAAAAGCCGCCAGTCACCAAACATCAATGTTTTAGAACCCGGGTTGACCCGACCGGTTGAACCGGGAATCGGCTCGGATACCGGGCTGTATGTAACTGGGTTTTTGCTTGTCTGAGAACCGGATTGAACCGCCTGTTTTTTGTTGAACCGGCTTGACCCGGTTTAGTTAACCCGGCCGGGTCATGACCTTTTATCAAAAAAATCTAACATTTTTTTTTCCATATTAACATTTATAAGTTTAATTGGCAAGTTGAAGTGGTGAGTACTAATGCTATTTATAATTTTGTAAAAAGAGTAAATTAGAGCTATAAGCTATTTTAAAGTACCAACTAATATAGTTTTAATATAAACTCTTATAACTTATAATAAGAAGTTGATTGTTATTACAAATCTTTGTTATTTTATTATATATATAAAAATTAAGAACAAATCTTATAGGTTAGAGTCTCAATATTTTTCATGAGTTCAATCGAATGTAAGAATAAAATTGGATAAATAATTAGATCTTGCAACAATACATATGAAATATAGAGAGAAAATATACATATGTATAGAACCGGTTCGACTAGGCAGTTCAACTGGTTGAACCGGTGATCCATTGAACTGGGTCAACTAAAAAACTCAGGTTTTAAAACATTGCCAAATATTCTAGCCATAATTTTGATTATTTAATTATTTTATTTGGTTTGACTTTTTCACTAAAAGATAATTAACAAGTCGCACAAAATAAATAAGCCGTTAGTCGCCCAAGAAATTACACGTTACTTACACATATTACGCACTTATGTATTTTATTAATAAAATATGTGACACGTATTGAAATTTTAAATGAGTCGCTTAGTTATTTAGTTGTCCGGGTCTGTTCTGAGAACTTGATTTCTTTTTCCGCTACATATTAGATTATTCTTCACTTTTTGGCTATTTAGAGTATTTGATTTTTCTATTTTTTTTCTTTTCATATTCATTTTTATTTTATTAATAAAATATGTGACACATATTAAAATTTTAGATGAGCCGCTTAGTCATTCAGTCTTAAAGGTCTGTTTTGAGAACTTGAATTCTTTTTCCGCTGCATGTTGGATTATTCTTCACTTTTTGGTTATTTAGAGAATTTGAATTTTTTTATTTTTTTATTTATTTTTTATTTTTTTATTATTATTTTTTTTAATATTAGGCTAACGGTTCCGTACGGGAAGGGTGAGACTGTATGATAAGATAGCAATGTTTTGTCAACCCCGTCAATTACGCCCCTTAACTTTTATTTTTGTCTTCTCTTATCACATGTAGCTTTTCATTTATCGAATCAGTCCAATTTAGTACTGAAAATCGTGGTTCACTTTGACATTATTCCACGTATACATCCGTACATGTATTTGAAATCCCAAACGACGTCGATGTGGTATCCATTTATCTCTTTGAACAACCGTTGCACCACTAGTTGTTTAACATGTTTGTGATACAAGAGTCGTAAACATTAAGAGGTGATAAATAGTCCAAAACACACTTCTTGATCTCAGCTACGTGGAAGTCTATAGAGTGGTCCACGTAGGGCATCTTATTAGACCTGTGTTCGTGCTAAATTGTTTCGATACTCGATGTTTGATACGCAAATCTTTGGTGCAATCAACTTAACTCGGTCATGTCTTGGAATGTGAATCATAGGTTTAAACTTTTGGACCACTGGAACTCTTTGTTTCATGAACATTCACTTTTCTGCTCAAGAATACGACTAATAAATGCATAATACTCATTTCATCGATGCATATATATCACTTTTTCTGAAGGTGCAATCAATTTATATGTAAAGATTCGTTGCCAGCTTACCAATATCCGTCAATCATGCTTTGGCCTGATACAAAGTGTATCAAAGTCGTAGTCTCTTACAATCTCTGGATGTGAGTCTGTGACGGGCATGCAGCCAGATTCGGACCCACATGGGAGCCGGGTGTGGGACGGGCCACACCCAATTTTAGGTCATGATGTGTAAATTTTTTATAAAATATGTCTTTTCTGAGTTTGTGCAACACCCAATTATACATAATAAATTATTTATCGGGTAACTTTAGTACTTATAGTTATTAAAAAAATTGTGCAACACTCTTTCAGAAACCTTGGGTCCCTCACTGCATGCAGCTCATGGTTAAGTTGGTAAGTTTTGGAGTGTTCTCTAAAATCATGTTTTCTTAAAGAACATGTCAGTTTGAAAATGTTACACGTTGATAGAATAAGATACAAGCCAACTTTGAAAATATTTCAGATTTTTTAGAACAAAAAAGGCCATAAGACTTTTTTTTTTTAATTTTAGTTTACGGTGACGGTTCAACTGGGTTTGTCAAAACTGAAAAACTAAACATCATTAATCTCTCACGGATTCTTTTGTTGTGAATATACGTTGTGCGTTTTTTCTTTATCAATAAAATGTTTAGTTTGCCCTTGAATAATCAGAAGGGACGTATTCAATAAACATAATTTGTACGGTTCAAAGTCATCTAATGAAGGTATCCGTAGGCCACTGTGAAACTTCTTGGAATCTGCGAATCGCAGACTTCGATAGTTTACTAAATTTGTACGAATTGGTACTAGTCAAAGTTCTTGAAGTTCATAGTGACACTCTGGTAGTCTGGTTTGGTTTTTTATGTGTAAGTCGTTTAGTAGGGTTAGTATCACATTGAACCACAAGTCACGTTCAAAAAAAAAAAAAAAAAAAAAAAAGAGACGCCACAAGTCTATAGGGAACTGATTTGCACAATCAAATTTTTGATTGGGACACTTCACTGTATGCATTGGATACTTGTACAAAGTTCACAGAGTGCTTTAATTATCTGTACAATTGAGTGTCCAAATCACAAAATTGAGTGTGCAAATCACCTCCCTTTATAAAAAGTTACTCGTAGAAAGTTTGAATAATAAAATTTATTTAATGGAAAAAAAATCTCTCATGTGGTAAAAAAATCAATAAATGAGAGATTTTAGGGATCTTTGTGGGGCAGAAAGGTCAAATGAGTACGATTACTAAATCATGATTGATATATTAGGTAAATAAGCCCATCCCTATTAGAGAGGTTCGGGCAACTGAGTCTATCCTAATGATGATCGCGGTCATTTTCAATCACCTTTATTACACCTCCTTCACCAAGACGCGTCTTGAATGGATAAAAAGTAAGACTCGATCGACTGCACAACCAAGACGTGTGATTTGTTATGTGCGTGAGTGTTTTTATTAAATGGTTTTGTGAAATATATGTATGTTTAAGTGAGGTATGATTTTAGTGGTGACTGCGGTTATCTTATTACACTAAGTTGGTTGTAGAGAGAAAAAGTTGAGTTAGTGCTGATTTGAAAATGGTGACCGCGATCATGAAACTCCCTTGTTACGCTTAGCATAATCTTGTTTTGCGTAATCAAATAGACAAAAGAAATATATTACCGTCACATGTCCGTGCAATGTGAAAGAAGATTTTAACTTTCATTTCGAAGAAGAAGAAGGAAAAAAAAAAGCCTTTAGACATGTACGTTATACAAGATTGCGGGTTAGATACTTTTAATCAAAATCCGAATCAACTTTCACTAATTTTACATTTTAACCAATCAAAAGTGATTTTAGTAAGTGAAGATAATATTTGATGAATGAAACTTATAACTAAAGTATTATGGAGTATTGTTTAAAAATTTATATGTTTTGAAAGTAACACACTTATTTTTAGGGTTGTAATTTGTAAACGAATTGAACGTTCAGTGAACATTTCATAAACCGTTCGATAAAAAGTTCGTTTATGTTCGTTTGTTTATTAAATGAACGAACATGAACAATATTTTACGTTCGTTTAGTTAATACGTTCTTTTAGTTAAACGAATGAACATGTCGTTAAAGTTTGTTTATGTTTATTTATCTATTTATTTTCATATATCATATATTTTAATTTTATAATTTTAAAATTGTTTTGTTTAAACAAAGCAACACTTATAAAACAATATACTGTGAAGAATTCAATAAAATTTGTGTTTGTTTGTCTATTTTCATTTATGTTCGATCGTTTATGTTTGTTTAGCATTCGTTTAGTGTCTTAATGAACGAACATAAACAAAGATGAACAATTCATTTTCTTAGTAAACGAACATGAACAAGAAAATTTGTCCGTTTAAGTGTTTGTGTTTGTTTATTTGTCCGGTTAAAATTAAATGAACGAACATAAACAGAGCTCCGTTCGTATTCGTCCGGTTCGTTTACAGCCTTACTTATTTTAGAACAGAAAAACAAAATTATTTTGATAGTTACATACAGGGACGGAGCCATGACAAAATATGATTGAGTGCACAAAAAAAATTGAACAGTAATATTAGAAACACATTTCAATGGACCAGGTGCATTTAAGATGACTTTATGAAAAACCAATGTTTTTTTCAAAAATTAGCACTATATCAAAAAAATCCATGGGGTGCCCGTGCACCCGCGGGAACCCCTGGCTCCGTCCCTGGTTACATATCAACTTAATATAAAAGAAATGAGAATTTTAATGCTTATACACATAACCAAACTATAATCTAATAACGTTAATTTATTCTCTAAAATCTGAGAACATGAAAAATCAGTTAAAGTCATATAATAAAATTAAAAAAACGAAAAATGACAATTGTACCCTACATGTACCACGAACATGTACTCCACACAACTTCTATATTTAACCCCACAATCAAACACTTCTCTTCTCACACTAAAAAAAACACACAAATGAAGAAGCTCATTCGCCGCCTGTCGCGCGTGACAGACTCCTCACCCTACATTCTCCTCCACAGAGACACACGCGCCACCACAGCCTCCACGCGCTTCCGCAACTCCTTCCGTATCACCAAGCCTCGCTGCACCTCAGGTGTACCGGAAGGACATCTTCCAGTGTACGTAGGAGAAGAAATGGAAAGGTTCATTGTAAAGGCTGACCTGTTGAACCATCCAGTTTTTATAAACTTGTTGAATAAATCTGCTCAAGAATATGGTTATGAACAACAAGGTGTGTTAAGGATTCCTTGTCATGTTGTGGTCTTTGAACGTGTCCTTGATGCGTTGCGTGCTGGCAAAGATACGTTTTTTAATGATGATGTTCTTGATGAAGTGTTGTGACATATTTTTTTTTAAAATGAAGGTAAATGTTATGTAATTAGGTGAGATCGTTTGATAATGATGATGATGATGATGATTATGAAGAATTTATCGAATCGAATCGGTTTTAGTTTCGTTTTGCATATAAAATTTAAGTTGGTGAAATTGTGTTTTTGGCCGGACTGTGAATTATCTATGCCACATTATAAAGAATTTGAGACTTATTACGAAAGGAAGTCTTAAAATTTAAGACAAAAAACATTACTATTAAAAGAAAAGTTGAAAATTAATGTAAAATATGAAAATTTAAGTCTAATTTAAATCATATGTAACCCTCCTTCAATAATGATACATTTTAATGAAAGTGTTTATAAGAAAAACTCACTATTAATCATCAATTTAATGCTAATATTTGAAAAATAAAAGTGTTAACCATTTACACTATTAATAATTTAGATGTTTTATTTTTGAAAAATATATTTCTAATACTTTATACTATTTGGGACATGTTAGATAAGGAAATTTAAAATAAAAAACATTTGTTCGCTACAAAAATAGTCACCGGGTACTCGCCGTCACATTGCGCGAGTACCCTTCTAGTTTTATTATTGTTTGTTTAATATTGTACTGCATATCTAGCGTAGAGCACTTTGTGATATAAGTCTCAGGAGCATTTTCATATCTACCCAACAAAACTATGAAAATTTCATATTTACTCAAATGATGCTTTAAAAGCATTATACAAAATGCATTCAATGATTGTATTTTGAGTATATTTGAAATTAATGTTGAAAAGAGAGGGAGATATGAAATTATCCCTGTAAGTCATACTTCTAAAAGAAAAAAGAAACAGAAAAATATATTGACCCCTGGTGGCCAGCCAACGTCTATATGTATATTTGACTATTTGTCAAAGCAAGATACAAAAGGCAGAATATAGAAAGGTAATACATTTACTGATTTAAATAAGGATCAAACGAGAGAAAAATTTAAAATGAAAATAGTTAGAAGAACGTACAACAATTTCAGATGCACTTACAAATATAGATGTATCTTTTAAAAAAAAAATTATTTTATTTGAAATATAAGGTTAAAAAATCTTTTTAATTTTCTCATTTATCGAACCCATTCGATTACTAATTTACCTAATTACAGAAGATTAGTGTACAAATGTTTATTATTTGTTTTATGTATGATATGTTGGTTTCTCATCCAGAATGAAGAAGTTGAAACTCCTTTAAGTTAAAGAATGATTGTCATTAGAATATAGAGCTATGTAGAGATAAGAATATATTTGATTCGTGAAAATAATTTTGAAGTGGTTATGCTAGTTTTTCCAAAAATTAAGGTTGTTTAAAGAAGTTTGAGTCTTTGTACGGTGATTGTAAATTCTATTCATGTCAATTAGTCGGCATGTAAGCTTTAAAATAACAATGTTATTGTTTGGCCCGTTAACTGTAGAAATATGGCGATTATAACGATGGTAAATATTTTTTTTACAATTAGTGATGATTGTTTGTTGGTATGTGAGTAGACAAAGAATGTGAAGAACTTTGTCTCGTAACAATATTCAAGTGACATTGGAATCTGGTATATGTTGGCAGTTGGCTTGAGAGTAGCCAACATGTAGCAGCTAGTTGTGACTTGTGATACCATTGAGTTGACGTGTGTTGGAAGCTTGTCAAGGAATGTGTCATCGAGATAGGTGATCGTCCGACCGTTTTATAGATCCTCTGTTGCTCGTGATCTGTTAATATTACGGTATAAACGGAGCCTATATGGTCACACTTCCTCACTTCTATCTCGGTATCATCTCAAAGCTAGCTTACCGTTTATTTCTCACTTTAATTTTTCACTTTTCCGCCCTTAATAATTACGTACTTTCTCACATTTCACTAAAATAAATACTTTATACAAACATATTGTAAAATAGTATCAAACACACAACAACAATCTTGACACCCAACCAATCACCCTTTGATGTATTATTTTCTTATTAATAACTAAAGTAGATAAGTCCCTAAACGGATATTTATCAAACAAATACAAAGATAAAGATTGAACCCTTTTAAAAGGGCTCCAACCAATCCTCACTACAAATCACTCACACTCAGTTATTGATCAATAAAGATTTATCAATCAAGACAAACTTAAGACTAAAAGATATCAGAGATGATATCAACAACAATACGAAGACAATGAGAGAAAATGAGAGAATACAATGACTGCACACACATACATAATGAAACCCTAACTCTGGATAAGAGCTTATATAGTGTACATTTACACTAAGGCCCTTGAACTTCTAATACTCTTCAAACACAGCAAGACTTGTAACTCTTTGTTATCTGATGAGTATCTAAAAACTCATCATTTCTGTCCCATCTAAACAACAAAAACATTTAAAAACACTCAGAAAAACCACAAAATACTACAAATATTCTTGGAATGTATTTTTATATGTTTCAGACATAAAAGAACTGAAAACAGAGGAAAACGGGCAAAGTTTACCAAATTTTCAAAATCAGTCCCTGAACTTTCAAGAAATGTCAGAGATGGTCCCTGGGAGAATTATTTTAAAGAAAAGTCAACAATAGTCCCGAGGAATCAAGGAATAATAATTTTTATTCTTGAAAGTTCAAAATATCAAAATTGGCAAAACAAGTCCCTGCAGTTTCAAAGTTGGCAGAAAATACCATTAGTGTTTAAAAAATGGAATTTATCATTAAAGGGTCCTTGGTAATTCACAAGTTGCCAAGTTTGACCCCTAGATGATAAATTCAAAGAATTTACAAAAAAGGTCCCTATACTTTGAAAATTGGCAAAATGGTCCCCGGTTGTTTTTAATTTGGAAAAAATCAAATAAATTCTTATATTATTCCAACATGGAAAAAATAGTACCTTTTAATAATATTTGGAATAATTACAGATTAGATCACTGAAATTCAGAAATTACAAAAATAGTCCTTGGGCTTTATTATCCTTACAAACCAAATAGATCCAAGATATTATCAAAATCCAAATTCCAAATCCAAACAAAACCACAACCCTGGTCCATCACTTTTAAACTAGGCCCAAACAAACAAAAGCCCAAACTTCCCCTTTGATATTAAACGGGGTATTTGTTTGACCCGCGTTGACCATCCACCCTTCTTCAACCTCACCCACGTCTTGCTTCACCACCATCCACCATCCACCTTCACCACGTGCATTACCTTTCCACCTCAATCCCCACCTGTCACTCTCTCAAAGCAAACCCACTCTCTGGTTTTGCACCAGGGAAGGACATGTATCACACCTAGTACCTCTGCCTCACCTACACCTGTCATACCTTACACCACCACCCTTAGTACCATCCCTACATTCCATTTTGTCCCCTTCATCATCACTAGTCACCTCAACAACATTAAATGCTTAGAAAACGGCTGCAAGTTACCTCTTGATATTTTGGCGCCAAAATATCTTTTGAACAGGTGTGATTGATTTTGATACGTGTCAAGGCTGCATTATGGTGGGATTTGCTTAAGAAGACATCTGGATCAAATGGAGGCTATAAAAGGAGCAAGATGCAGAAGGATTAGTTTGTTAGTTTTTATTTAGTTTTAATTTAAATTGTTTAGTTTATAACTTGTTCTTTCAGTTTAATTCAAATCTTTTAAGCATTGTAATAGTTAATTCAGGTTGTAATAAAACTCTGTTCAAGGTTAATTTGAAATTCATTCTCAATTTCAGTTTGTGAATCCTTGTTTTAAATTCAAAAATCTCTTTAAGCTTTAAACTTGTTATCTGTTGTTGTTCTAAACTTTTTAGCTCACCTAAGCTTATGACATAGCTTATTAGAGCTATTAGATCCCTTTAATATCAGTATTACTTAAAAAAGAAAAAAATATAAAAAATCAAGAAAAATAGCAATAAAATAAAAATTTGCAGGTTGGAGTACCCCAAGATGGAGCAGGGTAAATAAAGGATTGCCCTTGGTTTAGTTGCCTTATGGAAGGCTTATAAGGTTTACCTTGTCCTTGGTTCATGATCTGTGGTTGAAATGCAAAAATTGTAAGCAAAAATTCTCAATTTCCATTTTTACTGTAGCCTGTTTATTTATGCTTATCTTTAAGTTTTTATTACTTAATTAGTAATAATTAGTCATAATATAACTTAAAATATTGAACTTGTTCTTTAAAATTTATAGTTACTAAAAATCTTATATTCACATTCAAAAAAGCATAATTTGGATTCTTAGATAATTGTTGTTATTATTGATGTTTTTATGCTTAGTTAAGTTAATTTTACCATTATACATGTTTAAGTTTCATAATTATGGCCTGAATTAGAGTTAACCTTTGACAATCATAAAAACAGTCAAGAAAAGGAGTGTTTGGATTTATAAGTTTGCCTGAGCTCTTATATGCCTCCTAATCCATGGTACCTTTCTATATTTTGAGGGGCGTGGGTGTTGTAAAATAATCTATGGTAACTCAATTCATCTGGGGTTGGAGCGAAGTCTGTAAACTCAATTTTCATTTGAAGGGGCTTAGTAAATTGCTTAAATGTGTTAACTTCTCTCTTTCTTCTTTTATGCGCTATAAGCCTCTAGCTAACTTCTAAACGGCGATTCTCTAAATCCATAAAGACCAACCTAATACGAACAAAGACACAAAGAAATAAGATAGACTAAAGAGAACCTAAAAAAATAAAAATGAAAATCTTACTAGAAAGGAATCTAGCAAGTAGACCTAATAAAAAGAAATCCTAACCTAGACAATAACTATTCCCCGGGCTGTGGCGCCAAAAACTTGATACGTGGGAATTACACCCGGCTTTACCTCTCGAGGGATCTCAAGAAGCTTACAACCCCCACCAGGCAGTGTACCTGATCGTTGTAGTATAGTATCGTGTCGCTAGGATTAGAAAACCTAAGAACTAGGTCTAGAGGTGAGGGATGATTCTTTTTGTATTTTTTATATTTTTGAAAAGCAAATAAAAATTTCGGTTTTTGAAGGAGTGGGCGGAATTAGTTGCTAATCAACTAACCCAATAACTAAGATGCAATCAAAATAAAATAATAAAAATGAAAATAAACTAAATTAAACTAGTGGTGTGAGCAATATATGGGAGAATTGTGTTTACTTAGATTTCACTACTCCCTAGATATCTTTTACATGTTAATTACTTGTTACAGTTGCGTGGATGACGGATCGTATTCCTTAATACCATTCATGGGGTGGCGTACTTAATTCTCAATCTATAAGCTCCTACTTCACTCCTATGTCGAGCAGGCTAAGAAGCTCCTAACATGGGATCCCTAGAATTCGCTCATGCATTAAATACAATCATAAAAACCTAGTACACATCGGTTCATGTTTCTTAAGACGTTCAAGCAAGTTACACAAGGGAGATCTGCCAGTTTTCTTAAGCCTAACATTGAAATCATTCATCCATTACAACTATAAACAAGCAATCAACCTATAATCAACATCTAGGTTTCATTACATCTAAGCAAACACATGAAAGATCTAGCCTAGCATGTTATAATCAAGACAAGCATAAGATATATTCAAACAACAGATAGACATATTGAATGAATTGAAAGAAGACTTATCTTAATTGAACATGAAAGGTTTCAAGGGGTGAAAACCCTTGAAAATACTGTTACAAACGACCTAGGGTTTATTAGGTTCGGCCCTAGTATTCTCCACACAAGTTCCTCTGTTAATGAATGAAAATTAGAAAAGTATATATAGATTTTGTGAGGTGACGGCGTCAAGAGTTAATTTCTGACGCCGTCATCTCGCCGCCAATAAAGTTCTCGGACTGCCTAGATCTGGGTCTGACGCCGTCATGTGTAATCCTTCTTCAGGCCGTCACCAGAATAACTCTTAACGCCCTTCTTCTGATGCCTTCAGGTTTTCTCTGGGTCGTCATGGATTTTGCTCTTGACGCCGTCATATTTTCCTTTTTGATGCCGTCAGGTACTGTTCCCAGCATGAAAAATTAAGTCTTTGCCGTTTTCTTCACTTTTATGCTCCAAAAACGCCCAAAATGCTTCCTTTTCCAGAATTCACTCCCAAAGTACCTAAAATCACAAAAGGAGCGATTTAGGGCAATATTTGATCAAATAAATTCAATTCCGGGCTTAAATGATCCCCTAAAAATGGTTCATTTTTCGCCTCATCATATACCCTTACACTTGAGATTTGCTTGTCCTCAAGCAAATGCGCTTTTATTCTAGTCAAAATATAAGTTAGGGGTCATTTAACACTAATATAAAAGTAATTACAACAAATAATCTTTCCACTAAAGACCAAAGACAAGCACGGAGGTCATACACTAGCACCTCACAAATAGTGTTTAGATACTCACATCTCTCGGGTGTAATAAAGTAATATCACAATATGGAAATGGAAAACATCTCTCACTACCGGTCATAGCAAAATAGATTACCATAGGCTTGGGAAAGGATCAAACCTCCACCACATGGCGTAAGCACCTAGGATAAACTATCAAAGAGGTCTTTTTAAAGGGTTGTAACGTTAGGTATAGGGATATGAAATACACGGTTTTGTTGGATATAGGCAATCTTTACTGGTGGCGAGTTAATAATCTTGGTTAATTACATGTACAATATGGCGTTGCTAAGCCGAGACTAGACTCGACTTAAGCTAATAAATCAAAAATAACAAAAACATAAAATAAACATAGAATGAAACGAGATGGTAGTCCGTATGTTTTTCTCTTTTATCTTTTTCTATAAAATAATACATAATAGGGAATGAACATTCCCCTTACACTTGAATTTTTACATACTTTACAATAAGCTAATTTAATGACTCGAATCAAGAAAATTAAAACATTTGGAGTACTTTTTAAGATTAACGTACATATGGGGGTAATAATATGATGTTCTTCCCCATTACTCCATAACATTAGTACTTTACCCATGAGTCCCAATCGTCCCAAAACAATATGTACAAGGATATGACTCCACTTAGCAACCATGTAATCAATTAGATAATTAACTAAGAGTTTAACAAATAACAATAATGCACTAAAGATGAGTGCATACACGGAAGGCTAAGGCTATTTGGGTGTACATTTAAGTGGGGTGTAACAAATTCTTCCTTTAAGTAAGATGCTTAAAGTTAGAAACGAAAAGATAGGCTCGGAGGGGTGTACTAGGGGTTTCGTGTACTAAAAATTAGTACAACGCTAAGGTGTAGGAAAAATTAGTTGACTTAACTAGCCAAGTAATATGACTTAAATGGTCAAGAAATTATGATACGGGTTTAACACAAGGGTGATCCTAATGCCTCTTATCATGTAGTAAATCCTACTACATGAATGTAGTCTCACTAGCGGTCTCGGGATGCATCACTAACGCAAGTTCTAGAATCTAAATGCTACCGATACACTCATAAGCACTAATAGTAAATGTTTTTCCTATCAAATCTAAAGGCGAACCTCACATATTTGGGTGGAAAATTTTTCTGAATGGTACGGTTTTGTGCTAGTCATACAATCTCCTATCCATGAGACGCTTGCTATGGCTAAAGTTTCACTCCTAAATGTTGTAAAAAATTTTAAATTTGGCGCTAAAATTACACTAAAAAGTATTTCTCATAGTTTTATTACACACCTACCATCAAACAAACAAACTCAAGCGAAAATGTATCTGTAAGGTATCATTATTTTACCCTCCCCTTACACTTAGGATGAACATTGTCCCCAATGTTCAGGTAAACAATGTAAAAGTAAAACAGGTAAAAGAATGAAATCAAATACTCCCTTGATTCGCTCGGTTTGGATAATATGGTAACCAGGTTAGATCTTCCTCTAAGAAAATGAACAATCAAAGCTTCTCTTCCAGAATGTAAATCATCTTCTTGTCATATATAACCTGTTTATCCTGAGAAAACAGACAAGGCAACCTCGCGTAAAATCGGCGGCAATCTATATATGCTAACAAATCCTAGAAAACAAAATAAGATATAATGCTTGTGGAATGATGTTTGCAGATTTTCTTGAGATTATAAAACTAAAGATTCAACAAAAACTTTAAGACTCCGTAACAAAACTGGTAAAATTTCCAGAATTTTACACGTGACGCCGTCAGGAATTTCTTCCTGACGCCGTCAGAAGTGACCTGCAGAAATTCTTATGTTAAGTTTCCGGAATATTTGTGGAATAACTTCGTCCTACTTCCAGGAAAATCCTGCAAAACATCACTATGACTCGATACAAATATTTGACTCTAACAAATATGAATATACATCTTCACTTAATATTGTGGAGAATCATGATCGAGTTTGTTTCTTAAAAACATATTTGGGTTTCCTCTTACTCTTATCTTTTGCGAAATACCTTTGGATGAAGTTAAGACTAAGCCAAACAACAAAGTGAAGTATTTTCACCATTTTAGTTTTGAAACATGATCTACCAACAATAAAAATAAAGCATGCATACGGAAACAAATAACAATCAAACAAAATTAAAATCACACAAAACATGGGTTGCCTCCAAGAAGCGCTTTTCTTTATTTACGAGTCATGTAGCTAGACTCAAGGTCAAGGGTTACATTTTCCTTTCCCACTTTTGTGCCAACTCAAAACATTTTACCCAATTCTCGTCACGCTTGTACTCAGGTCCTAGATTTATGCAACCTGAATAGTATGTTCGCCTCCTCTCATAATAAGCATCATCATCAATTCCATCTTCCTTAACCTCATAAGGTCGAATCTCATCAATTTGTAGATTCTTGATGCCTTTTAATTCTTCCTTCATGTGAGGCATCATAAAAGTAATCTTCTCTATTCCATCAGTAAACTGAACTATCCCCTTCTCATGATCACAATACATCTTAGTCTTCTCAATAAAAGGTCTTCCTAGAACTATCTCTCCTAGGTGTGGATGTATAATGCCTCTAACATCTTCTAGGATTACAAAGTCGCATTGATAAGTAAAATTTCCTATAAAGATGTGTACCCCTTTAACTCTCTTGACGAAATTACATAGCCTATTAGAGTTGTAAGGGTCTTTTCTAGGGCTTAACCTTTCGTTCATTATCCAGTTGTAGTAGAGCCTAGACATAATATTCATGGGTGCTTTTAAGTCAATGTATGTATGCTCTCTAGACATGTACCCAATCATGAAAGGAATTTTTATGTTCCTAAAGTTATGCCTCCTAATCCATGGTACCTTTCTATATTTTGAGGGCCAGGGGTGTTGTAAAAGAAATCTATGGTAACTCAATTCATCAGGGGTTGGAGCGAATTCTGTAAACTCAATTTTCATTTGAAGGGGCTTAGTAAATTGCTTAAATGTGTTAACTTCTCTCTTTCTTCTTTTATGCGCTATAAGCCTCTTGCTAACTTCTAAACGGCGATTCTCTAAATCCATAAAGACCAACCTAATACGAACAAAGATACAAAGAAATAAGATAGACTAAAGAGAACCTAAAAAAATAAAAATGAAAATCTTACAAGAAAGGAATCTAGCAAGTAGACCTAATAAAAAGAAATCCTAACCTAGACAATAACTATTCCCCGGGCTGCGGCGCCAAAAACTTGATGTGTGGGAATTACACCAGGATTTACCTCTCGAGGGATCTCGAGAAGTTTACAACCCCCACCAGGCAGTGTACCTGATCGTTGTAGTATAGTTTAGTGACAAGTACCAGGGGATTGATCGTTCAACTTAGGAATAGTGTCGCTAGGATTAGAAAGCCTAAGAACTAGGTCTAGAGGTGAGGGATGATTCTTTTTGTATTTTTTATATTTTTGAAAAGCAAATAAAAATCTCGGTTTTTGAAGGAGTGGGCGGAATTAGTTGCTAATCAACTAACCCAATAACTAAGATGCAATCAAAATAAAATAATAAAAATGAAAATAAACTAAATTAAACTAGTGGTGTGAGCAATATATGGGAGAATTGTGTTTACTTAGATTTCACTACTCCCTAGATATCTATTACAGGTTAATTACTTGTTACAGTTGCGTGGATGACGGATTGTATTCCTTAGTACCATTCATGAGGTGGCGTACTTACTTCCCCAATCCTATAAGCTCCTACTTCACTCCTATGTCGAGCCGGCTAAGAAGCTCCTAACATGGGATCACTAGAATTCGCTCATGCATTAAATACAATCATAAAAACATAGTACACATCGGTTCATGTTTCTTAAGACGTTCAAGCAAGTTACACAAGGGAGATCTGCCAGTTTTCTTAAGCCTAACATTGAAATCATTCATCCATTACAACTATAAACAAGCAGTCAACCTATAATCAACATCTAGGTTTCATTACATCTAAGCAAACACATGAAAGGTCTATCCTAGCATGTTATAATCAAGACAAGCGTAAGATATATTCAAACAACACATAGACATATTGAATGAATTGAAAGAAGACTTATCTTAATTGAACATGAAAGGTTTCAAGGGGTGAAAATCCTTGAAAATACTGTTACAAACGACCTAGGGTTTATTAGGTTCGGCCTTAGTATTCTCCACACAAGTTCCTCTGTTAATGAATGAAAATTAGAAAATTATATATAGATTTTGTGAGGTGATGGCGTCAAGAGTAAATTTCTGACGCCGTCATCTCGCCGCCAATAAAGTTCTTGGACTGCCTAGATCTGGGTCTGACGCTGTCATGTGTAATCCTTCTTCAGGCCGTCACCAAAATAACTCTTAACGCCCTTCTTCTGACGCCTTCAGGTTTTCTCTGGGTCGTCATGGATTTTGATCTTGACGCCGTCATATTTTCCTTCTTGACGCCGTCAAGTACTGTTCCCAGCATGGAAAATTAAGTCTTTGCCGTTTTCTTCACTTTTATGCTTCAAAAACTTCCAAAATGCTTCCTTTTCCAGAATTTACTCCCAAAGTACCTAAAATCACAAAAGGAACGATTTAGGGCAATATGTGATCAAATAAATTCAATTCCGGGCTTAAATGACCCCCTAAAAACGGTTCATTTTTCGCCTCATCAGTTGCCCTGTGCATAGGTTTTATAGCATAATTCATGAGCTTGCACAAAGCCCGTTAGTGGGCCCCACATCTTAATTATTGGCTTATTGGAAAGCCAATAAGCCCAACTTCAAGTTCCAGTGCTTATTTCATACTTAATAGCTTATTTTGTAGGGCTGCATGCTTATTCAATTTTGTCCAAATCCACCTTCATACTGAGTCATTAGCTTAGGTCACCAAACTTCCAACCCCCCTCCTGAGTTCATTAGTGGGACCCAGAAGCTGATTCATAGCTTATTTAAAAGCCATTTGGCTTATCTTTGAGAATCAATAATAAAATTGGACCTTTGACCTTTTGTTTGGACCCCACCAAGCCATGAAACTTAGCCATTTGAACCCTGTAACCTGAGCAACTCAGGTTTTAGAGCTAATTTCCAAAGCTTATTCTGAGCTTATTAGTGAGCTTATTGGTGAGCTTATTGGTCCATGTGATAGATTACCAGCCCAACTTTAAAGTTCAATCATAAATTTGAACTCCTGAACCCCCTTGTGGACCCCACAAGGGACCAAAGGTTCTCATTTAGCCTGTTGTTGTCTATGGTATTTTGGAGTGGCTTATTTTAGCTTATTAGCTTATCTAGTGTACCCCTTACTTGTTTCTGGTAAACTTAACTTGTTTATAGCTTATTAAGTTTTGGTTTATTAGTTTGTAACTTACTTATAGCTTATGGTTTTAAAAAAATCCAAGTTTTGGCCTTAAATAGCCATCTGTTAAGCTTGGATTTGCTTATTCCTTAATTTCAGCTTATCTATTTGCTTTTCTCTTTTCTTTGGCTTGTTTTACATTTGTCTCACTTACTTTAGCTTATTTGATCCTTTGGTTTGCGGCTTATAGCTTATTAGAAGCTTTTTCACTTTGAAAATCCATTTTGAACTTAAAAGCTCCACTGTGTGAAAAATAAGCTCACTCAGAGCTTATTTGTGAGTTATAAAAAAGTTGTATTTTTAAAAGTTGTTTATTTTTAGTTACTTATTAGTTTTGTAAAAAGAAAAATAAAAAAAAAAAAAAAAATATTTGGCAAAAATGTGGGGAGTGGGATTCGAACCTGGGACCTCTAGTACAACATGCATAACACCACTCCCCCTTCCATCTGCTCTGGGGCACCAGTTCCGTATACCTTTGCATCATTAATATACTTATAGTAATATTAGCCTAATTAGCCTATTCCAACTGTTAAGCTTATTCCAGCTTATTTAGATAAGCTGTTGACACAATTTTATTTTTCCCAGCTTATTTATCACTTAATATACTTTCAATAATTTTTTCATATTTTTTACTGTTCACCTTGTAATTTTTAGATTTAATTTTAATTAAATTAATTTAAATTAAAAAGCAAAAAATTAAATTAGTTTTAGTATTTAATTTTTATCCCAGATAACTTTTTATAATTTTTCTAACTTTTATAAGTTATTAAGCTTCTGTAAAAATTATTGTTTCAATTTTCACTTTTAATTTTATAATTTTTAGCTTTAAATTAATATATCTAGCTTTTAATTAATAATTAAGCAATTAATTAAGAAATAGCTTAAAATAAATTATAAAAATAATTTTATAATTTTTTCAGATTCCTGTGATGGTTAATTAGATTTATAAATTTTTATTAAATTTTCTAAGTCATTTTTAGTATAATTAGTAATTTAAAATAGTTTAAATAGTTTAAGTAATATTATTAGTATTTAATTAATAAAAAATCCACAAAAAAACAAAAATACATATTTTTAATTTTTAATCTTATTTTAAGTCATTTTAGATTTTTAGAAATTAATTTTGCAATTTTCTAGTTTAAATTTGTATTATTAAGTTTTTTAAGTTAATTAGTTTTAATTAAATAGTTAAAATAGTTTTTATTCAAATAATTAATATTAAATAATAAAATAATCTAAAAAATAATTTTCTTTTTAATTAAATTTTCTTTTAAGTTTAAGTTTATAGAATTTTCATTTTTACCCCCTGTAGTTTAATTTTGATTAAAACTCACCTTTTTCCCCGTACGTAGACATAAGTTTTTAATTTGTAAACGTTTTTAGTTCACATAACTGTTTAAGTATATTGTTTAACTGTTTCATTGTATAAATCAGTAGTATAAAACATTCTCACTTTTTCCTGTTCATAATTACCCGATCCCAAATTCTGTTTTCTTTCAGATTTCACACCTCGTTGGGATAAACGACCCGAGGATACATTGTACTCCGCGGAGCATTAGTCTAAGCTGGTTTTGACTTGTTGACCATTTATCTTGGTCAATATTATTTGACTGTTTAGCTCTGATCAAATTTTGGCGCCGTTGCCGGGGAGGTGTGCTGCGTACAAACGAATTTGGAAGCATACGTGGTTCTGGATACACACTCACTGTAAATTTACCATCTCTATTCATATTTATATGAAAACCAAAAAGATTTTCTTTTTCTATACTCTAAGACTTCTTAGAGTTATCTCAGTGCATGCGCACTCGTTCTTCTAGGTCTACAAGTCCTCACTGCGAGCTTGTCACCATTCCTCGAAGACGTACTCAAAAATATCCTGCCCCGAAAATTGAACCTGAAATTCAGACCGAACCTGAACCTTCAGTCATTATAGCAGAAGATCGCCCAATGTCCGAGCTTCTCCAGGCACCCATCGAGGGTTATGGAGATGCTATTGTTGTACCCGCCATAGTATCTGACAATTTTGAATTGAAAACCGGATTACTTAATCTGGTAACTTCTAGTCAGTTCTACGGTTTCGAAAGGGACGATCCTCATTCGCATATACGATGGTTTAACAAGATTACATCTACCATCAAATATAAGAATGTCCCGCAAGAGGCTATTAAACTACTTCTTTTTCCATTTTCCCTCGAGGGGGCAGCCAGAGTCTGGCTGGAAAAACAACCCCCTCGTTCCATAGAAACATGGGAAGATTTAGTTAAGAAATTTGTGAATGAATTCTATCCCCCATCCAAAACTGCCTATCCTAGAAATGAAATCACCAAGTTTTCACAAAGACCTGGTGAAACATTCAGTGAAGCATGGGATAGATTCAAAGATTTGCTTCGCAAATGTCCTCACCACGGATTTTCTGAGTTAATGCAACTCGACACGTTTAATAATGGAGTCAGCCAAGCAGACCAAGACTCGAGGTAATTTTTTGAGTCGTACTGTCAAGGAAGCTTTAGCTATAATTGAAAACAAGTCTAAGGTTCGAACCACATGAAACAAACAGGTCAATCCTTCTTCATCTACCGTGAATCAATCTAGCACCGACGCTAAGATTGATAAACTCACGGATGCTATACAAGCTTTGGTTCTCTCCAACCAAAAGAAAGTCTCCTTCCCACAGAATCCTTCACATGCTGAAGTGAAGAAAGTGGATGTCTGTGTTACTTGCGGTGGTCCTCATGCATACTATAACTGTACTGCCACCGATAGTAACACGTTTGAAACAAATTCGATTGCCGGTAGTTCCAATCCAGGAGGTAATCAATATCGTCCTCCTGCTGAACCACCATGGCGTCCGAACACTTATCCTGTACCACCTGGTTTTAACCAGAACATACAAAACCGTCCCCAGAACCAGAATAGAAGTAACCAAGGTTTTCCTAACCAATGTAACTTTAATCAAGGTCATCCCCAAAATTTTCAAAATCAGGGGAATAGAAATCAGGGACAGGGTAACTTTAACCCTGGCTACTTTCATGGAAACCCAAATCAGGGGCAATTTCAAAATCAAGGGTTTAACCAGAACAATCGAGGGCAAACCCCTCCTATCCAAACACAAGCTGTTGTTCCAGATCCTACTCCCTCTGATGAATTGTTAAAACAATTCATGAAAACCCAGGAAGAAACAAACCGGTTGTTGATCAGCCAGATTTTTGACATCAATAAATCTTTAAATGAAAGACCCTCGGGCTCAGGTAAATTACCTAGCACCACGATCGCGAATCCGAGGGGCGATGTAAAAGCGATCACAACCAGGAGTGGAGCTTCATACAAAGGACCCAAAATTCCATCTACCTCTTTCTCTTCTCCTGAGGTATTGGAAAAAGAAGCTGAGGTTACAACGGACATGATACCTCCTATTGATAAAGGAAGTACCAACGATGTCCCTCCTCCAGTTATTCCGGTCCCAGCTACTAAAAACAAAGTAGTGCCTGAAACTCCACCAGTTCCCGTAGAAAATCCAAAAACCACCCCTAAATCTTCAATCCCATACCCATTACGATTAAGTGATCAAAAGCTTCGCGAGAAAGCTAGTCATCAAATGGACAAATTCTTCTAAATATTTCAAGAATTACATTTTGACATAAGCTTCGCAGACGCTATCATTTTGATGCCCAAGTTTGCATCAACGATTAAACATTTGTTGAGTAATAAGGAAAAGCCGTTTGAAATGGCTAATACTCCGTTAAATGAAAACTGCTCTGCAGTTCTATTAAAAAAGCTTCCTGAAAAGCTCAGAGATCCTGGAAAATTTCTAATACCTTGTGTATTTCCAGGAATGGTTGACTGCTATGCCTTGGCCGATCTTGGTGCCAGCATCAACCTAATCCCACATTCAGTATGGAAGAAACTATCTCTTCTAGGACTTACACCTACTTGCATGACTTTAGAGCTTGCTGACCTATCAATATCACGTCCTCTTGGCATTGCTGAGGACGTACTTGTAAAAGTAGGAAAGTTTCATTTTCCAGCCGACTTTGTCGTTGTTGAATTGATGCAGATCAAAGGGTTCCTCTAATTGTTGGAAGAGGATTCCTTAAAACGGGTCGTGCTCTCATAGATGTCTTTGAACATGAGATCCCATTACGTGTGGGTATGGAAGCACTCACATTTAACCTCGATCAAACTTCGAGGTACTCCTCAAATTACGACTCTAAATCGGTTAACCGAATAGATGTCATTGATATGGCTTGTGAGGAGTACGCTCAAGAAGTTCTTGGTTATTTTGATGATTACCCGAGTGGCAATCCTGCTCCATCTTCTACTCCTATAATTCATAATTCTAATCCTTCCCTCACTCCGTTTGAGGGAAGTGATTTCATCCTCGAGGAAATAGAGGCCTTTCTTAGGACTGATTCAATTCCATCTGGAATTGATCATCAAGAGATTGACCCGGAGGGGGATATCATGCTTCTTGAGCAATTGTTAAACAAAGATCCCTCCCATCCTCCTATTCTACCACTAAAACTTCATAAAGAGGAAATCAAACATGTTGAAAAAACTGAATTTCCTGAAATTGAACTCAAAGACTTACCACCTCATCTCGAATACGCATATTTGGAGGGTAACGACAAGTTACCCATCATTATAGCAAAAGTTTTAAGTGACGAGGAGAGAACTGCTCTTATAAAGGTCTTAAAGTCACACAAGTAGGCAATTGCTTGAAAATTATTTGATATAAAGGATATTAACCCTGAATTTTGTACTCACAAAATTCTTATGGAAGATGACTTTAAGCCTGTAGTTCAACACCAGAGACGAGTTAATCCTAAAATACATGATGTTATCAAACAAGAAGTTCTCAAACTTCTTGATGCTGGATTAATATACCCGATCTCTGATAGTCCTTGGGTTTGTCCCATCCACTATGTCCCAAAGAAAGGTGGAATAACTGTTGTCACTAATGAGGAAAACGAGTTGATTCCAACTCGTCTGGTTACTGGGTGGCGTGTATGCATCGACTATAGAAAACTAAACGATGCCACCTGAAAAGACCACTTTCCTCTACCCTTTATGGACCAGATGCTTGAGAGGTTGGCAGGAAATGAGTACTATTGTTTCCTGGACGGTTTCTCAGGATATTTTCAGATTCCCATTGATCCACAGGATCAAGAAAAAACTACATTCACATGCCCATATGGAACATTTGCCTACCGTCGTATGCCATTTGGCTTATGCAACGCTCCTGGCACGTTCCAAAGGTGCATGATGGCCATATTCTCCGATACCATTGGGAAAACAATGGAGGTGTTTATGGATGACTTCTCAGTCATCGGGGATTCTTTCCAAGCTTGTCTCACCAATCTGGAAATCATGCTTAAGCGTTGTGAAGACACAAACTTGTGTCTGAATTGGGAGAAAAGCCATTTTATGGTCAAGGAGGGCATTGTCCTCGGCCATAAGATTTCTAAGAATGGGATAGAGGTAGACAGAGCAAAATTTGATGTAATTGCTAAACTACCTCCTCCCACTACCGTCAAAGGTGTTAGAAGTTTCCTGGGTCATGCTGGATTTTACCGTAGATTTATACAAGATTTTTCAAAAATCTCCAGGCCTACGACCCATCTCTTAGAGAAGGATGCTCCTTTCATCTTCTCACCTGAGTGCTTAGAAGATTTTCAAATTTTGAAACAAAAGCTTACTGAAGCACCCATTCTTGTTGCCCCCGACAGGGACTTGCCATTTGAATTAATGTGCGATGCAAGTGACTTTGCAATTGGTGCAGTCCTGGGGCAACGTTTAAGTAAACACTTTCAGCCAATACACTACGCTAGTAAGACCATGACAGAAGCTCAAACACGCTATACCACCACAGAAAAAGAACTATTAGCTGTGGTATATGCCTTTGAGAAATTTAGGTCTTACTTGATCCTAACAAAATGCGTGGTGTATACGGACCACTCGGCCTTGAAATACCTGTTTGCTAAACAGGACGCAAAGCCGAGGTTGCTCTGTTGGGTTCTACTCCTTCAAGAGTTTGACATTATCATACGTGATAAGAAAGGAGCAGAAAACCTTGCGGCTGATCACTTATCCCGTCTAGATAATCCTCATCAGGATGATCTCGAGAGAAAGGAAATTAATGAAACCTTTCCTCTGGAGACACTAAATTTAATCTCTAGTCGGGATGATACCTCTACCCCATGGTTTGCAGATTTTGCAAATTACCATGCGGGTAATTTTGTAGTGAAAGGGATGTCGTCCCAGCAGAAGAAAAAATTCTTCAAAGACATCAAACACTATTTCTGGGACGACCCCTACCTCTTTAAGATATGCGCGGATCAAGTCATCCGACGGTGTGTCCATGGTACTGAAGCCATGGAAATCCTCAAAGCCTGTCATGATGGATCCACTGGGGGACATCACAGCTCAAACTACACCGCCGAAAAGGTGTTTGATTCTGGCTTTTACTGGCCCACCATCTATAAAGATGCCCAAGATCTTGTCAAAACCTGTGATGCTTGTCAACATCATGGAAATGTTTCTAAGAAGGATGAGATGCCTCAAAACATCATCCAAGTCTGTGAAATATTTGATATCTGGGGCATTGACTTCATGGGCCCGTTCCCGTCTTCACGAGGGAACAAATATATACTCGTGGCTGTCGACTATCTGTCTAAATGGGTTGAGGCGAAAGCTTTACCCACTAATGATGCCCGAGTTGTTGTAAAATTTCTAAAGTCTCTCTTTGCTCGATTCGGGACTCCTCGTGCCATTATCAGTGATCGCGGTACACACTTCTGCAATGATCAATTTGCAAGAGTGATGCTGAAATATGGTGTAACTCACCGTATTTCTACTGAATATCACCCCCAAACTAGTGGGCAGGTGGAGGTCTCAAATAGGGGCATAAAGAGAATTCTGGAGAGGACGGTAGGTGAAAACCGTGCTTCTTGGTTGGACAAACTGGACGACGCACTCTGGGCTTTTCGTACAGCTTATAAAATACCCATTGGGTGTACTCCATACAAGTTGGTGTACGGAAAGACATGCCATCTTCCGAGCGAATTAGAGCACAAAGCCTACTGGGCTTTGAAACATGCAAACTTTGACATCCAGACAGCGGGTGATCACCGCAAGGTTTAGCTAAACGAGCTAAATGAACTACGTGATCAAGCCTACGAAAATTCTTTAATCTATAAAGAAAAGACTAAGAAGATACATGACTCTAAAATAAAGAACCGTGTTTTCAACGTTGGTGACAGGGTTCTTCTTTTCAATTCAAGATTGAAAATTTTCTCGGGTAAGCTAAAAACCCGTTGGTCTGGGCCATTTACTGTAGCAAAAGTATACCCATATGGAACTGTTGAGTTATTGCAACTCGACGTTCCCAATTTTAAAGTAAATGGATATCGTTTGAAATATTACTTTGGAGGGGACATACCACAAGTGGTTGTCCCAGATCTCCAAACTTTCCCCACGGACTAATGAATACGGGGTCGAGTCAAGCTAGTGACTCGGTAAACAAAAACATTAGCATCACATGGGTTCTCACCCATGTCTCTGACTTCTTTCTCTGTTCTACCACCCAAGTGTAGGGGAGTTGCCCCTACTGTAAATAAAATAAAAATGAAAAAATAAAAATAAAATAAATATTGTTCCCACATTTAGCTAATAATGTTGCCTTTTTACGTTCAAAGAGTCGGCATAATTGCCGGAACTTTGAATATTGAGGACAATATTCAATTCTAAGTGTAGGGGGAGAAATTCTAGCGAATTTGAACACATTATACTTCTAGTACCCACGTTTTTGCCAAAAATTTTAATTTTTTTTTTTCAAAATTTTCACTTAATGGAAGTACTTGGCATTAACACAAAAAATGGTTATCAGTCCACCATGTCTAATCCACAAAAGGACGGGCTAATCCGAGAGCAAACGGCTCTTGGTAAAGATATCTCAAATCCGTTTATGGCTTACAATTTGCCCAAAATTGTATGGTATTCAACTCACCATATCCTAAAAAGTGAAGAGTTGGCTAGCCCGCAAGGTTATGGCTTGTGGTAAAGGCTTTGAAATTCCATATTGGTATTCAGCTCACCAAAGATAATATTTATAATTTATCTAAGAGTTGGCTAGTCCAGAAGCAAACGGCTTTTTGTAAAGACAAATCGAATCCGTTGACAGCTTATGGTTTGCTAAAAATCATATGGTTATTAATGTACCATAGTTCTTTCTTGAACTGAAACATTTGGCCACTCCAGAAGTAATGACTTTTGGTAAAGAGACATCAAATCCATTAAATTTTCAAAAATGGGTTATTAGTGGATGCCAGATTGCTAGGGACTAGCAATAGTTAAGTGTAAGGGATTGATGAGTCTCTAAAAACTCATCATTTCTGTCTCATCTAAACAACAAAAACATTTAAAAACACTCAGAAAAACCACAAAATACTACAAATATTCTTGGAATGTGTTTTTATATGTTTCAGATATAAAAGAACTGAAAACAGAGGAAAACGGGCAAAGTTTACCAAATTGTCAAAATCAGTCCCTGAACTTTCAAGAAATGTCAAAAATGGTCCCTGGGAGAATTATTTTAAAGAAAAGTCAACAATAGTCCCGAGGAATCAAGGAATAATAATTTTTATTCTTTAAAGTTCAAAATATCAAAATTGGCAATACAAGTCCCTGCAGTTTCAAAGTTGGCAGAAAATACCATTAGTGTTTAAAAAATGGAATTTATCATTAAAGGGTCCTTGGTAATTCACAAGTTGCCAAGTTTGACCCCTAGATGATAAATTCAAAGAATTTACAAAAAAGGTCCCTATACTTTGAAAATTGGCAAAATTGGTCCCCGATTGTTTTTAATTTGGAAAAAATCAAATAAATCCTTATATTATTCCAACATGGCAAAAATAGTACCTTTTAATAATATTTGGAATAATTACAGATTAGATCCCTGGAATTCAGAAATTACAAAAATAGTCCTTGGGCTTTATTATCCTTACAAACCAAATGGATCCAAGATATTATCAAAATCCAAATTCCAAATCTAAACAAAACCACAACCCTGGTCCATCACTTTTAAACTAGGCCCAAACAAACAAAAGCCCAAACTTCCCCTTTGATATTAAACGGGGTATTTGTTTGACCCGCGTTGACCATCCACCCTTCTTCAACCTCACCCACATCCTGCTTTACCACCATCCACCATCCACCTTAACCACTTGCATTACCTTTCCACCTCAATCCCTGCCTGTCACTCTCTCAAAGCAAACCCATTCCCTGGTTTTGCACCAAGGAAGGACAGGTATCACACCTAGTACCTCTGCCTCACCTACACCTGCCATACCTCACACCACCACCCTTAGTACCATCCCTACATTCCATTTTGTCCCCTCCATCATTACTAGTCACCTCAACAGCATTAAATGCTTAGAAAATGACTGCAAGTTACCTTTTAATATTTTGGCGCCAAAATATCTTTTGAACAGGTGTGATTGATTTTGATACGTGTCAAGGCTGCATTATGGTGGGATTTGCTTAAGAAGACATCTGGATCAAATGGAGGCTATAAAAGGAGCAAGATGCAGAAGGATTAGTTAGTTAGTTTTTATTTAGTTTTAATTTAAATCGTTTAGTTTATAACTTGTTCTTTCAATTTAATTCAAAGCTTTTAAGCATTGTAATAGTTAATTCAGGTTGTAATAAAACTCTTTTCAAGGTTAATTTGAAATTCATTCTCAATTTCAGTTTATGAATCCTTGTTTTAAATTCAAAAATCTCTTTAAGCTTTAAACTTGTTATCTGTTGTTGTTCTAAACTTTTTAGCTCACCTAAGCTTATGACATAGCTTATTAGAGCTATTAGAACCCTTTAATATCAGTATTTCTTAAAAAAGAAAAAAATATAAAAAATCAAGAAAAATAGCTATAAAATAAAAATTTGCAGGTTGGAGTACCCCAAGATGGAGCAGGGTAAATAAAGGATTGCCCTTGGTTTAGTTGCCTTATGGAAGGCTTATAAGGTTTACCTTGTCTTTGGTTCATGATCTGTGGTTGGAATGCAAAAATTGTAAGCAAAAATTCTCAATTTCCATTTTTATTGTAGCCTGTTTATTTCTGCTTATCTTTAAGTATTTATTACTTAATTAGTAATACTTAGTCATAATATAACTTAAAATATTGAACTTGTTTTTTAAAATTTATAGTTACTAAAAATCTTATTTTCACAGTTAAAAAAGCATAGTTTGGATTCTTAGATAATTGTTGTTATTATTGATGTTTTTATGCTTAGTTAAGTTAATTTTACCATTATACATGTTTAAGTTTCATAATTATGGCCTGAATTAGAGTTAACCTTTGAAAATCATAAAAACAGTCAAGAAAAGGAGTGTTTGGATTTATAAGTTTGCCTGAGCTCTTGTATGTTTCTGTGGTTCATATTGGTTGTAACATATCACATAAGGTTGTATTAAGTTAATTGAGTCATAAAAACAGGTACTTATTCATTAAAATGTCAACTAAGCCTTTAATTTCACTTCAAGTGTTACCTGTTAAGCTTAACATGTCCATATTAATCATTATAGCTTATTAATAGATAATATAACTTAATTTCATGTTATTTTAGCTTAATATAACATATATAGTCAGTAGTGATCAATTTAATTTCAAATAAGTCAATTTATTAGTATTTCATAAAAAGTCAAATTTTTAGTTAAACAGTTTTTGAATAAACTAGTTAATTTTCTCTAGGCTTTAATATTAGGTTTCTAGACTTGTGCTTTTAGGATAATAAAATTTTGCTGCTTATTGATGAGTGTGTAAATACTCATCATTTTTACCATTTCTGAGCTGCCAAAACATATAAAAACACTCAATATTGAACCAAAATAGTGAAAATATCCCAGGAAAGTGTTTTACATGTTTCAAATGCAAAAATATCAAAAACAGATGAAAAACGCACAAAGTTTGCAAAATTGGCACTTTCAGTCCCTCATCTTTCAAAAGTTATCAAATCTAGTCCCTGGTTATTCTAAAAACTTGAAAAAGTCACCAAAGGTCCTTTTAAATCAAAAAGTTACACAAATAATCCTTTAGTGCAAAAAGTTTCACAAAATGTCAAGTTTAGTCCCTGAACTTTGAAAATTGTCAAAAATGGTCCCTGGGATATGAAAAAAATTTGAGAAAAACAAATTTTGTCCTTGCACTAACCTTTTATGGCAGGATTGGTCCTTGGTGGAAAGTTTGGTGAAAATTACACAAATGGTCCCTGAAGTTTAAAAGTTTGGCAATTTTAGTCCCTGGTGAAAATTAAATGGAAAAGTAAACTCTGGTCCATGTACTATTCATACTTTGGCATAATACACCCTTGGGAACACTTTGGAAAATTTCCACTTCACACCCCTCAACTTTCGGTGAATTGCAAATTTAGTCCTTGTGATAACTAAAAACCAAACCGGACCTAAAACAATAATACTACTCCTATCCCCTAGTCCAGTCCATCCCTAGCCCACCCATTTCTTTTCACTTGGGCCCAAAAGCAACACAGCCCACCAAAGCCCCCCAAAATATTATACGGGGTTAAACATTGACTCCCCTTGGTCAAATCCGGTCAAACGACCATCACCCCCACCATCCTTCCCTCCCTCACTCCCCACTTGTAGGTCCCATCGTCCCCCATCACAAGCCGCCGCCCAACCCACTATACCTAACTATCACACCACATTAAATGCACCACCCCCTTGCCTGAACAGTCCAAAATCCACATATTAGAATTTCCCGCCAAAATACGTGGCACACGATTAGAGTGATGCAGTGATCCAATGGCTCAGAAAAGGTGTGGGAAATGATCAGAGATGTTCAAGGAACCCTAGGAGAGGGCTATATAAAGCAGAAGAGTGCAAGGAAGCAATGTGTAGTTTTTTAGTTAAAAATTTAGTGTCGATTTTAATTAGCTTTCAAATTCAGTGTAATCCTCTTAGTTCAAGTATTGTAACACCTTCCTAGTTGTATTTTAACTTTTTTCAAGCAATAAAATTCCACTTTCAAGTTTGTTTTGTGTTATTATCTGTTATTCATAAATCTGAAAATCTCAATAAGCTGAGTTGTGATTAGAAGCAAGAATCATGGACTGAGTTAGGATCATTTAGGTTCCAATAAGCTTATTAAAGCTTTAGAGACAATTAAAATCCAGTGTTACTAGAAGAAAACCAAAAATCTAAAAATAGTCAACTTTGGTCAACTGTTGTGTTTAGTTTGTGTTTTGAGGATTGGAGAAGCAGAAAAGAGCAAGTTTGGAGCTGGAATTTGCCTATCTAAAGATAGGCTTCATAGGAAAACCCTCTGTTCATGCTGAGGGTATTCTTGTAAGACTTTGCTTATTTCATCTTTCCACTAAAATTCTAGTTCTGAGTAACCTATGTTTGATTGCTTGTTCATTGCCATTTTATGTTCATCTGTGATAGTTGATTGTGGTTTAAGTGGATTTTAGATTAATATTCATTACTTGTTTGTTAGAATAGTTAGTTACTTATAATTTCTTATTAGACTGTCTAATTAGCTTTAGTGTTAAACTTGTGTGATTATAGTTGTAGCCTGTTTTTAAGTACTTAAACAAAGTCACCTAGTCATAATCAGTAATTAGGGATCAAGTTTACATACCCTAATAATCATCTACTTTGAAAAACTCAAAACAGTCCAAGATTAAGGAGTGTTTGGATTTGCAAATTCAGGTTTGTTGTCATTGATCTCAGGGGGTAAAAGTGATTCAAACAGTTTGCCTTAGGTTTTATTTGGAAGTTTAGGCTATAAAATCAAGCTTTGTTTTACATAAAAGTCAAAAACTCACAAAATCTCCCCACACAGTTTACTGTGTTGGATTTGGCATCTATAAGTCTTTTAAATCAGTTCAAAAGTAGTTGTTTTGTGTTAATTCAACTTAATATTAGCTTATTATCTTAGTTACAGTCCTTAAATTAAGCCCAAAATCCAAAAAAGTCAAAGTTCCAAGTTTAATCAAAAAGTCAAATTGCCTAATCTCAGATTTTTGCAAAAGTTACAAGATTTTTTGTGATTTATGTGTTAGGATTGAGGATCTGAAATTTATTGTAGTTAAACTTTGCCACCTCAACTTCATTTTCCCAGGGTTTCCTTAATTTTGTGAAATTTTCTTGTGGACTAAAATACCCTTGGAAGTGGACTGCAGGGCAAGCCTTTGCCCTGTGCACTCAGACCCATATCACTCAGCCACTTTGGTGGCTGTTGTAGCCCAACCCAGTAGGACCCAGTGGTTCAAATTGGTTTTTCCCAACCCCCTCCTACTAGGGAACAAGGATTGACCATTTGTTTGACCTATAGCCTAGTGGACCCTGATGCGTGGGAATCGCAACAGGCTTTACCTCTCGAGGGATCTCGAGAAGCTTACAACCCCCACCAGGCAGTGTACCTGATCGTTGTAGTATAGTATAGTGACAAGTACCGGGGGATTGATCGTTCAGCTTAGGAATAGTGTCGCTAGGATTAGAAAGCCTAATTACTAGTTCTAAAGGTGTGGGATGATTATTTTTGTGTTTTTATATTTTTTAGAAAGCAAGTAAAATCTCGGGTTTTGGAAAAGTGGGCGGAATTAGTTGCTATTCAACTAACCCAAACAAAGATGCAATCAAAATAAAATACTAAAAATGAAAATAAACTAATTATACTAAGGTTGTGAGCAGTAATTGGAGAAAATGTGTTTACTTAGATTTCACTACTCCCTAGATATCTTTTACACGTTAATTACTTGTTATAATTGTATGGATGACGGATTGTATTCCTTAATACCATTCATGGGGTGGCATACATAACTCCCCAATTTTATGAGCTCTTATCTCCTCCTACACCATGCCCAGCACAACTATAGGGATTGTAAACAGTGGCTCATGCATTAAATACAACTAATAAAGACCTAGTACGCCTCGGTTCATGTTTCTTAAGATGTTCAAGCATGTTACCATTTGGAGATCTGCCAGTTTTCTTAAGCCTAACATATAAAATCATTCATCCAAGACAAGAATAAACAAGTAATCAACACATAATCAATATCTAGGTTTCATTAGATCTAAGCAAACACAAAAGAGATCTAGCCTAGCATAATGGAATTGAGATAAGAACAAGATATAGACAACCAACACATAGACATATTGATTGAATTAGAAGAACACTTATCTCAATTACAATGCAAGGTATCAAGGGTTTGGAACCCTTGAAAAACCTGTAAAAGTAGCACCAAAATCGTCTTTAGGGTTTCTCCAAAACTTCTCCTTTTAATGTGAAAAACTAGAAAACTATATATAGGAAAATCGGGGTGACGGCATCAAGAACAAAGGTGTGACGCCGTCATCTCGCCGCCAAATACTTCCTCGGACGGCCTTGATCTACTTCTGACGCCCTGTGTGACGCCGTCATGAGCTACGGATTTTAATTCTTGGGGTTTGACGCCGTCAAGAGATTACTCTTGACGCCTTCAAGTACTGTTCCCAGCATGGAAAATTGAGACTTTGCTGTTTTCTTCACTTTTATGCTCCAAAAACGTCCAAAATGGCTTCTTTTCCAGAATTCACTCTCCAAGTACCTAAAATCACAAAAGGAACGATTTAGGGCAATATTTGATCAAATAAAGTCGGATTCGGGCTTAAATGACCCCCTAAAAACGGACCATTTTTCGCCTCATCATATACCCTTACACTTGAGATTTGCTTGTCCTCAAGCAAATGCCCTTTTATTCTACTCAAAAGACAAGTTAGGGGTCATTTAACACTAATATAAAAGTAATTACAACAAATAATCGTTCCACTAAAGACCAATAGACAAGCACGGAGGTCATATACAAGCACCTCACAAATAGTGTTTAGATACTCACATCTCTCGGGTGTAATAAAGTAATATAACATTATGGAAGTGGAAGATATCTCTCACTACCTGTCATAGCAAAATAGATTACCATAGGCTTGGGAAAGGATCAAACCTCCACTACATGGCGTAAGCACCTAGGATAAACTATCAAAGAGGTCTTTTAAAGGGTTGTAACGTTAGGTATAGGGATATGAATTACACGGTTTTGTTGGATAAAGGAAGTTTTACTGGTGGCGAGTTAACAATCTTGGTTAATTACATGTACAAGATGGCGTTGCTAAGCCAAGACTAGACTCGACTTAAGCTAATAAATGAAAAATAACTAAAAACATAAAATGAACATAGAATGAAATGGGATGGTAGTCCGTATGTTTTTTTTTTTTTCTTTTTTCTTTTTCTATTTTTTTTTTTCATACACTCTTACCCTACCATAAAAAATAATACATCATAGGGAATGAACGTTCCCCTTACACTTGAATCTTTACATACTTTACATTTAACTATTCTAATGACTCGAATTAAGGAAATCAAAACACTTGGAGCACTTTTAAGATTAACGTATATATGGGGGTAATACATGATGTTCTTCCCCATTACTCCATAAAATAAGTACTTACCCATGAGTCCCAATCGTCCCAAAACAATATGTACAAGGATATGACTCGACTTAGCAACCATGTAATCAATTAGAAAGTTAACTTAGGGTTTAACAAATAACAATAATGCACTAAAGATGAGCGCATACACGGAAGGCTAAGGCGATTTGGTTGTACATTTAAGTGGGGTGTAACAAATTCTTCCTTTAAGTAAAATGCTTAAAGTTAGAAATGAAAAGATAGGCTCGGAGGGGTGTACTAGGGGTTTCGTGTACTAAAAATGAGTACAACGCTAAGGGGTGTGGGAAAAATTAGTTGACTTAACTAGTCAAGTAGTATGACTTAAATGGTCAAGTAATTATGATACGGGTTTAACACAAGGGTGATCCTAATGCCTCTTATCATGTAGTAAATCCTACTACACGAATGTAGTCTCACTAGCGGTCTCGGGATGCATCACTAACGCAAGTTCTAGAATCTAAATGCTACCGGTACACTCATAAGCACTAATTGTAAATGCTTTTCCTATCAAATCTAAAGGCGAACCTCACATATTTGGGTGGAAAATTTTTCTGAATATACGGTTATGTGCTAGTCATACAATCTCCTATCCATGAGACGCTTGCTATGGCTAAAGTTTCACTCTTAAGTGTTGTAAAAAATTTTAAATTTGGCGCTAAAATTGCACTAACAAGTATTTCTCATAGTTTTATTACACATCTACCATTGAACAAAACAAACTCAAGCGAAAGTGCATATGTAAGGTATCATCTTTTTACCCTCCCCTTACACTTAAGATGAACATTGTCCCCAATGTTCAAGTAAAGAATGTAAAAGTGAAAAAGTAAAGAGAATGAAATCAAATACTCCCCTGATTCGCTCGGTATGGATTATAGGTTGGCCAGGTTAGATCTTCCTCCAAGAAAATGAACAATCAAAGCTTCCCTTCCAGAATATAAATCATCTCCTTGTCATACATAACCTGTAAAACCTGACAAAATAGACAAGACAACCTCGCGTAAAATCGGCAGCATCCTATATAAGTTTCTAAATCCGAGAAAACAAAGTAAGATATAATGCTTGTGGAATGTAGTTTGCAGATCTCCCGGAGACTATAAAACTTAATAATTCACAAAAACCATAAGACTCCGTTAGAAAAACAAAACTGGTAAAATTTCCTGATTTTTACACATGACGCCGTCAAGAGTAAAACTCTGACGCCGTCAGAATGGACCTGCAGAAATTCTTATGTTAAGTTTCCGGAAAATTTCTGGAAAAACTTGGTCCTACTTCCTGAAAAATCCTGCAAAACTTCATTATGACTCAATACAAGCATTTGACTCTAACAAATACGAATATACATGCTCATTTAATATCGTGGAGAATCATGATCGGTTTGTTTCTTAAAAACATATTTGGGGTTTCCCCTTACACTTATCTTTTGCAAAAATACTTTTAGGTTGGAGTTAAGACTAGGCCAAACAACATAGTAAAGTATTTCCACTTATTTAGTTTAGAAACATGATCTACCAACAAATAAAAATAAAACATGCATACGGAAGCAAATAACAATCAAACAAAATAAAAATCACACAAAACATGGGTTGCCTCCCAAGAAGCGCTTTTCTTTATTTATGAGTCTTGTAGCTAGACTCAAGGTCATGGGTTACTACGTGATCTCATCATCGGTTCCATTCTCTAGGTCGTCTTCTAAACTAGTATCGCTTTCGTAGTGCAAGTACTTCGGGTCTTCGAACTCGAAAACATCTTGGCGATATTTAGAACCAAGTTTACTAACATCCTTAAAGAATCCACATGATAAATCAGAAATGTTTTTACACCCCCTCCTAACATCTTCATCACACAAGATAAGTTGGGAGCTCATCATATCAAGCCCGTTACAATCTATTTCCTTAAGGTCTTTTCTCTTGTATGGCATTTGGTATGAAATCCTCCTAATCCCATCAGTGAAGGTCATGATTCCGTTCAAGTCATCCACTATCAAATTAGTGATTTCACAAAAGGGTGCTCCAAAGACGACTTGTGATAACCTAGGGTCGACATAGTCCTCTATGTTGTCCACAATCGTGAATTCCATAGAGAATGCCATATTTCCTACGAACACCTGGATTTCATGATCCTTACCAACCACTTTCTCTCCCTTGTAAATCATCCCCCATCTGCAGATATTGTTATAATGAAACAATGACATAAAATTCTTTGGCAGGAATACATTAATGTATATGTTATCGAAGTACTTATGACCGATCATGCAGGGGATTTTGAGATTATTCGGGTCACGTCGTCTTATCTTCCCCAACTCTCCATCCTTTGACCCATATAGATTCCCCTCAAGAGAGGGGCGATACTCGTACACCTCCTCACTATCCCTACGAAAAATTACCTTCCTAACACCATTGGTGAGTACTACACTACCATCTTTCTCATCAAGGATTGCTCCCGATTCATTGATAAATGGTATCCCAAGGACAAGGTGGGTTAACGTTTGATTGGTGAGAGGATCCATGTCATCAACCACGGTGAGGTCAGTATTGTAAACAAGCTCTCCAATCCTAATTGATAAATTTTCTATTACTCTCTCGCACGCAATGTGCTCTGGAAAGGTTTTGTGGTATAGGGAAAGTGGGATTATGTTGACTGGGAAGCTAGGATCTATATGACTATCGGTTAAGAGCTTTTCCTCAATGGTACAGGGGATCTTGAAAACTTTAGGGTTACTTTCCTTAGTCTGATTGCTACCTACACTAATAACATCCTCCATTTTTCTCTCGGATTCTTCTATAATAGATTTACCCAAAATGGTTGGATCTTTCTCATGCTCTTCTGATTTCTCGTTCCTTTCATCCGGTTTGTCGGATTCTTGCGTGGTGCATTGCTCGGGTGAATCGGTAGGTTTCCTTGCCGAAGCATGGTCAACCCTTGAGGTCTCATCTTTCGCTGTTTGACTGAATTTGTTAGTTTGTTGTTGGGTTGGGTTGGGTGTTGCAGCAGATATTGTGGTGATGGTGTTTACGAAGTGGATTGGTCCAGGGGGGTTGACAGGTTCTTTTCCGTTAGGAGATAGATGTTTGAATAACTTGCTAGGGCTTTTTATTCTTACAGGGGAGGCTGGTGGACTCATGACGGTGGCAGATTTAACCTCATCAACGTGAATGGGCTTATTATCAATATGCTCTTTGATAGCAGTCAACAAATTACAAATCTTGTTGTTCACGTCAGCCTGTTGTTGTTTAAATTTTGCCTAGAGCGTAGTGAGCTGTAGTTCTTGAGATAGAATGAATTTTTTTAAAGATTCTTCACAGCTTTGCCTAGTGATACCTTGTGACGGAAAATGCTCGGACCAAGTGAGTGGTGAGGAGTCATTGAAGGATACGCTTCGCGTTTGGTACCTTCTAAAATCAGGTGTATCCTTCCATGCCTCATAGGCTTCGGCAGAAGTTCGAGGACCCTGACCTACGTGTGATGATGTGAATTCATTATAAGCACGTTTTGGAAGTTCCATGCAGTTATGGGTCTCATGAGGGTCATTGCATAGTTTGCATATGGAGGCGATTCTGCTTGCTTGGCTTGAAGGTTTATGAGCTTCGTAAGATTTGATGAGAGACTTGACTCGACCTTTAAGTTCCATGATCCTACGGTTGAGAGTGCTAGAATTGTTCGAAGGCAAAGATATTGCCTTGACCGTTTTGTTCAAATCACGGGGATCATTCCAACTTTCGTTGTCATAGAGAGCAAGATCTTCTATGAGTTCCCATGATTGTTCCGCACTAAGATCACGTAGCTTACCACCGGCCGATTGGTCAATGGTTCGCCTCGTGGAGATGTCGATATGGTCATAAAAAATTTGGACTTGGAGCCAAAGATCTATGCCATGATGAGGGACTTTTTGGAGTAAGTCCTTGAAACGAGTCCATGCTTCATAAAGAGATTCATTTTGACGTTGTTGGAACATCAAGATGTCATTCCTAAGCTTAGTAGTTCTCCCCGGTGGGAAAAATTGAGCAAGGAAACGAGTGGTGAGATCATCCCATGTGGTGATGGATTCCGCGGGTAAACGCTCAAGCCATTGACTAGCTTGATCCCGTAGAGAGAATTGGAATAGGCGCAAACGGGTAGTCTCTCTAGTTTCAACACCTAGGTCTATGGAATCTACGATTTTGAGAAAGTCCTTAAGATGTTGGTTTGGATCTTCGGAACGAAGTCCATGGAATGCACATCCGCTTTGCACCAACCAGATGGTGTCGGATCGCAAGGGGGTCACATTGTCTCCGGTGAGCTCAATGGTGTTTCGGTAGCCTTGGTGGCTAGGTCGGGAATACTCTCCTAAGGTTCGGGGCCTAAGGGGTTCTAGTGGTGGGTTTTGTTGTGGTGGGATGACGGGTTCAAAGATGTTACCACCTTCCATGATGTCGGATGGTAAAGAGTTACGAACAAAGGCACGAAGGAATAAGATAGACTAAAGAAAACCTAAAAATAAAAATAAAATCTTACTAGAAAGGAATCTGGCAAGTAGACCTAATAAAAAGAAATTCTAACCTAGACAATAACTATTCCCCGGCAACGGCGCCAAAAACTTGATGCATGGGAATCGCAACAGGCTTTACCTGTCGAGGGATCTCGAGAAGCTTACAACCCCCACCAGGCAGTGTACCTGACCGTTGTAGTATAGTATAGTGACAAGTACCGGGGGATTGATCGTTCAGCTTAGGAATAGTGTCGCTAGGATTAGAAAGCCTAATTACTAGTTCTAAAGGTGAGGGATGATTATTTTTGTGTTTTTATATTTTTTAGAAAGCAAGTAAAATCTCGGGTTTTGGAAGAGTGGGCGGAATTAGTTGCTATTCAACTAACCCAAACTAAGATGCAATCAAAATAAAATACTAAAAATGAAAATAAACTAATTATACTAAGGTTGTGAGCAGTAATTGGAGAAAATGTGTTTACTTAGATTTCACTACTCTCTAGATATCTTTTACACGTTAATTACTTGTTATAATTGTATGGATGACGGATTGTATTCCTTAATACCATTCATGGGGTGGCATACATAACTCCCCAATTCTATGAGCTCTTATCTCCTCCTACACTATGCCCAGCACAACTATAGGGATTGTAAACAGTGGCTCATGCATTAAATACAACCAATAAAGACCTAGTACGCCTCGGTTCATGTTTCTTAAGACGTTCAAGCATGTTACCATTTGGAGATCTGCTAGTTTTCTTAAGCCTAACATATAAAATCATTCATCCAAGACAAGAATAAACAAGTAATCAACACATAATCAATATCTAGGTTTCATTAGATCTAAGCAAACACAAAAGAGATCTAGCCTAGCATAATGGAATTGAGATAAGAACAAGATATAGACAACCAACACATAGACATATTGATTGAATTAGAAGAACACTTATCACAATTACAATGCAAGGTATCAAGGGTTTGGAACCCTTGAAAAACCTGTAAAAGTAGCACCAAAATCGTCTTTAGGGTTTCTCCAAAACTTCTCCTTTTAATGTGAAAAACTAGAAAACTATATATAGGAAAATCGGGGTGACGGCGTCAAGAACAAAGGTGTGACGCCGTCATCTCGCCGCCAAATACTTCCTCGGACGGCCTTGATCTACTTCTGACGCCCTGTGTGACGCCGTCATGAGCTACGGATTTTAATTCTTGGGGTTTGACGCCGTCAAGAGATTACTCTTGACGCCTTCATGTACTGTTCCCAGCATGGAAAATTGAGACTTTGCCGTTTTCTTCACTTTTATGCTCCAAAAACCTCCAAAATGGCTTCTTTTCCAGAATTCACTCTCCAAGTACCTAAAATCACAAAAGGAACGATTTAGGGCAATATTTGATCAAATAAAGTCGGATTCGGGCTTAAATGACCCCCTAAAAACGGACCATTTTTCGCCTCATCAGACCCCACCTAGAATCCATCCCAAAGTCTGTCCCCAATCTGTGTTCAGTTTCAAATTGCAAATGCTTATTTGATTGCATTCAGCTTATTTGTGCTTATTTCTTGCTATTCTCTGCTTATTTAAGTGTTTTTTAGCCTGTTTGTATCAAGTTTTACCATTGTGGGCCCCACCCATAGTCATTTGTGCTTATTTGTGCATTCAGTCAACCAAAGTCAACTGATAAGCAAAAGGGGGTGCATACAGCTTATAAATAAGCTATTTCAAAAGTGATTTCACAAAAGTTCTCTATTTTTAGTAGTAAAATAAGTTTGCAAAAGAAAATCCAAGAAAAACCAACTTAATATTAAGTTATAGTTTCTATTTAATTTAATTTAAATTTTATTTTTCATTTTTAGATTTTTATTAAGTACTTAGTATTTTTATATTTTTATTAATTACCTCTTATATTAAAGTAAATTCAGTAATTTTTCTAGATTTTTATTTTGTCATTTAGTAATTATTAGATTTAATATTAGTTTTCTTAATTATTAATTAACATTAAGTATTAAATAGCATATCTAGTTTTTATAAAGCAAAACCTAGTTTTTATATTTTTTATAGCTCTTATATAATATATTAGACTTTTAGAAAATATATTTTTAATTTCTACTGTTCATTTTTCATTTTTCTTATTTTAATTATTTAAATTAGATTTAAGTTGATTAAAAGGTAATTAATTAGTGGATTAACCTTAAACATAATTTTTAGAGGTTTTTATAATTTTGTAGGATTCCAGTGATGGTTAAGTAATTTTATAAATTTTCTTATAATTTTATAAGTTAATTTAGTATTAATTGTAATTTAAATTAGTTTAATTAAGTTAAATAGTTTTTAATTAATAAAAAATCCATAAAAAGACAAAAATATTTATATTTATTTTTTTATACTTTCTTCAAGTTCTAATTCAAGTTTAGAAATTATTTTTGCAAGTTTTTAGGTTAATTTGTAATATTTACAATTATTAGTTAATTTAAAATTAGATTTAAATTAGATTTTAATTAGTTTTATTAATTTAATAATATTTAAATAATATAATATTCACTTTCATAATTTCATTTTTAATTTAAAATTTCTTTTTAATTTTTAAGTTTCAAAAAGTTCAAAAGCTCCCCCTATAGTTTGTTAATTACCAAATCCCATTTTTTTTAGTCTGTTACGTGAATCTTAATTGTGAATTTGTGCATATCCTTATATATCTGATTTTTGTGAATATCATATATGTGTACAAATACCAAAATAACAGTAGCAATATCAATTCCACATCATCTGGGCTACTGTCCTCAGTGCCACTCACTCATAAACGATTTTAAACAACACCATTTCAATCTCGCTGGGACTTTAACGACCCAGGGAAACACTATACTATCACCGGAGTATTGGAACGAGGCTGTCTTTGACTTGTTGACCTTGGTCAATAATATCTGACTGCTTTGGGACCAATCAAAATTTGGCGCCGCTGACAGGGAGGTTGTTGTGTGTTTTACAAAATCGTTTTAAGTTTAGTGGTTTTCAAAACTCTCCCTGTACAAATTTCACACAAATTTGTAAAATGTTTTTGTAAAAATACAATCATATCAAAAAAAAGTTCATTAACACTTTTCCTAAAGTGTTAAAAACACCAAAAAAAAATCAAAAACAACAAAACAAACTGTGAAGTCAAATTACTTCGTTTTCTTTAAGATTACAACCTGAAACAGTTGGTTTAAGGTAAGTTCTGACATTAAATTGCGAACTGAAGAGGAAACCTATTTACTTCCTCCCGCCAGCCTGCGAGTAATCTTAAAAGAACGATTTTGGTTAACGAATCAGTTCCAAAAATATTTCTCAAGTTTTCTGCACACACACTGATTGGTGGTAAACAGTCAGATAATATCAACCAAGTTATGGTCAACAAGTCAGACAGCTTAGGCCAATGCTTCCGTGGAATACAGTGTTTCCCCGGGTCGTAATGTCCCAACGAGGTGTGCGATGTTTTATTTAAAACGAATCTGTGATCAGTGAATGTGAACAGGAAAGGTATAAAGTGTGTGTGTGTGATTACACTAAGGTTTTATAACTTAAAATAAACTATTAGAACGATTACGTAAAACCTAGATATCTAAATCGTATAAACGTAAACTACTTTAAAAATCAGACACGACTGCGTACTGAGAAAAAGGTGATTTTTAAGAAAAATAAACTACATGGGTTAAAATTGAAAATTATATAAACTTAAACTTAAAAGAAAATTAAATTAAAAAGAAAATTATTTTTTTAGATTATTTTATTATTTATTATTTATTATTAATTATTTAATTAAAACTAATTTAAATTAACCTAAAAATGATAAATATTATAAATTAAACTAAAAACTTGTAAAAATAATTTCTAAAACTTAAAATGAACTTGAAGAAAGTATAAAAAATAAAAATAAATATTTTTGTCTTTTTATGAATTTTCTATTAATTAAAAACTATTTATATTAATTAAACTAATTAAACTATTTTAAATAACAAATAATACTAAAATGACTTAGAAAATTATGGAAAAATTTATAAAACTATTTTATAACTTATAAAAGCTAGGAAAAATATAAAAACTTGGTATTACCTTATAAAAATTAATTATGCTATTTAAAACTTATTTATTAATTAATTATTTATAAAAACTATTATTAATTCTAATAAATACTAAAAGACAAAATTAAAATCTGAGAAAATTATTATAAGTACTTTAACATAAAAGGAAATTAATAAAAATATAAAAACACAACTTACTTAATAAAAATCTAAAAATGAAAATTAAAATTAAATTAAATTAAATAGAAACTATCACTTATTTTTATGTTGTCTTTTCTGAATTTTTCTTTTACAAAACTAAATTATACTTAAAAATAAACAACTTTTGTGAAAACAACTAATTTATAAGCTAATATTAAGCACTGTGGAAGCTTATTGCTACCACAGTTGACCACAGTTGACCAAACAAGCAAATAAGCTCAACTGAGCTTGTGTGGGAACCACAATGGATGAATCAGGTCCCAATAAGTTGTTTGAACTTGTATAAGCTAAATTATGCTAAATAAGCTCAGTAGATAAGCTGATAAGCAAAATTAAGCAATTACACAAATCAAAAGCAACACAGAATAGGGACATAGTTTATGGCTTATTCCAGGTGGGGTCCACTGAGTATTAGGTCAAACAATTGGTCAAGAAATAATCCTGGTAGGAGGGGGGTTCTAAGGAACTAATTTGGAAGTGTGGGGCCTACTGTGGTGGTCACAAATCACCACCAAAGTGGTGGTGATGGGTGGCTTATACTGGTGCAGAGCAGGGTTCACCCCCTGCAAGTGTCTTTGAGGGTGTGTGGGGCCCAGCAGAAAAATGCTAAAAATACAAGCTAAGTGGGAACTTAAAAACAAGCTGGTAGACTATTATTACAACAAATCTCAGACTCTAAATCACAACACAAAATTCTATAAAAATCTGGCTAGTTTTGCAAAATCTGAGATGAACACAATTTGACTTTTTCTATAAAACCTAAACTTTGACTATTATGAACTTCTAATGAATCTAATGGACTGATATGGATATATTATGATAAAACAAAGCTACTCTAGGCTAAATTAACTAGTATTGAATTGAAATGGTGCAATTTGAGCTTCTAGATCCTAACAGTGGACTGCTTAAGATGATCAATGGATCATTTTGACTTTCTCACTAATAGCCTATTGATTTTATGCCTAATTTGTGATACTAGGACCTAAGCAAACATGTCTGAACTGATTTCAACTTTTGAAAGCCACAATTACATTGAGTAACACAGATATCCAAACACTCCTTTAACTTGAATCTGTTTTGAGTTTTCACTATATATTTCTAACTGAGATTATGAAACTGAACTACAGAGTTGAAATATGATTTAATAAACTTATGTAAACACATAAATAACAATATTAGCAACAAATGCCAAAGATTACTTCTACACTAATTTTGACAGTGAATCAAGACAACTTAAGTAATTATAGATTTAAGTTAACTAGTATGCAATTTTAAGTTATACTTTTATCTAATATCACCAAGGAAGTGTAAAAACAGTAATAAGCAATATTATGAACTAGTACACAGTGAAATATAGAAAATTATGAAATGACTTACAAATTACTCAAGACTGAAAATCTAAGAACCAGGGAACAAGATCACTTCCTACTGACTTCCACAAGTCTACTAACCCAAAAGCAATCCAAAACACACCTTGCTCAGCTCTCTTCTTCCTAAAACACAATTTTTTTATTTTCTTTATATTTTCTTTGGAATTTTTGGTATTTTTGATTTTGTAAAACTAAACTGTATTTAATGGTTCTCAAAGCTTTATAAGCTTTTGTCAAAAGCTTATGAGGCCTACAGAGTTCAAAACAACAGCTAATAACAACTTTGAATAATTTTGAGATTCTTGAATAAAATTGAAAATGGCATTAACTAAGGATTGAACTGAAATCTGAATTTGATTACTTAAAAAGAGTTGCAATACATGAAATAAGCTCAGTACATGATCTTTAATATGAAAATTACATTAAAAAAGGACAATTACACTATAACGACACTAAATTATACTACCTAAGCTAATCATCTTCTATCTCTGCTTCTTTTCTTCTTTATAGCAACTTTCTAAGTTTTGTGGGACCCACTTGTCATTTCCCACCACTCCTTAGCCATTGATTTAGTCTGATTGATCATAGCCGTTTAAAACTGCTTTTCCCGCCAAAAGTCAAGGGAGCAACTGTGGTTGCGTGGAGAGGATTTCAAGGGCATTAATGGGTATTGGGGTGTTGTGTGAGGTGGAGGGATAAGGTAGGAAGAGTGGGGAGCAAGTTGTGGACAAGTGTGGAGTAGTAGCAGGGTGAGGTGGAGAGGTAGGGGATGACTGGTAAGGGTGGTTTGGTTTTGTTGACCGGGCGTTGACCCCGTTTATTATTAAAGGGTTGTTGGGTGGGCTGAGTTTGGGCCAAGGTAATAAAGGGTAGGGTGGGCTGGTATGGTGTGTTGGGTTTATTATTTGTATTGGATTTGGTGGATAATAATAAAGGATCCATTTGGTTTTTAAGGTATTAAATCACAAGGACCAAAAATGTAATTAAGTGAAAGTTAAGGGTCTGATTTGGCAAGTTTCCAAAGATAATATAAGGACTGGTCTTGCCATATGTGATAAACCAAGGACCTAAATTGCATAATTTTCCATTTTAATATTTCCAGGGACCTTTTCTGTCAATTCACCAAACTTCAGGGACCAATTATGTAATTTCACCAAACTTCACACCAAGGACCATTCCTGAAAAGATTATTAGTACAAGGACCAAAATTGATTTTCCTCAAAGTTTTTACATCCCAGGGACCATTTATGTCAATTTCCAAAGTACAGGGACTAAACTTGTAATTTTGTGAAACTTTGCACCAATGGACTAAATATGTAACTTTATGATTAAAAAGGTCCTTTGATGACTTTTTCAAGTTTTTAGAATAACCAGGGACTAGTTTTGCCAATTTATGAAACTTGAGGGACTGAAACTGCCAATTATGCAAACTTTGTACGTTTTTCATCTGTTTTTGCATATTTTGCATTTGAAACATATAAAACACACTTTTAAGATATTTTAAGTATTTTGATGCATATTTGAGTGTTTTTGTGTGTTTTGGCAGCTCAGATTGGTATAAAATGATGAGTATTTAGACACTCATCAATCCTCCACACTAAACTATTGCTAGTCCCTAGCAATCTTTTGAGAAAAACTTAATGGATTTGAAAAACTCTTTACCAAAAGCCATCACTTCTGGAGTAGCCAGATGTAAGAACTGTGGTACATCTGATAACCGTGTGATTTTGAGCAAACCACCAGCTGTCAACGGATTTGATTTGTCTTTACCAAAAGCCGTTTGCTTCTGGACTAGCCAACTCTTGATGGAATAGTCAACATCTTGGTGAGCTGATTACCAATTATGGATTTTCCACTGCCTTTACCACAAGCCATAATCTTGCGGGCTAGCCTACTCATTTGCTTTTGAGGATATGGGGAGTTGAGGTACCATACAATTTTGGGCAAATTGCAAGCCATAAACGGGTTTGAGTTATCTTTACCAAGAACCGTTTGCTCCTGGATTAGCCAATCCTTATGTGGGTTAGACATGGCGGACTGATAACCATTTATTGCGTTCTAAGTGAGAAAAAATTTTAAAATTTTGGCTAAAATGGGGGTTCTTGATGGAACATGTGTTTAAATTCGTTAGAATAACGAATCTCCCCCCACACTTAGAACTGAATATTGTCCTCAATATTCAAAGTACCGGATGTTAAACCAACACTTAGAACGTAAGAAGGAAAATACTCTATAGCCTTTATTTAAGTTTATGTACACACACTTTTTTTCTTTTTTTCTTTTTTTTCAAGATATACAACATGTGGGGTATCTCCCCCACACTAGGGTGGTACATACGGGTGAAAACCTATATACATGCTACTGTTTTTGATTACCGAGTCGCTAGCTTGACTCGACCCCGAATTTATTTGTCCATGGGGAAGTATGATGTGGAAGAGACAATCTGCATCGGACTTTCATTCAAGATGTTTGGATAGACATTTGAAGCACGTGAAAGTTCCACTCCGATGAGATATACAGAGAGACCCAAGCTCATAAATTTATAAATGAGAATGCCGGGGTCAAAGATAATGTCCTCACTCCCAAAAGAGTGAAGAACAGGAGAAGCCATGGGATATATGAAGAAAAGAAAGAAAATCATGATGAAAATCATAACTAACTCCTCATCTTCAATAGGAGTATTCATTGTTTCATGAATCTCCTCTTTTAAGCTCGTTTGATCAAGACATATTATGGGTATGTCTAGATCAAAATAAAAGTTATCATACTCCGGTGGATATATGATATGAATGAGTTCACCGGAGAACTCCTCAAAGGTGAACGATTCGTATTCGGGATTGATTTGAGTGAGTTCACTGGGGAACTCCTCAAAAGTAAATGATTCATAAACGGGAAGAGAATTATAAGAATGAGAAGTGGTGATACCACTTATCTTCTCTCCCAAAAGATCAAAATGGAACGTTTGCAATTCCGAAGTAGAATCATTGATCAAAACCTCACTATCTTTGACGGGGATAGGAGATGAAATAGGCTCTTCATTAAAAGCCTCGATTCTAGAAATGAGAAGATTAGCATTTAGTAAAGTAAGACGAAGAGCTTCGTCTTGGATTATTTCTTCCTCATTCTCTTCTTCTGAGTTGACAAGCTCAGAAGGTAATTCCCCCACATAACTTATGTCTCCAGAAGATAAAGAATAGTTCTCATCAGAATCAGAGAATATCTCAATATGATCATTTGGAAAGACAAGAGGGGGAGGGATATCACAAATATGATCAAGAATTCCCTGTGACTCACTTGGGATTGAGACAAGGTTCTCAACACTAGACTTTATGAATTCGTCAGATTCCTTTGCAGGAATTGTGTCAAGATGCTCGTCCCCCATGCTCAGAGAGTGAGTGGGAACCTCGGGTGTGATAACAGCAGATTCAGGGAGCTGAGAAGGACTAACATACATGGTTTTTATAATTTCCATTTGTTCACCTGCTAGTAATTCTCCCATACTCTTTTCTCCCTGTATATCCATGGAAGGAGTCTCAACTGATGAACTTGATGAGGTATCACCACTTTCATCATCCTCATCGAGAAGAGCAGCATTGTGAAATTTGGAATGTGTTATAGCTGCTTGTTCTAAGACTAGTAATTCTTCCATGCTTCTTTCGTCTCTAGCAGCATGTTCTTCAGCAAGTAATTCCACGATAGATTTATCACGAGAATATTGAGTGAGTGAAGACTGTGGGGGTGTGGATGTGTCAAAACCGGATGTATCAGAACTAGAACAATGTTTAGGTTTATAATACGGTTGACATTTGAAATCATCATGAGGACCCCCACAATATACACAAGAAAAACTTGCTGCATTGTGAGATGAAATATTAGCCAACTCCTCCTTAAGGTCTTTAAGTTTCTCAAGAACCTCTAGACAAAGGTCTTGCTGGTTTTGTTGCTTGGTTCATTTGGTACTGTGGATGTGGGTCTTGAAACGAATAATCGTAATTGTTACAAGGAAATGGATTCCCTATTTGACAATCCGAGCTAAAGTGAGGACCTCCACAGTACTCACAACAGTTAAACTGATGTGGCTGTGAGTCGTATGTGTTTAAGTCATAATTGTTATTAGGAACCTGCTCATAGACAAGCGTGTTTCCTGTTTGACAATCGGAACTGTAGTGTGAACCACCACAATACTCACAACAGTTAAGCTGCTGAGTCTCATGGTGTGGAAGCTGGTGGAATGAATCAGTCATGTCAGGGTAGGAATAGGGATTCTGGTTATAGACAGACCCGTTTCCTGACTCTACCATGCCACAACCGGGGCAATTATCACCATTATAAAAACTACCACACCATTGACAGACAAGAGGGTGAGAATAAGACATAGAAAGAATCAAAGGGTTTAGGGGGTGAGAAATGAAGAATCAAATAGGTAGGAGTGTAAAGGTGAATATTTTTGGTATTTTTGAAAATTTTTGTAATAATAATAAGAAGGAAAATGTTTTTGGTTTTTTGTGTTCGTTGAAAACTGATTTTAAAAAGTTTTCGGGAACATTTTTGGTTTTATATGATAATAGTATGAACAAGGACGGATAAATATACAAATGGGCGTGTATTCAGGTTCACTAATACGCAAAATCGTTTAGAATAAGCGCACAACCTCCCCGGCAGCGGCACCAAATTTTGATTGATGGTAAACAGTCAGATAATATCAACCAAGTTATGGTCAACAAGTCAGACAGCTTAGGCCAATGCTTCCGTGGAATACAGTGTTTCCCGGGTCGTAATGTCCCAACGAGGTGTGCGATGTTTTATTAAAAACGAATCTGTGATCAGTGAATGTGAACAGGAAAGGTATAAAGTGTGTGTGTGTGATTACACTAAGGTTTTATAACTTAAAATAAACTATTAGAACGATTACGTAAAACCTAGATATCTAAAACGTATAAACGTAAACTACATTAAAAATCAGACGCGACTGCGTACTGAGAAAAATGTGAGTTTTAAGGAAAATAAACTACAGGGGTTAAAATTGAAAATTATATAAACTTAAACTTAAAAGAAAATTAAATTAAAAAGAAAATTATTTTTTTAGATTATTTTATTATTTATTATTAATTATTTAATTAAAAACTATTTAACTATTTAATTAAAACTAATTTAAATTAACCTAAAAATGATAAATATTATAAATTAAACTAAAAACTTGTAAAAATAATTTCTAAAACTTAAAATGAACTTAAAGAAAGTATAAAAAATAAAAATAAATATTTTTGTCTTTTTATGAATTTTCTATTAATTAAAAACTATTTATATTAATTAAACTAATTAAACTATTTTAAATAACAAATAATACTAAAATGACTTAGAAAATTATGGAAAAATTTATAAAACTATTTTATAACTTATAAAAGCTAGGAAAAATATAAAAACAAGGTATTACCTTATAAAAATTAATTATGCTATTTAAAACTTTTTTATTAATTAATTATTTATAAAAATTAATATTAATTCTAATAAATACTAAAAGACAAAATTAAAATCTGAGAAAATTATTATAAGTACTTTAACATAAAAGGAAAGTAATAAAAGTATAAAAACACAACTTACTTAATAAAAATCTAAAAATGAAAATTAAAATTTAATTAAATTAAATAGAAACTATCACTTATTTTTATGTTGTCTTTTCTGGATTTTTCTTTTACAAAACTAAATTATACTTAAAAATAAACAACTTTTGTGAAATCAACTAATTTATAAGCTAATATTAAGCACTGTGGAAGCTTATTGCTACCACAGTTGACCATAGTTGACCAAACAAGCAAATAAGCTCAACTGAGCTTGTATGGGACCCACAATGGATGAATCAGGTCCCAATAAGTTGTTTGAACTTGTATAAGCTAAATTATGCTAAATAAGCTCAGTAGATAAGCTGATAAGCAAAATTAAGCAATTACACAAATCAAAAGCAACACAGAATAGGGACAAAGTTTATGGCTTATTCCAGGTGGGGTCCACTGAGTATTAGGTCAAACAATTGGTCAAGAAATAATCCCTGGTAGGAGGGGGGTTCTAAGGAACTAATTTGGAAGTGTGGGGCCTACTGTGGTGGTCACAAATCACCACCAAAGTGGTGGTGATGGGTGGCTTATACTGGTGCAGAGCAGGGTTCACCCCCTGCAAGTGTCTTTGAGGGTGTGTGGGGCCCAGCAGAAAAATGCTAAAAATACAAGCTAAGTGGGAACTTAAAAACAAGCTGGTAGACTATTATTACAACAAATCTCAGACTCTAAATCACAACACAAAATTCTGTAAAAATCTGACTAGTTTTGCAAAATCTGAGATGAACACAATTTGACTTTTTCTATAAAACCTAAACTTTGACTATTATGAACTTCTAATGAATCTAATGGACTGATATGGATATATTATGATAAAACAAAGCTACTCTAGGCTAAATTAACTAGTATTGAATTGAAATGGTGCAATTTGAGCTTTTAGATCCTAACAGTGGACTGCTTAAGATGATCAATGGATCATTTTGACTTTCTCACTAATAGCCTATTGATTTTATGCCTAATTTGTGATACTAGGACCTGAGCAAACATGTCTGAACTGATTTCAACTTTTGAAAGCCACAATTACATTGAGTAACACAGATATCCAAACACTCCTTTAACTTGAATCTGTTTTGAGTTTTCACTATATATTTCTAACTGAGATTATGAAACTGAACTACAGAGTTGAAATATGATTTAATAAACTTATGTAAACACATAAATAACAATATTAGCAACAAATGCCAAAGATTACTTCTACACTAATTTTGACAGTGAATCAAGACAACTTAAGTAATTATAGATTTAAGTTAACTAGTATGCAATTTTAAGTTATACTTTTATCTAATATCACCAAGGAAGTGTAAAAACAGTAATAAGCAATATTATGAACTAGTACACAGTGAAATATAGAAAGTTATGAAATGACTTACAAATTAGTTGATTGATAAAAATCAATATATATAGTATAGATATAAGCTCAAGAGATCCGCAAAGAAATACGGATAACCCGAGGTCGTAGTCCGTGTGAAGGTGTGAATGGAATTTCGAATTCCCGATTCCTGAAACGTGTCGTGAAAGTGGTAAAAAGTGATTTGAATGAGATTACACTAATGAAATAGTAAATGAAGCACAAATAATCAACTAAACACGTAAATCAAGTAAGGCAACTAGAAACGTAACGTAGAATCGAAAACGTAAGCTAAAACGGAAAATAAACGTTAACGAACGAAGTAAAACGCGACTTTTAAGCTACACGACTCCTACGGACTTGGAAATAATTTTGAAAAGTTAAAAATGGTAAAAGAAAATTTTGAGAAAAAGAAAAATATTTTTTTGACTTTTTATTTATTTTTTATGAATTAAAAACTAATTTAACTAATTAAAAATTAAAAGAAAATGGAAATAAAGTGAGAAAAATAAAAATTAAATTTTGAAAATTATAAAATAACTAAAGAGAAATTTTAAAACTAAAAACTATTTTTTTTTTGCTTTTTATGTAATTTCTAGGAATTAAAAAGTATTAAAACTAATTAAAAATTCAAAATAAATTCAAAATAATTGAGAAAAATGCAAAATAAATTTCTAAAAATCTAAGATAACTAAAAATAATTTTCTAATATTTTTTTGGATTTTTATGGGGTTTTACAGATTTTTTTTGATTTTTTGTAATTAAAAAGTAATTAAAATTGATTAAAAATGAAAATAAAATAAGAAAAATAGCAAATGAGCTTAGAAAAATATGAAAATTTCAGGGAAAATCTAAAATAATATTTAAAAGCTAGGAAAAATAGAAAATTTGAAAAATAAGCACTGGAAGTGCTGATTAGCCCCAAACTGCTTATTGGAAAGTGCTTATTGATATGCAAAAGTTGACCCAGTTGACCAAAACTTGACCCAAATGATTTTTAGACTTATTAAAGCTTGATGGAACAATTTTGAGACCAGATTACACTTAGAAACACAGATAATGATGCAATTAGGCCAAATAAGCAATATGAGAAAAGGCAATAAGCTGAACAGAATAAGCAATAGACACAAATCAACTGAGAACAACTACTTTGGGTACTAGTGATCTCAGATAACCCACAAAACTCAGAGTATGACCAGAATTAAACTCTTGCAGCCCTATTCTATATGGCAGACTTAAGTTTCAATCACCTCACTTAAATAAGCTCTTAAGGTAAGCAAATAAGCTGTAAAGAGGAAACTTATGGGTGCAAGATAACTACCAGCTAGCTGAGATACAAAAACCACCAATAGAAACAATCCTAGTTCCAATTTACGAATCTAAAAGTGCCCAAGAAATAAGAAGGAGGACTGAGGTGCAGGGGAGTTAAAAGGCTGAACAGATGATTTCAATAAGCTTTTGAGATAAGCAAATGAATTCCAAATAGCAATTTCCTTTTTGCTTTTGTTTCCCTCACTGTTAAACTTCTCAAATCCACAATCCAAAAGAATTTCCAATAAAATTTGAACTTTAAAAATGATCCCACAGTTAGGGTAAAAATTGAGTTTCAAAATTGAACTGACTTTTTTTATTGCTCACCTCAGTTGACCTAAGTGGATTTCTAATGCTCAATTCTTAATCTAAATGTGATAATAAGATATAAAAATGAATTAGATTACCTAGATGCAACTAATTTCTACCAACATGTAAAATCCTAACTACTAGATACCATGTATGCTGACAGATTTAAGAAGTAATGGAGTTTTGACTTTTAATCTGTACCCTACTGATTTTAAAATTTATTAAGAATAATTTTAACCTAAATGACTTACTAGACCAATAGCTACTTCTGAAACACAACCTATATCAGCAGTCTACTCAGAACCAAACACCCTCTTAAATGACAGTCACTACTTAGAAACTATAACAGAACCAACAACAAGCAATCCAAACCTATTTCAGTTATAAAATAGATCCAAATGCTCTTATATTAAACTGAAACACAGAACTCAGATGCAATACTTAAGCAGAACACTCAACACAGATCCAATCAATGTGACAGATGGAACAGTACACTAATGAATATAACAAACTTACACCAATCACATATGACAAAACCACAAATATTTAAGCAATATTAAGGACAAAATAAAAGTAATTAACAATACTAAACCAACAAATTCAGGTCTAATCTACTACTACTATAAGATGAGACAGAAATTTAAAATGGATGGGACTTACAAAACCAATACCCCCTCAGCTCAAACAGAGGGGGTTTCACTTTGCTTGCCTGTCTTTTGACAGGCCAATGGGCTCCTTATTGGCTGCCTTAACTCCAAAATAAGCTTAGCTTATCACAATAAGCTCAAATGTTGACCAGAGTTTGACTTTTGTTTATTTGAAAATTTTTAATGAAACAGTAATTATGTGCTTATAGAAGCTGATAAAAACAAACAATCACTAAATAAAATTTGATAAAAACTAATATGAATATATATGTTTTTTTTTTTTTTTATATATATATATTTATTTATTTATTTATTTATATATATATATTTATTTATTTTTGATGAACAAAGGCTGAATTGTGAAATAACTTGACTAAAACTAAAAAGCAGAATATAATAAGCAGTAATAAGAGTGAAAGACAATAAGCTGAAATAAACTTGAATTCTATTAATCAAAATGAAAATTAGTACAATACGTTTTTTTTAAAAGGAAATTACAATGAAATATTTAAAACCAGAAAGCTAAAACAAACAACAACCTACACCTCTACACACTGAAGAGGGGGGGGGGGGGGTATATATAGGAGCTGAGGAGGTTGGCCTTGGATCCTTCTAGTATGCACAGCTCAGCTATCCGCGTGAATGTGTGTTTGTTTGAGTGAATATGAACCCTTGATCTCTCCTTGGTCCCCACGTTGTGATATTAGCCGTTAGATTGATTGATGTGACAACCTCAATCCTGCGTGTGTATCCCCATTGGTCCACGTACCCCATCTGACATGTGCCTGACATGTGCCCTGACCTTCTAGAAAGCTAATCATGAGGTGATTATATCCCAATCATTGGTAATTTTGGTTTTACATGGGTGAACAGTAACTAGGGTTCATCCCTGGGTTTGGGTAAATATTTGGGGATAAAAAAAGGGCGGGGGTGTTTTTGAGTGTGTTTTGTTATTTAAAATGTTGACCGGGTTTGTGTATGGGTTGACTGGGCGAAAGAGTAAACAGGCCGGGTACCAAATATTAGTGGGGTGGGCTTTTGTTATTTTGGGCTAGTTGTAAGTTATTGTTTTTGGTTTGGATCCGGTTTGTTATAAGGTTTAGGATTTAGGTGTAGTAATTCTACCAAGGATCAAAAATGCACAATCTGAAAATTAAGGGACCACTTCTGTAAATTTCCAACTTTGTATTCCAAGGGCTAATATTGTCATTCTTTGAATCATGAAGGACCATATTTGACTTTTCTCTGAAGAATCTTCAAGGGACTATTTATGACAAACTTTCAAAGTTGAGGGACTAAAGTCGTCAATCTCTTCAACTTTGTCTAGGGACCAAATTTGTATCTTTGACAAATCTCTGAGATTGAATTTGACTTTTTAAGCTTGGACTTTGATCATTTGACTTCCCCGGCTCCGGCTTTTGACCTTTTTCCATTCTCGTGCTCGTTTTTGTCTGTTTTGCTTTGTTTTCGTTCATTTTTCACATATCCGTACCTGCACAAACACAAATACAAAAACATGCATTCTCTTGGCATTTTTGGTTATTATTTTGTGTTTTTGGTCTGAAATAAGGCCTGAAAAGGATGAATGATTAAGCACTCATCAAAATCCCCCAGACTAAGGTATTGCCGTGCCCTCACGCAATGTCATCACCTCACGCTTAAGAGATAAATAATTTCAAAACCTCTCTTTACTGACGTTGTAAAGTAGCAATGATGTTCAAAAGAGATAGTAAAATCATTTATTCTCAAAAACGCTCCGTTTTCCGATTTTCATGAATAACAATTACTACTACTATTTTTGTACTTTTTCATTTTTATATAGGTGACGGTTTGCTTTGACTTTCATTATCAATTCTTATCTGTTAACTTTCAAGGTCTACGAGTAGAAACACTTCTCACAGAGAAGAGACCATACGGATAAAAATCGTCATCCTTGATTTTTCACAAGCTCCCAAACTAAGCGTAAAATCGAAATCATTGTTTATCAGAAGTTAGATGCTAACACTGCCCAAAAAAGTTACTTGTGTATTACCTCTTGTCCCCAGGTCCTAAGTTTTGTATCTAAGGATTTTAATTTGTGAGAAATGAATTGCTTCATATTTTCTCATTTCGATATTTGTTAGTCCGATAAGAGCACAAAATTTGAACAATAAGTAGTTTCCAAACTTTCCCTCGAAAACCCCTGCATACAGAAATCGGGTCCACATGAAGGTCTCTGATTTAACACGATTTGTGGAGGCCCCCTTTTTATTTACGACCGAGACATACCATGTTTGATACCCGAAACGGAAGCTTTTTATTAGGAAAACCCCCGGAGTCGAAGCTTGGCATTTTTGCATAATCATAAGCACTTTAATAATACTTTGGTCCTTAGTCTTTTATTCTTTTACAGTCAACGGTTTATGAGCCGCCAAGATGTAAGAGCTTTATTATGACTTTGGATTTCTATCCGCTGCTTTTTTTAGCTTTGGATTCCTCTGCCTTTTTATTTGGCTTTGGACTATTGTTATCGATATTCATAACTATATGCCAAACTCCGAGTCCTACGGCCTTTACTAAGATCACAACATCGGCTGCGAACCGGCAAGATGCAATAGTCTATTTCACCGTAACACTGGCAGTACCTCAATGTGTACCAAACCCCCATATGCAGAGATTTTGTTGGGAACGAGAAAAAACTAAGTATTGCCCAAACCGTATACCCTTAATTAATCCTAGACATCTATTATTTATGGGTGACGTTGCTGATGGGAACAAGGAGGCCACAAGTACCTCTCGTGGGTTTTTTAAATCCCAGTAATGCGATCCGTGTATAGCACGAAACTTCTAAATAAACTCTATCATTCCTCGATCTCCGCAAATTTAAAATCCCAAATAATGAGATCCGCAGATGCTTAGCCATAATCTTATGATTATTCTGGTTAAGGGAAACAAGCTAGGGCTCAACACGCCCGGTCAAGTCAGAACATTTATTTCTACTCTCACCGGTAGGAAAGTCAAAACAAGGTGTCAAAACTTATTATTCATATCATATATATATATATATATATATATATATATATATATATATATATATATATATATATATATATATATATATATATATATATATATATATATATATATATATATATTATTTTTTTTTATTATAAATCGGTGACAAAAATTAAAATTTTTGGTGGAAAACGGAGTTGCGTAAGTTAACAGCTCAGACGATGGTACATGTCAAATCGAATCGAAGATTCACCCCCCCAGACTAAAGTGAAACATTGTCCTCAATGTTTTAAGGGTACGGGTAATCCTACGTAAAATCTAAGGCCGTTTATTAAGTATGCCAAGAGATAAACGTTAGTCGATAAGATTTTGGATATGGTGAATTTCCGAAAGAGCAGCGAAGAATGAGACTCGAGTGGAGAGAACGACAAACCACGAGCACGAGAGTCCTCAAACTTCGGGGAAATTCCTGAATATTCACAAACAACCACGAAAACACGAGTTTGGAAAGGGTCGCCCCCCTCACGTCACGTTATTAAAGAAAATAGAAAATAAAGAAAATGAAATTGGATAAGCATGGGGTGCCTCCCACGAAGCGCTTGTTTTTGTTCACCGAGTCACATGAGCTTGACTCGATCCCAGAATTTAATCGTCCTTGGGGAAAGTCTGGAGATCCGGGACAACCATGGGTGGTATGTCCCCTCCAAAGTAATGTTTAACACGATGACCATTCACCTTAAAATTGGGACCATTAGGTTGAGCAAGTTCAACGGTTCCATAAGGAAATACTTGGGTAATGGTGAATGGTCCAGACCAACGGGTTTTTAACATGCCCGAGAAAATCTTTAATCGAGAATTGAAAAGAAGGACTCGGTCACCAACATTGAAGACGCGATTTTTAATTTTAGCATCGTGAATCCTCTTTGTCTTCTCTTTGTAGATCAAAGAATTCTCATAGGCCTGATCACGAAGCTCGACTAATTCATTCAATTGAACTTTTCGGTGATCACCCGCGGTTTGAAGGTCAAAATTAGCATGTTTCAAGGCCCAGTAGGCCTTGTGCTCAAGTTCAAAGGGCAAATGGCAGGCCTTCCCGTAAACCAGCTTGTAAGGAGTGCACCCAATGGGTGTTTTGTAAGCTGTACGGAAGGCCCAAAGTGCATCATCTAACTTATCGGCCCATGAAGCACGATGTTCACCTACGGTCCTTTCTAAAATACGTTTCAAGCCACGATTGGAAACCTCAACTTGACTACTCGTTTGTGGATGATATGCCGTAGAAAGATGATGTGTGACACCATATTTGAGCATAACTTTAGCGAATTGGTCGTTACAGAAATGAGTCCCACGATCGCTTATAATAGCACGAGGTGCACCAAATCGGGCGAAGAGACTTTTAAGAAATTTCACTACGACTCGGGCGTCATTGGTGGGTAGCGCCTTTGCTTCGACCCATTTAGACAAGTAATCGACGGCCACGAGTATATATTTGTTACCACGAGAAGACGGGAATGGACCCATGAAATCGATACCCCAGATGTCAAAAATTTCACAGACTTGGATAGCATTTTGAGGCATCTCGTCCTTCTGAGTAATTTTTCCTTGACGCTGGCAAGAATCACATGATTTAACCAACTCATGAGCATCCCGGTAAATCGTTGGCCAGTAGAAGCCGGAATCAAAAACTTTCTTAGCGGTGAAGTTGGCACCATGATGTCCCCCCGTGGGTCCATTGTGGCATGCCATAAGAATTTCAGCGGCTTCTTTGCCGTGAACGCACCGCCGGATCACTTGATCCGCACATATCTTAAACAAGTAGGGATCGTCCCAGAAATAATGCTTAACATCTTTGAAGAATTTTTTCTTCTGCTGGAACGACATCCCTTTCCGGATAAAATTCCCCGCATGGTAATTCGCAAAGTCGGCGAACCATGGGGTACTAGAATCACAATGTGATAAACTCCCCAGTGTCTCGAGAGGAAATGCTTCGTTAATCTCTTTTTTCTCGAAAACACTTTGGTGGGGATTCTCTAAGCGTGATAGGTGATCAGCAGCAAGGTTCTCAGCTCCCTTTTTATCGCGAATTTCAACATTGAATTCTTGAAGGAGAAGAACCCACCGCATCAAGCGTGGCTTAGCATCTTGCTTTGCCATAAGGTACTTAAGAGCCGAATGATCCGTATACACTATGCATTTCTTTAAAAGCAAATAAGGTCGAAACTTTTTAAAAGCGTAAATGACGGCCAACATTTCTTTCTCAGTAGTCGTATAATGATATTGAGCGTCGGTCATTGTTTTACTGGCATAGTGTATCGGCTGAAAATGCTTAGACTTGCGTTGCCCCAGGACTGCACCAATGGCATAATCGCTAGCATCGCACATTAGCTCAAAAGGCAAGTCCCAATCGGGGGCAACTAAGATGGGAGCCTCCGTTAACTTCTTTTTAAGAATATTGAATGCTTCGATGCATTCATTTGAGAAGATAAACGGAGCATCTTTTTCAAGCAAGTGGGTCAGAGGCCGGGCTATCTTAGAAAAGTCTTGAATGAAACGTCGGTAAAAGCCGGCATGACCTAGAAAACTTCTAATTCCTTTAACGGTCGTGGGATGAGGTAATTTTGCAATCACGTCGACTTTAGCTCTATCGACCTCAATCCCAGATTTTGATATCTTATGGCCGAGGACAATGCCCTCTTTGACCATGAAATGGCATTTCTCCCAATTTAGAACCAAGTTGGTGTCTTCGCACCATTTCAGCATATTTTCTAAATGGGAGAGACACGAAGTGAAAGAATCTCCATAAACCGAGAAATCATCCATGAAAACTTCCATGGTTTTCTCGATCATATCCGAGAATATCGACATCATACACCTTTGGAACGTGCCTGGAGCATTGCATAAGCCAAAAGGCATACGACGGTAGGCAAACGTACCATAAGGGCAAGTAAAGGTAGTCTTTTCCTAGTCCGGAGGGTCAATAGGTATTTGAAAATAGCCGGAAAATCCATCAAGAAAACAATAGAACTCATTTCCCGCTAGGCGTTCTAGCATTTGATCCATAAATGGAAGTGGGAAATGGTCCTTACGAGTCGCATCATTCAATTTACGATAATCAATACAAACTCTCCATCCGGTAACAAGACGTGTAGGAATCAATTCATTATCTTCATTTGTAACGACGGTCATTCCACTTTTCTTCGGTACGCAGTGGACCGGGCTAACCCAAGAGCTATCCGAGATTGGATAAATCATTCCGGCATCGAGGAGTTTGATAACTTCCTTTTTGATAACCTCATGAATTTTCGGGTTAACCCGTAGTTGTTGCTGAACGGACGGCTTGTAATTGTCTTCAAGTAAGATCTTATGCGTGCAAAAACGAGGGTCGATACCCTTAATATCAGAAATTTGCCAAGCGATGGCACTCTTATGCTTCTTGAGCACATCTAAGAGACGTTTCTTCTCCTCATCTTTGAGATCTTTAGAAATAATGACGGGAAGTTTGTCGGTTCCTTCCAAAAATGCGTATTCGAGATGAGGAGGTAAATCCTTGAGCTCGGGCTCCGGAGGATTCTCCGTAGACGGCTTAACTTCTTTAACGTCGGCCATTTTAAGGTCAAGCGGAGGGAGGGACGGGTTGGGATCTTCATTTAACAATTTCTCAATCAAAAGTACATCCCCCTCCGGGTCACAATCAGAATGATCAATTTCCAGTGAAATTGAATCATTAACAAGAAAGGCCTCGATCTCTTCCAAGATAAAATCACTTCCCTCAAACGGAGTAAGGGAAGGGGAAGGATCGGAAATTATCGGTTCAGAAGAATGAGTGGGATTGCCACTCGAAGCATGTTCGGTAAAACCAAGTAACTCTTGAGCGTACTCCTCTGTAACTTCGTCGATAACATCGACTCGGTTAACGGAATATTTGTCAGACTCGGAGGAGTACCTCGCGGTTTGATCCAAGTTAAAAGTTACGGCTTCTGTACCAACGCGTAAGGTAATTTCTTCATCGAAAACATCAATCAAAGCACGGCCAGTCCTTAGGAAACCTCTCCCGAGAATGAGAGGTACCCGCGGATCAGCATCAAAATCAACAACGACAAAATCGGCAGGGAAATGGAATTTTCCCACATTAACAAAGACATCCTCGGCTATTCCCATCGGGCGGGAAGTAGTTCGGTCGGCTAGCTCGAGGGTCATACAAGTCGGAGTTAAATCGGGTAAAGACAATTTCTTCCATATGGATAACGGCATTAGGTTAATGCTAGCGCCGAGATCGGCCAAGGCGAAGCATTGAACCATCCCAGGAAAATTACACGGAATGAGAAATCGACCGGGGTCTTCGAGCTTTTCGGGGAGCTTTTTGAGGATAACCGCCGAGCAATTCTCATTCATCTGGGTTCGTGATATTTCAAACAATTTCTCCTTATTATTCAAAAGACCTTTTAGCATAGAAGCAAATTTAGGCATTAAAAGTATAGCATCCGCGAGACTTATGTCAAAGTGTAATTCTTGAAAAATCTGATAAAACTTTTCCATCTGAATTTTATCTCTCTCACGGTGCTTTTGTTCATTTAAACGTGACGGATAAGGCAAATTTGTTTTGACGGGAGTTTCTTTCTCAGTTTCGTTAACAACTTTATCTTTTCCTTTGGATGTCGGGACCACCGGAGGTTGGATGTTCTCTGTCCTTCCATTATTACTAGGAATTTCCATATCCGTTGTTGCCTCGGTTTCACGGACGACTACCTTGGGAGACGAAGAATAAGAGGTAGTCGGAGCCGTTGGTCCATCGATTACAACACCACTCCTAGTCGTGATCGCCTTAGCATCGCCCCTCGGGTTAGCGATCGTGTTGCTTGGAAGAGTACCCGAACCCGAGGGTCGATCATTTAAAGACTTCTTCAATTCGGACATTTGATTGATTAACATTTTATTCATTTCCTCTTGACTTTTCATAAACTGCTTGAGTAATTCATCCGAAGACGACTGATTCACAACTGGATTTTGAAAATTTTGACCATGATTGTTGTTATTGAAACCTTGATTCTGAAAATTCTGATTATAATTCCCATGATTAGCATTTTGAAAATTTCCATGAAAATTCCCTTGATTAGGGCCTTGATTATAATTTCCCCGATTTTGATTTTGAAAACTATGATTTTGATTCTGAAACCCATTATTCATCCGATTTTGATTAGCATTGTGATTGAATTGATGATTTCGGTTTTGCACATTTTGATTAACTTGATTGACCTGATTAACTTGAGTCGGTTGATTAAAACCGGGTGGTCCAACATAATGGTTCAAACGGTAGCTAAGAAGATTTCGGTCACCCTGTGGTTGGTATCCGTTACCGCCCATATTGTAGGTTCCCGAAGTAGCATACACATTCTCGTGAGTGTAGCCACCGGTGGCTGGGCACTCAAAATACGAATGAGGACCACCACAAGTCTCACAAACATTGTTGACCATATTAACTTGATGGTTTTTGACTTGATTTTGATTCTGAGACGTTTGGTGCATTCGTAAAACAGCAGTCGACAAATCATCGAGTTTCTTAGTAATGGCGGCTATTTCAGAATTAGACGTAGAAGAATTTTGAGCAACGGTTGTTCTTGACTCATTCCTCTCGGCAGAGGAATCCCAGTAATTGTAATGAGCAGTCATATTCTCAATAAGTTCGTAGCAATCTTCAGGACGTCGTTTCATAAAAGTTCCACCAGCAGCTGCATTGATCGTGTCCCGATGTCGCAAAGTCAAACCATTGTAAAACGTATCAATTATCGTAACAAGAAGCATGTTATGGTTTGGACACCGATCAATAGCAAGCTTATAGCGTTCCCAAGCTTCGAATAAAGATTCGTCGGGAAGCTGACGGAAATTGCTAATATCGCTTCGAAGTTTCGTCACCATCGATGGTGGAAAAAATTTCGCCAAGAACTTCGATACCATTTCTTCGAAGGTATGAATCGAGTTCTTGGGAAGACGATCAAACTAAGTGGTGGCATGATGTGTAAGAGAATAGGGGAAGAGAGAAAGACGAAGGGCGTCATCGGAGACCCCATGTTGTTTCATACTTTGGGTGACAGTTAAAAATTTGTCGAGATGCTTGTTAGCATCGTCACCCGGTAATCCGTGAAATTGGCATGAATTTTGGACTTGTTGAATCATGTGGTGCTTAAGTCCAAAATCCGTAGCCTCAATATTGAGAGGGGCAATCGGACCGCCTCTACCGTGCATTGTCGGTTGACACAGCTCCTCCATCGTTCGGAGATCGGGAGCTGGTGCATTTTGAACAACACCCACCGGAGGGTGTTGATTGTTGTGATTGTTTTGTTCCATTTCCGTGATGTTAGGGAAACGAACTTTGTGTGTGTGACGTATCAAACTCTCGAGGTTCGATAATGGAGAAATAAGACGTTTAGAAGATGAACGGGTGTTCGTACACCACAAAAACTCAAATTTTGAAAAATAAAAGGAAAATCAAATTTGAAAAGGAAAATCTTTTTGTATTTTTGTTTTTATAAAGCAAAATTCAAAAACTTATATTTTTCTTTTTCTTTTTCAAACGTTACGTTAATTGTAAAACGTTTCCCTTAATCTACTCGCGACGGAACGGGAGAGAAGAATGGATCTCTCTTCAGCTTGCAATTTAATGTCAAAGCTTCCGTATTTTCCGCTTATTCGGTCGTAGAATCAAAGTAATCCGATTAGCAATTAATTTCACGCGTAGTTATATTGGGAGACTTATTTGGTTTACAACGCCCTTCCTTTCGATCGAGTCGAGGCTGTAACTTTATTTTTTTTTTTTTTGTGCTTTTGAAAACACTTTAGGAAAAGTGTTTTTGATTTTTCAATTTTTATAGTTTTTATAGAAAATATATACAAGGAAGGTTTTCAAAACACAATTTCGAAAAACGAAAACGAAAAATTCACTTCAACCTTCCCCGGCAGCGGCGCCAAAAATTGATTGATAAAAATCAATATATATATATATATATATTATAGATATAAGCTCAAGAGATCGGCAAAGAAATACGGATAACCCGAGGTCGTAGTCCGTGTGAAGGTGTGAATGGAATTTCGAATTCCCGATTCGTGAAACGTGTCATGAAAGTGGTAAAAAGTGATTTGAATGCGATTACACTAATGAAATAGTAAATGAAGCACAAATAATCAACTAAACACGTAAATCAAGTAAGACAACTAGAAACGTAACGTAGAATCGAAAACGTAAGCTAAAACGGAAAATAAACGTTAACGAACGAAATAAAACGCGACTTTTAAGCTACACGACTCCTACGGACTTGGAAATAATTTTGAAAAGTTAAAAATGGTAAAAGAAAATTTTGAGAAAAAGAAAAATATTTTTTTGACTTTTTATTTATTTTTTATGAATTAAAAACTAATTTAACTAATTAAAAATTAAAAGAAAATGGAAATAAAGTGAGAAAAATAAAAATTAAATTTTGAAAATTATAAAATAAATAAAAAGAAATTTTAAAACTAAAAACTAATTTTTTTTTTTGCTTTTTATGTAATTTCTAGGAATTAAAAAGTATTAAAACTAATTAAAAATTCAAAATAAATTCAAAATAATTGAGAAAAATGCAAAATAAATTTCTAAAAATCTAAGATAACTAAAAATAATTTTCTAATATTTTTTTGGATTTTTATGGGGTTTTACAGATTTTTTTTGATTTTTTGTAATTAAAAAGTAATTAAAATTGATTAAAAATGAAAATAAAATAAGAAAAATAGCAAATGAGCTCGGAAAAATATGAAAATTTCAGGGAAAATCTAAAATAATATTTAAAAGCTAGGAAAAATAGAAAATTTGAAAAATAAGCACTGGAAGTGCTGATTAGCCCCAAACTGCTTATTGGAAAGTGCTTATTGATATGCAAAAGTTGACCCAGTTGACCAAAACTTGACCCAAATGATTTTTAGACTTATTAAAGCTTGATGGAACAATTTTGAGACCAGATTACACTTAGAAACACAGATAATGATGCAATTAGGCCAAATAAGCAATATGAGAAAAGGCAATAAGCTGAACAGAATAAGCAATAGACACAAATCAACTGAGAACAACTACTTTGGGTACTAGTGATCTCAGATAACCCACAAAACTCAGAGTATGACCAGAATTAAACTCTTGCAGCCCTATTCTATATGGCAGACTTAAGTTTCAATCACCTCACTTAAATAAGCTCTTAAGGTAAGCAAATAAGCTGTAAAGAGGAAACTTATGGGTGTAAGATAATTACCAGCTAGCTGAGATACAAAAACCACCAATAGAAACAATCCTAGTTCCAATTTACTAATCTAAAAGTGCCCAAGAAATAAGAAGGAGGACTGAGGTGCAGGGGAGTTAAAAGGCTGAACAGATGATTTCAATAAGCTTTTGAGATAAGCAAATGAATTCCAAACAACAATTTCCTTTTTGCTTTTGTTTCCCTCACTGTTAAACTTCTCAAATCCACAATCCAAAAGAATTTCCAATAAAATTTGAACTTTAAAAATGATCCCACAGTTAGGGTAAAAATTGAGTTTCAAAATTGAATTGACTTTTTTTATTGCTCACCTCAGTTGACCTAAGTGGATTTCTAATGCTCAATTCTTAATCTAAATGTGATAATAAGATATAAAAAAGAATTGGATTACCTAGATGCAACTAATTTCTACCAACATGTAAAATCCTAACTACTAGATACCATGTATGCTGACAGATTTAAGAAGTAATGGAGTTTTGACTTTTAATCTGTACCCTACTGATTTTAAAATTTATTAAGAATAATTTTAACCTAAATGACTTACTAGACCAATAGCTACTTCTGAAACACAACCTATATCAGCAGTCTACTCAGAACCAAACACCCTCTTAAATGACAGTCACTACTTAGAAACTACAACAGAACCAACAACAAGCAATCCAAACCTATTTCAGTTATAAAATAGATCCAAATACTCTTATATTAAACTGAAACACAGAACTCAGATGCAATACTTAAGCAGAACACTCAATACAGATCCAATCAATGTGACAGATGGAACAGTACACTAATGAATATAACAAACTTACACCAATCACATATGACAAAACCACAAATATTTAAGCAATATTAAGGACAAAATAAAAGTAATTAACAATACTAAACCAACAAATTCAGATCTAATCTACTACTACTATAAGATGAGACAGAAATTTAAAATGGATGGGACTTACAAAACCAATACCCCCTCAGCTCAAACAGAGGGGGTTTCACTTTGCTTGCCTGTGTTTTGACAGGCCAATGGGCTCCTTATTGGCTGCCTTAACTCCAAAATAAGCTTAGCTTATCACAATAAGCTCAAATGTTGACCAGAGTTTGACTTTTGTTTATTTGAAAATTTTTAATGAAACAGTAATTATGTGCTTATAGAAGCTGATAAAAACAAACAATCACTAAATAAAATTTGATAAAAACTAATATGAATATATATGTTTTTTTTTATATTTATTTATTTATTTATTTATTTTTGATGAACAAAGGCTGAATTGTGAAATAACTTGACTAAAACTAAAAAGCAGAATACAATAAGCAATAATAAGAGTGAAAGACAATAAGCTGAAATAAACTTGAATTCTATTAATCAAAATGAAAATTAGTACAATACGTTTTTTTTAAAAGGAAATTACAATGAAATATTTAAAACCAGAAAGCTAAAACAAACAACAACCTACACCTCTACACACTGAAGAGGGGGGGGGGGGTATATATAGGAGCTGAGGAGGTTGGCCTTGGATCCTTCTAGTATGCACAGCTCAGCTATCCGCGTGAATGTGTGTTTGTTTGAGTGAATATGAACCCTTGATCTCTCCTTGGTCCCCACGTTGTGATATTAGCCGTTAGATTGATTGATGTGACAACCTCAATCCTGCGTGTGTATCCCCATTGGTCTACGTACCCCATCTGACATGTGCCTGACATGTGCCCTGACCTTCTAGAAAGCTAATCATGAGGTGATTATATCCCAATCATTGGTAATTTTGGTTTTACATGGGTGAACAGTAACTAGGGTTCATCCCTGGGTTTGGGTAAATATTTGGGGATAAAAAAAGGGCGGGGGTGTTTTTGAGTGTGTTTTGATATTTAAAATGTTGACCGGGTTTGTGTATGGGTTGACTGGGTGAAAGAGTAAATAGGCCGAGTACCAAATATTAGTGGGGTGGGCTTTTGTTATTTTGGGCTAGTTGTAAGTTATTGTTTTTGGTTTGGATCCGGTTTGTTATAAGGTTTAGGATTTAGGTGTAGTAATTCTACCAAGGATCAAAAATGCACAATCTGAAAATTAAGGGACCACTTCTGTAAATTTCCAACTTTGTATTCCAAGGGCTAATATTGTCATTCTTTGAATCATGAAGGACCATATTTGACTTTTCTCCGAAGAATCTTCAAGGGACTATTTATGACAAACTTTCAAAGTTGAGGGACTAAAGTCATCAATCTCTTCAACTTTATCTAGGGACCAAATTTGTATCTTTGACAAATCTCTGAGATTGAATTTGACTTTTTAAGCTTGAACTTTGATCATTTGACTTCCCCGGCTCCGGCTTTTGACTTTTTTCCATTGTCGTGCTCGTTTTGTCTGTTTTGCTTTGTTTTCGTTCATTTTTCACATATCCGTACCTGCACAAACACAAATACAAAAACATGCATTCTCTTGGCATTTTTGGTTATTATTTTGTGTTTTTGGTCTGAAATAAGGCCTAAAAAGGATGAGTGATTAAGCACTCATCATTAGTCAAGACTGAAAATCTAAGAACCAGGGAACAAGATCACTTCCTACTGACTTCCACAAGTCTACTAACCCAGAAGCAATCCAAAACACACCTTGCTCAGCTCTCTTCTTCCTAAAACACTATTTTTTTTATTTTCTTTATATTTTCTTTGGAATTTTTGGTATTTTTGATTTTGTAAAACTAAACTGTATTTAATGGTTCTCAAAGCTTTATAAGCTTTTGTCAAAAGCTTATGTGGCCTACAAAGTTCAAAACAACAGCTAATAACAACTTTGAATAATTTTAAGATTCTTGAATAAAATTGAAAATGGCATTAACTAAGGATTGAACTGAAATCAGAATTTGATTACTTAAAAAGAGTTGCAATACATGAAATAAGCTCTGTACATGATCTTTAATATGAAAATTACATTAAAAAAGGACAATTACACTATAACGACACTAAATTATACTACCTAAGCTAATCATCTTCTATCTCTGCTTCTTTTCTTCTTTATAGCAACTTTCTGAGTTTTGTGGGACCCACTTGTCATTTCCCACCACTCCTTAGCCATTGATTTAGTCTGATTGATCATAGCCGTTTAAAACTGCTTTTCCCGCCAAAAGTCAAGGGAGCAACTGTGGTTGCGTGGAGAGGATTTCAAGGGCATTAATGGGTATTGGGGCGTTGTGTGAGGTGGAGGGATAAGGTAGGAAGAGTGGGGAGCAAGTTGTGGACAGGTGTGGAGTAGTAGAAGGGTGAGGTGGAGAGGTAGGGGATGACTGGTAAGGGTGGTTTGGTTTTGTTGACCGGGCGTTGACCCCGTTTATTATTAAAGGGTTGTTGGGTGGGCTGAGTTTGGGCCAAGGTAATAAAGGGTAGGGTGGGCTGGTATGGTGTGTTGGGTTTATTATTTGGATTGGATTTGGTGGATAATAATAAAGGATCCGTTTGGTTTTTAAGGTATTAAATCACAAGGACCAAAAATGTAATTAAGTGAAAGTTAAGGGTCTGATTTGGCAAGTTTCCAAAGATAATATAAGGACTAGTCTTGCCATATGTGATAAACCAAGGACCTAAATTGCATAATTTTCCATTTTAATATTTCCAGGGACCTTTTCTGTCAATTCACCAAACTTCAGGGACCAATTATGTAATTTCACCAAACTTCACACCAAGGACCATTCCTGCAAAAGATTATTAGTACAAGGACCAAAATTGATTTTTCTCAAAGTTTTTACATCCCAGGGACCATTTATGTCAATTTCCAAAGTACAGGGACTAAACTTGTAATTTTGTAAAACTTTGCACCAATGGACTAAATATGTAACTTTATGATTAAAAAGGTCCTTTGATGACTTTTTCAAGTTTTTAGAATAACCAGGGACTAGTTTTGCTAATTTATGAAACTTGAGGGACTGAAACTGCCAATTATGCAAACTTTGTACGTTTTTCATCTGTTTTTGCATATTTTGCATTTGAAACATATAAAACACACTTTTAAGATATTTTAAGTATTTTGATGCATATTTGAGTGTTTTTGTGTGTTTTGGCAGCTCAGATTGGTATAAAATGATGAGTATTTAGACACTCATCACACACCCATAAGCCTAAAGCAGTTTTTCAAAGTAATAAATACATAAAATCTTACCACCGCTAACTAAGGCTGAACACCTACCAACTGGGGGTGTGGACATAATAAGTTCCCAAACTTAAGATTAAAACTTGCCTTGATATCCCTGTGAGTGGTGTACCTTTTTTAAAGAAGCCATTCACTTGTGATAATTGGTTTAAGTTCACTGTGGTTTTGCCTCGATCTTGTTTTGAAAAATTGTTTTTAGTGCATGCGCACTCAGTCACAAACAAAACGTAAATATCAGAAAAACGTACCCGAGCTATGTTCTGACACACAAGAACCAAAGACCGAAATGGCTGCTGGGCCACCACCACCTTTACCACCCCCTGACCCTCCCAGGGATGTGCCAGCTCCCGACCTCCGAACGATGGAGGAGCTGTGCCAGTCTACCATGCAAGGGCGGGGTGGGCCTATTGCACCACTCACTATTGAGGCTACGGACTTTGGCCTCAAGCACCACATGATCCAACAAGTCCAGAATTCGTGTCAATTTCACGGATTACCGGGTGACGATGCTAATAAGCATCTTGACAAATATCTCACGGTCACCCAAAGCATGAAACCGCATGGTGTCACCGATGATGCCCTCCGGCTGTACCTCTTCCCCTATTCTCTCACTCATCATGCCACTGCATGGTTTGACCGACTCCCAAAGAATTCTATTCACACCCTTGATGAAATGGTAACCAAGTTTTTAGCAAAATATTTTCCACCTTCCATGGTTACCAAGTTACGAAATGATATCAGCAACTTCCGGCAACGTCCCAATGAGTCTCTTTTTGAGGCTTGAGAACTTTATAAGCTAGCTATTGATCGGTGCCCTAACCACAATATGTTGCAAGTTACCATCATAGATACCTTCTATAATGGTCTGACATTGAGGCACCGGGATATTCTCAATGCTGCTGCTGGTGGGACCTTTATGAAAAGGCGTCCCGAGGAGTGCTATGACTTAACTGAAAAGATGACTGCCCACCATAACTTTTGGGATTCCTATGCGGAGAGGGATGCGTCATGTAATTCCGTTACTCCTTCATCATCATCTCCTGAAATAATTGCTCTTACCAAAAAGATGGATGATATTTCTACGGCTGTGTTGAGAATGAACCAAACGATGCAAAATCAGGTTCAAAATCAACAAGTGAAAGCCGTGGCCCGAAGTTGTGAAACTTGTGGGGGCCCACATCTTTATTCCGAGTGTCCAGCTACTGCTGGCTTTCCTCAAGAGAACGTGTATGCTGCTCACGGTTCCTACAATACGGGGGGTAATTCTTACCAACCGCAAGGGGACCGGAATCTCTTAAGCTATCGTTCCAACAATTTTCTCGGACCTCCCGGTTTTAACCAAAATCAAAACCGTAACTCGAATCAGAATTTTAACCAAGGTCAAAACTCAAATTTCCAAAACCCGAATCAAAATCAAGGCCAGTTTAATCAAAACAATTTTCAAAATGGCAATCAAAATCAAGGTTTTCAAGGAAATTTTCAAAGAAACCAGAATCAAGGAAATTACAATTAGGGTAATTTCAATCAGAGAAACAATTTTCAGGGTAACAACAATCAAAATCAAGGGAATTTTCAAAACAATCGTGTTCAAAATCCTCCTGTTCAAAATCAAAACGTTTTTCCACCTTTGTCTTCCTCAGATGAAGTGCTAAAACAATTCATGAAAGCACAAGAGGAAACGAATCGGTTATTGATCAGCAAGATCTCTGAGCTTCAGAAGTCTTTAAATGATCGACCCTCGGGCTCGGGTACACTACCGAGCAACACGATCGCAAACCCGAGGGGCGATATCAAAGCGATCACCACCCGAAGTGGGGTATCATACAATGGACCCTCGTTTCCCTCTACCTCTTCTTCTCCTCCTAAGGTAGCGGAACCTGAGCCTGAGGTTACCACGGACACGGTACTTCCTACTAATAACGGAGGTATCAACAACGTCCACCCTCAAGTTGTCCCGGTCCCGACTCATAAGTCGAAAGTTGTATTTGATCCCCCTGTGAGTTCTGATGAAATCCCAAAGAATGATCCTAAGCCTTCAATTCCATATCCTTCACGTTTGAATGATCAAAAGAACCACGAAAAAGCTAACCATCAGATGGAAAAATTTTATCAAATTTTCCAAGAATTACACTTTGATATTAGCTTCGCGGATGCTCTTCTTCTCATACCTAAGTTTGCCTCGACAATCAAAAATCTGATAAGCAACAAAGAAAAACTCTATGAGATGGCAAAAACTTCACTCAATGAGCATTGCTCAGCAGTGCTCTTGAAAAAGCTTCCCGAAAAGCTTGGAGATCCCGGGAAATTTCTCATTCCTTGTGTTTTCCCGGGGATGGTTGAATGCTTTGCCTTGGCCGATCTTGGCTCAAGCATTAACCTGATGCCTTACTCAGTCTGGAAAAGACTCTCTCTACCTGCTCTCACTCTGACCTGCATGACTCTAGAGCTTGCAGACTGTACTATATCCCGTCCTCTCGGCATTGCCGAAGATATCTTCGTGAAAGTAGGAAAGTTCCATTTTCTGGCATATTTCGTGATTGTTGATTTCGATGCTGACCCAAGAGTTCCTCTCATTCTCGGGAGGGGGTTCTTAAGAACAGGTCATGCTTTAATCGATGTATACGAAGAAGAAATCACTCTACGTGTTGGTGGCGAAGCCATCACATTCAATCTTGATCAGACTTCAAGATACTCCTCCAACTATGACATTGAAACGGTTAACCGAATTGACATCATCGATGTTGCGTATGAGGAGTCTTCTCAAGAAGTCCTTGGTTTCTCAGCAAGTGGCAGTACCACTCCTTCTACTGATCCTATCATTTCCGACTCTTCCCCTTCCCTCACTCCGTTTGAGGGAGGTGACTTCCTTCTGGAAGAGCTCGAGGCTTTTCTTGCTCAGGATAGTTCGATCCCGGATGGGGTTGATGAAAACTATCTTGACCCGGAGGGGGACATTCTTCTTCTTGAAAGATTGTTAAATGACGATCCTTCACCCTCTCCGTCTCCAAAAATACTTCATAAAGCGGAAGTCAAAAATGTTGAAAATAACTGAAGACTTTCCCGAGGTTGAGCTCAAGGACTTGCCTCCTCATCTAGAATATGCATTTCTAGAGGGTGATTATAAATTGCCCGTCATTATTGCTAAAGACTTAAAAGATGAGGAAAAGGCAGCACTCCTAAAGGTTCTTAAGTCAAATAAACAAGCAATCGCTTGGAAACTCTCCGACATTAAGGGCATAAGCTCGAACTTTTGTACTCATAAAATCTTAATGGAGGATGACTTTAAGCCAGCAGTGCAACAACAGAGAAGGGTAAATCCCAAAATCCACGAAGTTATCAAACAAGAGGTTCTAAAACTTCTTGATGCGGGATTGATTTACCCTATATCTTACAGTCCTTGGGTTAGCCCAATTCATTGTGTTCCTAAAAAGGGTGGCATTACCGTTGTCTCCAACGAGGGTAACGAGTTGATTCCAACTCGTTTGGTCACGGGTTGGCGAGTATGTATTGACTATCGAAAGTTGAATGAAGCCACCCGTAAAGACCATTTTCCTCTCCCTTTTATGGACCAGATGCTTGAAAGACTTGCGGGGAATGAATACTACTGCTTCCTCGATGGTTTTTCGGGTTACTTCCAAATCCCCATTGATCCCCAGGATCAAGAGAAGACTACCTTCACATGCCCCTACGGAACTTTTGCTTACAGACGTATGCCTTTCGGCTTATGTAATGCACCAGGCACGTTCCAGAGGTGGATGATGTCTATCTTTTCCGAGATGATCGGGAAAACCATGGAGGTATTCATGGATGACTTTTCAATCATCGGGGATTCATTCCAGTCTTGCCTCTCCCACTTGGAACAGATGCTTAAACGTTGCAAAGAAACGAATCTATGTCTCAACTGGGAGAAGAGCCACTTTATGGTCAAGGAGGGCATTGTCCTCGGCCATAAAATTTCAAAAAACGGGATTGAGGTTGACAAAGCCAAAATCGATGTCATTGCTAAATTACCTCATCCCACCACCATAAAAGGTGTTAGGAGCTTTTTGGGTCATGCAGGCTTCTACCGTAGGTTTATCCAAGATTTTTCTAAGATTGCCCAGCCTATGACCCATCTCCTCGATAAGGATGCTCCTTTCATCTTCTCTCCTGAGTGCATCGAAGCTTTTGAAACATTAAAGAAAAAGCTTACCGAGGCACCGATTCTTGTTGCCCCCGATTGGGACCTACCTTTTGAGCTTATGTGCGATGCTAGTGATTTTGCCATAGGTGCGGTCTTGGGGCAACGTAAAGCAAAATACTTTCAGCCTATACACTACGCAAGTAAAACTATGACCGAGGCTCAAGGTCATTACACCACCACTGAAAAAGAACTCCTAGCTGTGGTGTATGCCTTTGAGAAATTCCGGCCATACTTGATCCTAACCAAATGCGTGGTGTATACGGATCACTGGGCTTTGAAATACCTATTTGCAAAGCAAGATGCAAAGACGAGGCTCCTCCGTTGGGTTCTCCTCCTCCAAGAATTTGATATCATTATCCGTGATAAAAAAGGAGCCGAGAACCTTGCTGCTGATCATCTCTCACGATTAGAAAACCCACATCAAGATGTGTACGAAAAACAAGAAATAAATGAAACATTCCCTCTCGAGACACTCAGTGCGGTTACTTTTCGTGGTGACTCTACTACCCCATGGTTTGCCGACTTTGCAAATTACCATGCGGGTAACTTCATCGTGAAGGGGATGACGTCCCAACAGAAAAACAAATTTTTTAAAGACGTCAAACATTACTTCTGGGACGACCCCTTCCTCTTCAAAATCTGTGCCGATCAAGTCATCAGGCGATGTGTATACGGACAGGAAGCCGCTGATATTCTCAAGGCTTGCCATGCTGGACCCACCGGGGGCCACCATAGTCCTAACTACACCACCAAAAAGGTGTTTGATTCCGGTTTCTATTGGCCCACGATCTATAAGGATGCCCACGAGTTAGTCAAAGCCTATGATGCTTGTCAGCGTCACGGGAATATTTCACAAAAGAACGAAATGCCACAAAATGCTATTCAAGTTTGTGAAATCTTTGACGTCTGGGCATTGATTTTATGGGGCCATTCCCATCTTCTCGTGGAAACAAGTATATTCTCGTGGCTGTTGACTATTTGTCTAAATGGGTTGAGGCTAAGGCCTTACCCACTAACCATGCCCGAGTTGTTGTGAAATTTTTGAAATCCCTCTTTGCTCATTTTGGAACTCCCCGTGCCATCATTAGTGATCGCGGTACTCACTTTTGCAATGATCAATTTGCAAAAGTCATGCTTAAGTACGGTGTTACTCATCGTCTTTCTACCGCGTATCACTCCCAAACAAGTGGGCAGGTGGAGGTTTCCAACCGTGGTATAAAACGGATTCTTGAGAGGACAGTAGGTGAAAACCGTGCTTCCTGGTCGGATAAACTAGATGATGCACTCTGGGCCTTCCGTACAGCTTACAAAACACCCATTGGGTGTACTCCATACAAGCTTGTGTATAGGAGGGCGTGTCATTTACCGATCGAGCTCAAGCACAAAGCCTACTGGGCCTTGAAACATGCTAACTACGACCTTCATAAAGCGGGTGATCACCGTAAGGTTCAACTCAATGAATTAAACGAACTTCGTGATCAAGCCTACGAGAACTCTTTGATCTACAAAGAAAAGACAAAGAAGATTCACGACTCTAAGATTAAGAACCGCGTTTTTAACGTCGGTGACAGAGTCCTTCTTTTCAACTCAAGATTAAAGATCTTCTCGGGGAAATTAAAAACCCGATGGACTGGACCATTCACTATTGCTAAAGTATATCCATACGGGACTGTTGAGTTATCTCAACCCGAAGGTCCCAACTTCAAAGTGAATGGTCATCGATTGAAACATTATTTTGGAGAGGACATACCACCCATGGTTGTCCCGGATCTCCAAACTTTCCCCATGGACCAATGAATTCGGGGATCGAGTCAAGCTAGTGACTCGGTGAACAAAAATTAGCAACATATATGGGTTTTCACCCATATTTCTGACTTCTTTCTACTTTCTACCACCCTAGTGTGGGGGAGTGGCCGTCCCCCACCTGTTGAAAACTAAATATGTATATAAGTCTTGTTTCAAAAAAAAAAAAAAAATGTGTAATTGTATGTACAGATAAATAAAGTGAAAAATAAAATCCATATTTCCACAGTTAGCATCGAATATTAGCTTTTTCCGTCCAGAGATTCGGCATAATAGCCGGGACTTTGAATATTGAGGACAATATTCAATTCTAGTGTGTGTGTGGGGGGGGGGGGGGGGTGGGGGAATTCTTACGAATTTTATCAAAACTTTCTAAGTACCCCCATTTTTAGGCCAAAAATTTTCAAAAATTTTCACTTTATTTCAAAATTTTTTGTGGTAATCAGTCCGCCAAAGTCTAAATGACAAATGGATTGGCTAGTCCAGGAGCAAACGGCTCTTGGTAAAGACATCTCAAACCCGTTGATGGCTTGCAATTTGCCAAAAATTGTATGGTTCCTCAACTCCCCATATCCCATAAAGCAAATGAGTTGGCTAGCCCGCAAGATTATGGCTTGTGGTAAAGGCCGTGGAAAATCCATAATTGGTAATCAGCTCACCAAGATGTTGACTTAGTCCTTCAAGATGCTGGCTAGTCCAGAAGCAAACGGCTTCTGGTAAAGACTAATCAAATCCGTTGACAGCTGGTGGTTTGCTCAAAATCATACGGTTATCAGGTGTGCCACAGTTCTTACACCTGGCTACTCCAGAAGTGATGGCTTTTGGTAAAGAAAATTTCAAATCCATCAAGTTTTTCTCAAAATATTGCTAGGGACTAGCAATGTTTTAGTGTGGGGGATTGATGAGTGTGTAAATACTCATCATTTTTACCATTTCTGAGCTGCCAAAACATATAAAAACACTCAATATTGAACCAAAATAGTGAAAATATCCCAGGAAAGTGTTTTACATGTTTCAAATGCAAAAATATCAAAAACAGATGAAAAACGCACAAAGTTTGCAAAATTGGCAGTTTCGGTCCCTCATCTTTCAAAAGTTGTCAAATCTAGTCCCTGGTTATTCTAAAAACTTGAAAAAGTCACCAAAGGTCCTTTTAAATCAAAAAGTTATACAAATAATCCTTTGGTGCAAAAACGTCAAGTTTAGTCCCTGAACTTTGAAAATTGTCAAAAATGGTCCTTGGGATATGAAAAAAATTTGAGAAAAACAAATTTTGTCCTTGCACTAACCTTTTATGGCAGGATTGGTCGGTGGAAAGTTTGGTGAAAATTACACAAATGGTCCCTGAAGTTTGAAAGTTTGGCAATTTTAGTCCCTGGTGAAAATTAAATGGAAAAGTCAACTCTAGTCCATGTACTATTCATACTTTGGCATAATACACCCTTGGGAACACTTTGGAAAATTTCCACTTCACACCCCTCAACTTTTGGTGAATTGCAAATTTAGTCCTTGTGATAACTAAAAACCAAACCGGACCTAAAACAATAATACTACTCCTATCCCCTAGTCCAGTCCATCCCTAGCCAACCCATTCCTTTTCACTTGGGCCCAAAAGCAACACAGCCCACCAAAGCCCCCCAAAATATTATACGGGGTCAAACGTTGACTCCCCTTGGTCAAATCCGGTCAAACGACCATCACCCTCACCATCCTTCCCTCCCCCACTCCCCACTTGCAGGTCCCATCATCCCCCATCACAAGCCACCGCCCAACCCACTATACCTAACTATCACACCACATTAAATGCACCACTCCCTTGCCTAAACAGTCCAAAATCCACATATTAGAATTTCCCGCCAAAATACGTGGCACACGATTAGAGTGATGCAGTGATCCAATGGCTCAGAAAAGGTGTGGGAAATGATCAGATATGTTCAAGGAACCCTAGGAGAGGGCTATATAAAGCAGAAGAGTGCAAGGAAGCAATGTGTAGTTTTTTAGTTAAAAATTTAGTGTCGATTTTTAATTAGCTTTCAAATTCAGTGTAATCTTCTTAGTTCAAGTATTGTAACACCTTCCTAGTTGTATTTTAACTTTTTTCAAGCAATAAAATTCCACTTTTAAGTTTGTTTTGTGTTATTATCTGTTATTAATAAATCTGAAAATCTCAATAAGCTGAGTTGTGATTAGAAGCAAGAATCATGGACTGAGTTAGGATCATTTAGGTTCTAATAAGCTTATTAAAGCTTTAGAGACAATTAAAATCCAGTGTTACTAGAAGAAAACCAAAAATCTAAAAATAGTCAACTTTGGTCAACTGTTGTGTTTAGTTTGTGTTTTCAGGATTGGAGAAGCAGAAAAGAGCAAGTTTGGAGCTGGAATTTGCCTATCTAAAGATAGGCTTCATAGGAAAACCCTCTGTTCATGCTGAGGGTATTCTTGTAAGACTTTGCTTATTTCATCTTTCCACTAAAATTCTAGTTCTGAGTAACCTATGTTTGATTGCTTGTTCATTGCCATTTTATGTTCATCTGTGATAGTTGATTGTGGTTTAAGTGGATTTTAGATTAATATTCATTACTTGTTTGTTACAACAGTTAGTTACTTATAATTTCTTATTGGACTATCTAATTAGCTTTAGTGTTAAACTTGTGTGATTATAGTGGTAGCCTGTTTTTAAGTACTTAAACAAAGTCACCTAGTCATAATCAGTAGTTAGGGATCAAGTTTACACACCCTAATAATCATCTGCTTTGAAAAACTCAAAACATTCCAAGATTAAGGAGTGTTTGGATTTGCAAGTTCAGGTTTGTTGTCATTGATCTCAGGGGGTAAAAGTGATTCAAAGAGTTTGCCTTAGGTTTTATTTGGAAGTTTAGACTATAAAATCAAGCTTTGTTTTACAGAAAAGTGAAAAACTCACAAAATCTCCCCACACAGTTTACTGTGTTGGATTTGGCATCCATAAGTCTTTCAAATCAGTTCAAAAGTAGTTGTTTTGTGTTAATTCAACTTAATATTAGCTTATTATCTTAGTTACAGTCCTTAAATTAAGACCAAATTCCAAATAAGTCAAAGTTCCAAGTTTAATCAAAAAGTCAAATTGCCTAATCTCAGATTTTTGCAAAAGTTACAAGATTTTTTGTGATTTATGTGTTAGGATTGAGGATCTGAAATTTATTGTAGTTAAACTTTGCCACCTCAACTTCATTTTCCCAGGGTTTCCTTAATTTTGTGAAATTTTCTTGTGGACTAAAATACCCTTGGTAGTGGACTGCAGGGCAAGCCTTTGCCCTGTGCACTCAGACCCATATCACTCAGCCCACTTTGGTGGCTGTTGTAGCCCAACCCAGTAGGACCCAGCGGTTCAAATTGGTTTTTCCCAACCCCCTCCTACCAGGGAACAAGGATTGACCATTTGTTTGACCTATAGCCTAGTGGACCCCACCTAGAATCCATCCCAAATTCTGTCCCCAATCTGTGTTCAGTTTCAAATTGCAAAGTGCTTATTTGATTGCATTCAACTTATTTGTGCTTATTTCTTGCTATTCTATGCTTATTTAAGTTTGTTTAGCCTGTTTGTACCAAGTTTTACCATTGTGGGCCCCACCCATAGTCATTTGTGCTTATTTGTGCATTCAGTCAACCAAAGTCAACTGATAAGCAAAAGGGGGTACATACAGCTTATAAATAAGCTATTTCAAAAGTGATTTCACAAAAGTTCTCTATTTTTAGTAGTAAAATAAGTTTGCTAAAGAAAATCCATGAAAAACCAACTTAATATTAAGTGATAGTTTCTATTCAATTTAATTTAAATTTTATTTTTCATTTTTAGATTTTTATTAAGCACTTAGTATTTTTATATTTTTATTAATTACCTCTTATATTAAAGTAAGTTCAGTAATTTTTCTAGATTTTTATTTTGTCATTTAGTAATTATTAGATTTAATATTAGTTTTCTTCATTATTAATTAACATTAAGTATTAAATAGCATATCTAGTTTTTATAAAGCAAAACCTAGTTTTTATATTTTTTATAGCTCTTATATAATATATTAGACTTTTAGAAAATATATTTTTAATTTCTACTGTTCATTTTTCATTTTTCTTATTTTAATTATTTAAATTAGATTTAAGCTGATTAAAAGGTAATTAATTAGTGGATTAACCTTAAACATAATTTTTAGAGGTTTTTATAATTTTGTAGGATTCCAGTGATGGTTAAGTAATTTTATAAATTTTCTTATAATTTTCTATGTTAATTTAGTATTAATTGTAATTTAAATTATTTTAATTAGTTTAATTAAGTAAAATAGTTTTTAATTAATAAAAAATCCATAAAAAGTCAAAAATATTTATATTTATTTTTTTATACTTTCTTCAAGTTCTAATTCAAGTTTACAAATTATTTTTGCAAGTTTTTAGGTTAATTTGTAATATTTACAATTATTAGTTAATTTAAAATTAGATTTAAATTAGATTTTAATTAGTTTTATTAATTAAATAATATTTAAATAATATAATATTCACTTTTATAATTTCATTTTTAATTTAAAATTTCTTTTTAATTTTTAAGTTTCAAAATGTTCAAAAGCACCCCCTGTAGTTTGTTAATTACCAAATCCTATTTTTTCCAGTCTGTTACGTGAATCTTAATTGTGAATTTGTGCATATCCTTGTATATCTGATTTTTGTGAATATTATATCTGTGTACAAATACCAAAATAACAGCAGCAATATCAATTCCACATCATCTGGGCTACTGTCCTCAGTGCCACTCACTCATAAACGATTTCAAACGACACCATTTCAATCTCGCTGGGACTTTAACGACCCGGGGAAACACTATACTATCACCGGAGTATTGGAACGAGGCTGTCTTTGACTTGTTGACCTTGGTCAATAATATCTGACTGCTTTGGGACCAATCACTTATCTTCATTAGGATATTTTTAGTTATTTTTATTAATCAAGTTAAACTGCTTATTTGTTGCTTATCTTTTAGCACTTTTTCAAAAAGTTGCCCTGTGCACAGGTTTTATAGCATAATTCATGAGCTTGCACAGAGCCCATTAGTGGGCCCTACATCTTAGTTATTGGCTTATTGGAAAGCCAATAAGCCCAACTTCAAGTTCCAGTGCTTATTTCATACTTAATAGCTTATTTGGTAGGGCTGCATGCTTATTCAATTTTTTACAAATCCACCTTCATGCTGAGTCATCAGCTTAGGTCACCAAATTTCCAACCCCCCTCCTGAGTTCATTAGTGGGACCCAGAAGCTGATTCATAGCTTATTTAAAAGCCATTTGGCTTATCTTTGAGAATCAATAATAAAATTGGACCCCTGACCTTTTATTTGGACCCCACCAAGCCATTAAACTTAGCCATTTGAACCCTGTAACCTGAGCAACTCAGGTTTTTGAGCTAATTTCCAAAGCTCATTCTGAGCTTATTAGTGAGCTTATTGGTGAGCTTATTGGTCCATTTGATAGATTACCAGTCCAACTTTAAAATTCAATCATAAAATTGAACTCCTGAACCCCCTTGTGGACCCCACAAGGGACCAAAGGTTCTCAATTTAGCCTGTTGTGGTCTATGGTATTTTGGAGTGGCTTATTTTAGCTTATTAGCTTATCTAGTGTACCCCTTACTTGTTTCTGGTAAACTTAACTTGTTTATAGCTTATTAAGTTTTGGTTTATTAGTTTGTAACTTACTTATAGCTTATTGTTTTAAAAAAATCCAAGTTTTGGCCTTAAATAGCCATCTGTTAAGCTTGGATTTGCCTATTCCTTAATTTCGGCTTATCTATTTGCTTTTCTCTTTTCTTTGGCTTGTTTTACATTTTCTCACTTACTTTAGCTTATTTGATCCTTTGGTTTGCAGCTTATAGCTTATTAGAAGCTTTTTCAGTTTGAAAATCCATTTTGAGCTTAAAAGCTCCACTGTGTGAAAAATAAGCTCACTCAGAGCTTATTTGTGAGTTATAAAAAAGTTGTATTTTTAAAAGTTGTTTATTTTTAGTTACTTATTATTTTTGTAAAAAGAAAAATAAAAAAATAAAATATTTGGCAAAAATGTGGGGAGTGGGATTCGAACCTGGGACCTCTAGTATAACATGCATAACACCACTCCCCCTTCCATCTGCTCTGGGGCACCAGTTCCATATACCTTTGCATCATTAATAAACTTAAAGTAATATTAGCCTAATTAGCTTATTCCAACTGTTATGCTTATTCCAGCTTATTTAGATAAGCTGTTGACACAATTTTATTTTTCCCAGCTTATTTATCACTTAATATACTTTCAATAATTTTTTCATATTTTTTACTGTTCACCTTGTCATTTTTAGATTTAATATTAATTAAATTAGTTTAAATTAAAAAGGAAAAAAATAAATTAGTTTTAGTATTTAATTTTTATCCCAGGTAACTTTTTATATTTTTTCTATATTTTATAAGTTATTAAACTTCTGTAAAAGTTATTGTTTCAATGTTCACTTTTAATTTTATAATTTTTAGATTTAAATTAATATATCTAGCTTTTAATTAATAATTAAGCAATTAATTAAGAAATAACTTAAAATAAATTGTAAAAATAATTTTATAATTTTCTCGGATTCATGTGATGGTTAATTAGATTTATAAACTTTTATTAAATTTTCTAAGTCATTTTTAGTATAATTAGTAATTTAAAATAGTTTGAATAGTTTAAGTAATATTATTAGTATTTAATTAATAAAAAATCCTCAAAAAGACAAAAATACATATTTTTAATTTTTAATCTTATTTTAAGTCATTTTAGATTTTTAGAAATTAATTTTGCAATTTTCTAGTTTAAATTTGTATTATTAAGTTTTTTAAGTTAATTAGTTTTAATTAAATAGTTAAAATAGTTTTTATTTAAATAATTAATATTAAATAATAAAATAATCTAAAAAATAATTTTCTTTTTAATTAAATTTTCTTTTAAGTTTAAGTTTATAGGATTTTTATTTTTACCCCCTATAGTTTAATTTTGATTAAAACTCACCTTTTTCCCCGTACGTAGACATAATTTTTTAATTTGTAAACATTTTTAGTTCACATAACTATTTAAGTATATTGTTTAACTGTTTCATTGTTTAAATCTGTAGTATAAAACATTCTCACGTTTTCCCGTTCATAATCACCCGATCCCAACTTCCGTTTTATTTCAGATTTCACACCTCGTTGGTATAAACGACCCGAGGATACATTGTACTCTGCGGAGCATTAGTCTAAGCTGTTTTTGACTTGTTGACCATTTATCTTGGTCAATATTATCTGACTGTTTAGCTCTGATCATTATCCAAGAATGAGAACTTGACATATTTAGCCCTTGAACTTAGAATGACTAAAAGTTACTCATACTTGTTAACACCTTCCGTTAAGCTTTTGAGTCATCAACTTGAACTGATTTCTCAACTTCAATTGCTTCTGCATTCTGCTTCTTAAACACATCTAGCAATCCAAGTTTCCTGCAAAACAAATCATGTTGTACACTTTCAAGACGTTTGGTAAAAATGTCAGTAGTTTGTTCATCTGTGTGCACCTTAACAGTTTTGATTACACCTGCAACTACCTTTTCTCTAACTAAATGAACATCAAGTTCAAAATGCTTAGACTTTTCATGAAAAACAGGATTAGCAGCTAACTGTATAGCTGCACTGTTATTACAAAACAACTAAACTGGTAACAATCCAGTAATACCCAAACTGTGCAACAAATTGCTCATCCAAACAACTTCACATGTAGCAGAAGCCATACTTCTGTATTCTGCTTTAGCAGAACTTTTAGACAAAGTAGCCTGCTTTTTACTTTTCCAGGAAATCAAGTTTTTACCCAAAAACCAGTAACTGATTTTCTGGTTTTAGGACACTTAGCCAGTCTGCATCAGAATATACTCTAAGTTTAAGATCAGACACTTTGTCAAATTGTATACCTGAACCATGTGATCCTTTGAGATATCTAAGAACCTTTAAAGCAACCTTTATATGAGACTGCAAAGGACTATGCATATGCTGACTAAGACAATGAACATCATAACTAATATCATGTCTAGTGTTATTAAGGTAAATCAATTTACCCACTAACTGTTGATAACTGTGTTGATGCAAATAACATCTAAAACGTTATTTCTATCTTTCGATATCTCTAAGTTTTGATGATAACAAAATGTGAAAACACTTTACGTAAAAATTAACGTAAAAAATTTTTAGTCGAATTATCCCGTTTCTACATAAATCACTTTAGGTAAGAATAAACAAATTTACAACTTGACAAATGATTAAAAAAAGTGAATTTGTTTTTCAAACCTCACATTTTTAATGTGACAAAACATTCTTTTCAAAAATATATTTTAAAATTATTTTTGAATTATAAAAAAATGTTTTAACTGAAAAAATAAGTTTAAAAATCATAACAGCTATTCCCTCCCCCCCCCCCCCCCCTCCCAAATCAGCCAAACTACCCCAAATATACCTTCACCACTAAACACAAAAAATGAGCGTTTTTGTCTGGTACGGTACCACTAAATTTAGTCGTACCGTGTGATGTTTAGTGGTACCATGCACCTTAAATAATGGTAAAAATTTTCCCCGTCTATAAATAACAGTCCATTTCACAAATTTTATCCATTCTTTACACATGCAACTTTCTGTAATAAAATCCCTTATCACTTAAACTCTCCTTTGATCATTTAGTTAGTTTACTTTTTTTTAAAGAGTGATCCTTTCATCCAACCAACCAAGTGATCACCATTATTCCTCTACTAGTCAGTTGATCAAGTGGATCAAGAGTAGATTGTGTGGATCGTGCAGATCGCGTGAGAAGTTAGGATCGTGTGGATCATGTAAGATTGGTACCAGCTAGATTAGTACTCGACATTTAGCTTAGTGTCAAAAATTGTGATAAGCGACGTGTACGGTTTTCTCCGCCTGAAGGGAGCTTTGTTGACATAGTGCTTAGAACTCTCGAGTTGGGCACTCGGGGAGTGGAGTAGGGCGAAGAAGAGCTTCGTGACAGAACCACTATAAATCTCTTTGTCTCGGTTTGGTCTTTCCATCTCATCTCTTTACATTTACTGTTTATATTAGTTAGTATAGCTTATAGTTCATATTGGTATTGATTAATTTCACAAAAGAATTGAATCAAACTTTTCAAAGAAACTTTGTTAATAAAGAAAAATAAATCGGTAAAACTATTCAACCCCCCCCCCCCCTTCTAGTTTTTCACAAACTGGTAAACTTTTTCAAATTTTTGTCAGATGAATTTTTAATATGATTAAGAACAGTATTTTCAGGTAATGGAGTTTCAACAGGTTTAGCTGCTAACAAACCATACTCATGCAAAAGTTCTAAACAATACTTTCTTTGAGACGTACAAATGCCTCTTTCATTTTGGACAACTTCAATGCCCAAAAAATACTTCAACTTTCTCAAATCTTTAATCAAAAACTTAGAGTTTAAAAATTATTTATTCTAATCTCAGTCTCATCATTACTAGTTACAACAATATCATCAACATAGACTAATAATATCATAAACACAAATCCAGACCTTTTAGTAAACAAAGAATAATCAGACTTACTTTGTTCAAATCGATGCTCAGCTAAAGCAGTGGTAAGTTTAGCATTCCACTGTCTAGGAGCTTGTCTAAGCCCATACAAAGTTTTATTAAATTTGCACACCTTGTTCTTATCCGCATTTTCATACCCTCGAGGCATAATCATATAAACATCCTCATCCAAATCACCATATAAGAAAGCATTATTAACATTAAGTTGATATAAAGGCCAGTTTTTTATTCACTGCAATACTATTAACACATCTCACAGTAACCATTTTAACCACATGACTAAAGGTTTCATCATAGTCCAAACCTTCCCTTTGACCAAACCCTTTAGCCACCAACCTAGCCTTATATCTGTCAATATCATCAGTGGACATATACTTAATCTTCCATAACCACTTATACCCAATAGCTTTCTTCCCAGCAGGCAAATAACATTCAGTCCAAGAATCGTTTCTATTTAAAGCCTCAATCTCATTATTCATAGCATCAATCCAATTAGGATCAGTAATGGCTTCCTCATAACTAGTTGGTTCAATAGACTTATTAAGATTAGTAGTAAAGCACAAATTATCATCACTAAGCATAGCATAGCAGACATATTTTTCAGTATCATATCTAACTTTAGAGTTTAACACATAATCATTCAATTTAACAGGAAGCCTAGAATGTCAATTAGACCTTCTTAATACAGGTGTCTGCACATTATCAAAACCATTTTGAACATGAAAAAGGAGTAACTACAGAAACATTTTCATTAAAATTGCACTCAAACCAGTTTTGGTCATCAAAGTTGGTTGCAGTGTGCCTTCCTTCCTGACTCATACCAAATGTCGTATCACTTGAAGTATCCGCTGAACCAGGAGGTTGCACACTACCATCCACAACTGATGAATCTTTCCATTCATCATTGGGACTTTGAGGCTCACTAAAAAACTTCAAGTGATCAACTTCATTTGTAAAATCTACATCAGTTAAATCACATGTTTTCATTTTAAAAGGAAATATATTTTCATAAAACCTAACATCTCTTGAATAAAACACATTTCTAGTATCCAAAATCAAAAGTTTATAAGCTTTTTTAACAATTGAAAAACCAATCAGAATACATTTTTCAGACCTAAAAGACATTTTATCACTGTTGTCTAAAACAGTAGAGAAACATAAACAACCAAAACACCTCAAATGGGAAAGATTATGTTTCTTTTTATGTAGCAACTCAAAAGAAGACTTACCATTTAACACAGATGAAGGCAGCCAGTTTATAAGATACACAACAATTAGAACACACTCAGACCATAAAGATAGATGAATTTCCCCTGAAACATAAGACTCTTTGCTACATTTAGCAAGTGTCTATGTCTCCTTTCAGCAATACCATTTTGTTGAGGTATATGGGCACAAGAGGTTTGATGTAAATTCCAAGATTAGAAAACAAAGTATGCATCCTTTTATTAACAAATTATGTACCATTATCTGACCTAATGATGAGGTGAAAAATGAACCATTTTTAGGGGGTCATTTAAGCCCGGAATTGAATTTATTTGATCAAATATTGCCCTAAATCGTTCCTTTTGTGATTTTAGGTACTTTGGGAGTGAATTCTGGAAAAGGAAGCATTTTGGACGTTTTTGAAGCATAAAAGTGAAGAAAACGGCAAAGACTTAATTTTCCATGCTGAGAACAGTATCTGACGGTGTCAAGAAGAACATTATGACGGCGTCAAGAGTAAAATCCATGACGACCCATAGAAAACCTGAAGGCGTCAAGAGTATTTTTGGTGACGGCCTGCAATTGGAATACACATGACGGCGTCAAACCCATATCTAGGCAGTCCGAGAATTTATTTGGCGGCGAGATGACGGCGTCAGAAATTTGTTCTTGACGCCGTCACCTCTCAGAATCTATATATACTTTTCTATTTTTCATTCATTTGAGAGGAACTTATGTGGAGAATAATAGGGTCGAACCTAATAAACCCAAGGTTGTTTTTAACTGTATTTTCAAGGGTTTTCACCCCTTGAAACCTTTCATGTTCAATTGAGATAAGTCCTCTTTCAATTCATTCAATATGTCTATGTGTTGTTTGAATATATCTTATGCTTGTCTTGATTTTAACATGCTAGGCTAGATCTATCATGTGTTTGCTTAGATGTAATGAAACCTAGATGTTAATTATATGTTGATTGCTTGTTTATAGTTGTAATGGATGAATGATTTCAAAGTTAGGCTTCAGAAAACTGGCAGATCTCTAATTGGTAACATGCTTGAACGTCTTAGGAAACATGAACCGATGTGTACTAGGTTTTATTGGTTGTATTTAATGCATGAGCAAATTCTAATGATCCCATGTTAGGAGCTTCTTAGCCGGCTCGACATAGGAGTGAAGTAGGCGCTTATAGGATTGGGGAAGTAAGTACGCCACCCCATGAATGGTATTAAGGAATACAATCCGTCATCCACGCAACTGTAACAAGTAATTAACCTGTAAAAGATTTCTAGGGAGTAGTGAAACCTAAGTAAACACAATTCTCCCATATATTGCTCACACCTTTAGTTTAACTTAGTTTATTTTCATTTTTAGTATTTTATTTTGATTGCATCTTAGTAATTGGGTTAGTTGACTAGCAACTAATTCCGCCCACTCTTTCAAAACCGAGATTTTAATTGCTTTTCATAAAACTAAAAAATACAAAAAGAATCATCCCGCATCTCTAGACCTAATCTTTAGGTTTTCTAATCCTAGCGACACTATTCCTAGCTGAACGATCAATCCCCCGGTACTTGTCACTCTACTATACTACAATGATCAGGTACACTGCCTGGTGGGGGTTGTAAGCTTCTCGAGATCCCTCGAGAGGTAAAGCCTAGTACAATCCCTACGCATCACCTAACAGTTTTAATTTTGACTTCAAACTAATTATGAATCATTTTAATAAGGAAACAAATACATCAAAAACCTCATCCTTAGTTTTAACTAAGTACACCCACACAGCCCTAGAATAATCATCAACAATAGTTAAGAAATACTTAAACCCTTCTCTGCTAGGAACTCTGTAAGGACCCACAAGTCTAGATGAACAAGTTCACCAATAGTCTTAGACTTGTGATCAGACAACAGAAATGGTTCCCTTGTCTGTTTAGCCCTGTGACAGACCTTACAAATAGGCACAAAAGTTTATTTTAGATATTCAAATCATTATGTAAAACAGACAAAACTTGGTCAGCAGGATGACCAAGTCTATTATGCCGAAGCTACTTAGACTCATTGAAACTCAGAATCATATTAGACTTATCTACCACACAATCCTTATTCATTTCAAACAGATATAATCCTACAGATTCACTACCAGTCCCCAATGTTCTTTCCATTTTCAAGTCCTGAATATAGCACTTATCCTCATCAAAACCAACAAACATCTTACTATCTCCACTAAGCTTGTTAACAATAAACTTACACAATAACCAGGAACAACAAGAACATTATATAAAATCACATTATTAGTTAACCTTAAGTTTCCAACATGACTAATAGTATCAAGAGTACCATTGGGATGACCAACAGTAATCTTTAAACTAGTAACATCAACCACATTAGACATACCAACAGTAGACACAGTTAAGTAGCACCAGAATCAATTATCCAACCCATACTTATAGTATTAACATATAGACTATTATTAGCACAGAAAAATCTAGAAAAATTAATGTTGAACCAAACATTGCCATTAAAAAATGAAGTCTTACCAGCCATATTGGCATGAACACTACCAGAAGGAGTATCATTGATCAAAGACAGAAGTTTCTTCATTTGATCAGAAGTAAAACCAAAAGAAGGACTAGTAGAAGACTATTTCTTAGACTATTTAACATCAATATTGGCATTGAAACTTTGTTTAACAGGGTTAGTGTTAGAAACTTTCTTAAAACCAGGTGGAAAACCAACCAATTCATAACATCTTTCAATTGTATGACCAATTTTACCATAATTTTTATATATTAGATTAGGATTTGATCTCCTGTTAACCCCATTAGTAACATTCCCTCTGGTGTTATTATTACTGTTATTTAAGCTTTTTCTATTATTGTTAAAAGACTTAGCATTAAAAGAAGTAACATTCATTTTAGATTCAACACAACCAAAGGACTCAGGAACCCCCCCCCCCCTATGGGATTCCTCTCTGGAAAGATCAAACCACAACACACGGATTTATAGTGGTTTGGTAACGAAGCACCTCTTCGCCCTACTCCACTCCTCGAGTCTCCTACTCGAGAGTTCACTTCAATATGTCAGCAAACTCCCTTGTGGCAGAGAAAACCTTACACACCTTTGCTTACACTAATTTCTGACACTAAGCAAAAAGTCGAGTTCTAATTGTAGCTAGAACCAATCTCACGACTCTTCACGACTACTATACGCCACACCTACTTCAAAACTTCTCACGACTTCTACACTACTTCTTTACACCATAACTTCTTCTTCTTCACAACTTCACACTACTACTAACACACTAATAACCTTACTACTTAAACTATACCTTGATCTACTTATTACACAAGTATACACACCACACTTCTACAAATAATTTACACAACTTCAAGACAACATTTACTAGACTACAATACTTCTTTTCTTGTTGACAAAGGAGTATTCTTCTCTTGCACTTCAAGGATTAAGACTTGGATCACTTGGAAATAAAGCTTATGAATATATGATCAAAGCATTTAGAAGGATGTTTAAGAAAGATTTAGACAGAAAATTTAGAGTGCAAAAGGTGAGAAAATAGTCCAGAAACAGTCCAGTATTTATTGGTAAAGCTGAAGAGCTGAGGAGCGTGGCCGGTCCCCTTAAAGAGTGGCCGACCCCCTTAAAGTTTATGGGGACCGCCCATACATTTAAGGGGCTGCCCATACTGTAACGGCTCTCGGCTTTGTCTTTTACTGGGGAAGGTTTTTCTGTAACATTTTTACTATTTTTGGTTGAAAATTTGAATTCAAATATTTAATCTGAATTAACATTTCCTTTATTTATAGAAAATGATTTTGTAAAATATATATAATGCATTAGGCACTTTTTTGTTCATACCTTAAGTGATTAAAATGTTAAAATGAATATTTACAACTAAATACTTGTTTACGTAATAAGTTTACGTTTAATAATTTTATATTTTGTGATTATCAAAATGTAGAGATATCGAAAAATGTTAATAACGTTTTTAGGCATTATTTATATCAATAATCTCTCCCTTTTTGATGATTACAAAACCTAACTCATTAAATCAAAAATTATTTTTAGACAAGTATTTAATGAGTTTATATTCACTTCTCTCCCTTTTTGTAGAATCGAAAAGGTATTCCCGACGAGTCCCATTTTGAAATATGACGTAAATGAAAGCTCCCCCTTGATGTGTACTCCCCCTCGTTTGAGGGCACCAAGGAAACGAACTATGGAATGCTTGCAAGAAAAAAAGAATTAGAAGCACAAGCATATACAACAAATTATGGAACACAAGAGCAACATGCATTAAGATTAAAGACTGTGTATAGAAACACAACCATCCATACATAGCATTGCCACATACTAAGAGATTACAAGCTACCACCATGCATACATAACCGTACAACATACAAAAAACTACAACCATGCATACAAACGACTACAACATTTCAAAGAGACAATCAAGGCTTCCACAAATCTTGCTAGCAAAAGGTTGGATAAAACATTATTCACTAAGCAATATGCATGCTTAGTTAGGAGAAAATGAAGGTGATGGTGGGCTAAATGGTGGAGGTAGTGGTGGTGGTGGTTGAGTGAGCATGTATTCAATACTTAAGAACATATATTATATCTCATCTCGTAGACCAAAGATTATGGTACGGTTGTGGATACAACAAAGACAAGTATCACCATGAGCTTCAAACAAGCTCCAAGGAACAGGATTTCCAAAGAATGGTGGGGTTATTGGTGAGGATGAGAAGTGGGCATCAAGTGGTGTGATTGGTGATAGTGAAATGGCAATCTCCGTGGAAGGGTTTTCTTGGGTAGGAGGTGGTGGTGATACTTTGAGTGGTTGAGACATTTGTGAGTTGAGGTATCCATTAATGGATGGAGTGAAGGAATGGAAGAAGAGGATGTTCCATGAGTGGAGGGTGTTTTGGATGGTGCATTAGGTGCACTTGGAGATGAGCATTGAGGTTGACGTGATGGATTTTTGGTGTCATCTTGTGTTAAATCAATGAAGATTTGTTTTGGAGGGATGATGATGATGGTGATTTTTTTGTTTCTTTGAGGTTTTGGAATGGAGGTTGTTAATACAAATATCGTCTAAAAACATTAATTATATTTTACGATCTTTGCTAATATTTTGTAGTGGACAAAGTATAAACTTTATTTTCTAGCAAAGTATAACCTTAGTATAAGTCTCTGATGAGGCGAAAAGTTTTACGCTTTTAGGGGGCCATTTAAGCCCTAAGTCGTGATTATTTGATTGAATATTGCCTCAAATTGTTCATTTTTGTCATTTTAGGTACTTTGGAGAAGAAATCTGGAAAAGGAAGCATTTTGGACGTTTTTGGAGCGAAAAGTGAAGAAAACGGAAAAGTCTGCAAAATCAAGCTGGAAATAGTACTTGACAACGTCACGCTTTGCATGTGACAGCATCATGTGTTGGCAAATAGGTGGATATAAAGTTTACATGAGATGCGCCAGAATGTTTTTGGGACTTAAAGAGTGACGGCGTCATGCTTTGGGATGCCTTCGCCGTCAAGAGTAAATTAAATGGTGACGGCCATATGATGATTAACAAGTGACGACATCAGATCTGGATCTAGGCAATCCGAGAAGAGTATTGGCGGCTAGTTGACGGCGTCACAGGTATAACGTGATGCCGTCAGATGTGTAATCTCTATATATAGTTTTCTAATTTTCATTCATTAGAGAGAGAACTTTTGGAGGAACTTTACCACAAACCCTAGGTCAAACTTTCACCTTCTTGTATGGGTTTCAAACCCTTCTTTCATCCATGTTTGAATAAAGATAAGTCTTCCAATAATCATTCAATATGTCTATGTGTTTTTTGATTCTATCTTATGCTTGTCTTTACTTTAACATGCCAGGCTAGGTTCGTTTGTGTTTGCTTAGATGTAATGAAACCTAGCTATTGATTGTTTGTTATTAGTTGTTTTGAATGAATGATTTCGATGTTAGGCTTAAATAAACTGGCTAATCTCTAATTGGTAACTTGCTTGAATGTCTTAAGAAACATGAATCGGATGTGTACTACGATTTTAATGGTTGTATTTAATGCATAATTGACTACTAAGGATGCCATGTTAGGAGCTAGTTGTCGGCTCGACATAGGAAGAGGTGGAAGCTTGTAGATTTGGGGAAGATCGTACACGGCCACACGAATGGTATTAAGGAATATAACCCGTCATCCACGTAATTGTAACAAACTATTCAATTAATGAAAGATAGCTAGGGAGTAGTGAAATCTAAGTAAACACGTTTCTCTCATTATAAGGTTTTTCACATATTTACTTTCTTGTTATTTTAATTTCATTGCATTTGTAGTTATTTAGGTTAGTTAACTAGCAACTAATTCCGCCCACTCTTCCAATACCCGAGATTTTTACTTGCTTTCCTTAAACCATAAAAATACAAAAAGAATCATCCCTCACCTCTAGACCTAGTTTAATTAAGTTTTGATCCTAACGAACACTATTCCCCAAGTAGAACAATCAATCCCCCGGTACTTGCCACTACACTATACTACATCGGTCAGGTACACTGCCTGGTGGGGATTGCAAGCTTCTCGAGATCCTTCGAGAGGTAAAACCTTTTGCGTAGGCGCAATCCCACGCATCAAGTTTTTGGCGCCGTTGCCGGGGAATAGTTATTGTTTAGGTTGAAATTTCTTTTTATTAGGTCTACTTGCTGGATTCCTTTCTAGTAAGATTTTTATTTTACTTTTATAGGTTTTCTTTTATCTATCTTATTTCTTCGTTCCTTTGTTCGTAACCATTACCGTCCGCCATCATGGAAGGTGGTAATATCTTTGAACCCATCAACCCACTACAACAAAACCCACCACAACCAAACCAACCTCCTAGACCCTGCACTTTAGGAGAGTACTCCCGTCCTAGCCACCAAGGTTATCGAAGCACCATTGAGCTCACTCAAGGAGCCAATGTGTCTCCCTTGCGATCCGACACCATCCGGTTGGTGCAAAGCGGATGTGCATTCCATGGACTTCGTTCCAAAGATCCTAATCAACATCTCAAGGATTTCCTCAAAATCGTAGACTCCATAGACCTTGATGTTGAAACTCGAGAGACGACCCGATTGCGTCTTTTCCGATTCTCTCTACGTGACCAAGCTAGTTAATGGCTTAAGCGTTTACCCGCGGGATCCATCACCTCTTGGGATGATCTCACCACTCGTTTCCTTGCTTAATTTTTCCCATCGAGGAGAACCACTAAACTAAGGAATGACATCTTGATGTTCCAACAACGTCAAGGTGAAACCTTTTATGAAGCATGGACTCGTTTCAAGGACTTACTCCAAAAAGTCCCTCATCATGGCATAGATCTTTGGCACCAAGTCCAAATCTTTTATGACCATATCAATCTCTCCACGAGGCAAACCATTGACCAAGCGGCCGGTGGCAAGCTACGTGATCGAAGTGCGGAAGAATCATGGGAACTCATAGAAGATCTTGCTCTCTATGACAACAAAAGTTGGAATGATCCCCGTGATTTGAACAAAATGGTCAAGGCAATATCTTTGCCTTCGAACAATTCAAGCACTCCCGACAGTAGGATCATGGAACTTGAAGACCAAGTCAAGTTTCCCATGAAATCCTACAAAGCTCATAAACCTTCAAGCCAAGTGAACAAAATCACTTCTTCATGCGAATTATGTAGTGGTCCCCACAACACTCGAGATTGCATGGAACTCCCCGAACAAGCTTTTGCGGATTACGCATCCTCGTGTACCGACAAAGTGGGAGATAAGTGGTACACTTTTAAACCTGAGCCAAACACTTACGGTGATTCATACAACCCCTCTTGGAAAATCACCCAAACTTTAGGTGGAAACAAAGCCAAAACGCACCCCAAAATAATTCTTCCACACCACCTAATCGCTACCAATCAAACGGTCCGCCCCCTAACTGCACTTTCAACAACATCCTTCCAACAACTATGGTAGTACCTATAATTTTGAAGGGTTGATGTCTAAATTTATGGCATCTCAAGAAGCTAGTATGGCTAAGTTCGAATCCGAATTCAATCAACAACAAACAGAGATGACCAATAAAATTGACAACTTGTTGAAAGCTCTTAACAACCAAGTGTTGACAACGCCGAATAAGGACACTAGTATCACTAATAGCGGAACCCAAATTAAGGATCCCTCATCATCCAAGCATGTCCACTTTTTCAATGTTGTTACTATTAAGCCACCCGATAAGGATAGGGAAGAAGATGATGTAGATAGGGTTGGATCTGATAGTGAATCTAAGAATGAGGATAATAAGGAAGGGAAGGTAGAGGAAGCAGAGAATGTAGAGAACTACTTTGATAGGTTACCAACTAAGGAAGAACGTGCATACAATAGGGATTTATTTGATGACCCCGAGACACATTACGTCCTAGGTTCACCAATCATCAAAGCAGGCGACCCCTCTAATATCAATATACCGTGCAACATTAGGCATGTGCATGTGTGGAAAGCCTACATCGATCTTAAATCTCCTATAAACATTATGACTAGGCTCCACTATAATTGGATAATGAAAAAGCAACTCGGACCTAGGATATTTTCCAACACGGGTTGGATGAGTAACTTTGTAAAAAGAGTAAAGGGATTGCATGTGTTTGTAGGAAATTTCACATATGTTACCGACTTTGTAATTGTAGAAGATATTCGTCCGGTAATAGATAGTTGCCTAACTCAAGTAGTGTTTGGAAAGCCGTTCGTTGAAGCCTCTAAAATTAATTATAACCCATCCTTAGGGATAGTTAGGCTCGAGGACGAAACCGATGAAGTAGCCTACCAAATGCCACATAAGTGTAACAACTGTGGTTTTAGCAGGTCGGTTTAACTGATAGTCTTGATTTGCTTGATGTTTGTTTGGTGTGTCCTAAGTGATTGAAGTGTTATATGTGAGATAAGTGAGTTACGGAACTAAATTTCTTGGTGTGAGATGTCATTTTTTTGTTTGAATAGAGTTGATGCTGAGTAAGTTCATTTGATCACCTTAGTGGTGTGGAAATGACTTATGAGATTTTCTTTGGTGTTTTGGTGGTTTTGCGTAACGAGTCTTCGTTCAAGTTAATGAGCGTAAGCGAGTTATGTGTATTTTGTTTTTGTGGGTTAAATTTCATAATGGAGTGAAAATCTATTTTTGGAAACTTTGTTTTGAAAATGATTGTTTTTCCGGTTGTCGTAAAAGTTAAGGTTTATCGCGAAAGACGTTAAGTTTTGTTTTGGGAGTTTATAAAATATGAAAATTATAAGGTTTTGAGTGTAATAATTAAGTTTAATAAAAAAAATATGGGAGGAGGAGAAAAATCGGTTTAGAGGGTTTTTAGGGGAAAAGGAAAGCAAATTTGAGCCCAAATACAATTCCTAGCAATAAGGAATCTGAGTCCAACCCAAACAAGCCCAACCCCTATCCTTATAATCATACCAAACGACCCAAAACCATTTTTTTCCTGCATATTATGATCTACCAAGAGAGGAGGAGAGCAAGAAAACTTAGGGTTTTTATTATTGAAGCTAAAACCAAGATCAAGGTATAATTTTGTTACTAGTTTTCATATAATTGGTTAATTATTAATTCAATTCATGTAATATTTGATATGATGGATTTAGGGTTTATAAATTATTATTGAAGCTAAAACCAAGATCAAGGTATAATTTTGTTACTAGTTTTCATATAATTGGTTAATTATTAATTCAATTCATGTAATATTTGATATGATGGATTTAGGGTTTATAAACTTCTGTAAATTAATGATGTAAAACATGTTAGAATCATTAATTGATAATAGTATGATGATTGGTTAAGAGAATTGAGCTTAAAACGCGTTAGTTTATACGTTAGGGTTTGGACAGAAAATTAGTGTTGTAAAGATACGAGTGTATTTAACTTAGATCATGAATTTTTAGTCTAAATTGATGTTTAATGATAGGGATTTCCAAAAATTCCGGCCACGATTGATTTCAAGGTCAGGAAGTTAGTCTTTTGATTTTCCTTTGATAAGGTGTCAAAGCTGTTAAACCGGGACAGAATTTGGGTAAAAGTTTGATAGTGAATTGTGGGTGAAAAAGTTATATTAAGGTTAGCCCTTCTGGAAAAGTTGAGTTTTAGGTTATCTTAGACTACCAGGAAAAGGATTCGAGATAAAAAGTTGTATAAGTATTTTATCTTAATTAAAACTTTTTGGTGTGCGTTCAGATCCGAATTTGGATAGTTGACAAGTTTGGTTTTCTTATAGGTACTTGTGTGTGTTATTTGACCATGGCCTTCTGGGATTAGCTTGTATGCTTATGAGAGACCATGGTGAATTTTTTGTGTGAGTTTTTGAGCTTTAATTGTTATTATTTCATGTGGGCGAATGTACCCTAAAATTATGTGTTTTTTGATTTTATAAGTGCAAGGGATTTAGTAAGCATTAGTATTTGGTGGCGATTAGTATGGAATCTAGGAGATCCATGGTGGGTCATATGAGCCTTATACATCCATCATATGTGTATTACATGGGTTATAGCTTTTAGCTTGGCCATGTGTAACGTGGACTTATTTTGTATGATATAGATTTGTGATTTGTGTTTGTGGAAGCTGCAAAGTTGAGGTGAGTTCATAGTCCCATATTTTTACTTTGTTTTAAACTTGGGATGGGAATGATGCTTGTCTTTAATGGTTTAAGTTACTGTGATTATGTGTGATTTAAAAGAGCTTGGACTTATAATGTTATCGTATGTATGCTGTATGTGATGATTATTATGGTGTGATGATTGTGCGGTGATAATATGATTGTGAGATTATACGTGATTCAATTGGGGACCCATTTGATGCCAAGTTTTGTGTGGAGATATATATATATATATATATATATATATATATATATATATATATATATATATATATATATATATATATATATATATATATATATATATATATATATATATATATATATATATATACATGATTCAATTGGGAGCATGCTTATCCTGTTGCTCGCGCATGCGACCTAATTGATGCCAATATTGGAGCGGGGGACACGTTCCGTCCCAAGTGGTTGCCTTTGTGTGTGATGATTGGTTTATGAATACATGTAGCTTATATGATAACTATAATTATTTGTCCAACTATGTTTTATAATCACAGTGAACTGGTTGCCTTGAGAGTGTATGCGTGTTTTAAACCTATGAATCTCACCAACATTATGTTGACGTTGTAAGCATCATTTTCAGGTGAACTTTCTAAGGATAAGATAGAAGGCTGTGATTAGACGAGACCCTAGTTGCATTGGAAGTGGTTTATCATCTTTGTTTGGATCCTATGTATTGTTTTGGATTTTGTTTTGGTTATTTTATTTTAGGGTATTGTTACAACACTTTGTGTTTGTACTTTGCTCTATTTTTGTGCATGTAGTTGTTCTCTATATAGACACCAGGTGTTGTGATGATATCCATGAAGTTACACCCACGCGTTTCCGCCTTGGCGAGGTGTGACAATAAGATAGATCAATACCGACTTCTATCGGGTCTTGAGAAAGAGCACAAGTAAGCGGTTTACTATAGGAATGATGAGGATAGACGTAGAGGAGTAGACCATGTAATGAGAAAAATACTTGGCGTCTACAAAGAATGCTTGCAACTAGGTCCGGAATATAAGACCAAACCAGAGGATGACCTAGAGCCCGTGACCAATGACGAGGTCACGTGAAAACCCGTGACTTTGAGTCTAACTACAAGACTCGTAAATAAAGAAAAGCGCTTCTTGGGAGGCAACCCAAGCTTTATTTGTTTGTTTGTTTGTTTGTTTGATTTTATTTGTTTCCCTATGCATGTTTTATTTTTATTGTTTGTGGCTCATGTTTCAAAGTAAATTGTGAAAATGTTTTATTTTATTTTTAACTTCGTCTTGATTACATATAAAGGTATTTTGAAAAATATAAGTGTAAGGGAAATCTAAATTTGTTTCTAAGAATGAGATTGAACATGAATCACAACAATATTAAATGAATGTGCATATTAGTAATTGTTTGAGTCAAATGCTTGTATCGAGTCACAATGATATTTTGCAGGATTTCCAGGAATTAAGGCGTGAGTTTTTCTGGAAACTTTCCGGAAACTTAACATGAAATTTCTTCATGTCACTTCTGACGACATCAGGATTATAACCTGATGGCGTCAAGTGTAAAATTCTGGAAATTTTGCAAGTTTTGTTTTTCTGCCGAAGTCATAGAGTTTTTGCTGAATCTTTAGTTTTATAAACTCCAGGAAATCTGCAAATATTTATTCCCCAAGCATTATATCTTAATTTGCTTTTTAGGATTTTATTATGTATAGAGTTTGCAGCCGATTTTACGCGAGGTTTTCCATGATTGTTTTCTCAGGTTTAACACGTTATATTGGACAAGAAGATGATTTATATTTCTGGAGGGAAGCTTTCAATGTTCATTTTCTTAGAGGAGGATCTAACCATTAACGCATTATCCATACCGAACGAATCAGGGGAGTATTTGTTTCATACTTTTACCTTCGTTACTTTTACATACTTTTTATTGAACATTGGGGACAATGTTCAGCCTAAGTGTAAATGGAGGGTAAATGATGATACCTTAGAGAATGCAATTGCACTTGATGTTTGTTTGTTCAATAGTAGGTGTGTAATAAAACTAAGAGAAACACTAATAAAGTCAATTAATTTTCCCACACCTTTGCAATGAACTCATTTTTAGTACACGATACCCCTAGTACACCCCTCCGAGCCTATCATTTTCGTTTCTAACTTTAAGAATTTTATTTAAAGGAAGAATTTGTTCACAATCCACCCCAAATGTACACCAAACTCGCCTTATCCTTCCTTGTATGCACTCATCTTTAGTGCATTATTGTTATTTGTTTAAACCCTTAGTTAATTGTATAATTGATTACATGGTTGCTAAGTCGAGTCATATCTTGTACATATTGTTTTGGGACGATTGGGACTCATGGGTAAAGTACTATTGTTATGAAGTATTGGGGAAGACATCAATTATTACCCCCCATATGTGCGTTAATATCTAAAAAGTACTCCAAGTGTTTTGATTATCTTAATTCGAATCATTAGAATAGTTAATTGTAAAGTATGTAAAAGTTTAAGTGTAAGGGGAATGCAAATCCCCTATAATGTATTATTTTGGATGGTAGGGCAAGAGTGTATGAAAAAAAATAAAAAAAAAATCAAGAAAAAGAAAAAAATAGAAAAAGAAAAAGGGAAAAAACATACGGACTACCACCCCGTTTCCTTTTATGTTTATTTTATGTTTTTGTTAGTTTATGATTAGCTAAGTTGATTCGAGTTTTGGCTTAGCAACGCCACATTGTACATGTAATTGACCAAGATAATTAACTCGCCTCCAGTAAAGATTGCCTTTATCCAACAAAACCGTGTTTATCATATCCCTACACCTCACGTTACAAACCTTTTGAAAGACCTCTTTGATAGTTTATCCTAGGTGCTTACGCCAAGTGGTGGAGGTTTGATCCTTTCCCAAGCATATGGTAATCTATGCACAATGACAGATAGTGAGAGATATTTTTCATTTTCATTTGTTATATATATACTTTTATTACACCCGAGAGATGTGAGTATCTAAACACTATTTGTGAGGTGCTAGTGTATAATTTCCGTGCTTGTTTTGGTTATAGTGGAACGATCATTTGTTGTAATTACTTTTATATTAGTGTTAAATGACCCCTAGCTTGTATTTTGATTAGAATAAAAGCACATTTGCTTGAGGACAAGAAAATCTCAAGTGTAAGGGTATTTGATGAGGCGAAAAGTGTTACGCTTTTAGGGGGTCATTTAAGCCCTAAGTCGTGATTATTTGATCAAATATTGCCTCAAATCGTTCCTTTTGTCATTTTAGGTACTTTGGAGAAGAAATCTGAAAAAAGAAGCATTTTGGACATTTTTGGAGCAAAAAGTGAAGAAAATGGCAAAGTCTCCAAAATAAAGCTGGAAATAGTACCTTACGGCGTCACGCTTTGCATGTGACGGCGTCATGTGTTGGCAAAGAGGTGAATATAAAGTTTACACGAGACGCGCCAGAATGTTTTTGGGACTTAAAGAGTGACGGCGTCATGTTTTGGGACGCCTAGGCCGTCAATAGTAAATTAAAAGGGGACGGCCATATGATGATTAACAAGTGACGGCGTCAGATCTGGATCTAGGCAATCCGAGAAGAGTATTGGCGGTTAGTTGACGGCGTCACAGGTATAACGTGACGCCGTCAGATATGTAATCTCTATATATAGTATTCTAATTTTCATTCATTAGAGAGAGAACTTTTGGAGGAACTTTACCACAAACCCTAGGTCGAATTTTCACCTTCTTGTAAAGGTTTAAACCCTTCTTTCATCCATGTTTGAATAAAGATAAGTCTTCCAATAATCATTCAATATGTCTATGTGTTGTTTCATTCTATCTTATGCTTGTCTTTACTTTAAAATGCTAGGCTAGGTTTGGTTGTGTTTGCTTAGATGTAATTAAATCTAATTATTGATTGTTGATTGATTGTTTGTTATTAGTTGTTGTGGATGAATGATTTCGATGTTAGGCTTAAATAAACTGGCTAATCTCCAACTGGTAACTTGCTTGAACGTCTTAAGAAACATGAATCGGATGTGTACTACGACTTTAATGGTTGTATTTAATGCATAAGTGACTACTAAGGATGCCATGTTAGGAGCTAGTTGTCGGCTCGACATAGGAAGAGGTAGAAGCTTGTAGAGTTAGGAAAGATCGTACACGGCCCCACGAATGGTATTAAGGAATATAACCCGTCATCCACGCAATTCTAACAAACTATTCAATTAATGAAAGATAGCTAGGGAGTAGTGAAATCTAAGTAAACACGTTTCTCTCATTATAAGGTTTTTCTCATATTTACTTTCTTGTTATTTTATTTTCATTGCATTTGTAGTTATTTGGGTTAGTTGACTAGCAACTAATTCCGCCCACTCTTCCAATACCTGAGATTTTTACTTGCTTTCCATAAACCATAAAAATACAAAAAGAATCATCCATCACCTCTAGACCTAGTTTAATTAAGTTTTGATCCTAACGAACACTATTCCCCAAGTAAAACGATCAATCCCCCGGTACTTGCTACTACACTATACTACATCGGTCAGGTACACTGCCTGGTGGGGATTGCAAGCTTCTCGAGATCCCTCGAGAGGTAAAACCTTTTGCGTAGGCGCAATCCCACGCATCAGTTTCACATATAGAAACTTTAATTCTAAACATTTCATTGTTTTTCTAACAATGTTGATAGCATGTTAAGTGTGAAAACATATTTAGTAAAGTCTACTAAATATTGTGTCATATTGAGTTACATGTCTTCAAACATCTTTGGTAACTCAATCACTTAGTAATAACACATCATACAAGCATTAGTCTATATTTCTAAGTAAATACTTTTACATGTTTTCTTTCACAATAGCAAAAGTCTAAAATTAGAAATATACATCATGCATTGCATCATACATGTCTTGTCACAACTCTTTGCATATCTTTCTAAAAGGTCTTATGCATTCTTGGAAAGATTCTTACTCAACATAGTTGACTCAAAAGATCTTGAGTGAACTTGTCATTTGATTTGGAAATTTTTCGTACACAAACTATTTTGTTGTTGACTTAAGAGATGTTGATTTGACATTGCATTGATTTAGAAAGATTTCTTACACAATATATCTTGTTGTTGACCTTAAAGGATCTTGATTTGACATTGCATAGATATGAAAAGATTTCTTGGTGATTTGCTGTCAGCATCTGACGGAACCCTGTGGATACAAGGGCGGAACCCTTGTTTTGGTTCCGCCGGGTCTGCCAGCCTACTGTCTTGTTTGGCTATAAATACCAAGCCACACTCAAGAATTCTTTCATCACTTTTACCTATACATTACATACATACTCTCAATACTCTTATCTAACTCAGTAGCAACTCACTTGTGTGATTCTCTTTTGTAGCTAAGAAGTTCACAAGTTCATCCGAGAAGTTACAAGTTTCAACTCAAAGTTGCAAGACTTGTTAGCTTTGTATTGTATAAACTCTTATAGTTTATACTTCATTTGTATCTTGTATTGAAGTGATCGGTTAGTATTTTAGGCCTTAAAATACATAGTGTGACGGGAGTCATTGTACCCTTGTAAAAGAACTCGACATCTAGCTTAGTGTCAGAAATATTGGATATGCGACGTTAGGGTGATTCTACCTTGAAATAGGACCCGGTATTTAGCTTTGTATCGGATAAAGTGTAAGGTTTTCTCTACCGGTGAAAGGAGCTTGTTGACTAGTGATTAGTAACTCTCGAGTTGGACACTCGGGGTGTGGAGTAGGGCAAGGAAAAAGAGTCCTTGTAGCCAAACCACGATAAACATCAGTGTTGTGCTTTGATCCTTTCTTTCTTTACTTTTGCATATTGCTTATTGTCTATTAGTTTCAATTGTCTACTTACACGCAAAGTTTACAAAGATAAACAAATTGAAAAGCGGTAAACTATTCAACCCCCCTTCTAGTTTTCAACAATTGGCATATTGAGCTACATTACTCAAGATCTCTAAAATATATTGTATTTTAAAACTTGGATCGATCCATGGATTTTGAAAATCTCAAAGAAGGGCAATTTACTCAAAGACCCCCGCTATTTGAAAAAGAAAATTTCCTTGAATGGAAAAATAAATTTGAAAACTATGTGAGATCAATTGATCAAGATCTTTGACATATTATTTCCGTTGGTGATTTTAAATCAACTAAAACGAGTTTTGAAAATCAAGATGATTATCTCAAATTTGATAAAAACACTAAAGCTAAGATAATAATCTATAAAGCTTTACCAAGGATTGAATATGAAAGAGTGTATTTTTGTCAAACGGCTAATGACATTTGGAAAGATTTATTAAACTTTCATCAAGAAATATGTCAAGTAAAAAATGATCAATTTGATCTCACGTATAAGTCAGAAGTCCTAGAAAAACTAATAGATAAACACTTAGTTGAAATAAATAAAAGTGCTACGAGTTTAAATGTTTTAAATGAAGGTATTAGTGAAGATGAAAACTTGGGTCAAGCTCCATGAGGACTTTCTTACGAATCATGGAGCGACACGGATGAAGATGAAGACAACTATCCAGTTTGCAATTGTATATTAGATAAAACTACAAACAAGGTACAACTTGAAACCGAACACTTTTGCTTTGACACATTTATCTTAGAATTCTCTAAATTAGAAAATGAGTCTAAACATTTGTGTAAAATGGACCTAAAAGCAATCTTCAACAATGAACCTTCAAAATCTCTCAAGAAAAATTTTGAAATGGAAATCATGTTAGAAGATAAAATGTCTAGGATTAATAGTAATGTTGAAATTGATCTAGAATGCAAAATATGTCAAGATTACAAACATGAAATTAAAAGACAAAATGAAAAAGGAAAAGTGTTAATTAAATTTGAAGAAAGTTCAAAATCTCTTGAAAACTTGTTGAATAGTCAAAAGTCATTTAGAGACAAAAACGGATAAGGATTTAACTCGAATGCATCATCAACAGGTAAAACAAAGGAAGTAAAGTTTGCTAAGCCTTGAAGAAAAGTTTAGAAGTTACTCAATCTCAAATAGAAGCTTATGTTAAAAGGACAAAGGTCATTTTGTTCTATGCTTTTATATGTTTAACTAACCACCTCGGATTCATGAGTACTTGAGTTTCCAAGCTTTCCTACAAGTTCAGATGAAACATATAATGTATATCTTTCTTGGTAGCATCTCTTTGGAACTAAAAAGGTACGCTTTCCTTCAAACTTATCTATTGTTGTATTATGTTTTTAGCTTAAGACATACCGTGTGTAGTATGAGTCGTTAATTCCTTAAGTAATCATTCTTACTAGTTGGTTATAACGAGGATTGGATCCTCTGTGGTCAAAGGATTTCCACATAACAACGTACAGGAGACATAAGGTGCTTCATCCCATTAAGCTCTTGGGCATAGACAATAGAAACCCTTGTGTGAGTCTTACTTAATGCTTGTCTACAAGTGAGCTAACTAAGAATTTCCTAAGTGATAAGATGACCAAGACTTTTGTGATGCTTGCAAATTTAATGAATAAAACCCTCACAAATGATTGTGAGATAAGGTCTTTTAACACAACAACTAATGTTTTCAATCATGTCTTAAACAAAACTTCATATGAGGTATACAAAGGTTAATAGAATACATTTGAGTGTTTGGGAGAAAATGCTTTATGTCAAAAACCAAGGACTCACACACATCAAATTCGACCCAAAGTCTTGTGACGATGTATGTCTTGGATATTCACAAAACAACAAAGCCTATATTGTTTTTGAAACTAAGAAACCTAAAGAGTCGAGGAATCGCTGAATATAACATTTAACGAATGATTACCTCCTTCTAAGGCATCATCTATGCTAGATAATGTCCTAGTCGTAAGTTCAAGACAAGTAAGTCTAATTAATGACATGAAAGATGGACTATTAAAAGGAGAATATATCAATGTTTAATCTAAAGGTCAATCACTAACTAGTGTCATTAAAAGCGTTAATGTAGGAACATTAAAGAACAAAAGTTCAAAGTGAAAATAACTATTTTCGTCTTGGGTCAACCATTGAATCAAATAATATTAACACAGTCATAAAACATGAATCATGGGTCATTGTTATGATTAAACAAATTTGATAAAAATAGTCTTTGGACATTAGTTCCTCAACTAAAAAGTAAACCAACAATTGGAACAAAATGGATCTTTTCAAAATAGATAAAGATGATGTCATAAACAAAGCTAAACTAAAAGCATATGGTTGTGAAAAATATCTTGAGACCTTAAGCAAGCTACAAAAGCAAGGAATAATCACTTAAAGTCATTCCTAGTTCTTCACAAGTACAAAAGGATTTAAGTTTTCTATGACTCACCAAGAATGAGATTAGTGAATCCGTAGATGACACTAAACATAGAGAAATGTTTAGAAGTTTACTTGTTCTCATAACTAAGTAGATCCGACATTATGACTAGTACTTGTCTATGTGCTCATTTTCAAGAAGATCCTAAAACCATTCATTCTAAAGGGATTGTTTGGAGAGATTAAAAGGTACTACACACTTAGGATTATGGTATTTCAAAGGAACGGAAATAGAAACCATAGTGTATACCAACTCGGATCATGCCGATGACTAAGTGGATAGAAAAAGCACAAGTAGTACTTGCTCTTTGCTAAACACTTTCTCACCTCATGGTTCACTGAGAAAATAGCTCTCGCTACCTCAACAACTGAAGCAGAATGCTGTCAGCGGGAATAACTTATCAACAAGCTCCGTTGGATCAAGCATACTCGTATTAACAACGAAATTCCACTTGACGACATCTTTTCAACAAAGAAACCATCGATACAAATTAGAATCCAGTTCAACTCTCTCGTAATTGATATCACATAATCCGTCATCACTTCGTGCATGATAATGTTCATAAAGGGAAACATCTCTAACGAGAAAATATCCTTTGTAAACAACATTGTCGATTTCCTTACGTATCTTTCCAAACATCAACCATTTAACCTCCGTATACTTGGACTAGATCTTATAGAACCTACTTTATAGTTTTGAACGTTAGGATTAAATCACAAAAATCAAAACAAATTGTTTAAGTTTTTCTACTGATAAACCAGCGGATCCCTTCGTCATAAGGGGCAGAACCCTCTTTTTGGTTCCGCCTGGTCCGCCAGTTCTGCAGATTGTTTTCCTTTTGAATCATAAACTAAGCACTCCCTAACACATAACTATAACTCACAAACAGCCACCATTCACTCATAAACACTCACACACTCGAAAATTATGGCTCTCTATCAAATACTCTCCTTTTCAATCATCATTGTAAGTTTTCCTTATATTAATTGCATGTTCAATCCATGTCTAGGATTTCCACTCAATCACAAAAACTAAAATCTTAGGGTTTATGCACAAATTTTTTAATTCATGCAAAACCTTGGTCATGAACTAATCATGTTTTCCCTTAGTTAGGAATTGGATCTTCTTAATTACTATCATGATTTGCCAAACACCCCAAGTAAACTTCTTTGAAAATAATTTCCCACAATTAGAACATAACCCTTCATCACATTGTTAAAACAAATGAAAAACATTACAAAAACATCATTTGCATAAAATCTCTTGAATGCTAAAGAGAATAAATAACTAAAATGTATTTATGGGTACATTCAAACAAAGCCACATTGAATTAGGAGCATTTGGGTTATCTTATGGGTTATGACAAAAACTTGCATTATAAAACGTTTTGAGCTTTAAAAAGAGTCAAGATAACCAAGTCTCCACATCGTTAGCATATAGGCACACACTAGAACATCCACATTGCAATAATCGTCAACTTAAACTAAAAGGTGAAATTTTGTGTTTTCTAGGAATCAACATGCCTCCCGCAACATTCTCCGGTCACAAGGACACCCTTAAGTATCTACCCAAACACCATATGACCAAAGGTCTTACTACAACCCAAGTCAACATATTTAAGGGCTTAGAAAAATGGTATGTTCATGAGGGGAGAACCATTGATCCATCCTTCCTATAAGGAAATTCTATTCGTCAAGAATTAGCAACCATTAACTTCGATTGTCTTCTATACATTGATGAAGAAATTTTTCCTAGGTTTATTCTAGAGTTCTATGCTACCGTGGTTCTCCCTAGTGATGAAAACGGTCAAATCTCCATAAACTTCACTACCAACCAACATCAAAAAACCATTCCTTTAGACCTATTTGCTCAAATCTTTGGTATCCCAAGTAATGGAGCGTATTTCTACATTGATAAGTGACACCTTACAAGTCTTGACTCCATTAATTGCAATCCCGTTTATGCCTCTTTTCTTATTAGTAAAGAAGAACTCCGTGTTCATCTTTTCATAAGAACCACAAACACTAAGAAAAATCATTTGGGGAATGAAGTTAATAAAGACTCGTTTGGAATGGAACTAAATGAGCTTAAGCCTCAATTTAAGAAATGGGAAGAAGTTCTTAAAGCTAATGTCATATGTTCTGTAGGAAATAGAGATCATGTGAACACATGTCTTTGTTACATGCTCTATAGTATCTCCATTAGACAACCCTTCAAATTGGCTTATTACATGGCTAGAAGAATGGCTGACATACCTTTGAATGGAAAAACCACTCTTCCATACGAAATGCTTCTCACCCATCTCTTTAGAGCTATCTCACCAATTCCACCTAAGGACAAAGGAATTTGCCTTGACTACTCTCTAGTTCCTCACATCTTTGTCCCTCTTAGTGCTAAGAGAGTTTCTAAGACCAAAGGAAAACGTCTTCGCTCTCGCTCGCCTTCATCTTCATCTTCATCAATGAGTGATGATGATGGTCTTCCCAACTCTAGACTAGCCCCACTTGACTACCTCCAAGAACTTCCCTCTATTAAAAATGAGTCTGAAGAATTCAAGCAAACAAAAGGAATGTGGAAATTTGCTTTAGAAGCTATCTTGGAAAGCTCAAGAAAAAGATGGATCGCTTTTGAGACAGTTGCATAAGGAGCGTTTGGATTTACTATTTCTTAGAACTATGTAGTCGTTAAATTATGAGAATTGTGTTGTTTTACGATCTTACATATTTCCGTATTCTATTATTATCTTTGGACAATGTATTGGCTTAACATTTATGCAGGATGACGACATTTTAGATGTTGTCAAATTTTCCAGTATGTGGAAAATTTCACTAAGTATAGTGAATTTCGTTAACCCTCGGTCAAAGTCTAACGGTAAGAGTGTTTCCATGTCCATTTTTTTCATTTCCTAATCAGAATTAAATTTAAGTTTATGTTCCAAGAATTTTTAGAAAATTTGGAAAATGTCTTGCCCTCGAAAATACTGGACTGTTTGCTTTTTTGGCCTGGTGGATCTGGCGGAACCAAATACAAGGTTCCGCCAGTGCATTTTCTGGGTAAACCCAGGTTTGGCCCAACGGATAAGACGGAACCCAAAAACAGGGTTCCGCCCTTGTATGCGTTTGGTTCTGCCAGTCACCTGCAGAAATTTTTTTTCATTTTTCTTAATTTCACACTTTCTCAAACACCAATTCATTTTCTTTAGTGAGAAACATCTTCCCTAACTTCCAATAAACATATTAGGATCATTTTTACCCATTAAAACCAATAGGAAGCCACTTCCCGCCAAAATTCAAATTCAAACATACTTTACCCAATGAACCCTCTGAAAGGTTCCTTGAAATCCATGGAATATCTAAACCAAATCATTTGACATAACCACATAGCATTTAGTGTATATCTTGGTCATCTTACTCCATCAAACCTCATTGGGTTTACTTCTAGTGAAGTGACAACCTTCATAAGCCTTCCTAATAATTAGAAACCTCCATCTTTGAATGGAAGAACATCAAATCCAAACACACTTTTGAAAATTCTCCAACTCTATAAATTAGTCCATCTTGGATAGTTTGTACTCCCATCTCACTATCATCCTCTTATATCTTTGTCATCTCCTTAACATCCTTGTTTCACCATGACTAAGTCAAACGACTCATCACCACCATCTCGACCCATTAGAAGAACCGCTAGGATTAGTGTCAAACCTTGTTGCTTCAACACCAAAATCAACTTAAGTTCATCATCTTCGGATGAATCACTCCTACACCATCTCATAGATCACAAAGTGTCATAACCACTCCACCACCAACAAAATCACCAATTGATCCAACACCACCATCGGCACAAACCCAACCATCAAAATCACCATCACCTCCAAAATCACCTAAGAGTGAACCCATGGAACTTTTTGGTACGGCACCATCGTCACCACTTTCATTTCTTGAGGGCTTGGAAAATCTTCCTCCAAGATCACAAAATCCACCAAAAATTGAATCACAACCACTTGAAACATCATCATCTCAACCATTCAAAACACAATCACCACCACAACCACAACCAATGTTGTTACATCCCACTCACACCAACACCTATGGTCCTCTATATGAAAAACCTAATTTCCAACAAAACAATCAACCTCAACCTCAACCACCACCTCAAGAACCCCAATCTCAATCATAACACTTTGAATCCTTGTTTTCTTCTTTTGAGGAAACAGAGGAATCCTTATGGAATGACCCACCGAACATAAACCAACAAACAACTAGTGTTCCACCACCACCTCAATCAACCACAAATCCAATCCTACCTAATCCTCGTCATGGTTGTACGCAATATGTGCGAACAACCAAAATTTGTGAAAGCTTAAAAACCATGCTTCACCAAGTTCAAGATAAAACCCGCTTCGTCCTCCAACACATTATCAATCATCTAAACACTCTTTCTCATCCTCACCAACCGTAGACCTTAACTTAGGAGGATGTTTCTCATCAAGGACAATGTTGGTCATTTTTTTTTAAAGATATAGGACTTTTTCTCTTCTAAGTTACCTTTTCACTTTTATTTTTCAAAAGTAGGACTTCTTATTCCATATCTTTTCTTTGACCTTTGTCAAAAAGAAATTTTACTAAGAATATAAGTAGTTCTACTATATCTTGTGCATTATGGGTTGATTGTCTCTTTGTCATAAGTATGATCTGATCATTTATTGCGGCTTATCTTTTTATACTTTTCTAGCTCGACAATTAACTTTCTTTTGTAGGATCAAAATCCATGTATCCTTTCTTGGCACTCCATCTAGGTGGAGTATTGTCCAAGGGGGAGCACTTGGAACGCATCATTCCGCTATGCAACTTTTCTTTTTGTTTCGAAAAAAAGGGGGAGCATTAGTATTAAACTCATCTCAATCTTAACTTTTACATATCAAGTTGCATCCACTTGAACCATCATTCATTCACAACAAAAAGGTTAAGTAAAATATGGTTTTAATATTGATTTTTAACAGACTTTATACTACAATTATCTTATTGCTTAAAAATAAAATTTATGTTTTGTCCTCAACAAAAAGGGGGAGATTGTTAATACAAATATCGTCTAAAAACGTTATTTTTATTTTAAGATCTTTGCTAATATTTTGTAGTGGACAAAGTATAAACTTTATTTTCTAGCAAAGTATAACTTTAGTATAAGTCTCACATTTAGAAACTTTATTTCTAAACATTACATTTGCTATATGATTCATTGTTTGTCTAAGAATGTTGATAGCATGTTAAGTGTCAAACCATATTTAGTAAAGTCTACTAAATATTGTGTCATATTGAGTTATATGTCTTCAAACATCTTTGGTAACTCAATCACTTAGTCATAACACATCATACAAGCATTATTCTATATTTCTAAGTAAATACTTTTACATGCTTACTTTCACAATAGTAAAAGTCTAAAATTAGAAATATACATCATGCAATGCATCATACATATCTTGTCAAAACTCTTTGCATATCTTTCTAAAAGGTCTCATGCATTCTTGGAAAGATTCTTACTCAACATAGTTGACTCAAAAGATATTGAGTGAACTTGTCATTTGATTTGGAAAGATTTCTTACACAAACTATTTTGTAGTTGACTTAAGAGATCTTGATATGACATTGCATTGATTTAGAAAGATTTCTTACATAATATATCTTGTTGTTGACCTTAAAGGATCTTGATTTGACATTGCATAGATATGGAAAGATTCCTTGGTGATTTGCTGTCAGCATCTGGCGGAACCCTGTGGATACAAGGGCGAAACCCTTGTTTTGGTACCACCGGGTCCGCTAACCTGATGTCTTGTTTGGCTATAAATACCAAGCCACACTCAAGAATTCTTTCATCACTTTTAGATATACATTACATAAATACTCTCAATACTATTATCTAACTCAGTAGAAACTCACTTGTGTGATTCTCTTTTGTAGCTAAGAAGTTCACAAGTTCATCCGAGAAGTTACAAGTTTCAACTCAACGTTGCAAGACTTGATAGCTTTGTATTGTTTAAACTCTTATAGATTATACTTCATTTGTATTTTTATTGAAGTGATCGGTTAGTATTTTAGGCCTTAAAATACATAGTGTGACGGGAGTGGTTGTACCCTTGTAAAAGAACTTGACATCTAGCTTAGTGTCAGAAATATTGGATAGGCGACGTTAGGTGGTTCTACCTTGAACTTGGACTCGGTATTTAGCTTTGTACCGGATAAAGTGTAAGCGACGTGTAAGGTTTTCTCCACCGATGAAAGGAACTTGTTGACTAGTGATTAATAACTCTCGAGTTGGATACTCGGGGCATGGAGTTGGGCAATGAAAAAGAGTCCTTGTAGCCGAACCGCGATAAACATCCGTGTTGTGGTTTGATCGTTTCTTTCTTTACTTTTGCATATTGCTTATTGTCTATTAGTTTCAATTGTCTACTTACACGCAAAGTTTACAAAGATAAACAAGTTAAAAAGTGGTAAACTATTGAACCCCCCCCCCCCCCTTCTAGTTTTCCACAGAGGTTTTCGTGATGCCATGGTGGAGTATGAAGGTGTTTGATGGAGGTGAAGAATGATGAAATGGTGAGTAAACATTTTGAGGGAATTTATAATAAGATAGCATGTTTGATTAAGGTATAATTTTGAATGTATATGTTGATATTCTAAAATCAGTTTAGTCATTAAGGAAAAGGGTAGTAGAGACTAGCAAAAGGGGTCACAAGATGCAAAATAAAATAGTGAAAATACTGCTCTAGATAGCCAGTCCCCTTAAAGTTTAACGGGACCGCCCTTGTAACTTTAAAGGGGCCGCCCATCTGGTGTTTTTCAGAAGACTAAATTTTGAAAAATTTCCAAAAAGGGTCCAATTTTGAGTATTTGCAGTAAGCTCTATTGGAACATATACATTAATATTGATCAACTATAAACATAAACTAGTAGATAATCATACATAAAATTAAACTAAGATAATTCAAGCATCAATTAACATAATCCTAGCATGATAAGTAGCATAATATTAATCATAATAAGTAGCATAAACCTAGCATACTAGGTAGCAAGTATTTCCGAGAGCATCAGATCAACAATAGTACATAACAAAATAGTCTAAAACACCAACATGATAAATCTAGACAAACAACAACATTTCTTCTTCCTCCCAAACACAGCCTTGAGGGCCTTCCCAATGGACTTGAACCCACCTAGGACTTCTTCATGCATTCTTTGAGTTTGATTGAGCAAGGAGGTTTGACGCTCAAAGAGTACTTGGTTGGTTTGATAAGAAAGAGAGGGGACTTGATATTGGTATAGTTAAGGTCCTCGAGGTCATTTACGAAGGTCGTAGGAGATTGAGTACTAGCATGAGAGGGAGTATCATCATCGTCATCATCATTTTGATGAGATGATGAACCCTGATGTGGATAGAAGATTGGATGATGATTTTTACCCTTATTACTACAAGTACGACGAGTTTGTTTGAGAGCAAGAGGACACAATGTAGGATAAACGAATTCATAGATGTCACTCTAAGGTTGGGATAGTGTTCCATGACATGACGGTAAAGACGAGTAAGAAAAATTCCAAATGGAAGATTTGCATTTGGAGTGCATCTAGCACATTCAATGCGCTTGACAAAGAAATAAGCCAAATTGTATTGTTCTTCAACAACAACACAATACAACATGTGAGCAAGGCTTGCCGCGAGATGGTCACGGTGGCATGTGGTACCAAACGCATTCTCACGAATGAGTTCTTCCCAACGCTTCATGTCGGGGCTTAATTCTTTTAGGAGAATTTAGTTTGCACGAATGGGGACATTCTTTGATTACTCAGTTGGTCGTACCACGTTCCAACTCAAGCATGCAACGAATATCTTCGGGAGATGGGAGGTTGGTGTAATATGGGCCACTTTTTGATTGACAACGATCAAGAGCAAAAAGATCCCATTCATTTGTGAACACGGCTTGGCCATTGAAAGGAATTTGAAGAATTTGACAGAATTGAGCAAGAGTGAGTGTGATGAATTCGTTGTGGATCATGAAAGAGATGTAAATATAGCCATAGTCATCGGTTTGAACCTTGACTTTGCTATAGAAATCAAGAACAAATTGAGGAATTATTGGTTCATTAATTTTGAAGAGACAATCAAAGCAAACGTTGGTGAACATTCATTCAGTATGATCAGATTGGTAATAGGCTTGATCGACTCCTCTTCCTTCATGAATGTTTCTATTTTCAATGGGACGATAGAAACAAGCAATAGAATGAGAGATGTATGGGATTTGAGAGACTTTAGGAATATAGGCTTTTGTTCGAGACACATCGCCAACCGTAGCTTTAGGCATTGTCACCTAAACATGATAACAACAAAAGAAAGGTAAAGTTAAACTAAAATCATAAAATGCATATGTTGTATATACAACACATGTGGAACGTAAATATACTTCGACTTTAAAGAATCAATTCCTAAGAAGTAGTTTACAATGTTCCTTTTAATTTTAACTCGCTTAAAATGTGGTTTATGATGTTAGGGAGTAGTTATAGAATTATTTTGATATAATATCAGAGATATCCAAACACTCCTTTAGACATCATATGCCACTTTGAAATTTGGTTAGATATACATTATATTGCATATCTTGCTATTTCTTATGAGTTTTATTGTCACAACTCACCATTTCAGATCATTTCCCAAACTTCGACATTTTACTATTCATAAATCACTATTCATCAAAACACTATTCATCATTTTACTATTCATCATTTTTTAGGTCAATTTGATATTCTGAGAAACATTTTAGAATTTTACTATTCACTGAACACTATTCATTGCCGGAAAAGTTTTCACTATTCACTTGCATTACTCATTTCATCGTAAATTTAGTTTACGGGTATTAAAATTCGCGTAACCGTATGGGTTTAGGTGCGAATTCATTTCATTATCAGTAAGGACATTGCATACGGACTAGAGACAGTCTGCATATCATCTTAACAGCATTATCATGTTATACCACTCTTAGAATTTTCAAATTTATACATTTGATACATTTAACATTTTCCTTATAATTATTTATAAATAAATGTTAACACCCGGTTTATAAACACGACGAATATATCTAGATATTCCCACAATGGTCCCGACATATTTTTATATCCATTATATCATCATAAAAGTTATAATATTCATTTACCCAGTATTTTGGAAATTTATTTTATTTATAACGTAAGTTTATAAATATTACGACGGTTTTCGTGAAAACTAAACAATAATCACCCGAACACTCAGTACTTGTACCCAACATATTTTTAACATTTTTATGACTTTATTAAGTCCCGGTTAACTTCGTAATTATTTATTTCTAGCAAACCCGGTACCCGATTATAACTAATACTTACACTAAACTACAACTAATATTACACTACATTTCTTAAGTGATCAAAACTCATTTGCTACCCCTTACTCCTTTGAAAACCGGCCACATGCCCCCCCCCCCCCCTCTAGACACCATGTGCATTTTTTTAACCTCAAGTCTTTACTACATATTAACTTAATATATATTTCACCTAAATATCTACAAACACAAAACTCTTAACACATAACAATTATTTTAGATCAAAGTTGCTCATTTCTCATCTCTTCCATCTCCATACCCACGACCAAACCCAAAATCCTTGATCAAGTGATTATTTTTCCAAGATCAAAGCTACAAAGTTGTTCATTTCATCATTCTAATCAAGATTCTTGCAACATAAACACAAGTAACACAAGATTTCTCATCATCTAATCACCTATTATTTCAAAGTGAGTTATCAAATTTATTTTCATGATTTCATCTAATTAATACTTGTATCTTATGGTTTTCATGCTTAATTTCATGTACAAGTTAGCTATACCACATTATTTTTGTTAACTTTCTGAACATACAAACCCTAGATTTTGATTTAGGTGTTCCTTTGTTAAATTAACATGATTACTAGTGATTAGGAACCCATGGCACCCTAAGAAGGTGTATGGTAGGATTAGTATAGCTTTGTTGTGTTTGCAAGAGATTTGGTTGAAGTAGAAACTAGTTTTGAACATGAAAAATGGATTTGTAACAAGTATATAAACATTCTGTCCCATTTTTGTAAATCCAGGAAAATCAGTAAACATAAAGGAAACTTTGGCAAAATTTTTAGAAAATAATTTCAAAAACGAATCCGTAGGCGAAAGAACGGATTAAAAAGAGTTTATAAAGAAGAAGTTATGATTTTTGCAAGTTTATTGACGAAAAGTATATTTTCTGAAAATACATGCTGTTGGACGTTTTTCGTCGAACAAAACGAGGCTTTAGACGTAACCCGGAGGAGCCAAGCTTTCCAAAATATATTACTACATACTAAGACGTAACCGTGGATATAAAGAACAAGTAAAACGGACTTATAACGACAAAGATATTGACGTTTCAATATCGGCAAAACTTATATTATTTTGACAACTTTTAAAAATAATAACACTAAAACTACGTAGTAACTCTAGATTTCTAGAAATATTAACCAAGTACTCAATATCATAACTAATGAAGTATTAGTGAATACAAGTATATTTTTACTATGACAAGTCGTTATTTCAAGGATTTCAAACCGAGGATTTCAACACTAACATTGATACATACGATATATATATATATATATATATATATATATATATATATATATATATATATATATATATATATATATATATACATTTCAACTAGTTTTATTTTTCTAGTTGCCTTATTTTCCTAAGTCTTGAAAAATGTATATTTTTTATAACAACAACTATTTTTCCAAAGAGTAGAGTGGTATAGGAAACATGTGCATGGACATTCATAACATCATTTTGTGATCTAAAAGATCGTTCATCATTCATATTAGGTTGAGACAGCTAACCGTTCATTGTTGTTGTTCATTTCACTTCATCACAGTATCATCAGTTTAAGGTGAGTTTTCATAGCCCCGTTTTCAATACAATATTTTGATTTCAAATCCCACGGGGGAATACATTGCATCAATTATTATAGTACGAGCCCAAGTACCAAAACATATGTACATTGCTTAAGTTGCCTTACCAACCTGTTAAAGTCCCCTATTTATTATCATGGACCGTTAGTTTGCCGATTAAGCGAGAGTGAGTGGATAGATCTATCGAGGGTGACGCCTCCATCCGTGGTAGTTATTACCAACAGTAAGCGGATGCATTTCATGTCTGACATTTTGGGAGTGTTCTGGTAAAACATTCAGGAGGGGCATATAATTTCAACAGTCTAGCTTCGGGGCATGAGCTTAAGGTCTATTGTACTATTTTACTTGATTTTTATCTTGCACTTTTACTTGTGGTGGCCGTACAACATTACATTTTATAAACCTATGGAATTCACCAACATTCGTGTTGACGTTTTAGCAATGTATTTCAGGTTATTAAGGTAGGTCATGTGACATGCATTTGGACCTTTATGGAGTCGCGGAGTCGACGCGTCTCACCATTATTTCATGCACTTATGTAAACGTTTGATCTAGTATGACTTGTTTTTCATAAACATGCAACACCTTTTGGGGACCTAATTTTGTAAACTCTGAAGAATTTCAATGATCAAACGAAGTATTTTCCAAACGACACTTTAGGTCGTTCAATGTAACCGTAACTGTGATGCTATGACGGACACCCCCAGGTATTCCATTCCACTGCAAGTCAGGTAAATTGGGGGTGTGACAGATTGGCATCAGAGCTAAGGTTATAGCGAACTAGGATGTATCTTGGACCCTAGACTATAACCACATCAGCATAGCATCTCATCATTTCATCATAAGTGCATAATCATGATACATGTTGTTTCATGAATACCCTGTGCGAGTTATTTATACTCATATTCGTATATATATCATTTTATTGACCTGGTTCACAAGTGACATGTCTTCAGATACTCACCCTGTCATTCTTTTACTGGATTCCGACATTGAAAATGCCTTGTCATCTTCCACTACCATTATACCACCAGTTGCACTTATACCATCATTAGCACCATTGATTTGTCATAGGAACAGGGTTTTCCTATCATTCAGCCTATACATAGAATACCGTTTGGTAGAGTATTCAGACTTAATCTTAATAGACTTATTAGGATGCTTATTGCAAGGGAGATAGTATGTTTCTTTCCATCACTAGTAGAGCACTCACTACACAGGTACTACCACCACCATCAGTTACTTATTACACTATTGGTCGTCCCATAGTGCGTACTTTAGTTTTACCTCTTAGATGTCGCAAGGTAGTGCGAAAGAGGATAGTATTCCATTCACCAGTACCACCATTGTCATTTTCCTTTTCCATTCCCACTTGCCATGAACTAGATAACATCTAGTAGATAATACCAATATCACGGACTCAACAGGAACATCCGCAGATTCTTCAGGAATGGTTCAGAACCTACTTTATCTAAGATTTGATAGATGCACAACTTCAGACACCACTTCAGGACTATCTCGACCTTATGATGCCACGAACCTGACTTCACACAGAGGGACACCAGGAAGTCTCTAGACCAGACTTATATCCTCACTAGCTTTTACTATTATCCGAGCCACAGAAAGTGTGGGACATAGTCTAAAGAACTTGTTGTCTTTTGATTGTTGTACAAACAAAAATATCAAGTGTGACTCTACTATGTAAGGAATGGTTGTGCTAATTGTGATATCGGTTCACGTAGACCAAAATTTTCATGTATTATATTCATGTGTTGTGAATATGATGACTTTTATTAACTATATCCTCATGGTCTCTTATGATTTGATGAAGAGAGAATTAAGCAAACCACTCCAAGCATGACGCAAACTGCTGTTGGACAAGTCATTGCCAAGAACATAGCCACCGCCCTCACTAAGGAACTTACTCACGTGGAATTTATGGGGTGCAATCCTCCCTTCTTTAGCGGAACTAGAGACACAAAGGAATTTCTCAAATGGTTCAAAGAAATAGAAACAATATTTCAATGTGGCGACTGTCGTAAGGAAGACAAGGTTAAGTTCGCCACATTTACTTTTCAGGATCATGCCCAAGAATGGTGGACCAAACATATTAAGATGGTGGGAGTTGATGCTGCCTACCCACACTCTTGGGAGAAACTAAGAAGGATGATGAGTATAACATTTTGTGTAGGAAATGAATTACGAGCAAAGGAACAGGAAACACTAAACTTTACCATGGTAGGAAATGATGTTGACGAGTACACTACTCATTTTTATGAATTAACACAACTAGGTTCTGCAATGGATGAACCGGAAAGCAAGAAACTTGAAAGGTACATCGGGGGACTCTCAAATGAAATTTGTATGTTGGTCATCGCATGGGAACCCGATACCATGTCTGAAGCTATCAAAATGGCGATCGAAGCAAAGGAACTCATAGTTCATGCCGAGACATCAGGAAACAATAGTGACAATAAAAGGAAGTGGAACAACAATCTAGGTTGCAATGCTGCTCAACAATCACCCAAAGGACAAGAAGTGAATAGAGCCTTTGCTGCAGAACCGTACACAAAGAGAAGGTATATTGGAAAGTTACCTTACTGCAACCTGTGTAATCAACATCACCGAGGTCATTTCAGTAAAACGTGTGGAGTGTGCAAGAAGCGGGGTCATTGGACTGAAGACTGTAGGAAACTCACAAATCAGAAGACCCCAGGGAGTTGCTTCAAATGTGGAAACTTAGGGCATTTCAAGAATGACTGCCCAGAGCTAAGGAACAAGGAAAATCAGGAACTTGGAATCAAGACTGAATCGCCCGAGGAATAGCGTGAGCTGTTGAAAGAGAACCGTCAGGATATTAGCAACATCAAGGATAACAACAATGCTTCAGCAGGAGGAGCCTTGTTTCAATATATAAACCGTAGTTCGAGCCCTTTAGGGTTGCATCTTTCCTTTTGTACTTACCATTGGTACGATGACATAACCTAGTTGTATTAAGCACTTTCCTATCCAATGTAATATCTATCTTTGTTACCTCTGTGATAATCATAACCATCGTTTACTCCATTTTCTATCCCAATTGCTCAAACTTCAATCGTTTCGCAACATTTTAGCATTGTCTTATCAGGGATTAGGCTGATTTCGTTTTTGATGAATTAGTAGACTATTACCATTCGACAAGATTCACCCACGTATCCAATACACCATTCAAGCTATTTTACTATCATATGGGGAAATTGTTTTACAGAAACATTTCTGAAGTAAGCTATTTTATTACCATCCTATAAATTGATTTTTCTGTCATTACACCAAGTATTTACTATTATTACGCGAGGCAATTTTCATGTTACTTGAAAGAAAACATCAGGATGCCATTTTTATAACAATGCGTTGAACACTATCTAAAACTTTTGAGAAAAGTTATGATATTTTGACAAAATCTAACATCGCATCATTAGTCCTCAATTGTACATAGCCTGGTCACCTATGTAAAATTCAGGAAGGATTATGCCATGAAGGAAATAATTACCTTTTCAAAGGATTGTTAATAACAATCTTCATTTAAAAGTTTTGTAAACAAAGGAACTCTTCCATAAACATCCCTTTTGCCGAACTATCCCTGGATACTTACCCCACCTGTCACCCACTTAGCCATTAAGTTGGATTTTCCCATTGACTTCCCTAGGAGAGACTTTCCATATCAATTACAAGTAGGATTCCTCGATACAAGAAAAGCAATGAAAGGATTACCGAACTACTAAACAGAACTAGAAGTATATAGTGAGAGAATTCATTACTCAACAACAAATTCTAAGATACCGCGAGACCATCCGAATCACCATCTCTGACTTAGTTGTCAAATTCTATCATTTAAAAGTACTAGCTAGACTGAGCTACAAGATTGAACTCAATATAAATGTCCGCAGGACAACACAATAGAAATAAACCAAGCTTATAATTGAGACTGTAGAGCATTTCATTTAAACATGGCCTCATCCATACATAAACTTTCCTGCAGTAAATTTTCACAAAGGACAATTGTTTGAAACAAGAATATCGATGTAGATTCCCCTAAGGCATTATGTCACTAGAAATTTCCGATAACCTCACCTTCATACCAAGAAAGGGATCAAACCAGAACATATCTCCTTATCTACATGGGAAAACAGAATAGACATTCATCGACACAACATCAAGTGATACCTTCGTCTTGCCAATTACAATGATAAAATATTTCAGGACTTAAGTTAGTCTAAATACCTATGCTTGTAGTTATACCTGATAACCACCAATAGGCATTATTCAACCTCAGGAACTAAATGTTAGACATCTATGCATGTAAGCGAACATTTCCTATTCTACCATTTTATCCTTGTTAGTGTTATCACTTTTAAATAAAGTTGATGCGTTTACATAAATCACATACCTTGTGGAAAAATGATTTCTGAAATTCCTATTTTGAACAAGTACGATCCTTTTTGGTCAATCTTTAGCAACACTATTGTACAATGAGAAATATACATAGACATCAAACTTTCGTAAGCAGTCTTAATCACAACATGTTTGAAAACATTTTTCTATTTCATAACTACTGAAATTTTGAATCAGCAGGAAAAATATTACTAAGTAAATCATTTGCTCCCTTTTTCTAAATTCGTTTATTCAGAAAAAGATTTCAACCAAAACTCATAATCGCGAGACAAATTTCCAGAACCAATTTCCCTACAACATCGCTTATGCATTTAGGATTTGTGACTTGACAATAAAGAATATTTGGAATATGTGATGAAGGAATTAGAAAGAACATCACAAATTAATCACGAACTTCAATAGTGGAGACCAAACCCAATAGACGAAGAAGGACATATGTCTTATCATCCGTTGGAACAAAACACAAGGAATCAAATTGTTACCTATATTATATCCCTTTCAGATAACGCCAAGTTCGAAGGACCGAACGTTGTGGAATTAATCACAAAGGTTTATTGTACCCATTTCAGTTATTCCTGTTAAGGAAACCGATTCACCTTGGACTTCAAGCAATCATTTCAGGATTTCCTTCAGAAACCCATTTAGATGTAAACATCACCTATCATCCTCAGACCGATGGTCAAAGCGAGAGAACAATTCAAACATAGGAAAGTATGCTCAGAGCATGAGTGATTGACCCTAGAAATGGTTAGACTAACCAGTTATCATAAATCAAATTCAGTTTCAATCATAGTAATCGTGCGGGCATAGAGACTATACCATTTGAGGCACTCTATGGTCGAGGTGCCAATATCTATTGACGGATCAAAATTTGGAAAAGCCCAACATACTAGTTTAGTAGGCATTCATGAAATAACCAGAAATTTTCTACAAGTCAAGAATCAGTTACAAGTTCAATAAGTTGTAAACCATTAAAACTTCAAGTTGGTAGGCAGAGTTATGCAGAAAGTTCTGCCTAGGAAAGGCATGATATCATTCAGAAAACTTGGAAAGTTAAACCCGATATACAACGGACCATGTAATATTTCAGACAGAGTAGGCCTAGTGACCGTCAGACTTGAGCCTTGTTAGAAAACAATGGGATTACACAACCATGTATTATCATCTTTTCAGATTAGTCACTCATAATTCCATTTGGATAGGAATCCAACCCAAAGTCAAACATAAACCTTGTAGGAGAACAAGTAGAAATCATGGACAGTTAGGTCGAACAGTTGAAGCATAGTCGAATTCCTATCGTTATAGTTCGCTGGAATTCTCGAATATCATCACCTTTTCACCAATACGTTTTCAGAGACCAACATAAACTGAACTTCGGGACGAAGTTCCTTTTAGAGGGGAAGACTGTCACAACTCACCATTTCAGGTCATTTCCCAAACTTCGACATTTTACTATTCATAAATCACTAATCATCAAAACACTATTCATCATTTTACTATTCATCATTTTTTAGGTCAATTTGATATTCTAAGAAATATTTGAGAATTTTACTATTCACTGAACACTATTCATTGCCGGAAAAGTTTTCACTATTCACTTGCATTACTCATTTCATCGTAAATTTAGTTTACGGGTATTAAAATTCGCGTAACCGTATGGGTTTAGGTGCGAATTCATTTCATTATCAGTAAGAAGATTGCATACGGACTAGAGACAGTCTGCATATCATCATAACAGCATTTCCATGTTATACCACTCTTAGAATTTTCAAATTTATATATTTGATACATTTAACGTTTTCCTTATAATTATTTATAAATAAACGTAAACACCCGGTTTATAAACACGACGAATATATCTAGATATTCCCACAATGGTCCCAACATATTTTTATATCCATTATATTATCATAAAAGTTATAATATTCATTTACCCAGTATTTTGGAAATTTATTTTATTTATAACGTAAGTTTATAAATATTATGACGGTTTTCGTAAAAACTAAACAATAATCACCCGAACACTCAGTACTTGTACCCAACATATTTTTAACATTTTTATGACTTTATTAAGTCCCGGTTAACTTCGTAATTATTTATTTCTAGCAAACCCGGTACCCGATTATAACTAATACTTACACTAAACTACAACTAATATTACACTACATTTCCTAAGTGATCAAAACTCATTTTGCTACCCCTTACTCCTTTGAAAACCGGCCACATGCCCCCCCCCCCCCCTCTAGACACCATGTGCATTTTTTTAACCTCAAGTCTTTACTACATATTAACTTAATATATATTTCACCTAAATATCTACAAACACAAAACTCTTAACACATAACAATTATTTTAGATCAAAGTTGCTCATTTCTCATCTCTTCCATCTCCATACCCACGACCAAACCCAAAATCCTTGATCAAGTGATTATTTTTCCAAGATCAAAGCTACAAAGTTGTTCATTTCATCATTCTAATCAAGATTCTTGCAACATAAACACAAGTAACACAAGATTTCTCATTATCTAATCACCTATTATTTCAAAGTGAGTTATCAAATTTATTTTCATGATTTCATCTAATTAATACTTGTATCTTATGGTTTTCATGCTTAATTTCATGTACAAGTTAGCTATACCACATTATTTTTGTTAACTTTTTGAACATACAAACCCTAGATTTTGATTTAGGTGTTCCTTTATTTAATTAACATGATTAGTAGTGATTAGGAACCCATGGCACCCTAAGAAGGTGTATGGTAGGATTAGTATAGCTTTGTGGTGTTTGCAAGAGATTTGGTTGAAGTAGAAACTAGTTTTGAACATGAAAAATGGATTCGTAACAAGTATATAAACATTCTGTCCCATTTTTGTAAATCCAGGAAAATCAATAAACATAAAGGAAACTTTGGAAAAAATTTTAGAAAATACTTTCAAAAACGAATCCGTAGGCGAAAGAACGGATTAAAAAGAGTTTATAAAGAAGAAGTTATGATTTTTGCAAGTTTATTGACGAAAAGTATATTTTCTGAAAATACATGCTGTTGGACGTTTTTCGTCAGACAAAACGAGGCTTTAGACGTAACCCGGAGGAGCCAAGCTTTCCAAAATATATTACTACATACTAAGACGTAACCGTGGATATAAAGAACAAGTAAAACGGACTTATAACGACAAAGATATTCACGTTTCAATATCGGCAAAACTTATATTATTTTGACAACTTTTGAAAATAATAACACTAAAACTACATAGTAACTCTAGATTTCTAGAAATATTAACCAAGTACTCAATATCATAACTAATGAAGTATTAGTGAATACAAGTATATTTTTACTATGACAAGTCGTTATTTCAAGGATTTCAAACCGAGGATTTCAACACTAACATTGATACATACGATATATATATATATATATATATATATATATATATATATATATATATATATATATATATATATATATATATATATATATATGTATGTGTATATATATATATGTGTGTGTGTATATATATATATATATATATATATATATATATATATATATATATATATATATATATATATACATTTCAACTAGTTTTATTTTTCTAGTTGCCTTATTTTCCTAAGTCCTGGAAAATGTATATTTTTTATAACAAGTATTTTTCCAAAGAGTAGAGTGGTATAGGAAACATGTGCATGGACATTCATAACATCATTTTGTGATCTAAAAGATCGTTCATCATTCATATTAGGTTGAGGCAGCTAACCGTTCATTGTTGTTGTTCATTTCACTTCATCACAGTATCATCAGTTTAAGGTGAGTTTTCATAGCCCCGTTTTCAATACAATATTTTGATTTCAAATCCCACGGGTGAATACATTGCGTCAATTATTTTAGTACGAGCCCAAGTACCAAAACATATGTACATTGCTTAAGTTGCCTTACCAACCTGTTAAAGTCCCCTATTTATTATCATGAACCGTTAATTTGCCGATTAAGTGAGAGTGAGTGGATAGATCTATCGAGGGTGACGCCTCCATCCGCGGTAGTTATTACCAACAGTAAGCGGATGCATTTCACGTCTGACATTTTGGGAGTGTTCTGGTAAAACATTCAGGAGGGGCATATAATTTAAACAGTCTAGCTTCGGGGTCATAAGCTTAAGGTCTATTGTACTATTTTACTTGATTTTTATCTTGCACTTTTACTTGTGGTGGCCGTACAACATTACATTTTATAAACCTATGGAATTCACCAACATTCGTGTTGACGTTTTAGCAATGTATTTCAGGTTATTAAGGTAGCTCATGTGACATGCATTTGGACCTTTATGGAGTCGCGGAGTCGACGCGTCTCACCATTATTTCATGCACTTATGTAAACGTTTGATCTAGTATGACTTGTTTTTCATAAACATGCAACACCTTTTTGGGACCTCATTTTGTAAACTCTGAATAATTTCAATGATCAAACGAAGTATTTTCCAAACGACACTTTAGGTCGTTCAATGTAACCGTAACTGTGATGCTATGACAGACACCCCCAGGTATTCCATTCCGCTGCAAGTCAGGTAAATTGGGGGTGTGACATTTATTTGAAAAAGACTTATTGAGAAAATGAAAACATAGATTTTGACTCAAAAATACCATTTTCCATGATAAACCAAACGCTCCCTTAACTAGAAAGATAACAACCAATATATATATATATATATATGAATTATATATCTTGATGACTCAAACTCACTAGTTATATGATTATAAGTTTGACACTTTGTTGTGGAATTCATGTCGACATAATTTTGATGACCAAATGCCATGAAACAAACAACCCCTTATTTTTATAAAAAATTCTTTTATGATTCTAAAAATATGTATTTAGGTTTTATGAAGCAATGATAACATAATGTGACAAGTTTTAACTAGTTTTTATGGCATAATTCAACAATGTACCTAAAGAGAAAAATTTTGAATGAGAATTTATAATTGATCAAATTTTTTGACAGAATGGTTTGTCATGACTTAGTTCTAGTGTTAATTTAGCAACCTAAACCTATGGGGAGCATTTAGTTATGGAAATCCTAGACTCAATTTCAACAAAATTTGAATTAAAAAAATAAAATAAAATACCCAATTATGATTAAACTCAAAATTGTATGAAATTATATGAAATGTGTGTTGGCAAACTTACAATAGATGTTGTTAATCGTGTTATTAGCATTTGCCCTTTGTAATTCAAGCCCGAATTTGGTGGTTGATTTTGAGTGTTTTGGGGTGTTTTGGTTCGTCACAGCAGTGGAGAGGGAAGTGGGATTGAAATTTTGGATTGTTTGGCAAAAGGTTTAAGAATGTAAACGAAGTGGAAGTATCAGATGGTCAGTCCCCTTAAAACTTTAATGGGGCCGCCCCTTTTATAAAGCCAGTCCCCTTAAAGTTTAAGGGGGTCGCCCGCTAAAACAGTCAGATTTTCATTTCCTATAAATACCACCTCACTTCCCTGATTTTACTCATCCTTTTCACACAAAAATTTATGTATTCCATCCTCCCTTCCTAGTTACACTTCTTAGATCATTAGTTAGTTCTCTTTTGTTTAAAGAGTGCTTCTTTCACCCAACCAAAGATCACCTACATTCCTCTACTAGTCAAGAGTAGAACACATAGTGTCAAGAAGACATAAAGTGTTAGAGTCTTTGTGTAGTACACTTGCATTACTTTTTGTTTGCTTGACTGTATCTTGATATACATCTAGTGTTGTAATCTTCTCTAAGCTATCTTGTGTGGATCATTGTGATCTTGTTGAAATCTTGGGGATCTCTTGTAGCCAGTGTGTTAGTGTATTGATCAAGTGGATCAAGGGTAGATTGGGTTTATTGTGTGGATCGCGTGAGAAGTTAGGATCATGTGAGAAGTTAGGATTGTGTGGATCGTGTGAGAAGTTAGGATCGTGTGGATCATGGTATATTGGTACTAGCTAAGATTAATACTCGATATCTAGCTTAGTGTCGGAAAATAACGTAAGCAACGTTGTATGGTTTTCTCCGCCTGAAAGGAGGTTGTTGACATAGTGCATATAACTCTTGAGTTGGATACTCGGGGAGTCGAGTAGGGCGAAGAAGAGCTTCGTGACCGAACTACTATAAATCACTTGTCTTGGTTTGATCTTTCCATCTTTATCTCTTTTATTTATTTCTATTGATTGTTAGTATTAGTTTAGTGTTGTGTTCATACTGGTGTTGGTTGATTTCATCTACATACGAATCAAAGTTTCTCACAAAGTAAAATTTTATAACTAGAGAAAAAGTCGATAAACTATTCAGCCCCCCTTCTAGTTTCCAACAAATTAGGTTAAATTCTTGGCTAGGGTAATTCCACACCTCCATATACTCCTTCTCGTTACAAATGGCAGCTAAGGAACTCAAAACACCTCACTACGTCCCCTTCAACACCACATGGTGATTTAGCACACTCAAGAACCTTCTTATCCCACTCCTATAAATAACGAGCCCCATTCCTTCACAATTTCACTCACACCATTCGAAACAAATCAAACAGCCTCACACTCATATACTACTGATATTAGAGATCTAGTAGAAGCCAAAGAAGAGTTTTAGGAGAGCCAAGAAGGAGAGAAAGCTTAGTTTTCTTTTCAAAGTCACTTTTGCCAAAAACCCTCTCATAATTGAATCATAAACAAGTAAGTACTCCCACTCTTTTTCAAACACTTTTGTACACTTTAAACACTTCTAAACATACTGATATATAAGCCCTAGTAATCAGCTTAGGTCAAAACTCATGATTTCTTTTCTTTTTTTTTTCTGTCGATACAAACAAACACCCTAAATTAATTGTTTTCGACATGATTTACTAAACAAGAAACCCTAGGATCCTTCAAGGATAACCTAGATATGTTTAATGACATGTTACAATGATTATAAAGTCAGATCATGAGCTAAAAAACCAAGAAACAACTTGTTTTTGTATTCTGTTTTTAACGTGAACCTGTCCCAAGGTACCAACTTTGGGTATTTATTTACCCTATCAAACGAACTTCAAAAATTATGAAACTAGGCAAATATAAAGACCTCCCAGCATAGATTATGATGGAACAATAACGTAGTAAATAGATTAAAAGGCCTCTTTTTTATTTATGGTTCTTCCTGGCCTGTCGCAAACTGAAAACAAAACTCAAAACCCTTATTTCTAGCGAGAAAGTGTTCTGTACACCTAACTTTGGAAATTATTTGCGACCAAACCACAATAGCTTAGGACCTCTAGTCTGAACCATGCTAAAGATGACCTAGCAAACTATTGAAAAGATCAAGAACGTCGTGGAAATCTTTAAAGGCCTCGCATATATTTATTTTTGTTTTTGCCTTGTCGCGTTCAAAACCAAACACAACTTTTTAATTCATTTGGGCTAGTAAGCTGATATTATAAGCCAGTAAGCTGAGGAAAACATGTTTACAAACTTATAATAACATATATAAAAGAGTCGTACAAAGTTGTGCCCTTTTCCTAGGTTAAAAACGCGTTTTTTGCTTATAAGGACCTCGGGTGAAAAGTTAATATTACATGGGGGTATTTTATGACAAAACTTTAAATATTTTTATGAGTAGGACTTAAAATGAAATAAACTTGAAGTTTAAGGATATAAAGTGTTATATTGAAATTATAGGGTAGAAATTGTCATTTCACTAAACTTGAGGGGGTAAACTATCATTTCACCATACTTTAGGGGTATATATTGTCATTTTATAAAACTTGAAGGGTATAAATTGTAATTCTATAAAACTTGAGGGGTATAACTTGTAAATATATAAAACTTGAGGGCATGAAATATCATTTCATGAAAGTTCAAGAGTAAATATTGTCAATACATAAAACTACAAGGGTAAAAAGTGTAATATTCTATATTATCTACGGAATATATTTATAACACTAAAATTACTCGAGAATTTGATAAACTAACAAATAAACCTTAAAAATGATCATGTTATTATTAACTATCTTTTGACGATACTTCATGTTATCATAACTTAATAAATAATTGTTAACAAAACCTTTATGTTATCAATATTAAAATCACATATACGAATACTGAAAACTTGACATATTCACTTAGGTTGCGTGCCGGAGCAGTTTATCCAATAAACTTGATTTGTTTTCCATCCATACTACTGTATCATCAAGGTGAGTTCATAGTCCCACTTTTTATACGTTTTTCAAACTTGTGGGGAGATACATGCTGCAAACCGAATACAAATATTTTTTTTTTTGTATGCTATCTTGATCTGGTATTGCCTAAGTTAGCTTTGTTGACACTAAAAGACCCTCATATCATGAGTCATTAATCATTTGCGAGTGAACGCGAATATAGTGAATAGATCTGTTGGCAGTTGATCAAAATTTGTGTTACTCAATAAGTAGCCAAATGCATTATATTTGAGAACAATAGGAAGTTGGCAAGCTCCTACTCGAGGGCACTATTACTTACATTATTATAGTGTCTGTAAACCATATTATAGGCATTACTATGATGTCCCACTGTTAAGGTTTGCGTGTCATGAGACTTAGAGCAATATGATGCACTACAATACTTTGTTTACAGCTACTTAACTTGTCTTCAACCATTACTTATTTATAAACATTGTGAATTCACTCAACTTTTGTGTTGACGCTTTTAGCATGTTTATCTCAGGTCCATAATAAACGAGGATGGCGCGGAGGAGCACGAGTACGTCAAGAAGGCAACAAATTTTATTATCAATTGAAATTCCATTTAATGTAATTTTGTAACTAATGGATCTCATTTTATAAACTCTGATATTTGAATAATAAATCTTTTAAAACGACTCAACTAAAGTTCGATTTCTATTATCATAATTATTGTGCCGTCGAGTAACACCCAGTTTGAATTTCGATGCGTATCATGAAATTGGGGGGTGTTACAGAAGACTTGGGAACTTTATATATATATATATATATATATATATATATATATATATATATATATATATATATATATATATATATATATATATATATATATATATATATATATATATATATATTTCACTTTAAACTTTGTTGTTATATAAATTTACATTATTAGCTCTTGTAGTGTTTTTCTTGAACCATCAATCCTTATTTTGTTTACACTGTTAGTCCTTATTTAATTAAGTACTGTGTTTTATATTAAGAAAATTAAATTTACTTAATCTAATGTTTTTTTGTAATTTTAATTTTATATATCTCTAATAAATTATGTAAATGAAAAAAAAAATAGAGAACGGCGCCAGATTTTCTGGTGCCAACTGTAACGGCATAAAATGTGATGCCAAAGGTCTCCTGGTGCCGTTCTGTGTTTTGCTGAAGTGGCAGGACTTTTGGAGAACGGCACGAGCCCAACGGCTCGATTGTACCCACTGCTCTTATAGAAAACTTGAAACTACATTCTCGTTTGTATAAAGTTATCCGCTAAAGAAAGCCGTAAATTTAATTGAAACAAAATATTACAAGAGGAGAGTTATTTTACATACCAAAATTTTCTTACATATCAAGAGACTCATCTCTATTATTTATCTAAAAATAAATCAATGGTTGATTTTAAAAGCATTTTAACATATTTTTTATAATTTAAATATCTCTTAAACCGTTAATCATTAAGTGAAAATAATTACACAATCGCGGTGATCGTTTAATTATCTTTCTATAGACGGGCACTTTGATATACTTTCGACAATTTTTTTTTGTTTTTTTCACGTTTTTTTCCGTTACTGAAATTTGCATGAAAAAATCACATGTGATATATCAGATATTATATTTAATATCATATGTGATATTAGTCGTAACGGTGTATATATATATATATATATATATATATATATATATATATATATATATATATTTTTCGTTTAACGATTAACGGTTTTAAAGATATTAATATTTGAAAAAAAAAATGAAAGTTGGTTTTTTTAATTGTTGAATTAATTTTATACATTAAATCAAATAACGATAGAGGCTGGAGATTAATCTCTTAGTATGTAAAAAAAAAGTTTTGTACTCAAATAATTTTAAATCAATATTACAAAAATACATAAAACTCAAATATGTTGTATGTAATTATTGTGGTAACTATTTGTTATAAAAATAGCTCTACTTTGTGAATTGTTTTTTCAACAGTCAATTTTTAAAAGTTAAAAGCTAAATATTCAGTCATCTAAAAGAAGAACCCTCTTATCTATTTTTTTTAACGGATATATATTATTAAAACGAAATTAGCAAGTAGCAAACTAATTATATGAGAGATTTTAAGCAATCGATCCAACTACAGGTCTTATAACCACTAAATTTAAGCTAAAAAAATTGCAAGTCTTAAAACCCTCTTATCGATTAGTAAAGTGGCCATGCCAACTTCCTGAAAAGGGAGGGCTTTACCCGGTTTGAGTCTTTGTGGCGGTGGGTTAAAATCTCATGGATTAGTCGGCCAAAAATTCAAAAACATGATTACCAAAAAATAAATAAATAAATAAATAAAAGTTAAATTTCGGGAACTTATAATCAGTAAAGGTTTTCAAGATCGGGATCCTACCTAGGATCGTTTTCACCTTTTTTAAGACCGTGATCGTAAGATCGGATCGGTATCCCTAAGATCCTGCTAGAATGCTATTTTTTAATGATCTTTATAATATTATTCAAATTTACAAATTATTATATATTATAAACATGAAATTACAAGAATATTTTATGAAAATGTTGTTTCATATTATGAATATGAAATATTTAAAAAGAATCACATGCTGTTTTTTAAATTATATAAAACATAAACCATAAATTTGTTGTTTTTTAGTTTGCGGCTAGAGAAAAGTAGGATCGGATCGCAGTATATCTTAAGATCTTATGGTTAAGATCGGGATTCTATAAGATCTTAAGCTTGTTAAGATCCTACGTAGGATTCAGATCGTTTTTGTTTTGTGGAATCGTAAAATTCTAAAATCAAGATCGGGATTTTAACAACAAATACGTATCATAACATAAGAGGGTTATGGATAGTGTAACACCCCCAATTCAATGATGCAGCGGAATTCAAACTGGGTGTTACTCGACGGCACAATAGTCACAATAATAGAAAACGAACTCCAATTGAGTCGTTTTAAAAGATTTATCATTCAAATTGTATAAACATCAGAGATTACAAAATGAAGTCCCAAATGATTCCATGTTTACAATTTACATTAAATGAGTTTTGAATGATAATAAAATTTATAGCTCTCTTGAGTATCCGTGCCCTTCCGTGCCATCCTTGATCATCATGAACCTGAAATACATGCTTGAGAGGTCAACACAAAGGTTGAGTGATATTCATAGAGTTTGTTTAATGTTTGAACACAATGTGTTGGTAGTGTGAGTTATAGGCTCACACCAATGTTTGGAAAACAAAACAGGTATTATAATTACTAAGCTTATGACACCAAAACGTTAACGGGTACCAATATCGATCGGCGGAGTTATCCCGCTAGGTACTTTGCCGTCATACCTAATGTCTCAAATATTAATGCATTTGTTTGAACTTAGTCAATACAAATGGGATTCGTCAATCCCAATAGGCCTATTCACAATATTCGCGCTCACTATTTCTAGTGATTAAATGGTTCATAATAAGGGATCTCGGTTTGGCAAGGATGGTACTTAGTGATAATAAAACAATTAGGCAAGCATACAATTAAAAACATTGTGCTCGGTTAAAAATAGCATGTATTCCCCCCAAGGGTTTGTAAAACAATTAAGTAATGGAAAGTGGGGCTATGAACTCACCTTGGGATGTAGTGACGTAATGAACACAACTGTGCCAAGGAGTATGGCAGAATAGTAACATAAGTGATGTCAATAATTAGAGCGCAACAATACAGAATCGGCATAACCTAATGAATATAAGCTTGTCTCAAAACATAATACGCAGAAAGTAATCGATACGTATGAGTTTCAAAAGGTAGAGTGTTGTAGTTTTCGTGGAATATTTGTATCAATGTTTGTAAAAAGTTTAGTATCCCATTCGTGTGGTGGTATAAAGTCATAGACTCAGACAAAACGCATGCCAAAGCACAAATCATATAGCATAAGTATGAAAGGTAATAAGCACGTATAAAAGAATAAACCGGTATGAACCAGATAAGCAGATATATAAACGAGATATATGGATTAGTTACGTTTAACTAATAAATAGTCATTAGAAGTTCCAACTTGTATTTATTGGTTATTGGGTAGAAATCCAATAATAATCAAGTGACAGTCCGTGTAATAAAGTCCGGTAATAAGTGATTTGTTATTAAGTTGTAAGTCCATTAAGAGTGCAATACATTAATCCTAAACCCTCGTAAGATTATATATGTATTTGACATGGTACATGAGGTTTGTAACTTGAAGATTTGCTAAAACAAGCCCTATGTATGAGTTAGAAACCTGAAATTCTAAAACAGTCCCAAAGATTGGAAAGTCTGCACAACTCAGTGAGTTATGGGCCTTAGGTAATCAGATAGGGTGATAGAGCTATGTCTTGTGGTCGTTTCTCCGGGTGGCGCACCTCATAACTCATCCCGATGAGTAAATGAGAGCCAAAATGGCGAAAGGTGTCAAAATCTGCACACCAGATTTCAATCAGAAAAAGCTCATGGTTCTGTTCATTTCTGGAGTTCGGCCCAATTTTATGAAATGTGGGTAAGACATAAACTTAAATGTAGCCGCAAACGGTGCATCAACCGGAGTTGTAGAACTCAAGATATCGCCGAAAATGTGGGACTGCAGTGAGCTGTTCCAAACAGCTCATGTATGCAGTAAATAGACAAACAAAACGCACCCATTTGGTGCAGAAAATCAGCACACAAACACCCCTATTTGGGGCTGTTTTGCAGCCACTAAACACCCTCGGTTGGGGCTGGTCTTGGGACTGTTTTGGCAGCCAACAAACACCCGCAGTTGGTGCTGAAATAAGCATATCTAGACGCCCCTGATGAGCATAAAATAAGCATAACCAAATGCACCTTATTGGTGTTGAAATGAGCAGGTCTAAACGCACCCTTTAGGGCTATGATATGGGTCGAAATAAAACAAACCAGGCGCTCTCTCTTGGGGCTGTGGTACATAAAAACGAACACCCCTTTGGGGTGGGCTACAATAGCAGACCAACAAACACCTCTTGGGTGTTGTTGCTAACTGAACCGATACAAGCACCCTCTTTGGGTGGTTTCCAGCCGAGAACCAGGATCAAACAAACACCCTTGTGGGCTGTATAGATCAAGACCAGACAGCAGAAACAGGCGCACTCTTATGGATGTTTCATGGAATTCGAACCAAAAAGAATCCAAACACCCTGGTTGTAACAACTTTCAAACACAGCCTAAAGCCCAAAGCCTAATGGTTTTTACTCTAATCGTGTTAAACAAACACCCACCAAATAAATTATAACATAAGCAAAAGTTTAACAATAAGCAATTCCATAACGAAACTGTGACCCTCAAGGGTCTTGTCTTGAATCCAACTCGAGTTCCACCCGACCCAGTAATTAGAACCGATCAAACACCACCCTTTTAATTCTAGTTTTACCACACGAATCTTTATCAAATAGTTTCTATTATTGTTTTAATTCCACGAAAACTTTAATAATCTGATTTGTATGTAAATTTATAAGTAACGAAACAAGATGGATTTGGGTTTAGATATACCACAAGGATCAAGAGAGATGGAGAGTACAAGATGAGGGAGGTGGCGGCGCTCAGTGGTGATGGCGGTGGTATAACTATGGTGATGATAACACGACCACAACACAAACAAAGGAACCTACCATGGCCATCACTCGAACTCAAAGCACCCTATCCTCCTGAACATGATGATGATGACTGTTGTTGTGCTCGATGGTGGTGATGATGCCGTATGCTAGAGAGAGACGAGAGAGATGGAGATGATTCTTTTTTTTTCTTTGAGAGTAGAAGATAAGATCTGATATCTTATCTATTAGTACTAAACAAAAGGCGGTGGTTAAGTAGGATAGGAATGGAAAGGTGGGCTTGTATTATTATTATACCGTGTATTTCGTGTCCCGTTAAGTTAAAATGTAACGCGATACCTCCGTTTGGTAATTGCGGGAAATATATTTCTTGAATCTTTATAATAATAATAATATAAAAAAAATGAAATTATTGACTCCGATTAACAATTATCGAATTTAAACAATTACTAATGCGATGTCAGTACGCGTGCGGTGTCGTTTTTCAGGAAAAGCAATATAACCTCTCGTTAAATTGACAACGGTGAACATAATTGTTCAGAAAGTAATAATTCGAATCAGAGCGAATTATTTAACTTGGGAAACTACCGGTTAACTATCGATTACAGTATTTGTTTTTACGTTACGGTAAAAGTGAAATAGTCAAAAGTCAAAGTCAAAGGGCAAAATAGTCATTTTGCCTTATGAAAATTTACGGGTTGCTACAGTATCCACCCCTCATTTGGAACTTCGTCCCGAAGTTCAGCGGGTGTTATCTGCTGACAGAGTGTTCGAGAGTCCAGACAAGATGGAAGTACTTGCGATGTATCTGGTCTTCACGCTCCTACGTGAATTCGAGTTCTTACCGAAAGTTCTAACGAACTCTTGAACAATAGGAATGCGACCTTACTTAAGTCGTTTGCCCTTACGGTCTATGATCTTGATTGGTTCTGTGATAAAGTTCAGACATTCGTCAATCTGGATCTCTTCTAGAGAAATAGTGACCCATTCTAGTCTGGATCTTGTATAGTCTGATGTTTAGATGTCTGGGAAAGATTGTAGGTATTTGTGGAGAATTTTGATCTCACACTCCCAGGTGAAATCAAAATCAGGAACTCTTTTAATGTTTTGATGGGTGAGCGAAAGTGATTAATATCATGGCTCAAACTAACATTTGTAAGAAATAAAGTAAGGGTATAGATGTTTGGAGGACTAACACAATTGGAGAGTCTAATGTTGCAGGGCTAGCTGAAAATATTGGAGAACCAAATGTTGTGGCGCCTCTTCGAGTGATTGTTGTGTCAGGTGTTAAGAGGTTGTTTTCACAAGGATTTCATGAGTTGCAAATGCAGCAGTTTCAAAAGCCTAGAGAGAGTGGTTGCATTTAGGTGCCTAGATGATGAATCAATTTTGATGTCTCGTAAGCCAGTGGATCATGTTGTAAGAGCTCGCTCTGCTCATGAATTAAATAATGGCAAAAATAACAATAGTAACAAACGGTGTGGGGATGGGGAGAGAACATTTCGAGAAACAATGTCTCTAAAATAAAGATCAACAAATGGAAGGAACTTTTGGGAGAGTTTATGTGTAGGTGTCCACACACCCAAGTAAAGTAGGTATCTACGTACCCAAGTAAATAGGTAGAATATCAAACACAGTCTGTTAGTTTGAGACTGAACCAAGTCAAAAGTGTAACAAGTCTGTTAATTCAATAAATAACTCATGATTGTAAAGATTTGCAACGGCAAAAGTGACAACTTATGAATGAACTTAGGAAGTTCTAATGAGATCTTAAAACTTTTGCTGAGAAATAGAATACCGGAGATTCTAAAGTTCGAGTTCATACTCATGTCATATCGGATATAACTAAGCCCACTTGTTTATAATTCTTTATTTACATAGAGAGGCATCCCAAACAATGTAAATAGAGGAATATAAACTTATGGTTTGGTGATTTACAATTTCTTTATTTAAATGAAAAGGCATCCCAATCCATTTCAAATAAGGACATTATAAATCATCCTACCTGAGAATTCCCAACACAACATTCATACTTAGCTGGTGAGTTACAAGGTAGTGTATGCTTAACATTAATATTGGTAGAGATGTCAAGTTTGCTTTAAAATTTTAAGAGATTTTAAAGGTTTATGACGGAATGGTATCCTTTATGACCTAAACAGGCTAGTACTTCTAAGGGATAAAGAGAAGAATTGATAACTATCCCAAGATAGTAGTTCGGATTATCTCATAAATGAAAACTTTCAAGAATGAAATTAGGTAGTACAAATAAGGTGTTAAGATCTTGCTGAGTGGTAAGGAACTATCGTGTCTCTAGATTGTTTTAATGAATTCTGGTGGTTTATCAAGTTTATGTAGGAAATTAACCTGAACATAACCCTAGTACAACTATTCCCAGTATTTGAAAATTTTAAGTCGAACATAGTTAGTCAGACTATGTCCCACTGTCCCTAAGTTAAATATAGGTGACTAGTCTATATTTAGCCGAGGTTCGATAAAATTTTCAAATACCTAAATTAGGCATACTTGTGATATGTCCGTTGCTTTTGAGAAACTGTCCACTAAACAAAGGCGATGTCAAACCATTTAGTTGCAAGTCCCGCCCATACAAGACTTGTAACCTATGTTTTCACATTCCATTGCATAGAAGATAGTACGAGTAGATATGTGTGGAAAAGAAGTTTTAAGTAGTTCTAAAATAGTCCATACTTGGCCAGGATCACGAACTTTTAACAATGAATGTTTCATAAGAAAACTTTGATGAATGTAGAGCTGAACTTTAGCTTTTGTAGATGATGGATTTGTTTGTCCTTTAGAAATCTCATATTTCTATTTAGAAATCGATAGATTGTGATGGGTTTTTGATATCATATGAAATGATATTGATGATGTGATGGAATAATTCCAGAGACCATTGCGCAAATCACAATGTCTCGAAAGTAGAATAGACCATTGTGCAATTCACAATGTCTGGGAAGTAGGTTAGACCATTGTGTGACTCAAAACATTTGAGAAATGATTAAGACCATTGTATCATACAATGTCTGGGAAATAGGAAAGACCATTGCAATAGTTACAATATCTTGGACATAAAATGTTGGAGTAGGAACATGATTGGGAGAATGTGGTTGTGCCGAAATGCCCTAGAATAGGCATGTGCAGATATGTTTAGTCCATTGTTCAGATAAAATGATTGAAAATAAATCGAGTGTATATATCAATATACTTATATATGTTCGTGTAGTGTAAAATGCCTAGTGCGTATATATCAATATACTTATATGTTCATGAAGCATAAAATGCTTACGGGAAATGCTCAATTATGTTAAGGGTACATATATCAATATGCAATTATGTTTGTGTAATATAAAATGCTTAATAAGTCCATAATCGTCTGGAGGATGGAAGACACGGAGAGCGGAAGGCTATAAAATGTTTTTACTTGTATGTGTGGTTATAGTTTAGGTCTCAATTAGACCCGTTTCTCTATAACCATGGCTCTGATACCAATCTATAACACCCCCAATTCGATGATGCAGCGGAATTCAAACTGGGTGTTACTCGACGGCACAATAGTCACAATAATAGAAAACGAACTCCAATTGAGTCGTTTTAAAAGATTTATCATTCAAATTGTATAAATATCATAGATTACAAAATGAAGTCCCAAATGATTCCATGTTTACAATTTACATTAAATGAGTTTTGAATGATAATAAAATTTATAGCTCTCTTGAGTATCCGTGCCCTTCCGTACCATCCTTGATCATCATGAACCTGAAATACATGCTTGAGAGGTCAACACAAAGGTTGAGTGATATTCATAGAGTTTGTTTAATGTTTGAACACAATGTGTTGGTAGTGTGAGTTATAGGCTCACACCAATGTTTGGAAAACAAAACAGGTATTATAATTACTAAGCTTATGACACCAAAACGTTAACGGGTACCAATATCGATCGGCGGAGTTATCCCAGTAGGTACTTTGCCGTCATACCTAATGTCTCAAATATTAATGCATTTGTTTGAACTTAGTCAATACAAATGGGATTCGTCAATCCCAATAGGCCTATTCACAATATTCGCGCTCACTATTTCTAGTGATTAAATGGTTCATAATAAGGGATCTCGGTTTGGCAAGGATGGTACTTAGTAATAATAAAACAATTAGGCAAGCATACAATTAAAAACATTGTGCTCGGTTAAAAATAGCATGTATTCCCCCCAAGGGTTTGTAAAACAATTAAGTAATGGAAAGTGGGGCTATGAACTCACCTTGGGATGTAGTGACGTAATGAACACAACTGTGCCAAGGAGTATGGCAGAATAGTAACATAAGTGATGTCAATAATTAGAGCGCAACAATACAGAATCGGCATAACCTAATGAATATAAGCTTGTCTCAAAACATAATACGCAGAAAGTAATCGATACGTATGAGTTTCAAAAGGTAGAGTGTTGTAGTTTTCGTGGAATATTTGTATCAATGTTTGTAAAAAGTTTAGTATCCCATTCGTGTGGTGGTATAAAGTCATAGACTCAGACAAAACGCACGCCAAAGCACAAATCATATAGCATAAGTATGAAAGGTAATAAGCACGTATAAAAGAATAAACCGGTATGAACCAGATAAGCAGATATATAAACGAGATATATGGATTAGTTACGTTTAACTAATAAATAGTCATTAGAAGTTCCAACTTGTATTTATTGGTTATTGGGTAGAAATCCAATAATAATCAAGTGACAGCCGTGTAATAAAGTCCGGTAATAAGTGATTTGTTATTAAGTTGTAAGTCCATTAAGAGTGCAATACATTAATCCTAAACCCTCGTAAGATTATATATGTATTTGACATGGTACATGAGGTTTGTAACTTGAAGATTTGCTAAAACAAGCCCTATGTATGAGTTAGAAACCTGAAATTCTAAAACAGTCCCAAAGATTGGAAAGTCTGCACAACTCAGTGAGTTATGGGCCTTAGGTAATTAGATATGGTGATAGAGCTATGTCTTGTGGTCGTTTCGCCGGGTGGCACACCTCATAACTCATCCCGATGAGTAAATGAGAGCCAAAATGGCGAAAGGTGTCAAAATCTGCACACCAGATTTCAATCAGAAAAAGCTCATGGTTCTGGTCATTTCTGGAGTTCGGCCCAATTTTATGAAATGTGGGTAAGACATAAACTTAAATGTAGCCGCAAACGGTGCATCAACCGGAGTTGTAGAACTCAAGATATCGCCAAAAAGGTGGGACTGCAGTGAGCTGTTCCAAACAGCTCATGTATGCAGTAAATAGACAAACAAAACGCACCCATTTGGTGCAGAAAATCAGCACACAAACACCCCTATTTGGGGCTGTTTTGCAGCCACTAAACACCCTCAGTTGGGGCTGGTCTTGGGGCTGTTTTGGCAGCCAACAAACACCCGCAGTTGGGGCTGAAATAAGCATATCTAGACGCCCCTGATGAGCATAAAATAAGCATAACCAAATGCACCTTATTGGTGTTGAAATGAGCAGGTCTAAACGCACCCTTTAGGGCTATGATATGGGTCGAAATAAAACAAACCAAGCGCTCTCTCTTGGGGCTGTGGTACATAAAAACGAACACCCCTTTGGGGTGGGCTACAATAGCAGACCAACAAACACCTCTTGGGTGTTGTTGCTAACTGAACCGATACAAGCACCCTCTTTGGGTGGTTTCCAGCCGAGAACCAGGATCAAACAAACACCCTTGTGGGCTGTATAGATCAAGACCAGACAGCAGAAACAGGCGCACTCTTATGGATGTTTCATGGAATTCGAACCAAAAAGAATCCAAACACCCTGGTTGTAACAACTTTCAAACACAGCCTAAAGCCCAAAGCCTAATGGTTTTTACTCTAATCGTGTTAAACAAACACCCACCAAATAAATTATAACATAAGCAAAAGTTTAACAATAAGCAATTCCATAACGAAACTGTGACCCTCAAGGGTCTTGTCTTGAATCCAACTCGAGTTCCACCCGACCCAGTAATTAGAACCGATCAAACACCACCCTTTTAATTCTAGTTTTACCACACGAATCTTTATCAAATAGTTTCTATTATTGTTTTAATTCCACGAAAACTTTAATAATCTGATTTGTATGTAAATTTATAAGTAACGAAACAAGATGGATTTGGGTTTAGATATACCACAAGGATCAAGAGAGATGGAGAGTACAAGATGAGGGAGGTGGCGGCGCTCAGTGGTGATGGCGGTGGTATAACTATGGTGATGATAACACGACCACAACACAAACAAAGGAACCTACCATGGCCATCACTCGAACTCAAAGCACCCTATCCTCCTGAACATGATGATGATGACTGTTGTTGTGCTCGATGGTGGTGATGATGCCGTATGCTAGAGAGAGACGAGAGAGATGGAGATGATTCTTTTTTTTTCTTTGAGAGTAGAAGATAAGATCTGATATCTTATCTATTAGTACTAAACAAAAGGCGGTGGTTAAGTAGGATAGGAATGGAAAGGTGGGCTTGTATTATTATTATACCGTGTATTTCGTGTCCCGTTAAGTTAAAATGTAACGCGATACCTCCGTTTGGTAATTGCGGGAAATATATTTCTTGAATCTTTATAATAATAATAATATAAAAAAAATGAAATTATTGACTCCGATTAACAATTATCGAATTTAAACAATTACTAATGCGATGTCAGTACGCGTGCGGTGTCGTTTTTCAGGAAAAGTATTATAACCTCTCGTTAAATTGACAACGGTGAACATAATTGTTCAGAAAGTAATAATTCGAATCAGAGCGAATTATTTAACTTGGGAAATTACCGGTTAACTATCGATTACAGTATTTGTTTTTACGTTACGGTAAAAGTGAAATAGTCAAAAGTCAAAGTCAAAGGGCAAAATAGTCATTTTGCCTTATGAAAATTTACGGGTTGCTACAGATAGCCAAACACTTTTACTAGTGGTAGTGTTTTAGATCTTAAATTAAAGTGAAATCGTTTGTTTTTAAGTTTATGAAGAAGCTGAATATTTGAAGTAGCGTATGTCGATTTAAATAATAATATTGTACGGAAATAATAATAGTAGTGGAGCCGGAAACTTTAAATATGCAATTGCATCTTGAATGTTATCACTAATTGTATTTGGATTTTTCTAACTTGTATTATGAGACATAAGTTAACCATTAAAAAAAAGAAAAATTTAAAAAAGAAAAAGAAAAAACTATTTAGAGACACGAAAAAGATACTCACATACTCACAAAATTCATGAGTCCATAAGTATTTTTTTTATACTTTTTCGTAAGTCTTTATATCTTTTTAGTGTGCTTAATCTTACTAACAAAATAAGGCTAATGACATCTAATAGTAAAGAACTTTCTCAAATGTTCACATATCAGTTATGAACTAAATAAAATATTACAATACCCATCAAACTTTCAAATTCTAGCTCGATATCATACTTTTGCTTACGTGACATGACCGGCAACCTGCTAAACCGGTCAAATTGCATATGCAGATTTTTTTATTTGTTTTTTAAGTTAATTACGTGAAGTTAGTTATTTCAAAATACCCATCAAATTTTGTCAAATGTTTCAAAATACCCATCAAACTTTGTCAGATGTTCACTTATCAGATATAAACCCAATCTGACGTAGATCATAACAGTACAAATTTATGAAGTGGCAAGTAATTTGTCGTTGACGTGAATTTTGGAGGTGAAAAACATGTTTTTGTTGATATCAACACAAATCAAACAAAGTTTGATGAGTATCATAGTATTTTATTAGGTTTATAATTGATATGTGAATATTTGAGAAAGTTTATTGTTATTAGATGCCATTAATATTAAAAAAAATATATGTTTCTTTTCTAATAAAACTTATCACATGGTACCGGTCATTCATGGTGCGAGTACTGCTATATTATCGGTTATCATACAGTGTGAATGGAAGAAAGTTGACTAAGATACAACCATTTATAATTATTAATTATCCAATATACTAGACTAAAATACACCATTGGTCACTGAACTTTCCACAAAGTATCACCATGCACCGTACCTTTCTAAAAACGTCGTGTGGCGTTCAAAATATGGAAAATTGAGGCCGAATGCCTCCCTTGACCACTTTTGTCTCGGTTAACGCTCATATTTTGGTACATTTCCAAAGGTATAATAGGCAAAATACATTTATCACCACACTATGGTTAAATCAATCATGACATATGACTTTAAGTACCAAGTGTGTAGTACACTCTAGTTAATCAACCAAGAGTGATATTTTAGTGACCAACTATGAACTTTACCTAGCAACCCGTTTCCCTTTTGTGTTATTTCCTTTGGTTATGCATTAGATAAATGGTTTTGACTTAAAAATCGATTGAGGTTACAATTTGTGACATTAGATAAATAGGTTTGATTCATGGAAATCATTACGGGCCATAATGTAACACCCCAACCTGGCATGGGTCCGGAGCGCTACAGTATGGTGACATATCAAAGCATATAAAGCATACAACGCAAACGGAAGACTTAAAATAAAAGGTTACAAGGGAAAAATCTAAAAATACAAAAGAAATACTAAAACTATAAAAGAAAAGAAAATTCAAACTAAACAAAGTCTAATCTAATCCAAGTCCAAAACTAGTCCAGATGTAATGGGCTTCTAGTCCATGGGGTAGTCCACTAATGCTCCTATGCACTCTTCACCCAAACCCAGCTTCCAACCTAAAACCTGCCGCAGGAAACGGAAATGCGGCTGAGCTTAAAAAGCCCAGTGAACAGATATATAACAAAGCAAACGGATAAACGAAACGTATATGAGTAATAGAAAAGGAAATCATAAGCTCCTGCTGAAAGGATGACATCTGTCAAATGCATAAGAGATTAACGAACAACTGAACGAATATCATAAGTCGAAGGAAAACGAAGTATCAAAGATATATCACATAAGCATAATCATAAGGGAAAGGTAATGATCACGTATCAACAAAGAAACGTCCAAACAAAGTACTTGAATGGACAAACGAATCATAAGAAAGCCACGAGCCGACCTGCCAAGGTACTTGACAGATCTCATACATACATAATCCATAATCACCTATCAAAGGATACGAAGAGGGGAGACCTCTCGGTACCACATGGAATAGCTAGCTCCCAAACGTGAATGAGTAGAGAAGCACCTACCCACATTCACCATACATATATCCATATCATAACCATACATAAACATAAGTGCTAGGATGCATCCATACGCCCCCCATACATTCATACATAAACCGGCATAATCATATCATAAGCGCGCATAATCATATCATATCAAATGGGGACGCCGTGGATCAATCACACCTTCACAGAAAGTGTCATGCCATCGGTGCCTCGATGACACGCCCATGGTACCTCCATGAGTAGTTAGAAAACTCGAACATAAGAAAGGGAACGAAGCATACATACATACATACATACATACATACATACATACATACATACATACATACATACATAGAATCATAGCAGCATATCCGAATCATATCATAGCATAATCATAATCAGAGTAGTATCAAAAGAATGAGGATCATATATCAAAAGGATCATATCATATAAAGATACATAATGAACGAATCAAGCATAAGGGAACATAGCAATGGCTTAGGGAATCTTATAACGAATCAAAGATCAAGATCAAAAGTCATGAGAGAGAAAGCACCCTTACTGAAAAGGGTAGAATATATGTACCTTAAACCGCCAACGAAACCACATCATAATATAAGAATACGAAGTCACTCCTTCTTCAGCGAATCTACACGAATGATAATCGTCTAATTATTAATAACTTGCTTTAAATCAGGTTTTAGTCGGCTTTTCATTTTTAGTGACTTTCCAATAATAGTAACTTTTCCTTTTAGTAAGTTCCCCGAAATAGCAATTTTATACATTTAGAGTTATAAATGTCAAATAGATAAACTTAAAGGTTTAATATGATCAAGTTATAGTTTAGGCTTTAATATGTCATTTTAGCAAAGTTTAGGGTCAGGATGTAAATTATCAAAATTAAATATTAAAAATGTCAAATAAAATTATTTTAAACTTTATTTTAATAAATTAATATTAAGATAATAATTTTGGACCCCGTCATTATAATTTTATGTAATTTATTAACGTACCCACGATCTTAATATTTATGCCATGACGACCCATTACCACACCTTGTACTCCTTTTACCATCCAAATATCACACACACAACACAATCAAATGCCATGCATGCAGGTCATTCTTTATTCCTTTTAGATTTTAGATAGAATGAATAGATATCATATTAAGATCTTTAAGATTATAGATACATGTACCAACAGTTTCAATGATCCAAACAGAGATAATATTTGGCATATGTGTTTCGTAAATTTAACATTTCATGCGATGTTCGAATCGATATACATGCTGCTTGCATTTAATTTCATAAGTCACACCAAAACGGTTCGTATTCACGTCAATGGTTATGTAAGCCCATCGTAATTATTACTTGAGTCATTTACAGATTTGAAGGCCGAATATGAGGGCTGATCATATTATAGTTTATGTGACCATGTCGAAAACGTACAAGCATCTTTGAATAGCAAAACATAAATAGAATTTGAAACACATATTTCATCTATCAAAGTTATGACTTTATGTTGGCTCGTTTATATATGTGTATCGTTTCGTTAATACATGATTTTATGTAAGTATTTTTATGCTCTCATGCAACTTATAATCTATTATGCATGCTAGCCGATTTCAAAAACATAAAGCACGACAGGAACAGGAACTATTCAAAGAAGAATTTGAGCAAGGTTAGAAAGGTTACCCTTGCATCGAAACAACAAGAAGGAGACAACTCACGATCAACTACCACGTTTACCGCCTACACCGAACACCAAAATCGGCCCTCTAACAGAGAAGTCACCACAACGTGAACCCCCTTCGAACCAGGAATCAACCCACGATCAATATCCTTCACCAACCTCCCTTGCACTATCTTGATCGAATCAGAAATGAAAAAAAAAAAATAATAATAATAAAAAAATAAAAAAAAAAAAAAAAAAAAAAATCCCAGCCGCCACCTTTGTTTAGTTTAGGGTTTAGTGTTTTGTTTTGGTTCGCATAGAGAGAAAGGAAAAAGGCAGTAGGGATTGTTTAATAAGTTGAGAATGAAAGCGTGTGTAGATAAAAGAAAATACTGTATCTTTTGTTTAGGAAAGTCGTAGGATATCAAGGAGGGTGTCGTGCAAGGTTTTAGGTAAAGATTGGCAAATGTGAATCTTTTAATTATTACAATTGATTTGGTTTTATCACAAAGTGGAATTTCTGTTATTTACAAAAGAAAACGTATGCATATTTTCATAATAAGGGTGTGTAGATTAGGAAGTGTTTACATTATTTAGTTAAGTTACTATGGGACAAATTTAATAATGTGCTTCATTTTATAACATAAAGTTTTTAATATCACTTACTCATTATATAAACTTAGTTTAGGTTCAAATTAATAATTAAAATGTAAAATCCAAATTTCAGGGTATTATAATTTTTCCCCTCTAAAAAGAAAATTTTCGTCCCCGAAAATTGAAGTCGCAAAAGTTAGATAGAGACGTAGCAAATAGCAAAAAAGGACGCCACAATTTACCTCACGCTCGGGGAGCTTCTTCCAACAAAATCCTCACAAACAAAAATTTTCTCATGACTCGATCCCAACACAAGAATAGCCCCAGGCTCTCCAATAGACCACAAATCATAACCATTCTGATCCAACAAATGTGAATTGAATACAGAGCAAATGACAGATGACAGATGATAGCTGATAGTTGGAATCCTAAAAGGAGAAACATGAAACACAAATTTCTACAAGGCAAATCGGAGATAGTACTAACCGATAAATCTTCATCAATTCCTACCAAACTCTGAACGAATAAAGGAAATTTTCAAAGCCGAAGGAGTACAAATCAAATCATCAAACATATCCAGAATCTCATCAAGAGATGGGTAACATATTTACATTGACGTTCCATATCACAAACCAGGGTATCGAAACGTATCAGAAGGCATAACAAAATAGGTAGAATAATCATGCGAATAAGAATGAAATCAAGAACTAACGTGTAGCGAACCAAAACTTCCTCGAATGCCGAAACGTCTAAATTTCTTGTACCCCTTCTGCAGGTGTGAACCGAAATGCGATTCTCTGTCACGATCATTGTAGGCGAGTCATGTAGCTTGAATAATCTCCTGTCGAAAGAAATCTCCGCCAATCTTTCAAGCAGGCCGTCCTAGTCAATACTTCACCGCAACTCTACTTGTATTGTCCATCCTCTTGTATGTGAGAATCTCCAATTTAGTCACCACCGTCTTCATCCCATCCAGTCCAGTTCCTGTTTCGAGACTCTATACATATTAGTACAACTAAGATGAATAGATGATGAGGCGAAAAATAAACCACTTTTAGGAGGTCATTTAAGCCCGGAATTGAATTTATTTGATCAAATATTACCCTAAATCGTTCCTTTTGTGATTTTAGGTACTTTGGGAGTGAATTCTGGAAAAGGAAGCATTTCGGACATTTTTGGAGCATAAAAGTGAAGAAAACGCCAAAGACTTAATTTTCCAAGCTGGGAACAGTAGGTGACGGTGTCAAGAGCATTTTCTTGACGGCGTCAAGAGTAAATTTCATGACGGCCCAGTACAGAAATGAAGGCGTCACAAGGAAGAGCATCAAGAGTTAAATACGTGACGGCCTGGAAAAAATTAATACATGACGGCGTCAGATGTAGATCAAGGCAGTCCGAGGATTCTTTTGGCGGCGAGATGACGGCGTCACCTCTTTGTTCTTGACGCCGTCAGCCTCAGTTTTCTATATATAGTTTTCTAATTTTTATTCAAAAAAAGGGAAGTTTTGGAGAAACCCTAAGGCCAAACCTATTACGAATTTTACAGGTTTTTCAAGGGTTTTCAGCCCTTGAACCCTTACATGTGTAATTGAGATAAGTGTTCTTCTAATTCAATCAATATGTCTATGTGTTGGTTGTCTATATCTTGTGCTTGTCTTGATTCCACCATGCTAGGCTAGATTTATCTTGTGTTTGCTTAGATCTAACGAAACCTAGATGTTGATTATGTGTTGATTACTTGTTTATGGTTGTATTGGATGAATGATTTCAATGTTAGGCTTAAGAAAACTGGCAGAACTCCAATTGGTAACATGCTTGAACGTCTTAGGAAACATGAACCGATGTGTACTAGGTTTTATTGGTTGTATTTAATGCATGAGTAAATTCTAATGATCCCATGTTAGGAGCTTCTTAGCCGGCTCGACATAGGAGTGAAGTAGGCACTCATAGGATTAGGGAGTTAAGTACGCCACCCCATGAATGGTATTAAGGAATACAATCCGCCATCCACGCAACTATAACAAGTAATTAACGTGTAAAAGATATCTAGGGAGTAGTGAAATCTAAGTAAACACAATTTCTCCACTTATTGCTCACAACCTTAGTTTAATTTAGTTTTATTTTCATTTCTGGTATTTTATTTTGATTGCATCTTTAGTATTGGGTTAGTTGACTAGTAACTAATTCCGCCCAAATCCTTCAAACCCGAGATTTTTACTTGCTTTTCTTAAAATATAAAAATACAAAAAGAATCATCCCTCATCTTTAGAACTAGTATTTAGGTTTTCTAATCCTAGCGACACTATTCCTAGCTGAACGATCAATCCCCCGGTACTTGTCACTATACTATACTACAACGATCAGGTACACTGCCTGGTGGGGGTTGTAAGCTTCTCGAGATCCCTTGAGAGGTAAAGCCTGGTGCAATCCCCACGCATCAAGTTTTTGGGGCCGCTGCCGGGGAATAGTTATTTTCTAGGTTAGAATCTCTTTTTATTAGGTCTACTTGCTAGATTCCTTTCTAGTAAGATTTTATTTTTATTTTTAGGTTTTCTTTAGTCTATCTTATTTCTTTGTGTTTTTGTTCGTAACTCTTCACCACCCGACATCATAGACAATGGAAACATCTTTGAACCCGTCGTCCCACCACAACAAAACCCACCACTAGAACCCCTTAGGCCTCGAACCTTAGGAGAGTATTCCTGACCTAGCCACCAAGGCTACCAAAACACCATTGAGCTCACCGGAGCCAATGTGACCCCCTTGCGATCCGACACCATCCGGTTGGTGTAAAGCGGATGTGCATTCCATGGACTTCGTTCCGAAGATCCAAACCAACATCTTAAGGACTTCCTTAAAATCGTAGATTCCATAGACCTAGGTGTTGAAACTAGAGAGACAACCCGATTACGCCTATTCCAATTCTCTCTACGGGATCAAGCTAGTCAATGGCTTGAGCGTTTACCCGCGGGATCCATCACCACATGGGATGATCTCACCACTCGTTTCCTTGCTCAATTTTTCCCACCGGGGAGAACTACTAAGCTTAGAAACGACACCTTGATGTTCCAACAACATCAAAATGAAACCTTTTACGAAGCATGGACTCGATATAAAGACCTGCTCCAAAAAGTCCCTCATCATGGCATCGAACCATGGCTCCAGATTCAAATATTTTACGATAAAGTTAACTATCAAACAAGGAGAGCTATAGATTACGCAGCCAAGGGCAGGCTAAACAGACTTAGCATTGACGAATGCTGGAAATTTCTTGAGGGGTTGGCACAATATGAAGAAGAAGGATGGGAGGACTCGATGTTTCCAAGCAAGGGAAAACTTGACTACGCACATGCAACCCAAGAGCAGTTATTAGAAAGTATCGAGAGGCAGGTAAAAGAATTAATGAGGATTGAGAAACCTGCTGCTGAAACTGTGTGGAACCCTAATTCACGTAGGAATGCGGTTATTAACCATAATTTTCCTGAACGGTCACGACAAGAGGAGTTCGAGGGGATAATGGTGACCTTCGTGAATAATCAGGAAAAACAAATCCAGCACTTAGAAGCACGCATGGAAAGTACTCGAAATGCTTTTATGGATTTAGCAGACCAATTCATATCAAGGATCAAAGAGAAGATTAAGGAAAATTCCGCACCAAGAAAAATCAAAAAAGTCTTCGAGGTTTCAACTCCTTTGGTGTTTGACCAAGAGAATAACGAGAAATCTCTCCCGAGTGCTTCACCGTCAATCACCTCCCACATTTGTGAGCATCCTCAGGAAGAGAAGAATTCGCAATTTCATAACATTTTCATTGGATGCTTGCAAACCACGCTCCCAAACTTGTGCAAGAGACGTTCTTTTGGTTTTAAACCCGGTGTGAAGGGGTTACACCTCAAAAACACCACAGATTTGAAACCCTCTATGGAACAACACCTCTTTGTACACACCAGTGACCCGTGGGAAGGTTACAACTTAGCTAAAACATCACCCACTCCTTTCTACAACCACACCTCTTTCCGTGACAGTAATGAAACGTTCGACCCTGGTGGACTTCACTAATGGAATAGCTACTCATGGTTTTACTTGTGCTTAGCTATTCACACAAAGTGCAGGGACTAAATGTGGAATTACCCCAATTCTCACCTCATACGGGCATCTGACGGCGTCAGATATTAGCCCTTGACGTCGTCACCTCGCTCATTCAGCAATAATAACCCAAATTCAATCACTTTCAACTCGTACCCCACAAATCTCACCCAAAGTGCTGCTACCACTCCGAATCTCCACCCTCCAATTCGACATCTTTCGCGACTAATCTCCACTCGGTAAGTAGTTTTTCTTCACTCTTTTTCAATCAATTGTCCTTAGGATCAATCAATTTTGAAAACCCCTTTCATCCGAAACCCTAATTTTGACCCATCATTGACAAATCGTAATGCCATCCATTTGGTGATTTTTATTCATGGGGTTACCCTTTGATGATGTTAACCCACTTGAATCATGCGTTAATTTAGGAAAAATCCCTCATGCCACGGATTTTTTGACCCCCCACCCATGTTTTCTGATTAAAGGAGCGTTTGGGTAATGGGTTAAGAGTTTGAAATTTGATTTTTCCCTTGTAATTGTATGGTTCAGATTCTGTTAGGTCTGACGGCGTCAGGATCTCTTACTGACGGCGTCAGATGTGTTTGACAGCAAAAATCAATAAAACTCTCGTTCTAATTGTTTCCATTCACTCTATCTTTTTCCAGGAAAATGAGCAAGCGATCTCGCCAACACCGTGGCAGCTCCTCTAGGTCCCAAAGGGTCAACTATGGAGAGTTGGTCCATAGTTGGGGTGAATTTGACAATGTTAGCGCCACCACCAAGTATGCAGAACTTTGTAACCACCACATTGATGCTGGGGTTGTGGTTGATTGGGAGCTTCTTAGGTCCCAAGGGTTGGAAGCTGCGTTTCTGGGGAGGATCCACACTGATGGGTTTGCGGGTCCTCAATGGGAGAGGTTGTTTAGGATTAGGGAGATGGTGTATAGTGAGTTGGTGAGGGAGTTCTTTGCGACCTTCCATTTTGATCAGGCTGAGGCTAGGACGGACATGGGGGGCACCACCATCTATTTTAGGTTAGGAGGGGAAGTGCGGTCATGTTCGGTTACTGAGTTTGGTTGGAGGATAGGGTTGTATACTAGGGAGGAGGCTGTTGATGGAGGTTTTATGCAGAGGTTGTTGCATGGGGGGACTTTGAGGAGTGATATGAGGTGTGTTACTTTTTGGCCGACCATTGGGGACGGGGTTTACACCTCGACTACTGGGGCAGCATCAATCAGGGACCCCATAGATAGGTTGGTCCACAGATGCATCACATACAGCCTGTCAGGACGTCATGGTACCACTCACCGTGTCACTGCTTCAGATCTTTTCTACCTGTACACCATCTTTTCAGCGGATGTTTACTGCAATATCCCATTTTGGGTAGCTAGTTATTTGAGGACCAGTGTGGGTGAGAGGGATATCGATAAGGTGTATGGGGGGATGTTCGTGACCCGGTTGGCTCGTTCCTATGATCTTCTTACTCCTCTGATCATGGGATACTTGAGCGACTGTGGGGCTTATAGGGTAGTGAGGGCTAAATCCCTCAGGCAGATGAGCATCGTGATGCTGATGAGGAATGGGACCTATAACTGGTATGAGGCAGGGGGACCTGATGATGAGGATGATGATGATGATGAGGGAGTGCCCCAGCAGCATCAGTTTCAGGGGTATGAGGAGGGGACAGCTGACTACTACCGACACATGAGTCGGGGAGACTGGCAGGCACACCAGGGAGCCTGGATGGGTCAGGTGGACGCATGGCAGACCACCACTGACCAGCGCTTTGATTGGATGTATGATCATACCATCCGCCAGATGCAGCACCTCTTCACCCGTGATCAGCTTGAGCCTCACCTGCAGATTGACCCATTCCCCGGTCGTGAGACAGACTACCCTCCCTACGAGTACACAAGACACCTCCCTCCTGGCTATGACTACCGTTTTGGTCATCCTCCCCAGTGATCTCTCTTGATGTCTGTTATTTCTGAACAATTTATTGATGGTTGTGTAATTTGAAACAATTGGTACTGTAATAGTTTAGGATGCGGCCTCTGTTGGCCTTGAACAATTTTATTTTTATGTCTATGTTTATTTGAAATAATTGAATGTGCTTATGGTGACATTCTTCATTTTGTGTGATTTTATTTTGTTTGTTTGTTATTTGCTTCCGTATGCATGTTTTATTTTTATTGTTGGTAGATCATGTTTCTAAACTAAAAAATGGAAATACTTTACTTTGTTGTTTGGCCTAGTCTTAACTCCACCTAAAAGTATTTTTGCAAAAGATAAGTGTAAGGGAAAACCCCAAATATGTTTTTAAGAAACAAACCGATCATGATTCTCCACAATATTAAGTGAACATGTATATTCGTATTTGTTAGAGTCAAATGCTAGTATCGAGTTATAATGAAGTTTTGCAGGATTCTCCAGGAAGTAGGACCAAGTTTTTCAAGAAATTTTCCGGAAACTTAACAAAAGAATTTTTGCAGGTCACTTCTGACGGCGTCACGAGTTTACTCTTGACGGCGTCACGTGTAAAAATCTGGAAATTTTACCAGTTTTGTTTTTCTAACGGAGTCTTAAAGTTTTTGTTGAATTATTAAGTTTTATAATCTCCAGGAAATCTGCAAACTTCATTCCACAAGCATTATATCTTACTTTGTTTTCTAGGATTTAGTAACTTATATAGATTGCCGCCGATTTTATGCGAGGTTGCTTTGTTTGATTTATCAGGATTTACAGGTTATGTATGACAAGAAGATGATTTATATTCTGGAAGCGAAGCTTTGATTGTTCATTTTCTTGGAGGAAGATTTAACATGGCCACCTTATTATCCATACCGAGCGAATCAGGGGAGTATTTGATTTCATTCTTTTTACTTATTTCACTTTTACATTCTTTACTTGAACATTGGGGACAATGTTCATCCTAAGTATAAGGGGAGGGTAAAATGATGATACCTTACAAATACACTTTTGCTTAAGTTTGTTTGTTTGATAGTAGATGTGTAACAAAACTATAAGAAATACTTGTTAGTGCAATTTTAGCGCCAAATTTAAAATTTTTTACAACATTTAGGAGTGAAACTTTAGCCATAGCAAGCGTCTCATGGATAGGAGATTGTATGACTAGCACATAAACCGTACTTTCAGAAAAATTTTCCACCCAAATATGTGAGGTTCGCCTTTAGATTTGATAGGAAAAGCATTTACTATTAGTGCTTATGAGTGTACCGGTAGCATTTAGATTCTAGAACTTGCGTTAGTGATGCATCCCGAGACCGCTAGTGAGACTACATTCGTGTGGTAGGATTTACTACATGATAAGAGGCATTAGGATCACCCTTGTGTTAAACCCGTATCATAATTACTTGACCATTTAAGTCATATTACTTGGCTAGTTAAGTCAACTAATTTTTCCCACACCCTTAGCGTTGTACGCATTTTTAGTACACGAAACCCCTAGTACACCCCTCCGAGCCTATCTTTTCGTTTCTAACCTTAAGCATCTTACTTAAAGGAAGAATTTGTTACACCCCACTTAAATGTACACCCAAATCGCCTTAGCCTTCCGTGTACGCGCACATTTTTAGTGCATTATTGTTATTTGTTAAACCCTAAGTTAAATATCTAATTGATTACATGGTTGCTAAGTCGAGTCATATCCTTGTACATATTGTTTCGGGACGATTGGGACTCATGGGTAAAGTACTTATTTATGGAGTAATGGGGAAGAACATCATATATTACCCCCATATGTGCGTTAATCTTAAAAGTACTCCAAGTATTTGATTATCTTAATTCGAGTCATTAGATTAGTTTATTGTAAAGTATGTAAAAATTCAAGTGTAAGGGGAATTTTCATCCCCTGTGATGTATTATTTTGGATGGTAGGGTAAGAGTGTATGCAAAAAAAAAAAAAAAAAAAAAAAAAAAAAAAAAAAAAAAAATTGAAAATCAAGAAAAAGAAAAGAAAAAAATAGAAAAAGAAAAAAGAGAAAAAACATACGGACTACCATCCCTTTTTATTCTATGTTTATTTTATGTTTTTGTTATTTTTCATTTATTAGCTTAAGTCGAGTCTAGTCTTGGCTTAGCAACGCCACACTGTACATGTAATTAACCAAGATTGTTAACTCACCACCAGTAAAAACTGCTTTTATCCAATAAAACTGTGTATTTCATATCCCTACACCTAACGTTACAACCCTTTAAAAGACCTCTTTGATAGTTTATCCTAGGTGCTTACGCCATGTGGTGGAGGTTTGATCCTTTCCCAAGCCTATGGTAATTTATTTTGCTATGACAGGTAGTGAGAGATATCTTTCGTTTCCATATTGTAATTTATACTTTATTACACCCGAGAGATGTGAGTATCTAAACACTATTTGTGAGGTGCTTGTGTATGACCTCCGTGCTTGTCTTTGGTCTTTAGTGGAACGATTATTTGTTGTAATTACTTTTATATTAGTGTTAAATGACCCCTAACTTGTATTTTGATTAGAATAAAAGCGTATTTGCTTGAGGACAAGCAAATCTCAAGTGTAAGGGTATATGATGAGGCGAAAAATGAACCACTTTTAGGGGGTCATTTAAGCCCGGAATTGAATTTATTTGATCAAATATTACCCTAAATCGTTCCTTTTGTGATTTTAGGTACTTTGGGAGTGAATTCTGGAAAAGGAAGCATTTCGGATGTTTTTGGAGCATAAAAGTGATGAAAACGCCAAAGACTTAATTTTCCAAGCTGGGAACAGTAGGTGACGGCGTCAAGAACATTTTCTAGACGGCGTCAAGAGTAAATTTCATAACGGCCCAGTACAGAAATGAAGGCGTCACAAGGAAGAGCGTCAAGAGTTAAATACGTGACGGCCTGGAAAAAATTAATACATGACGGCGTCAGATGTAGATCAAGGCAGTCCGAGGATTCTTTTAGCGGCGAGATGACGGCGTCACCTCTTTGTTCTTGATGTCGTCAGCCTCAGTTTTCTATATATAGTTTTCTAATTTTCATTCAAAAACAGGGGAAGTTTTGGAGAAACCCTAAGGCCGAACCTATTACGAATTTTACAGGTTTTTCAAGGGTTTTCAGCCCTTGAACCCTTACATGTGTAATTGAGATAAGTGTTCTTCTAATTCAATCAATATGTCTATGTGTTGGTTGTCTATATCTTGTGCTTGTCTTGATTCCACCATGCTAGGCTAGATTTATCTTGTGTTTGCTTAGATCTAATTAAACCTAGATGTTGATTATGTGTTGATTACTTGTTTATGGTTGTATTGGATGAATGATTTCAATGTTAGGCTTAAGAAAACTGGCAGATCTCCAATTGGTAACATGCTTGAACGTCTTAGGAAACATGAACCGATGTATACTATGTTTTATTGGTTGTATTTAATGCATGAGTAAATTCTAATGATCCCATGTTAGGAGCTTCTTAGCCGGCTCGACATAGGAGTGAAGTAGGCACTCATAGGATTGGGGAGTTAAGTACGCCACCCCATGAATGGTATTAAGGAATACAATCCGTCATCCACGCAACTATAACAAGTAATTAACGTGTAAAAGATATCTAGGGAGTAGTGAAATCTAAGTAAACACAATTTCTCCACTTATTGCTCACAACCTTAGTATAATTTAGTTTTATTTTCATTTCTAGTATTTTATTTTGATTGCATCTTTAGTATTGGGTTAGTTGACTAGCAACTAATTCCACCCAAATTCTTCAAACCCGAGATTTTTACTTGCTTTTCATAAAATATAAAAATACAAAAAGAATCATCCCTCATCTTTAGAACTAGTATTTAGGTTTTCTAATCCTAGCGACACTATTCCTAGCTGAACGATCAATCCCCCGGTACTTGTCACTATACTATACTACAACGATCAGGTACACTGCCTGGTGGGGGTTGTAAGCTTCTCAAGATCCCTTGAGAGGTAAATCCTGGTGCAATCCCCACGCATCAATAGAGTTGATAGAATTGTGTGCTTCACTTCAAGCTACTTTCTTCCATCCTCTAACATAACTAATCTTCCATTGTCTTGAGCTTCGTTTGACGCAGAAATATCAACGCAAAATATGAAGATGATCCTCGTGTTTCTATTTCGTCTCTGAATATACTGAAATGTCATTTTATGACAAATTGTCCAAGTATTCATGAAAAACACGATTTATCAAATTCATAGGAATAGTCGGAGTAGTAGCCCATACAATTGGCATCACAACACTCATAAAAGATCATAACAAATACGAAAAAATTTCTAAGAACATCTCGCTCTTCACACAAAACATGACACGATTCAGCCTCTAGAAATCAATCCACAACCTCATACTATCATCATTCTTCTCCATGAGTAAAACACACTAAGGATACACGGCGAACATTCCAAGCAATCTGAATAACTCTCGAGGCGAGTCTCATCAAGGAAGTATCTTCACAGCAATGGGGAAATCAACGCACGAGATTCAAAACAAGATGGTCATAAACAATTATCAGGTTAGGAACCATGGTGTAGAATATGAACTTCACAAAACGTCAAAGGTGACAAACATAAAATGAAAGTCGTCATCATCATAATACTCATGCAACAAATCCAAATCCAGAATAACATCAAATCGAACATCTCTAACGTAAACATACTAGCACAACAAAATCGCCTCCAAATATCTCCAGAACTCATCGGACAAATCGAATATACACGATGAAAAGTCACAAAATGATCACAGGGGTAGAATAGGTAAGGTCAAAATCAACAATGAAGAAAGGATCAAACGCAAGGAGAATCATAGAATGTGTCGAACACGTAGGATTCATACATACACGAATCTCCGAACAAGCGGAAGGCATCTAAACGAGTGTCAAACGAATCAAGATTCGAAGTTCAAAAGGATAACTCCAGAGAAAGAACCTATAAGGTACACTACGAAGTCTAAAGGCATCCTAAACATACGTCGCGAATCTTGATAAGTCTTCTAAGTCTCTGAAACGATTGATCTTGGAAGAGCTTAGCGAAAAGCAAAGGCATAAATCAGAGTAAAACGGAAGCAAGAAAACCAACATATGATCATATATCTACCCAATCCTCACCAGTCATAATAAAGCTCTTAAGAGGAGAAACTTAAGGCAAAACCTTCCAAAGTTATTCCTAATGCTTCTAAAGGGCAAACCTAAGGGTCCAAAACACACAGGCCATAACTTAGGTACTACAAGTCGCAGCCTTAGCTCTGATACCATAATTGTAACACCCCAACCTGGCATGGGTCCGGAGCGCTACAGTATGGTGACATATCAAAGCATATAAAGCATACAACGCAAACGGAAGACTTAAAACAAAAGGTTACAAGGGAAAAATCTAAAAATACAAAAGAAATACTAAAACTATAAAAGAAAAGAAAATTCAAACTAAACAAAGTCTAATCTAATCCAAGTCCAAAACTAGTCCAGAAGTAATGGGCTTCTAGTCCATGGGGTAGTCCACTAATGCTCCTATGCACTCTTCACTCAAACCCAGCTTCCAACCTAAAACCTGCCGCAGGAAAAGGAAATGCGGCTGAGCTTAAAAAGCCCAGTGAACAGATATATAACAAAGCAAACGGATAAACGAAACGTATATGAGTAATAGAAAAGGAAATCATAAGCTCCTGCTGAAAGGATGACATCTGTCAAATGCATAAGAGATTAACGAACAACTGAACGAATATCATAAGTCAAAGGAAAACGAAGTATCAAAGATATATCACATAAGCATAATCATAAGGGAAAGGTAATGAGCACGTATCAACAAAGAAACGTCCAAACAAGGTACTTGAATGGACAAACAAATCATAAGAAAGCCACGAGCTGACCTGCCAAGGTACTTGACAGATCTCATACATACATACATACATACATACATACATACATACATACATACATACATACATACATACATACATACATACATACATACATACATACATACATACATACATACATAATCCATAATCACCTGTCAAAGGATACGGAGAGTGGAGACCTCTCGATACCACATGGAGTAGCTAGCTTCCAAACGTGAAGGAGTAGAGAAGCACCTACCCACATTCACCATACATATATCCATATCATAACCATACACAAACATAAGTGCTAGGATGCATCCATACGCCCCCCATACATTCATACATAAACCGGCATAATCATATCATAAGCGCGCATAATCATATCATATCAAATGGGGACGCCGTGGATCAATCACACATCCACAGAAAGTGTCATGCCATCGGTGCCTCGATGACACGCCCATGGTACCTCCATGAGTAGTTAGAAAACTCGGGCAAAAGAAGGGGAACGAAGCATACATACATACATACATAGAATCATAGCAGCATATCCGAATCATATCATAGCATAATCATAATCAGAGTAGTATCAAAAGAATGAGGATCATATATCAAAAGGATCATATCATATAAAGATACATAATGAACGAATCAAGCATAAGGGAACATAGCAATGGCTTAGGGAATCTTATAACGAATCAAAGATCAAGATCAAAAGTCATGAGAGAGAAAGCACCCTTACTGAAAAGGGTAGAATATATGTACCTTAAACAGCCAACGAAACCACATCATAATATAAGAATACGAAGTCACTCCTTCTTCAGCGAATCTACACGAATGATAATCGTCTAATTATTAATAACTTGCTTTAAATCAGGTTTTAGTCGGCTTTCCATTTTTAGTGACTTTCCATAATAGTAACTTTTCCTTTTAGTAAGTTCCCCGAAATAGCAATTTTATACATTTAGAGTTATAAATGTCAAATAGATAAACTTAAAGGTTTAATATGATCAAGTTATAGTTTAGGCTTTAATATGTCATTTTAGCAAAGTTTAGGGTCAGGATGTAAATTATCAAAATTAAATATTAAAAATGTCAAATAAAATTATTTTAAACTTTATTTTAATAAATTAATATTAAGATAATAATTTTGGACCCCGTCATTATAATTTTATGTAATTTATTAACGTACCCACGATCTTAATATTTATGCCACGACTACCAATTACCACACCTTGTACTCCTTTTACCATCCAAATATCACACACACAACACAATCAAATGCCATGCATGCAGGTCATTCTTTATTCCTTTTAGATTTTAGATAGAATGAATAGATATCATATTAAGATCTTTAAGATTATAGATACATGTACCAACAGTTTCAATGATCCAAACAGAGATAATATTTGGCATATGTGTTTCGTAGATTTAACATTTCATGCGAGGTTCGAATCGATATACATGCTGCTTGCATTTAATTTCATAAGTCACACCAAAACGGTTCTTATTCACGTCAATGGTTATGTAAGCCCATCGTAATTATTACATGAGTCATTTACAGATTTGAAGGCCGAATATGAGGGCTGATCATATTATAGTTTATGTGACCATGTCGAAAACGTACAAGCATCTTTGAATAGCAAAACATAAATAGAATTTGAAACACATATTTCATCTATCAAAGTTATGACTTTATGTTGGCTCGTTTATATATGTGTATCGTTTCGTTAATACATGATTTTATGTAAGTATTTTTATGCTCTCATGCAACTTATAATCTATTATGCATGCTAGCCGATTTCAAAAACATAAAGCACGACAGGAACAGGAACTATTCAACGACGAATTTGAACAAGGTTAGAAAGGTTACCCTTGCATCGAAACAACAAGAAGGAGACAACTCACAATCGACTACCACGTTTACCGCCTACATCGAACACCAAAATCGGCCCTCTAACAGAGAAGTCACCACAACTTGAACCCCCTTCGAACCAGGAATCAACCCATGATCAATATCCTTCACCAACCTCCCTTGCACTATCTTGATCGAATCAGAAAAAAAAAAAAAAAAAAATCCAGCCGCCACCTTTGTTTAGTTTAGGGTTTAGTGTTTTGTTTTGGTTCGCATAGAGAGAAAGGAAAAAGGCAGTAGGGATTGTTTAATAAGTTGAGAATGAAAGCCTGTGTAGATAAAAGAAAATACCGTATCTTTTGTTTAGGAAAGTCGTAGGATATCAAGGAGGATATCGTGCAAGGTTTTAGGTAAAGATTGGCAAATGTGAATCTTTTAATTATTACAATTGATTTGGTTTTATCACAAAGTGGAATTTCTGTTATTTAGAAAAGAAAACGTATGCGTATTTTCAAAATAAGGGTGTGTAGATTAGGAAGTGTTTACATTATTTAGTTCAGTTACTATGGGACAAATTTAATAATGTGCTTCATTTTATAACATAAAGTTTTTAATATCACTTACTCATTATATAAACTTAGTTTAGGTTCAAATTAATAACTAAAATGTAAAATCCAAATTTCAGTGTATTATACATAAACAACGAAAAATTTTCAATAAAGGGGGTGTTTGATTTTTCTGTTACGAAATTAATATCAACTGTTTTTATTTTTCATCATACTATGGGGTGTTTAGTTTTTGCCGTTACAAACAGTATATAAAAGGAGTGTTTGGTTTGTTATAGTCGCTTGTTCCCTCCCACTGTCAACACTAACATCATACAAGTTTTTGATAATAAATCCACCATTTTCTATACAATAACATTTAGTGATCCATAAGCCTTTGCGTTTTGGCCCCAAACCACTGTCTTCGGATTTGCTGACATAAAAGGTGTTTGTTTTTTGTCATAAGAACAGTAAACAAAATAGGATACTACAAGTAGATTAAACAAGAAAACATAGAATTATATATGCATAATAGTGGCAATCAGCCTACAAGAACACTAAAATCCTAAAACAAGAACCCAAAAGACCCCATTAACCTACCCCTGGAAATGCCCTAAATTAAGACCCCATAACACTAATTATTTTCAGCTATTTTCTGAACAAAACCTTCCTGCATACGAATATTAGCATCAGCTTCACCATACATCTTGATCAAACGTGCAAGTAGGTCGATTTCAATGGCCTAGGTTTTTTTCAAAGCCTCCAAACAGTTAAGCGCCACAGAACGAGGTCCCAAAGCTTAATTCTCCTGAATCTGCTCCCTACGCTTTGGTATCATCCTCTTGAGATTATTAACAGTGGCAGGAATAAGGTTTTTAAAAAACCCTGCTTCAACAGCCTCTTGACCAAACCAGAGGCTCATACGATCATGTAATCGTGGTGAATCGGCCACTTTCATGAGTTCATTCAACAGTGGAAAATCTTCTTCCATGGGGAAATGTGTGAGAAAAAGCTTGTTGATGGGTTTATTGGGTTATGCGCTAAAGTTAATTCTGTCTCAGTGAAGAGACGGTGAAGGGGTTTAATAACAAATTTTATTTCTTACTTGGTCCCTAAGGTTGTCTACATTTTCGTCAACATAGGTAGAATTCCCACCCAAAATATAGTGACGTGTTCACAACATACTACATTGAGTTTACAAGCTTATGAATTACTTGTACTCACAATAGAAGTCTTGACTAGAACTTGAGAATTTGAAATGAAACTTGAAAAGAGAAAAATGGGAATCAAACTTTAAAATACACTTTCATTGATAAAAGAGGTTACAATACATTAAAAATAGACCGAGAAACATTAAAACTAAAAGATACACACTAAGGCTCATGTGTGAGCTACAATATATATATCGAAGCAAAAATAAAACTTAGGACCTCCCACATAGCACCTTTTTGAATTCTGGATGACCCACATGACTCTTGTTGACCTATTGACCAAATCCCATGCGTTCAATTGCTTTGAAATCGATCTGAGCTGTTGATTACCATTTTGGCGCCAAAATGGATACGAGGCAAGGATGAGTGGTACTGGTGGGTGTTGGTGAAGAAATTTATTGTGGTGGGTTTGTTAGGTGAGGAGTATTAATTGTGGGGGAGATTTGGTAAAAAAGGTGAGGAGGGGGGGGGATTGTGTCCCTGGTTTTGCGCGGTCTTGTTGGGGGAAGAAGAAGGTCAAAGGGTCGTTTGACCCTTCGTTGACTATTTGACCCCGTGGGTTTTTATTATTTTAAAAGTGGGCCGGGTAAGTTGGGCTGGGAGGTGGACTGGGTTAGGAAGTGTTTTGGTTTTGGGTTTGGTTTTGGTAATAAAGGGTCCGGTTGGTTTGTTTAGTGACAAGGACCAATTTTGTAACTTTTCCAAACCCAAGGGATTAAAGGTGTAATTTTCCCAATTGTTTCCAAGGACCAAACATGATATTCATCCAAAGTTCCAAAACCATTTTTCCATTTTTTCAAATTTCAAAATTTCCCAGGGACCTATTTTGCCATTTTTGGATTTTCAGGGACTAAACTTGTAATTTTGGTAAACTTGATACCCAAGTGTAATTTTTATGATATTTGACTTTTAAAACCTTGGGTTGACTTTTCCTTTCAAAATAAATGCATAGGAACTAAAATTGACAAGTTTTGAAACTTGAGGGACTGAAACTGCCAATATTGCAAACTTTGTACGTTTTTTCTTTGTTTTTGCTCATTTTGCTTTTAAAACACATAAAACACAATCCCTGGGATAATTTAAGTATTTTGATATCTTTTTGATTGTTTTTGTGCGTTTTGGCAGTTTAAATATATCAAAAACGATGAGTGTTTGAGCACTCATCAACAAGGTTAGAAAGGTTACCCTTGCATCGAAACAACAAGAAGGAGACAACTCACGATCGACTACCACGTTTACCGCCTACATCGAACACCAAAATCGGCCCTCTAACAGAGAAGTCACCACAACTTGAACCCCCTTCGAACCAGGAATCAACCCATGATCAATATCCTTCACCAACCTCCCTTGCACTATCTTGATCGAATCAGAAAAAAAAAATCCAGCCGCCACCTTTGTTTAGTTTAGGGTTTAGTGTTTTGTTTTGGTTCGCATAGAGAGAAAGGAAAAAGGCAGTAGGGATTGTTTAATAAGTTGAGAATGAAAGCCTGTGTAGATAAAAGAAAATACCGTATCTTTTGTTTAGGAAAGTCGTAGGATATCAAGGAGGGTGTCGTGCAAGGTTTTAGGTAAAGATTGGCAAATGTGAATCTTTTAATTATTACAATTGATTTGGTTTTATCACAAAGTGGAATTTCTGTTATTTAGAAAAGAAAACGTATGCGTATTTTCATAATAAGGGTGTGTAGATTAGGAAGTGTTTACATTATTTAGTTAAGTTACTATGGGACAAATTTAATAATGTGCTTCATTTTATAACATAAAGTTTTTAATATCACTTACTCATTATATAAACTTAGTTTAGGTTCAAATTAATAACTAAAATGTAAAATCCAAATTTCAGGGTATTATACATAAACAACGAAAAATTTTCAATAAAGGGGGTGTTTGATTTTTCTGTTACGAAATTAATATCAACTGTTTTTATTTTTCATCATACTATGGGGTGTTTAGTTTTTGCCGTTACAAACAGTATATAAAAGGAGTGTTTGGTTTGTTATAGTCGCTTGTCCCTCCCACTGTCAACACTAACATCATACAAGTTTTTGATAATAAATCCACCATTTTCTATACAATAACATTTAGTGATCCATAAGCCTTTGCATTTTGGCCCCAAACCACTGTCTTTGGATTTGCTGACATAAAAGGTGTTTGTTTTTTGTCATAAGAACAGTAAACAAAATAGGATACTACAAGTAGATTAAACGAGAAAACATAGAATTATATATGCATAATAGTGGCAATTAGCCTACAAGAACACTAAAATCCTAAAACAAGAACCCAAAAGACCCCATTAACCTACCCCTGGAAATGCCCTAAATTAAGACCCCATAACACTAATTATTTTCAGCTATTTTCTGAACAAAACCTTCCTGCATACGAATATTAGCATCAGCTTCACCATACATCTTGATCAAACGTGCAAGTAGGTCGATTTCAATGGCCTAGGTTTTTTTCAAAGCCTCCAAACAGTTAAGCGCCACACAACGAGGTCCCAAAGCTTAATTCTCCTGAATCTGCTCCCTACGCTTTGGTATCATCCTCTTGAGATGATTAACAGTGGCAGGAATAAGGTTTTTAAAAAACCCTGCTTCAACAGCCTCTTGACCAAACCAGAGGCTCATACGATCATGTAATCGTGGTGAATCGGCCACTTTCATGAGTTCATTCAATAGTGGAAAATCTTCTTCCATGGGGAAATGTGTGAGAAAAAGCTTGTTGATGGGTTTATTGGGTTATGCGCTAAAGTTAATTCTGTCTCAGTGAAGAGACGGTGAAGGGGTTTAATAACAAATTTTATTTCTTACTTGGTCCCTAAGGTTGTCTACATTTTCGTCAACATATGTAGAATTCCCACCCAAAATATAGTGACGTGTTCACAACATACTACATTGAGTTTACAAGCTTAGGGACCTATGGTATAATTTGAGTAAAATTAGTGGCACCTCATTAAATCCTTACCGACCCATATGAAAGTCAAAAAGAATATATTCATTACTAAAAACACTAAACATAAAGACACAAAATGAATACATATAACAAATAAAGTATGGTTTAGTTTCGTGCCTTTGCATATCCAATCACAAGACATACGTATTGTGTAACAAAATTTGTGACCACGTTTGGCTTGTTTAATAACCTTTACCATTTGCACGTTTGACTTCCTAAAGTCAAACTTGCCATTTGCACGTTTGACTTCCTAAAGTCAAACTTGCCATTTGCATATCCAAATAACCTTTACCATTTGCACATTTGACTTCCTAAAGTCAAACTTGCCATTGCATTTGGTTAGCAACATAGGCAGTATACAAAGTAACCATTCGAATCACAGGCATATTCATAACGTTGAAAGTAAATAGCAACATACTTATACGAAAATAGTTGTCTTAGGGTATTCAACCCATACATAAACTAGAATCAGTAAAAGAAATCTACCCCGGCTGTGGGGGAAGCTCGATGAAGTTTCAACAGCCTCCTTGTCAAATCACAATTCAACTTGATGTTTTGATTCTCATCAGGAGTCAAATTGCAGTCATGGATAAAAAAAAAATCAGTAATGGGGAACATGCAAGTATGAACCTTATTATGGCTGTTTCTATCTTTGTTTTAAGGAAAGAACAAAATACCACAATTTGAAGCTGCCCCGTGGTCATTCTATTGATGGTTACATCAAATGAATCAATCTCCAAAGGTACATACCCGGTTGTAGGGGAAGCTCGATGGAGTTTCAACAGCCTCCTTGCCAAATCCCAGTTCAACTTGATGTTTTGATTCTCATCAAGAGTCAAATTGCAGCCATGGATATAAATTTTCTTCAGTAAGGGGGAACATGCAAGTATGAACCTTATTATGGCTATTTCATTCTCTATTTTAGGGAAAGAACGAAACACCACAGTTTGAAGTTGCCCCGTGGTCATTCTGTTGATGGTTACATCAAATGAATCAATCTCCAAAGGTACATAAGTAAGCGTGTATAAGGCCTGCGAAATGAGAGACTATTCATATGCACAACAATTGGAATTTAATATGATGTCTTTCATACATATGCATTCCACTTACCCTGGTTTCTAGCCTTTAAATAATTAGAGACCCACGAATCATTTGAACGATCAATGAAACCATTGCATTATTCCCAAAATCGACCCCGTATATCTCAAGAGACTTGAGGGATAGAAAGGCCACACAGACATTCATAGGTACCTTCTTCCAACAACTACAAAAAGACGAATTTCCTTTAGTTTCAAAGCAAACATTGCATTAATGTTAGAAATTACTTTAAGATTATGTAAGTTGAAGTGAAAAAATGAAATAGGTCTTACATTGCAGTCTTGAAGGCGTGGAGAGAGGATTAGATTTTGTGGTTAGTTTTGGGCTAGGTTTGTCGAGGGCTTGGGTTTGCTATGGAGTTTTTGGCTTTGGTGCCTCTTTCTTGCCTTGCCCCTTGCTTTCTGTTGGTAGGGCACTTTTGCTTGTTCCCCCTTTAGGCTCTAGGATCTTTGTTGTGCCCTCAGCCTGTCTTTAGTTTTGCTTTGCTTAGTCTTTAGGCTTTAGGCCCGGTGCTTGTTCCCTTGCTTTGCCCCGTTTGCTTTGCCTTAGCTTTAGGCTCTTTACGTTGCTTTCTTTGTTCTCTGTTGCTTTTTTTGGCCTTGCCCCTTTTTAGCGCTTCTTCTTTCCTTGCATGCTTGCTTTGTTGGCTTGTTTTCCTGCTTTTTTCTTTCTTTTCTGGTGTCTCTTTTGGCGTGGTTTTTGGGCTGTATGGTCTGTCTTTTGCTTTGTTTGCCTTCTTGCTTTTATGCTTGTTGTCTCGCTTTTGCTTTTTTGTTTTTTCTCTGTTTTGCTTGTTTGCTTATTTATGTATGTATGTATGTTTTTTGCTGGTTGTCTCGCTATTGCTTTTTTGCTTGTATATATATATATATATATATATATATATATATATATATATATATATATATATATATATATATATATATATATATATATATATATACGCGTGTGCGTGTGCATGTGTCGTTCTTCTACACTAGCCGGAGGTCTTCCTGGAAGCAGTCTCTTTACCTTCAGATTTATCTTGGGATAGGGGTAGGATCTGTCTACACCCCACCTCTCCCATACCCCGCCCCGGCAAGATTGGGTATGTTGTTGTTGTTGTATTGCAGTCTTCAAAATCCATGGTAAGGGTCTCAAGTTTAGGAACATTTGACAACTGAAAGATATTGGAAGTTGTTATTGTCATAGGATGGTTCCAAATACCAAATGACAAATTTAGCTTCTTCAAATTGCTAAGAATTGCAATATCCCATAGTCTCATCTCGTTTGTAGTACAAAGATCCATATTTAGAGACTCAAGCAAGGGACAACCAGCAACTAACTCCCATACTGTACCATTATGAAAATTGACATTACACAATTCTAAGCTGAGTAGCTTTGGAAAACCCCTAAAACTTGTTATAGTGGGAAAAGTGCAACAATGAAGTTCGAGAAATTTCAACTCCTAACGATAGTAAAGTTCGGTTGGCAAAGTAACTGGCTCACCATACCAGTTTCGAATTGTGAGCTCCTCAACTCCGACCCGAGCCAAAAACAAAAGCCACTCATGAATGTCTTCATAGTTCAAGTCGTCTTGTCCAAATAGCATTTTGGGCTCTACGGAGAACACAAACCTTCTTACTGGCCCATTAAGCTGAAGTAAAAGCCTAGTAATATGCCTCCCATCAAAGGTATTTGTTAATTAGTAAAACAAATCCTCGTCAACTATGACATCCGTCAGCAAAGTCCATTTAAATCTCCAGCTTCTGGCTAAACTACCGGTCCTCACCACATCTTTTAGCGGCAATCGGTTCATAATATTAGTGGTCGCGTTATCTGGCATGTTGCTGATATAATCTGCCATATCAGTGATCACATTGTCTCCAAAAGAAATTGTAATGTTGGAACTTTAGTTGGGTCTTTGACTTCTGGAAATGGGTGACTGGTTTTAGTTTTTGATTTACTGGTGATGGTCTGGATAAGGGTTTGTGTAATTATGGTGTGTAAATGTGTTTGGTTTGTGGGTTAATTGGTTATCGCGTGAATAATAACTAGCATATCAGAGAAGATAGACTCAAATTGCGAAGCATAGTTCTTAGTTGGTCCCTAAACTATCATGTCATGGTTGATAATCAACGATAGTGTGGTGATAAATGTATTTTACCTATTATACCCTTAGAAATGTACCAAAATATGAGCGTTGACCGAGACAAAAGTGGTCAAGGGACGCATTCGGCCTCAATTTCCTATGTTTTGAACGCCACACGACGTTTTTAGAAAGATATGGTACATGACGATGCTTTATGAAAAGTTCAGGGACCAATGGTGTATTTTAGTCAATAAACTAGAAGCATCACATTTTCAAAATAAAATATGGCTTATCATACAATAAAACTAGTAGCCACCATATACATATAGGCGGACTTTAGGTAAAGTAATCTAATGTTATCATACTTTTAGTGTTTTACTCCTAAAACCTTTCAGTAATTTTTTTATATATTTACTGGTGTAAATATATTATTTCAATATATGCATGAATTTTCTACCCGTAACGATATTGTTAAATATAACATTTTTGTAATAGATTGGTTAAATTTAGAACTGGTGGATTTTAATGGCACATTTTTAGCAGTATTAAACTATCATTTGATATATGCATGCATAGTGTTAAATATCATGACATAGTGTTAAATATTTACAGAACGTACTTTAGATATTTTTTGCGTACGAATAACTTAAAAAACAACACTTAAGCCTTAAGAAGTTCGCTTAGCGGTATGTTATAAAAATATTATGTAAATGTCATTAGTTTGAGTGACGAAATGTTCGAGATACAAATTACATGGAAATCTGGAATATGCTCTTACGATTAGGATTATGCTTTTCAACGAGTATAAAGGGTATGACCAATCTACATAAAAAATGATGCTCTATGATTCAAGGTTTGACCAATTCACATAAATATAATTGCTCGGAATGTGAACTAACTTTTGATATCTACGTTTCCGCAATTCTTCAAACATGTCAATATTTCAACACAACACGACATTAAAAAAATTTTGATTCAACAAATGTACGCTATCTTTATTATAACTTGTAAGCTTAATTTACAATTTCTTCGCTTATAATAAGTAGAAACACGATTAAATTCTAAGTTTTCAGTTTTGCCTTTACGCTATTCTAAAAGCCAAAACTAGACGGACAATATAATGACGTTTAACAAAATGCTTATATCTTCACAAACTAAAATCACGTCAAAATTTTCTATAAACATCTATACACTTAATTTAGGCTCCCTTATATCTTTATATACTAAAATTAACTACCATAAAGAGAAGACATCTGTGAATTCTGATTTTTTTTTTTTTTTTTTTTTTTTATTATTATTATTATTATTTTTTTTTTTTTCAAAAGGTTAGACCATACACACACACACACATTGAAAGTTATGTAAAATGGACATAATAAACACATCATAGTACATAAGATTTGTTTTAAGGGTATTAAAGTCATTATAAATGTCAAAAGCTTCAGCTTGTTTCAAAAACTCCATCAAGATACTTTATAAATAACTCAATAAGAGCTTGTATGCTAAAAATTATGTTGCGAAACAAAATTGAAGTTATAATCAAAAAAGTTACATAAACTCTAAAACTCTCACCTAAGCACCACTAGACAACAGAACATAAGTTTTTGTGTATTGCACTACTCAATTTGGTTGTCAAAAAAGCAGATAAAACAAAGTTTTCTACTCGATTAGCGAAAAGAACATCTTACCAACTTAATCATGTTTTAGCTATTTTATGAAAGATTAATAATAACTCCATTCCATAATGTTTATAGAAAAATATTAGAACACTTCCGATAAATAATTTCAGAGTCAAAATATCATCAAAATTGATCTCGAAAACTAACAAAACTTCAAACACAAATCGCATATGCATGTGATCGAACAAGCTATCTGGTTCTTTGTTTCTTTTGCTTCCTATACTGTTTATAGAGTTGCAATCCTATTTTCGTTCGTTCCAGTTCACGTCTTAATCGTTCATTTTCTTCCATGTCATTAACAAGCAAGAAATGCTCAGTGAGCTTATTCCTCACAACCTTCTCATCCACTGCCACTTCATCTACTCCACTAGCTTCTGCTGGCAGTGAGGCTCGATTATTCCTCTTCCTCTTGCTGTTAGATTGCTTCTGGGTGGTTTTAGGAGTGAATGTCTCCTTATCAAGTGACATGTCCATGAATGCTTGCTGAGGTGAGACGTTTGCTCGATAAACCTGATCGTGTGCATTTGTAATTGATGAAATACCAGA